>CM050451.1:116658564-117303564 GCA_027563935.2 Costus lasius | reverse complement strand
TATGGACTATGGCCAATTCAACTCCAGTTCGGGGCACCAAGATATGCTATACACAATTTGCTATATTGGTCAATGGACTTCAAAGCAAGGAAGGCGAAGCGTTACGCGTAGAATAAATGCCGCACGAAGAGCATTATATATACGTGTTGTATCCAACATGACGACGTGTGATATGGAATATTCTTCGAGTCGCAAATTCTAGATGGCAAGTCAATGGAAAATGAAAAAAAAAAGAGAGAGAAAGGACTTCTCAAGTCAACAAGTGGCCTTGCTCTCTCAAAACTTATGCTTCATCCGAGAATGTGAACATCGAGCAATCAAAGCCCTCCTTGGTACCAAAAATTTACGAAATCCCAAAACCTAGATATGCATAAGCTATTGGGGGGGATGTTTTCAAAGAATCTTTAAATGTTCAAAAAAAAAAAGAGATAAAAAAAAAATCAAAGCAACAACAACATGTGTGGTAGCTGGCGGGATCAATTAATGGTGCAGCCCATGAGGGCATTAAATACGGTCGAGGCTGACCTAGTGGTGCAAATGGTGATAATATTACTAAACGCGCACAGTGCAAGTTCATTGAAGAGAATTTCATGTCTTATGAACGAGAAGAACAAGTTCTACGGATCGTCAACCAGTCAGAGTATGCAAGCTGTCACTTTGTAGTGAGACATGATCCCTCTTGCATATCTTCTTTGTCAATGCATATCTTCTTTGTCAATGCATATCTTCTTTGTCAAAAGAATCACTTGGTTCATGGTGCAAAGAATCTTGTTGCTTACCTCTTGATGCCCGCTCAGGCAATTCAAAGGATGTGAACCTATTATAAGGTTGTGAATAGGAAAATACAACATACACCATTTCACAAAAGTCTTATCGCACTTTCTCGTCACACTATTTCAAGAAAGTCCTGTTGCAACAAAGTCCTGTTGCAACATTGAAAGGGTATGAGCTTGTTGCATCATAAAATCTTTTGAACAACATGCACACTTTGGTTATTCACCCGTGTAGTAGAGGAAATCAAGACATCCTGCTGGACATGCTCTAAAAATAGCATCGTCAACAACCCTCCATAGTGCAAAAAGTACTGTAGAATCTCTACAAAAGTCAAAAGGTTTCAACAGCAGCTCTCAGTCTCGCCAATCCCTGACTGTTGTTTCAGCCATCTTGATTGCTAGGTTCGCCATTGAGCCACAGAATCAACCTCGGAATAAGAAATTAACAGTGTATACTGGTTATAAAGCAGCCGATTTTAAGGTTTATGCCCCAATCATACTTGATCTGCAGATGATTGAAGAACATGCCCTTTAGTGACAATTCAAAATTTAAGCATCATTGGTTCAAGGATGAATGTCGGTCGGAATGAGGACGTAAATATTAGATATCGTCAGACTTTGTGCACGTTGCACGCCATATACGGATGCCATGTATAGACCAGAATGTCAAGCGTCGTTGATGAGGGCAAAATTTTGCGCTGATGAAAACAAAATTCGGTATGGCCGAATTGCATGCTAGTCAACAAAAGGAATCTGAGCTTGCTCGAAAGTAAAAAGAAGCCTGTCGTGTCCAAGCTTGATCAAGAGAAAATTGAGTTTTTATATAACTTGTTGAGCCTACAACACAATTTTACCCTTTGTCCAAAATAAGGAAAATACTAAGCAAAGGTGCTGTTGCAAATCAAGTAGAAGAAAATGCAAACATGAATACATCTTGCAAACAAACCTTGGACATGCACAAAATCCAATTGCAATCCTGTTGGGCAACAATATTAGCAACACGATATGACATCATACGAATTGTAATAGTCTGCCAAAGAAGATCATCATACCAATTGTTACATGTCTACAGGAGATTGGTAGAATCACAATAATATGGAACATTCTCACCCGAATGAAGTTTATAGTCCAAAATCAGCAAAAAAAAAAACAACACAAAGGCTTGGGGTTCAAATGTAAGATACAAGAGAAAAAAATACATCAAAATTCCTTGGTAACCGCTTGGAGAGTCGACTCCTGTTCTTCAGTGGAGGCGGCAAGTCTGCCGCATCCGATCTCCTTGGACCCACACCACGTCCATGGGGAAGCTAACTCAGGCCTCTAGTCTCTCAATCAACACGGAATTCGCTTCTTGAATGTCTTCGGTGGTCTTCAGGCTACCTTCAATTCTTGCAAATCTAAAATCATCAGGTAGTTGGAAAGCTGGTAGTTCAATAATCTCCTGAACCTTGTCTGTACTCCCCGAAACAGCAATATATGTTAAACTATATGTACACAGCATAAGGAAAAGAAAAAATTACCGTTGTCGGGTGAGCAACCATCTCCAGCAACGATTTTCTCAGCACCTGTCACAAATCCAGAAGATTGTTATCACGACAAGATACATAGATTTCATTATGTGTTGAAATGAATTAGAACTACCATTACCAAGAGGATTAGTGCGTCCCTTAGCAACCTTGTGAATATTTGCTGGAAATTCCGGGGTGATCGCTATAGTCGGACTTATGAGTTGCAAATCGCAAAGGAAGGAAGCAAAGAGGACATACCCCTACTGAATGTGTATCTTCTACAACGTCTTGCTTAGCATGTGATGTAGGGCTATATAGATCATGTGTGAGAAACGAAGCCAAAAGAGAAAGAAATTAAAGTTACCATCTTCTGCGGACTCCTAATTCTTGGTGTCCTGAGCTCCGAACCCGAATGCTGTATCAAATTAAACGCAAGAGATAATCATCTAGAAATACGCACTAGCGCCAACCTCCTGAAGCATTTGCCAAACTCAGAGATGTGTGGTGATAGTAGTGCGTCGTACATTTAAAATGGCAGAAAGCCAAGTGAGCGATGACAAGGGGCGCATTTTCCCAACGGATTTGTACGCGCTCATTGCTTATACAAAATCCATTGGGGGGGCATTTGTTGAACCAATTATCCCCTCCGGAAATAGCAAAAGAATATTCAATGAAAATCAAATTAAGACACAGGAATACCGAGTTTCAGTTTAGGTAGGAATGCAGACCAGTTGGGAGTAACACATAACACAATATTCAGATTTTCAGCAAACAGATTCAGTTATGTAACATGAATATCAACAGCAACATCCAATCAAATTTAGCATTCAGCTAATTCAGATAGGAGATCCATAATTTCAGGTGCAGTATTTCAAGTGCAGAATTAGCATTCACGGATGGCACGGCAAAGCAACATTCAACAAACTATTAAGAAATTTCAGCCAACGAGAGGGCGTGGTGATTTTGCTAAGACTCAATGGTAGTAAATAAGCCGAGAATTCAGTAATAGCGAGTGATAAATGTAACAGGTGTTGCCAGGCAAACTTAGCTGGGACTACAACAATTAAAATAGCAATCTTCAGTAGTTGAAATCAGTTACAGCAATATGAGACCAGGCTTCATTTACAGCGTAGAAATCAAGTGACAGCACTAGCAGTTAATCAGATACTGGTGCGAGCAACAGTAAAGGATATCATAACAGCAATGTAATAGCTTAAACTCCAAAGTATAGTGTAGTCGGGGGAACAAGGCATGCGGGTAATGAGCAGTACACGCTAGCTGAAAACCAGGCATCCCAACGAACAAGTTCAGGGCGTAGCTCCTCGATATAACGTTGTACTGCCTGGGCCGGATATTACCCAATACGCCGTTACAAGGCTAAAGTTCGACGAACACAAATTGCCCATGTTGATGAAAGCTCTTTTTCTCTTATCATGTCGAAATATGTATCACGTCAAATTAAATTTATGAATGAAATTTATAAATGACATCATCTGATTATCGCTCTTATCTTGTTGCGTATTATAGATCTCTTAATCAAAGGTTCCCTACTTCTAGGGGTAATTAACGATGAACACTTGCGCTCATCGGAAGTCAGAACCCATTTAAACAAAAAGCCTTATTAATTTAAGGTGGATTTGAGACGGTCATAATACATTCCTAATGTAACAAAAATGACCCCACAATTCCGACGACGAACGTGGATGTATACATCCCCGAAACGGATTTTTCTTTCGTACGCTGAAACTTCCGTTGTTAATCGACTTCCTCGCGGATCTCGC
Source organism: Costus lasius (assembly GCA_027563935.2). Lineage (NCBI taxonomy): Eukaryota > Viridiplantae > Streptophyta > Magnoliopsida > Zingiberales > Costaceae > Costus > Costus lasius. Next base: position 117,299,502 of record CM050451.1, on the reverse strand, counting down.
ACGCGATTAAACCCGACTTGGGTTGATGACTTGCGAGATTATTTCATATCGGTGCGCGGTTATTATTTTTTTGGTTTTGAAATGCCGGAATAAGCGTGTTGGTTCGACACTTCAGTAACTTTATTTATTAATGTTCTCTTTATTATCTGTGTTCTTCACTTTTCCCCTTCGCGTTCTTTACTTTTCCTCTCCGCGTTTTGTTTCTTTTTTTTTGTTTAAACCCTTTTCTCCACATTTTGACGCATTCGCTTTCTTTACGCCGGCCGAAGGACGATGTCGGCACTGCGTCTCAGGCGAAGGACGATGTCGGCACTGCGTCTCAGGCGACCTCGCACGCTAGAGGACGTTGCCGAAAGCGACGATATCGGCGGTGGCCAAATCTCTCAAAGGCGGCGATAAATTGATTTCGTGGGTGAGTATTCTGATGGTGAGACTTTTGATCGAGGCGCATTTCTTTTGTTGTCCTGCAACTGGGCGAATTCCAGGCGATTCGTTTGGGCGACGATGACTTTGATCTCCACAGCGCTTGGTTTGGGAACAGCGGTGATCGTGCCGTCCGCGGGGAGATAGCGCCGGAAGCCCTTTTTGGCCGAGATCGCAAGTCCATGGAAGAGGTGACAACGGGTCAGATTAGGGCGGATCCGGGTCAGGTCCGCCCGAAAAGCCCAGGCCCCTTTTATTATTATTATTTTTATTACTCTCCTTTTATGTTCTCCTTTCTTCAAACGGCTCTTTCGTGTTTCTTTCCTCTTGCTGAGAACACTCATACGACGGCGTGTGGTGATCAAGACAGAACTTCGGCGATCCAGACAGTCCACTGTAACCTGATTCTGTACAGGTGATCTCCTCCCCCCTTCTTTTGTATCTTCCGTTTATTTCGCATATTGATCTCTGAACACCTCATTGAAGCACTTTATTGGAGGTTCTAGGGCAGCCGTAAGCTTCTTGACGGAAGCCCTTTCGAAAAGCGTTTCGCCACCTAGTGCAACCTTCATTCCAGACGAAGGCCCGAGGGAGGAAAAAGATTAAAGGGGACTTCCAATCAGGTATTTCACACCCTTCTCCCCTTCTCTTACTATTTTTGGACTATCCCTTTCTACGCGATGATGATTCTTTTTTACTTATTCTTGTGCCTTCTGACCTTTCTACAATACTTCTGCACGATGATGATTTTTCTTTCTTTTTTTTTTTTTTTTTTTTTTGTGTTCTTCTATTCTTTCTACATTCCTTCAACTCCTTCTATGCCTTTACATTTTCATCTCCTTCAGTACCCCCTTTACTCCTTACACGCCCCTGTGTTACCTCTTTTATCTTTTTGGTTTCACTCGAAGTGTGCGGTAGGACGCTTGGTATGAAGCAAAGAAGTAGTGTATGAGTATTTCTTTGTGTTGCCAGGTTGCTTAGTGCAACCATGAAGCCCTAAAACAAAAAAAACGATCAAAAAGAAGTGCGTGTGTGCAGCCATTGTGAGCCAGGTTGCTTAGTGCAACCATGAAGCCTACCAAGAAAATGAGAAAGAGGCATAGTGGGTGTGTGTAGCCATTGTGAGCCAGGTTGCTTAGTGCAACCATGAAGCCTACCAAAAATGAAAAAGACTTCCCTTCATTACCTTCTTTTCCGCAGCTTCTGTGCTCTTCCTTTTTTTCTTTTTGATCTTCCCCCCCCCTTTTTATAGGCTTCCAGCTGACCTAACCCCAACAGCTATTTTTCCCTCCCTTTTTTTCTTTTTCGTATCAGCTTTTCCATTCCCTTACTTCTGGCAGCTCCTTTGTCCATTGCCAGACCTTCTTCCCTGATTTGTTTTTTCTTAGACTTGTCTTATCTTATGACTATTTGGCAGGATTTGGTGATACATTTTCTGTGTTCCTTGTGGTATACGCCAGGCTTTCCCTTCTTTTGGGCTTTGTTTTTTCCTAATTTCATTTTTTTGACAGAAATGGATTTTGATCTCTCTCTTTTTTTATACGCATGGTCAATGATCCGGCACTGATTTTGCTTATATACTTATATCTTGAACAATTGTATTAGTTCACCGTTAAAAAAAATTCTGGTCATTGTTTGGCAATTACACTTTCCATCATTCTATCTCTGCTTCTCTGAGTCATCTCCTTGCTTTGCTGCAGGTTGGCAGTTAAGTATAATTTGGCTTCCATCTCTTTGCCTTTGGTGTAGCCTAACAGCCATAACTCAGCTGGTCCACCATGGAATGATCTTTGTGCCAATCGGCTACACCTTTGGAGCTAAAAATGTTTGATATGGAAAGGGTTAAGGGTGGCAGTCTGTATAGTGCGGGCACATACGCTGGGGATGGCTCATATTCTGTACGTGGGTTTGCAGACGACTCTTACAATTGGGAAGGCTTTGAAATGGTAGAAAAAGGTTCTTCAGTCCAACATGAAGGAGATCGAGTCGGCGCAAGACCTTGTCGACTCCTTACTGAACGCGGGCGATAAGCTTGTCATTGTAGATTTCTTTTCCCCAGGATGCGGAGGGTGCAGGGCTCTCCACCCAAAGGTGTGTTTTTTTGTTAATGAACTTTCTCTTCTCAAATCCGTTGGAGTGTCGTCCAATTTATGATTTCTAAGAGTTTTGCTTTCTTGATTTGGACAGATCTGCCAATTTGCAGAGATGAATCCTGATGTTCAATTTCTTCAAGTGAACTATGAGAAGCACAAATCCATGTGCTACAGCTTGGGTGTTCATGTTCTCACCTTCTTCAGGTTTTACAGGGGTGCACACGGTCGCTTGTGCAGCTTCAGCTGTACCAATGCAACTGTAAGATCCACAGCCCCATTCCTTACCATCAATAATGTTTACTGCTCACGTCTATAGCAGCTGCATAGTTCAACTTTTGAACACTTAATGATGTTTTTTTTTGGTTCATTGTGCAGATTAAGAAATTTAAAGATGCATTGGCCAAGCACAGCACAGCTGGGTGCAGTCTCGGGCCAGCCAAGGGCTTGGAGGAGTCGGAGCTTCTGGCTCTGGCTGCAAACAAAGATCTCTCCTTCAGCTACACTAAGAAACCAGCTCTTGTTCCAACTCCAGATGATGTGGCAGAAAAAGCTCCTCTAATCCCCGAACCATTTGTGCCTGTAAATACTAGAGCAACTCAGGATTCCGAGGAGAAGACCCTTCTCGCAGCTGGGAGACGGTAAGGTGGACATGAAGCCCCATGCCTTTGGTAGTTCTGTAATCTTGTATGTGTACGCTAGGTGCAGCTGTGCAGGCTCATTCTGTTTTTTTTGTTTGAGCCTCCTTATTAGATATGTGATTAGAGAGATGAGGGAGAGAAGTACAAATCCTTGCATGAGGAATTCAGTCTTCCCATACAAATTTTTTTTTGCTTTGCTTTGAAATGAGATCCTCCTTTTCCTTCTTTTAAGTTTATTTGTGGTGGCTGTGATATATCTGTATTTTTGTTAGCTTCTTTGTTCTTTGAGCCTCGAGAAGGCAAGGCAAGACAAATCCATTCCTCGGTATCGAGGCGATGCCTCATCTTAAAGAACGATACTTTGATTCGACTGGAGGTTTCATAAGGTTAATGGCTGGAGTATAAATTCTTTCCAAGATCCAACTTTTTGATGATTCTGAATCCAAACCATTGACCTCTTGCTGGACCTCTTACTGGATGGCATGTCACATGAGTTTGAATTGAAATTGAAGCTTTGGGAAAGAATGGAAGCAAAGTGTGCTACGCGTTCCTACCTTGTCGCCAAATGCACAATTATTCAGCTACTCTTTCAACTCATCTGTGTATCTTGCATGTACCGGAAAGGATGATCCGATGCAGGCATCATATTGTCCATCCATGTGGATGTATAGTTTGTGTTGATAGTGTGGTTCAACATGATGAATACTAAAACACTGAACTTCTCATGCTTTGCCGAATGCTTTATTTTACATACATAAAAAAGGGAGCATGGAGTTTTTCTCGGGCATCCTCTTTTAATACTTAAATTAGCTAACAAAATTGCCGGATGTTGAGTTAAAAATGAATTAAATACAATAGAAGTTGAGATTTAAGTTTAAACCTAAAATACCATACCAGATGGGTTATTATAGGAACTTATCTATATAAAAAAAGAACAACTAGTATTTGTAGTTGATCTTTTGTGGACAAAATTCAGCACTAGAAGGTGCTATTATGGTGGCAAAGGCAGGTAAGGAGTTTTGTGCTTTAAAATAATTAATGAGTAAATGAGTTTATACTCTTCAATTGTCCTACCGTATAGGTTCTGTAAAGAGAACATTGAATATGTAAAACTCAATTACTCTAATAGCTTCTGAGTAATCAAATTGCTCGAGAGTTGCCCAAGGAGTAAGAAGCTAGTGAAGGGCGCCAAGGAACTTAGTTTGTGCAAGAGTGGTGCATAGGGTGCTGGTCACTGGGGGTAGAGCGCGTTGGAGTGATTTGATCGATCTTGTTGCGCTATTTAAGAAGATTTAGAATCCCCAAATCAACTTGAATAGCACCAAAACTATCTACATCATTTAGCATTGAATATACACATAATACAACCAGCGTTTTTAAAACCGGACATAGGTGTACGGTACTAATCCGGCGAGAGGGTGGCTCCGGAACAAGCCTCAAAGCATGGCTCCGAGCAAAATGGCGGTGGACGACAGCAGCTGCAGTGGAGGGAGGTCTGACGGTGGCTGGAAGCTTTGATCGAAGCTTCCACCGCCTTTTTTGTCGGCAGACTCGCCGCTTTCGCTGCCAAGCTCATCGCTTTCGCCACCAAGCTCGCCCCTTCCTCTTCTGTCCGATTCTGTCCAGTATGCATCGTACTAGTACTGGTACCGTATCGATCCGACGGCTCACCGAACCGAGCTGCTAGCTCAGATGTTTAAACTTTGAATACAAGTGGGTGTTGCAATAACAAGAGTGGAGCAACAATTATTTTTATGAAGAAATTAATATCTACGATTTTAAGTTTATGGTTAGAGAAGAATGAAAAATCGATCACCCATAGATTAGAAAACACCATTAAATTAGGAGGAAAAATTGGAGGAGCAAAATACTCTTCACATGCTTAATCTCTCCTATTAATAGTACATATACATTTTTCATTGAAGAAAAAAAGAATCTCTATATCAAAGCAACTAATTGTTGCTGACTTGTCCCTAGATGAGTCAGAAAAGAAGTTGAGCAAGGATTTGCATTAATGGAGGCAAGCAATGCTCTCTCCACATCTTCAGGGATATGTCTCTGGAGCAAGGAGAGGACATACTCCATGAACATTGCACTGCACGCCAATGTGATCGGTCCATCTCGAGGCAATCCGAACTCCTCTTCCGATATCTTGAGGAGCTGCTGAAAAATGCAGCTGTCCAAGGCTACCAGTGGCACCATGAACCTTGTATCATCCATAGTGTACACAATGAAATGACCCTTGCGGGCAAGCGCCGTGGTTCTATCATCACTGCAGGAACTGGAGCGGCTATTGGATCGCATCAGGGGGAATCTCTTCTTTGCCTTTTCCGCAAGTCTCTTGGGGCTCAGCATGGCTAATTGGTTGCAGGGACTGTTTTCCTTTGTGAGAAGCTTACAGATCTCGAGAATGCTAAAGGTTTGATGTCTTGGAATCACCATATGGCCTCCTCTACTTATATCAGATAGAAGGAAGATGAACAGTGGCGATCGATGTAGCTTTCAATAGGGAGCAAAGCCATGTGCGTGCATGGTAGAGGAGGTGGGTGCGCAAGCATTAATCTTGCTTTTCTTGGCGGTGATAGGAAGTGATGTTGGACACGGCACAAGACATTGACTGAGTGAAATAGATACTTGAACAAGAAATGATAAAATTTGCATCCAAGAAGCAACGTCATGTGGTATCAATTACCCTTGTTCTCCAGTTGAAGATTTTATATTCAATATGAAAATTAATTCATTCAGAACAATAAATGAGACGAATAACACTCAAAAGTAGTATTGCATTCAAAAAAGGATAGGAGAAGAAAATTTTAAAAAAGAAAGAAAATGGGAAAACAAGGAGGGTGAGAATAGAGGCCACTGAATGCTCCTTCATTAATTCATTAACAATTCTCTCGAAGATCATTCAGGTACTTTCGTGCCAAAGCATCCAACACTAGCTAGTGGCAGAGAGGGTGTACTGTTGGTTAGACACATTAGAGTGGATGAATGCTCCTTCAATTGGTTAGAGTTGACTGTAAGACTGTGTTTTTTTTTTACAAAAAATTAAAAAGAAAGAGTTACTAGATTTAATATATTTTTAATTTTTCATATAAGAAAATATAGCAAAGTGTCGTGCTCTCAAAATTTTACATTTTAATATTCAAATATATGTTTGGAAAATTTCAGAAATTTTAATGGATTTTTTTTTGAATTTTTGAGGTTTTTGAGGATTTTTAGGAATTGTTAAAATTTAAATAAAAAAAAAATCGAATTCCGGCGTTGGATCTCCTTTTTCTTCGTCCTCCTCTCTTCCGCGTCGCCCGACCCTAGTTGCCGCCGGAATTGCAGCAGACGCACGCGCTGACCCTGGAACCGTTCTGTTCCTGATCTGCGAAGTCGCCGGAGAAAATCCACTCGGCGACGCTTCATCTCCTGCTGTCTCGCGTCCAGATTTCGTCGACCGGCTACGCCTGCCCAGCGTTGTACGAGGTAACTTTTTTGCGCCCTTGTTGTCCTGTTCGAACCTGATTTCGCTTCCGTCGTCGACGACGACGCCGCCGCTCGCCGCGACTTAACTGCATTCTGATGATCAGGACAAGTTCGCCGGACACCGTGCAGCAGCAGTCGCCGCTGCCGGCGTCGCTTTCGGCAAAAGGTGCGATGAAAACTAAACCGTTTCGGTCACTGTTCACCGAACCGGTTCATCCCGGTTTGACCCTTTTTGCACCCGGTTATTCTGTTCCGGTATTATACTCCACTCTGTATCTTGTCCATTGGCCTCTGAATTTGATGTGAGCTTGACCTCGACTACGAGGAGAGGCTTAGTAGTATCCGAGGATCATTCGTTGTTTTCTAGATAAGTTACCGTTAGATTTTGAATCAATGTATTTAAACTTATTATTGGATACATGTAGGAATGTAAAATTCAATTGTAGACATGGTTGGAAATAAGGGTAAAAGTAAGGTGATTAATGTATTAGTTAGGTTCATTCATTCTTTATATATTTATGATATGATGTATTGTTGTTATACTTCGATGGTTTAATCAAGGTATAACAAAGTACCCAAGTATCTCTGAATGGTTATCCATTCCTATTATAACATGGGGTATCCCTTCTCCAAATGCTTATTAGCCTTCTTTTTTCAATAAGGAAAAACACTAATTATTTATATGGATCCATAGTGAAAGGACATGATTCTTTATGAGAAGTCTATGCTTTGAGAAGGCACTATAGTGAATTTAGATCTTGAATGAGAATTTCTTTCTTTCATAGTTTTATTTATGTTGCATCATTAGCTCCCATATTTTTAAGAACATTGTACCATTGATCTTGTTGAGAAGCTTCTGTGGCTAAACCAACACTGCTAATTATGTCTAGCTCCACGCTAGGAGGAATCTATGCGATAGTTTTTTAAAAAGAAACTCGAACATTGTACCATATAGATATGTCCAAAGATTCAGAGTTTCCACTAAAAAATGGTGTTTATGTAATTGTGAATGATGTACCCGAGAGCACACCATCTTGATTTTGTCAATTCATTTCCTCGAAGTGACTATATCAATCCTTCTTATGGATGGTACCACTACATATTTTCTTTGCATAAGATTATTTCAGAGTTCTTTATGGACATAACATCACCACTATATTGCATAATCTCTCTTTGTTGTGTGTCTCAAGATCTCTTATATCTAATCTGCTATTTGATTTTGTTGTTACTATAAGCTTTCGTTTTACAAGATAATTATGTCCCTTGAAAGTAGTCAGGAGGTGGGGTGCACTGTGAAACATCATTGATGAGCACAACTCTGCCTTTCTTTCATTGAGATTTGGCCTTCAGTGATGTTAACTGAGATCTGATCTTGTCAACTACTTAGTTCTAGCCAGTTTTTTGTATTGCTATTATGCGCAGAGAAAGGCTTTTAGTAGGTGAGTAGCCAAGCAATTTTATCATGAGGAGCCTTATCTAAGGTGTAGTTAACTAGTTTTTCGGTATGATTAATCATCAGTTTTCGGTTAACCGACCGACGACCACGACTAATGATGGGAGGCCGATAGTGGTCAACAGCAGGCAACGAGTGACCATCACGGTTCTATATTTTTTTAACCCTCCTAGCCTTATCTCGAAATATGTGAATTAAGCAAGTCTTGTCATAGTTCACTTCTACACATATTATCATCTCTAAAACACAGAATAAGAGATTGATGTTAGTCAATAATCAACTAAGAGTGTTAAGAAAAATAAGTTCATATGTAACAATACACCCAGTGTTCCTAGATCAATTTTCTGGTCGTAACGTCTATACCGACTACAAAACATCTCACTATTCTTTGGTTTTCAATTCAATGTACAAAATATACACCCTGTTCAAAGTAGCTCGGTTAGACTCAATGGCAGTTTCTCAATCCGAGTTAGCTTCTGTACCTCACATATCTCTCCGAACTCTCATTTTCAAATTAGACATGTGTATATAGCAAAAGCTTCTTATCACAATAACCAAAAATCAAGGTATACTCTAATTTCATTTGGAAATTGGAAGAACAAAATGAATATTCTTCTCTTGTTGAATCTCTATGCATATAATATATATTTACAAATGTTCATTGAAGGCAAAACACTATTCCTTCGTCAAACAACTAATTGATGTTGGTGCTCTCTATGATGGCTAAACTGAGAAGTTGAGCACCGGCTTGTATCAATAGAGGCAAGCAAAGCGTTCTCCACATCTCTGGATACATGTCTTTGAAGAAATGTGAGGATGTACTCCATAAAAGCTGCATTGCACGCCAATATGATTGGGCCATTGCCAGGTAATCCAAACTCCTCTTCAGAAATCTTGAGGAGCTCTTGAAAAATACGGTTCTTGAGGTATTCCAGAGGCACCATGAACCTTGTATTATCCATCGTGTACACAATGAAATAACCCTTGTCAGCAACCATTGAAGTGGAATTATCACTGGTGGTGCTGGAACGACTGTTGGATCTCATCAAGGGGATTCCTTTCTTTGCCTTCTCTACAAGTCTCTTGGGGCTCAACATGGCTAATTGCTCTTGAATAGATAGTACAGACTCAAGATTGCTGAAGCTTTGGATGTCTTGGAATCACCAATGGCCCCCTCTACTTATACGGGAGAAAAAGGAAGATTATGCCAGCGATGCAGCTTTCAGTAGGAAGCAAAGCCATGTGCCAGCAAGAGGTGGAGGTACAAGTGGAGAGTACTATGCTTTGGAGGTGATCTCAAGGCATGTAGGCTCCATGGCATTAATTCATCGATTTGAATTTTAGATATATATAATTCAACCACAAATAACACAATGCGCGTCCAAGAGGCATTGTCATGTGGTATCATTAAGCACATGCTCTCCTGCGTATACAAGTGAGACAATGACAATAGGGGCCTGCAACGTGCTGAAGTAAATGTACAGATTGCAATCCACCCAGACAAAGATTAGGCAATCTCACAACAACAGGTTGTGTCAAGTATTTCTCAAAGAAAATAAAAGGTCTATTGATGTTTGTCGACATGTTTCCTGCTGAGCTTATCAAGTACACTTCCTCTCATGATATTCAGCTAACACTCAACTGGATGGAGAAACTAATGATCACAAAGAATGTCAGATATCTGTAAAGAGGCAGGTTTAAAGAGCTGGCCTTTGATGTTTTTGCATTTGCAACTTGAGATGTGTACACTATATTCGAAGTAGTGAGACATCAGATTCTATAGAATTCATTTTGCCAAGACCAGTTGTGCACTGCATATAAAGAGGAAGTCTAGAGACAACAAAACTGAAGATAGCAGCCATGCAAGCAACAGTGACCCTTCAAGCTTCATTTGCTTTAATATCTTAGTTATTAGAATCTTAGTAATCATTTCATCACTGATAAATCCATTGTCTAGGACAAAATACTAGTACTCACCGAAGCATAATGCCCACATCATATTGCAACTGTTCATCTGTAATTGCACATGGCCGTGCTATTTACGGAGCGTATCAAGTAGCACTTCATGTTCGTCATAGTAAATAGTCATGATCACACATTGCAACATTCAGCCCCAAAGAAAAGGACTGATTGATAGGCTTAAATCTTGATAACATGGCAGACAATGGTACCCTCTATAAATCTACTATTGTTGTACCATTGTCGAGAGCAACGCGGAGCCAACTAATAAATTGGTGTCAGATATATCTAGCACAATTGTAGCCACGCAATACTAAAGAACTTGAGAAAATTGTAGGTCCATACTGTCCTCACCCCAAACTGCATGCATGTGTAAGCAAATGCACCATTGCTTTCACAAGGCCAGGCAACTAGACGCGCTTCTGCAAGAACTACAACAACATCTTGCGTTCCAGTGTTGTTAGCCTTCTACCATCGTTCATCGCGATGTCCCAACTACTTAGTATCTTTCAATCATCACACATGATGTTTGTCAGAAGACTTAGTCATCATTCATTGAAAAGCAAATTGCTTGACAGATCCATCTAGGAGGATCGATGGAACAGACCCCACATGTATTCAGATCATCTGGAAGAAAGAAACTAGAGAACACATAGCTCTTGCTATTGCCTGCAGTGACTTCTACATAAAAGCATAGAATTGTTTTGATCATGTCCATGCACATGCAGAGCCTCAGCTCTTTCAAGATCTACAAGCTTTGGAATGACAACTACTGTCTTTTAAGTCAGTCACGTTGAGAACCCAGAGACTTGTTGAAAAGGCTAAGAAGGGAACTAATTCCCTTGCTGAGAGTCAGTAGTGGGCAGAGTTCCTAAGGTGATATGCACTGCAGCGGTCCTGACAAGGGGCAATCTCATTGGCGTTCCTCAAGATCCATATATTTCAAGAGCTCCTGATGAAGTCAGAGGGTTTAGATATTGAGTCACTGGCCGTAATTAATATTGATTTCAGTAACTTTTGGATTTTTGACAATTCTAGGCAATTGATCCTGAAAAAAAAAACCATAAATGTTGTAAACAAATAAGTGATTGATGTGAGGAGAGATCTAGAAACATGTTGCAGAAAGCATTCAAGAGGCTTGTTTTATGTGAAGAACATTCATGTGATATGTTTTATGCCTTTAGTAAATAGCAATCGTAGATTGAATGAAAACAACTCTGAAAGTTCTATATATTTGTGTAGGTCCACGTTCTTGGCATACATGAATCAGCAAGGCAGATGCTCTCACATGGCAGTGTCCTGTTCACAGTCAAGTCAATAAATATTGGCTTTTCGAGAGCTTGATAGCCGCATTCTTGCAGTTCTTACTAGAATCATTCATTCTGTTCGAGTCCCGCTACAGTGGAAGTTAAGGAAAAAACATTCATGAACTCTCAAATTTCAATTAGTTACCGAGTCTTATTACCAAAAAGCAGTTGACCTTTCCTGCTTGGGAGTTATGGTTCTTATGTCAAGCAAAGCATGGTGATTCAATTGTGGTTAAATAGTAGGTAATAGTTAAGGTACACTTAGATCATTGAGAATACCTATCTTGTACCACTGTAATGCAAGTTCAAATTATAGAATCATACCGAAGTCAGAATTATACCTGCACTGATTTTTCTCTCAATTTGATATGTTATAAAAGTAGTCCCTGGCCAATAAACAAAAAGAAAAGGAAGATAAGGACTGGGAAATGTCCACTTCAGTAGAGTAGTTCTGTGATCTATTTGAGACTGAAGCCATGGAGCCTACATGTTGTTGGATAATCTGCAAGGGAAGATAGAACTACATTGCTATCCACGAACACATTATCCACCTCATACAGGAACTGTCCAACCAAAATCTAAACAAGATTGCTGATAAATTAAAGCTCACATGCCTTTGCTCCCTGTCAATACAATTTTTGAAAGATGCACCTTTGCCCTGAGATGCCTATTCTTCAATATATAAGTAGAGAGTCCGTTTGTACATTCCAAGCATATCCAAAGTTTCATCTGCAAGGTTTCTTGGCAAAGACGGTGCTTCTTCAACCATCCTCTTAACCATGTTGAGCCCCAAGAGACTTGTTCAGCAGGCTAAAAGAGGAATCCCCTTGATGAGATCCAACAGCCGTTCCAGTTCCAGCAGTGATGAGAGCACTGCAGTGGTTGCCAATAAGGGCCATTTCATTGTGTACACCATTGATGATGCAAGGTTTATGGTGCCATTGGCATTCCTCAAGAGCCGTATTTTTCAGGAGCTCCTCAAAATTTCAGAAGAAGAGTTTGGATTGCCTGGAAATGGGCCGATCACATTGGCATGCGGTGCAGCTTTCATGGACTACATCCTTGCCTTACTCCAGAGGCAAATGTCTGTGGATGTCGAGAGAGCCTTGCTCGACTCCATTGAAGCAAATCGGTGCAGCTCATTATCCTCATTAGGTGGTCTTGGATTTCATCAACAACGAATAGTAGCATGATATTGATAACCTATTGTTCAGCGGAAATTTTGTATATAGTGTGAGAGTTTTGACATAAGCAGATGAATTAATCTATTATTCCTCAGTCCTTAATTTCTTCCATATATCCAAACTTGTTTTATGCTTGTGTGACAGCAAATTGCTTTTATTACACGACCAAATTAAGATTTCTCTGAAATGATAAGCCTGTTTTGATCTAGAAATGATGCAAGTAACCTTGCTAATTTCCATATAAAAATTACAGTGAAAAGCACTTGTGAAACAAGTTTGAGAATTATATTGAAATTTCATTTAATTCGTTGAAAATTTTATTGAGCTTTTTTACTGTGAAGTCGGGAGTAGCACCACCTCTTTTGAAATGATCTACTCCATCTGGAAGTTTCAGACTAGTATATCAAAATTGAACCAGTGTTTCAGTGTATAGGCTGTTTTGTAAACTGAACTATCGTATACATTTAATGGTTAACATAGTTATTTAAGGACCTTAATTTTTTAGTTTTATCTCCCTAAGCTTGTATTAAAGGACTTCTGATCTCAAATGGACAAAGGATGTAACATCACCAACTTTATATGTTTCAGACCTGAATCTTTAGCCGACAGAATTCATTCTTCGAGTAATAATAGTACCGGACCTAAATAAATAAAAAAATAAGTTTAGCTTTCGCCAAACCTAAATAAACTAAAACCTTTTGCAAGAAAAAAAAACTAAATCCCAAATGAAATATTCAGATCTAGTTTGATACAGTTCATTTTAAATTGAATTTATCAAGATTTTTATTATTTTACATATATAGTAACCATTTTTAATTAAAAAAACTAAAACTTAACTGTTTTGAAATTTTACATATTTATTTTAAAAATAAACAAAGATAGTATTTAAGTTTAACCGGATTGAAATATGTTAACTTGAACATAGAACTCAAGTACTTTCAAGTTTCAACGTACAGACCAATCTCATTGATCGACTTTCTTTAGATTCAGCAAAAGACTTTCTTCATGGAAAACTGCACATCTCAGCGCGATGGGGGATAGTCATGAATAAACTGCTGATTTAACTTTAGTGATTCAGTATCATACTTCATTTCATTGTTTAGCTTTCTTCTTTGGGCAATACGCAAAATAGTGAGAAGTCGATTGTTTTGCCAATTGGCTACTGATTCTAGCAAGCCATAAATATTTGCATTGGTGAAACATTATCTTTTTAGATTGGTCAAGATCCAATTTGTATAGATAGCAATTGCATAGAGACAAGATTATAGAAAATATTCTGTAAGCTAATAGCTTCGCCAGCTAATGCTTTCATATTTGAATTATTAGGGCCTGTTTGGCCCCGCTTCGAAGCTGATTTTAATCAGCTTTTAAGTAGAAAATTATTAGAAAACGGTTTGGTAAAGAAAAATAGAAGAAAAAAAAACTGCAAAAAAGTAAAAGTTGGGAAAGCTACAATTTGAAGCTTTTACAACTTCTGATTCTCTAAAAAAATAATTTACATAATTTTGTTTGAAATTTTAGGTATTATTATTTTAAATAATTTAAAATTTTAACACTAAAGAAAAATAAAATATATTATTATTTTAAATAATTTAAAATAATATATTTATTTATTATTTTAAATTTTGACAGTAATTAAAAAGTTATTAACTAAACATCTTATAAATTTTAACAGTGCAGCACAGTACAGTACAACATAGTTTAGCACAATTATAAAGCTATTAACAGCGGGGCCAAACAGCGATTAACAACGCAGTTAAGTCTTGCAATCTTTTCATCACCGATAAATTAGTCTATCCTAGGGGTGAGCATTCGGTATTAACCGATACCGAATTTACCGAATTAAAATTACCAAAATTTTTTATACCAAATTTTCAGAAACCGAAACCGAACCGAATTACGAAAATACCAAATTACTACCGAACCGAATTTACCGAAAAAATTTCGATAAATTCGGTAAATTATCAAAAATATAATATAAATTATTTTTAGGGATGGCCGAACCCGATTATATATATATTTTAAAATATTTTATTATTTAGTTTTTATTTTCTTAACCAAGTTCGACGATATATATAGCAAGTTCAACATAATTATTGTCGAACTTGCTATATATATTGTTGAACTGGTTCAAACATAACCAAGTTCGACAATATATATAGCAAGTTCGACAATAATTATTATCGACCTTGCTATATATATTGTTGAATTGATTCAAACATAACCAAGTTTGACGATATATATAGCAAGTTCGACAATATTATTGTCGAACTTGCTATATATATTATTGAATTGGTTCAAACATAACCAAGTTCGACGATATATATAGCAAGTTCGATAATAATTATTGTCGAACTTGCTATATATATTGTTGAACTGGTTATGTTTGAACTGGTCATAATTAATATAATTTATCGGTAAATCGGTTTTTTACCGAACCGAAAACCGAAAACCGATATTCACTAAATCATTTACCGTTACCGAAACCGAAATAATTTTAACCGAATCGTTTTTACCAAATGTTTCGGTAATCGGTGAAAATCGATTTTACCGACCCGAATGCTCATCCCTAGTCTATCCATAAACTTTAGAGTAACAAGGACAAAAACATCACTAGTACTAGATTCAACAAAATATATGACAGCTATGCAAGATTCAATATTTTCATATAATAATGGATCCGTATTGTCCTTTCCTCAAGCGACTTTGTGCTTGCGTACACTGGACGGTTGATTTCACAAGACAAAGCGTCCTGCTCAAAGTCATGGAAATCACTTGACCAAGCAACCAGCAAACTGCTATAAGAGCCAAGAGCTCCAACCACCTCGCGCCTTCCTTTGCTGGTGTCGTCCTTCAAGCATCAGTAATGGAAATATCCAAAGTAGTTATAGTATCTTCCAATCATCACACATGACGCTGTCCAGACTAATTGCCATGTTTCAGTGCTCATTCATTTGAGAGTAAATTGCTTCGTACACTGATATCCACAAACACATCATCCACCACACACAAGAACTGTCCAACCAATTTGTGAACAAGATTGATGACAAATTAATTAATGCCTCTTAACAAGCTCACATGTCTTTGCTCCCTGTCGATATAGAACTTTGAAAGATGCATCTTTATCCTGAGCATCCTGTTCTTCATTATAAGTAGACTTTAGATGTTCATTTCAACCACCTCCAAAGCAAGTTTCAGAGTGCTAAGATTTGTAAAGCTTCTTGCCGAAGAAGGTGCAGTGCGTCTTCACCATCTCTTAACCATGTTGAGCCCCAAGAGACTTGTTGGGAAGGCAAAAAGAGGAATTCCCTTGATGAGATCCAATAGCCGTGCCAGTTCTTGTAGTGCTGATAGCACTACGGTGGTTGCCATTAAGGGTCATTTCATTGTGTACACCATTGATGATGTAAGGTTCATGGTGCCATTGGCATTCCTCAAGAGTCCTATTTTTCAAGTGCTCCTCAAGATTTCAGAAGAAGAGTTTGGATTGCCCGGAAGTAGGCCGATCACATTGGCCTGCAGCGCAACTTTCATGGATTATATTCTTGCTTTGCTCCGGAGACAAATGTCTGGAGAATCGAGAGAGCCTTGATTGACTCCATTGATGCAAATCGGTGCAGTTCATTGTCCTTATTAGCTGGTCCTGGATGTCAGCAACAACGAATAGTAGCATGACATTGATAAATATTTTGTTCAGCGGAAATTTTGTAGTGTATAGAGATTTGACATAAGCAAATGAATTAATCTATTCTTCAATCCTTAATTTGCTCCAGATATTCAAACTTGTTTTATGCTTGCGTGGCAGCAAATTGCTTTTATCACAAGATCCAATTAAGAGTTATCTGAAATGATAGCCTGTTTTGAACCAGAAATGTGTTGGGGAAAATGGTTCAATTTCATTACATAAAAACATAATGCGATCGTTTTCAAATTCATATTATGGACATAAGACTTTTTATTTAAGTGAGTTATGGCTTCCAATGAACGCAAGTATTCATTGTAATTTATCCCTAAATAGCTTAGGACACTTTTGATTAAGAGATCTAAACATATAAAATCAAATAAAAATAAATATTTGGAAGAACAATATCATTCATTCATAATTTCTTGCCATAAAGGCTTACAATTTCAACATAATTTCATTTCCATTCATTCACATTCTTTCACTCTTTATTTCCTCATAAATATTCTTTCAACAAATATTTATATCTAATTTCAGCTTCTAACAAATGTTCTTCATATTTCATCCTTCATTTCAATTTCTTTCATCTTTTAATCTTCAGTCAATAAATATTCCTTCTGTGAATATTTATTTTAATTTCAAGTAACATAAACAATATTATAATAATATTGAGGAACTACGTCCCGATACATAGTATCGACGTACGCACCTCCTAAACAATATTATTAACAATATATTGTATCATCCTTTCGATAAATATTCCTTCTGTGAATATTTATTCATTTTCAATTTTCTTCGTCTTCGATAAATATTCTTTCTGTGAATATTTATCTGATTTCATTTCTTCAATAAATATTCCTTCGTTGAATATTTATTTGATTTCACTTTTCCGATAAATATTCTTTCGGTGAATATTTATCTGATTTCACTTCTTCGATAAATATTCTTTCGTTGAATATTTATCTGATTTCATCTCTTCAATAAATATTCTTTCGTTGAATATTTATTTGATTTCATTTCTTCGATAAATATTCTTTCGTTGAATATTTATCTGATTTCTTTTATTCGATAAATATTCTTTTTATGAACATTTATCTGATTTCATTTCACAATTCTTTCTTTCATCTTTCAATAAATATTCTTTCTGTGAATATTTATTGTATTTCATTTTTCAAAATTCTCTTTCTTCATCTTTCGATAAATATTCTTTCTGTGAATATTTATTTGGCTTCATCTTTCACAAATAAATATTCTGTCTGTGAATATTTATTTTATTTCATATTTCACAAATAAATATGTTGAACCATGCATTCTTTCTAAAAAGAAAATCTGAATTCAACTAAAGAAGGAAAAGCACAGAGGCTTTTTTTAGAAAAATGGCGGGAAGCACAAGAGCCCCTCACCCTACATAAAACTGACCTACTCCTAAGATTCAGAAAAGGGGCTTGCCAGTTTCAGTACACCAAGTGGTTCTTTTAGAAAGAATTTCAACTCCTCATTCCAAACAGGGAAGAGACAGCCATTAATGACCTTTGTCTTTGCAAGCTGGCACAAAAAGAAAACATAAAAGTTAATCTTTTTACAGAAATTCTCAACCAATATTCTTTATTGAGGTAGAAAGATCACATGGGTGTAGGTTCCAAATCGCTTACTAGATCTAAATGAATTAGGATTTCAGTCTCGCAAATTAACCAGTATAACTATTTGAGTAAGATGGAGCAAAGGGTCCAGATCATCCTGAAACGGTTGCAGTTTGGGCCACATTAAATACAGGATTCCCGTCGCAAGCAAACGCCAGCATCTACTGGACCCAAAATTGTAGGTGCTTCGCCAAGAATGAAAGGATATCTGATAAATCACAAGAAGCAATCTACAAGTGCTAAACTGCATATCCAGATAAAGCAATGACTCTTCTTTGTTAAGCTCAAGAAGCCACTAGATGAGTATGGGAACTTGGGAAGCAAAACTCCTGACAATATGGTCTAAGTGATCTATGCAGGACCAAACCTTGAGCTACTCCATTTAATTTACAAATATGATAAGCTACACGCACCAAAAACACATTTACTTTCTGAATCAAGTTGGAAGGATATATCAATAAATCAGCTCAGAAAAGTAAATTTCATCCTCATGGCCTACAGATAAGCTACTTCAAATTAAATGGAATAAGGATAGAACAACACACCTGGTTTCCAGCCATACACGCACACGCGCACCAGGCTAGGCAAATGTGTTGGTTACAGATCAAAACATTAAGCATACACGCATAACAAGGGGAAGTCAAAATCTATTTTGACTATAAATGAAATCATCCAGTGAAGAAAAAACTTGGTATGTGCCACTAGCGACAAGGAGACAAAAAAAAAGAAAAGGGAAACAACCAGCAAATGAAGAAAAGAGGAGGGCCGACCAGGAAGGAGGATAAAAAGCTGTCGGGCCATTCGACGGATAAGTGGAATACGACAAAAGGTAACAAAAAGAAGAAGAAAAATCCATCAAGCGGTGGCTTATAAAAGGAGCAACGCTCGGCTAGAAAAAACACACGACGGGGAATCACAAAAAAACGCAGGAACGGGGAGAAGGTAAAAGAGGGGAGGAGAAATTTCTTTTGATAGGTATCTAAGTTTTCTTTTTAGGCTTCATGGGCACACTAAGTGCCCTGGCATCACAGAAGACACACACACACCACTTTTTTTTTCTCTCGATCGCTTGATTGTTCGAATCTTTTTAGGCTTCATGGGCACACTAAGTGCCCTGGCATCACAGAAGACACACACACACCACTTTTTTTCTTCCTCGATCGCTCGATTGTTCGAATCTTTTTAGGCTTCATGGGCACACTAAGTGCCCTGGCATCACAGAAGACACACACACACCATTCGCTCGTTTTTTTTGGCATCATACGATCACGCCATCTCCGGTTGAGGCCCAAGAGGCATTGAGCATCACACGACACTAGGGGAGGGGAGAAGATGGTTGAAAACTAAAAAAAAAGAGAAAGAAAAAAAAAACACTGAGACATCCTGGGGGTAAGAGAAGCCAGGTAAAAGGGGTGAAGTAAAAAAAACGGCGAACGAAAAAAGGAAACAGAGCAAGAGTAGACTGAGAAGATACCAAGAAGATTCGTCAAGAATATACGTGATAAAAAGACAAGGAAGAGGAAAAAAGGGAAAAGAAGCAAAAAATTAAATTAGAACAAAATGCGGAAAGGAAAAATGAGTACCTGCGCCGCCTAACTCCTTGAGCTCACAAGAGGAGAATAAACATCCTCGTCAACGAGAGCTTGCCGCCGTTTGGAATTCTTCCACGGGGTTTTCGTCAAAAAGAGAAGCCACAAGCGCTGTTGGCAGAAAGGAAAGAGACTGAGGAAGCCGACGAGTGTTCTAAAGAAGGGTCAGCAGGTACTACCTGAAGAAGTAAGATTGTTTCTGATCCCTCACGTAATTCTTCACTAAGAATGAGGGATGTCCCTCGTCAGGGCGCTGCAAGGCAGGCAACTTTGAATAAGAGGGATGAAAAGCTGAGATTAAAACTTGAAAACAGGGAACCATAAACAAGAAACGAATCACTCCAGGCATTGCGATAGGAAGAGCCCTGTTACACGGTAAAAACAAAAAAAACAAACAACAATGAAAGCGAAAAAAAAAAACCAAAACCTCGGAAGAAGCACTGACGAAACCCGGCAAGGAAACAAAAGAGTCGTCATTATGGAAGATGTATTACCTTCTCGAACAGTGAAGAGAAAGTCCCACCGCCGCTAGGTTTAACTCGAGCTGCGTTCCATCATCGCGGCATGAGTCATCAGTGAAAGCTTATGAGCCGACCCACCTTTTGGTTGTTCGCCGCCGTCTCACCGGAAGTCCGACGGCACTGTCGCGATCTCCTACTTCGTCGCTTCTTCAGTGCCTCCAATGTCGCGGTCGAATCTCCAGCGTTTCCCCCGAGAGCTGATGCTGTGAGTGGTCCGCCTCCGCCGGAGTTCGAGGACCAGTCGCCTGCAATCGCCCCCCTCAAATGTCGGCTGCCCCTTTTTTCTTTCGACTACTCGGACGGGTCAAAGAGTGGTTTTACTCTTTGACCTAAGTGACTGAAATCCGCTGGAAGTTGTGAAACGTGACGTGACGACACGTGAAATGCCGCCCCCAGCGTTCGAAATCGCCACTGCCTTGAAGAAAAGCGAACAAACGGAACGAGGGGCATAGAATCAGGGCCGAATCACTTCAGCCACACATTTTTTTGTGACTTCTGGGGGGATTTCGTCAAGTTCGGATCACCCGACCCGGCAATTATGGAATCAACCGGGTTCAGATCTGAACCTGATCCGGATATTTAGCCTGGCCCATCGGCCAAATTGTGGAGTCAAAGTTTAGTCAAATAACTTCGGCTTACCAAATCCTGCATGGCGTAGCTGCAAATTCACCCACGGCCGGCCCATCGGGGAATGCGCACGTTGATGTCTAAAGTCAGAAGTGCGGCTTCTCGACCACGACGTCACGCCGTAAGGCCGGATAAATCCCAAAACCAAATTATCCATCACGCCGCGAGGCCGGATAAATTTTCAAATCAAATTGTCCATCGCGCCGTAAGGCCGGATAAATTCCAAAACCAAATTATCCATCACGCCGTAAGGCCGGATAAATTCCAAAACCAAATTATCCATCACGCCGCGAGGCCGGATAAATTTTCAAATCAAATTGTCCATCACGCCGTAAGGCCGGATAAATTCCAAAACCAAATTATCCATCACGCCGTAAGGCCGGATAAATTCCAAAACCAAATTATCCATCACGCCGCGAGGCCGGATAAATTTTCAAATCAAATTGTCCATCACGCCGTAAGGCCGGATAAATTCCAAAACCAAATTATCCACCACGCCGCAAGGCCGGATAAATTCCCAAATCAAATTATCCATCACGCCGTAAGGCCGGATAAATTGTCTAGCACGTCGTGAAGCCGGATGAATTCTGAGAATTGAAGCATCCGATACGTCGTAAGCTGGAATGACCCTCCAAACCAAATGTCCAATATGTCTAAACGCAATTACGATGGAATATTGTTTGGGAGGTGCGTACGTCGATGTTTATCATCGGGGCGTAGCTCCTCAATGTGACTTCGGATTGCCTAGACTGAGTAACACCCAAACACGCCGCTACGAGGCTAAAGTCCGACGAACACAAATCGCCCACCTTGATGAATACTCCTTTTCTCTTATCATGTCGAAATATGTATCACGTCAAATCAAATTTATGAATGAAATTTATAAGTGACATTATCTGATTATCGCTCTTATCTTGTTGCGTATTATAGATCTCTTAATCAAAGGTTCCCTAATTTTAGGGGTAATTAACAATGAGCGCTTGCGCTCATTGGAAGTCGGAACCCATTAAACAAAAAGCCTTATTAATTTAAGGTGGATTTGAAACGGTCATAATACATTCTCAATGTAGCGAAAATGACCCCACAAATTCTGGCACGCCCGGTGGGACATGCTTCTCCTTTCATCTTCGAGATCTATATTACGCAACACCAAATTCCACGCCTTTGTTCTTACACTTCTTTTGTTTTACAGCAAAAAAAAAACAACAATGGCAAAGAAGTTGAACATCTTTGTTGAGGACGCATCGATCATCATGCATGGTGTCCAATTTGGCTCCATTTCGGAGGAAGACGTCGAGTTCATCTACCTTCCCTTCATAGACTCCGAGAACATTAAGGGAAAGAATACTCCGGTTATCAAGAGTAAGACTTCCTCGCAGAAGAAGAAGACTGCCACGAAAAAAGAAGGGCCATCATTCACAGATAATGGGGGCATGTTCGACGAAAAGAAGGAGGAACCGTCCTTTACTGTTAACAGGGGCAAGATCCACCAGACTGTGTTCTCAAGCCCTGAAAAGACAAGGAAGCAGGAGCGACAGGCCTTAAGGAAGAAGGAGGCTAGGCTTTACAAACAAGGCCGCTTAATCCCTGTGAGGCATAACCGTTCCGCCGACAAGATGGAAACTACTGTAACAAACAAATTTGCACCACTTCTGTCAGTCGTGAGAAACTCTAACCTGATAGAGGGGCTGCGGCTGCGAACCCACGTACGGGGCAGGCCTCACCCAAAACCTAAGGACATCATTGCTCAAAAAACAATATCTCAAAGGGTTTATGAGGCCTACAAAAAAGCTCAAAAGAATATAAGAAGAAAAGAAAGGTGTTCCAAGACTAGCCATAAGGAGGCAAAGGGCTATACCGTCCATACGGTGCGAATGGTGGAACATGCACGAGAGACCGGCTCTAATTCTGAGGAGGATACCCTTCGGACTATGACAAAGAAAGCCAAGAATAAAAAGTTGGCTTCTATCGTAATTCAGGAGCCTGTTCAACGGTACGAACTAGGGGCAACCCCTCCACACCAAGAAACTTTCGAAGAGGAAGAGGAAGAGGAAGAACCCGTCATGACCACTAACCATGACCATAGAGATGAGGCTATCGCCGATCTTAAGAGGCAACTTAAGAAGAGGGATAACGACATGAGCATCCTCATGGCGAAGTTCGAGGAGGTGACTAGTGCTCTTGCAAAGACGCAAGAAATGATGTTACGCCAAGAACAGTCATCGCGGGAACAAAATAACGTTCCGGCGACGTCTTCCTTGCCAGCACAGTCAAATGACGAGGCCATTACCCTGACTAGGAAGGAAGTACAGGAAATGGTGATGGACCAGCTGAGGCAAATGGAGGGAACCAAAATTGCTCCACGAAGGAGACGAGGGAGACCTTACCCAGCTGTATACGATAATATCCCTTACCCCAAGGGGTATATCGTACCGCATTTCAAGATGTTTAGTGGGGTAGGAAATCCTGACCAGCACTTGGCTCATTTCGTCGCGACTTGTGGAAATACTGGCGGCAACGATGCTCTATTGCTCCGGCAATTCCCGCAAAGTCTCTCAGGGGTTGCCTTTGAATGGTATTACTCTCTGGAGAATGAAGTCATCGGAACTTGGGCTGACATGGAGGAAGCCTTCAGGGTGAAGTTTGCTTCGGTAAGCGATAAGATTACAATCGCGGACCTGGCCGATACAAAGAGGAGAAAGGATGAGACCGTCCTCAATTACATTACCAGATGGAGAAACTTGAGTATCAAATGCGAGAAGCCACTGGAGCAAACCGAGGCCGTGGATTTGTTGGTCCGTAACATTGATAGCTGGATGGCCCCCTTTCTCTGTGGCAACAACATCTCTACGTTTCAAGAATTAATCACCCAAGTGGCAAAGTTGGAACGAACGAACCATCAGCCTTACATAAATACGCAAAACCCAAAATTCAGAAGGGAGGAACCAAGAAGGAACGAACCCAAGATCGCCTACACAAACGTTGCTAACAAGGGCAAAAGGGTGGAAGTTCACAATGCAAATGTACCTCGAATCGAGAAAGCGCCAACGCTCGGCGAAAATAGCCGGGGCAAGCCATTGACCCTAGAAGAGAGAAAGAACAAAATTTATTCATTCAAAAGAGAAAAGACGATGAAAATTTTTAGGGATGCCTTAAAAAATGGCTTACAACTACCAGAGCCGAAGCGCCCCGAAGAAAGCAATAAAATTGACGATCCCAACTTTTGCCCTTACCATCGCGTACTGGGGCACACGATAGAAGATTGTTATATTTTCAAAGATTGGGTGGAAAAACAATATAAGACAGGGAGGATAACTCTATCGAAGCAAGTATTGAACGAAACCCAAACCGAAGAGGTTGATGTCATTCAGACAAGAATAGATCCGGCGCCCATAGAAGACCAGGGGTGGGATACCGTGGTGCCGAGAAAGACACTGCGACTCCTCCGAAAACTACAACAAATACCAGGCATAGTGTGGAAAGACTCCCTGTCCCCACGATACATATCACCAAGACCTCGTCCACCAGCAAGGGAAAATCAAGAGAAAAAGAAAAGGAATCCTCAACGGAAGAACAAAAATAAGAAAATAGTCTTTCCGACTAAAGCGCGAGAAAAAGACGATCTTAAAAAATGCATCGACTCTCTTGAAGAGTACGTACAGGAAATGCCTAAGCCTGTGAAACTTCACCACTACATCACGGAAGAGATGTGGGAGAGACTCCTGGAGAACGATTCAGAGGATGAAGAGTACGAGGTGGAGTCCTGCAGAATGATATCGGTTATCCCGGAGCCCTTAGAGGAAGATAAAACTGACAACGTTAGAGGCGTCGCTACTGCAAGGATGGGTACCTGTAACGCGATCAACTTGGGAAGTGACTCCGAAGATGAAATCTTACCCGCCTACCTGTATGAGGAAGTACCTACTGCCAAAAACAGCAAGCAAATAAGCGAATCCTGCCAAATGAATCTTAGGAGCGGCAAGGTCGTAACGGGACGCACGATAGACAAGGAAAAGGAAAAACTCAAGGGAAAGCAAATTGAAACGCAGGAGGTGGGCGACGACGCGGTCCCCCCACTAAAACTATCCTCTTCGGAATATAACATACTATCACATTTGAGAAAAGTACCCGCCCTCCTCAGCATATACGACGCCTTGATGATGTCGCAAGAACTGAGAGATGTTCTTATTTACGCCTTACAAAATCCTCAAAAATTCCAAGTATTCTTCGTGGAGGCTGATATAAAAGAGGCGCTGAGTACGTATGCT
Organism: Costus lasius; assembly: GCA_027563935.2. Taxonomy (NCBI): domain Eukaryota; kingdom Viridiplantae; phylum Streptophyta; class Magnoliopsida; order Zingiberales; family Costaceae; genus Costus; species Costus lasius. The sequence continues at coordinate 117,274,644 of CM050451.1, read as the reverse complement.
ACATCGTCCATTACCTTCAACGACGATGACATGATACTGGGAACGTCACAGCATAATCGACCACTGTATGTGACTGGGGACGTAGAAGGGATGAAGATAAGCAGAATCTTAATCGATCCAGGGTCATCAGTCAACCTCATAACCTTGCGGACCTTAAAAAGCCTCTCTTTAGGCGTCCATAATTTAACGGCTGAAAAAGTTATTATCCAAGGGTTCAACAAAAACAGCCAGAAGGCTTTAGGCTCCATATGCTTACCATTGCGGCTCGACGATCTAAAGACCAAAGTTAAATTCCATGTCATCGACACTGATACCTCATACAAGGCTTTACTCGGGAGACCTTGGCTGCACGAGAATCACGTAGTCCCCTCTACCTTACACCAATGCCTAAAGTACCTAAGAGAAGGTAGGGAGGAGCGTATCGATGGGGATATCCAACCCTTCTCGGTGCATGAAATTAAATACGAAGACGCGCACTATTTCATCGGGTCGACGACGCAGCCTGCGAAATCAACACTACAGAGCTCGATCATCTCCAAGTTAAAGAAAACAACTCTGTCAGCGTGTCCCCATTTCGGAAGTGACTCCGAGTCAGAAGCGAGTGATTGCTCAGCCTCTACATGCGACGTGGTTGAAACCCATGAAAAGGAAGGTTGGTCACGAAGACTGACGACACGACAAGACATGGCGGAATACGAGATAGGAGTATTAAGAGTTCCTCAAGGCTACCTTAAGGGTTTCACTCCCCTGAATGCATCGCAAGTCATAGAGATGAAGACTTTTATTGTCCCTGGCAAGAGGGAATGCACAAGAGGAAGGTTCTTTGTCCACAAACCAATACACTTCTATCAGTCAGATGAAATTCATCACATCATGACAGACAAAGAGGATGACCCGGAGTCGACGCAACTCGTCAAAGTCCCCCCATTTGCTTATTACCCTCCGAGCTTAAGAAATCTCGTAGAAAAGTACGGTTGCTCGAACCCTCGCCTAAAGAGTGAGCTGCGCCAATTTGAGAAGTTGTGGAACCCGGGTTCACGGAATATTACATTACCAAATGGGAAGACCTCCAATACTCGGGGTTTAGGGTACACAGAACCAAGTGAAGAAGCTCCTATGTTTCACCCATATACTTGCAATATGGTGACAATAGGCGAAACATACGAAACGGAGCAAGAAAATGAAGAATTCAAAAGGGCACCGAAAGAACTGGAAGATGGGGGGCAGACTACCTGCGATGAGTTGATTGAGGTCAATCTTGGGTCAGAAGAGGATGTCAGGCCCACTTATATAAGTGCACAACTTTCTCAGTATGAAAAGGACCAGCTGGAGGCACTCCTCCATGAGTTTAGCGACTGCTTCGCATGGACATATAAAGAGATGCCGGGCCTCAGCCCGGAGGTCGCCGCCCATAACTTGTCGATCAGTCCTGACGCTACTCCGGTAAAACAGGCGCCGAGAAGAATGAGGGTAGAACTGGAAGAGCAGATCACACTTGAAATAAAGAAATTAATCGAGGCGGGATTTATAAGAGAGGAGAAATACGCGGACTGGATAGCCAGTATCGTCCCTGTGAAGAAGAAAAACGGGCAAATCCGGATCTGCGTAGACTTCAGGGACTTGAATAACGCATGTCCCAAAGACGACTTTCCACTCCCTGTGACAGAAGTAATGATCGACTCGGTATCAAACTTTGAAGTGTTTTCATTTATGGACGGGTCATCTGGTTACAATCAAATTAAGATGGCGCCCGAAGATGAGAAGCACACTGCGTTTCGTACGCCTATTGGCATCTTTTGTTATACCGTTATGCCGTTTGGGTTAAAGAACGCTGGGGCAACATACCAACGCGCGATGACTAAGATCTTCGACGATTTAATCCATAAACTCGTCGAGTGCTATGTGGACGATTTGGTGGTCAAGTCGCAATCTAAAGCAGAACATTGCCAGGACTTGAGGACCGTGTTCACTCGCATCCGCAAGTACAATCTCAAAATGAACCCGTTCAAATGCGCGTTTGGAGTGTCATCTGGAAAATTCCTGGGTTTCGTGGTTAGACACAAAAAGGTTGAAATTGATCCCGCGAAGATAAGCTCAATCAAAGACATGCCACCCCCAAAGAATCTTAGGGAGCTTAGATCCTTTCAAGGGCGACTGGCTTATATTAGGAGGTTCATTTCCAACTTATCGGGGCGAATCCATCCCTTTTCCAAACTGACAAAGAAAGATGCTCCGTTCATTTGGGATAGTACATGTCAAAACGCCTTCGAAAATATCAAAGAATACCTTTCGTGCCCTCCAGTCCTTGGGGCACCTGTCGCTGGAAAGCCACTCATCTTATATACCACGGCATTGGAAGCATCCTTGGGCGCACTGTTGGCTCAGAATAATGACGAGGGAAAGGAGACCGCGTTGTATTACCTTAGCCGAATGTTCGTAGGGGCAGAGCATTCCTATTCTCCAATCGAAAAACAATGTTTGGCGTTGATGTTTGCCATTAAGAAGTTAAGACATTATCTCCTTGAACATGAAGTCCGTCTCATATCAAAAGTTGACCCTTTGAGATACCTGATGACGAGGCCTACCTTAACAGGGCGATTGGCTAAATGGGCTGTCCTACTCCAGGAATTCGACATCACATATGTGTCGCAGAAAGCAATAAAAGGGCAAATTCTCGCCGATTTCTTAGCGGCTCATCCTGTCTCCGATGACTCTCCTCTGAAATATGACTTACCAGACGAGGAAATATTAAACACCGAAATCGACCATGGATATTGGGAACTCTACTTCGATGGGGCATCTTCAATTCAACCAGCTATTCTCCCAAATATCCCGAAAGTAAAGTCAGGGATTGGCCTGGTATTCGTCACCCCGGAAAAAGGAATATTGCATTACTCCTTAGCCCTCACCGGTCCTTGCACCAACAACGAAGCTGAATACGAGGCTTTGATCGCCGGACTCGAGCTCGCACTGGAGATGAAAATTGAAAGAATGCATGTATACGGCGACTCCCAGCTCATCGTCAAACAGGTGACGGGTGAATACCAAGTCAAGAAATTGGAACTGCACAAATATCATACAAAAGCTGTGGAACTCATGGAACAAATACCGTACGTCACTCTGACCTGCATTGCTAGGGCTGCTAATGGTAGAGCGGACGCACTGGCAAAGTTTGCCAAAGAGCTAGCTGGGCCATCCGTTGACCAAGTTAACATCGTCATCAGAGACAGGAAATTAATCGCACCGGCCGAAGACGATCACGCCAACAAGAAAGAAGTAGCAGATACTGTGACAATCTCCCTCACGCAAGAACATGACTGGAGAGAGCCGTTCGTCAACTATTTCAAAAGTGGCATCCTACCCAAGGATAAGACTCAAAGAATACAATTGAAAAAACGGGCCCTCCGGTACACATTTGTGAATGACACGCTGTATCGGCGATCGTACGAACAGCTTTGGCTCAGGTGCATTGCAATGGATGAGGTCGCCCACGTGTTACATGAAGTCCACTCCGGTCTTTGTGGTGCCCACCAATCAGGACCCAAGATGTATCTTAAGATTAAGAGGTTGGGGTACTACTGGCCAAGCATGGTACGAGACTGCATAAACCGCGCAAAGACTTGCCATTTGTGCCAAGTGCATGGAGATTTAATTCATAAGCACCCTAACCCTCTTCATCCAACGGTTTCGTCGTGGCCGTTCGAAATGTGGGGGACAGATATAGTGGGGCCCATAGAACCCCCTTCTTCTCTGGGGCATCGATTCATACTCGCGGCAACAGACTATTTCTCCAAATGGGCGGAGGCCGTCCCATTAAGGGAAGTCAAGGCCGCCAATGTCGTCGATTTCTTTCGCGGGAATATATTGAGTCGTTTTGGAACCCCTAGACGGATCATATCCGATAACGGCTTGGCCTTCAAAAACGCCTCAATTTACAAATTTGCAGAGCGTCACAAAATTGATTGGCGATACTCCTCGATATACAATCCAAGGGCGAATGGACTAGCCGAAGCGTTTAATAAAACTCTATGCAAGCTGCTCAAGAAGAGCGTTTCAAAGAACAAGAAAGAGTGGCATCAGAAGCTAGTGGAAGCATTGTGGGCTTATCGAACCACGTATCGCACGCCCACACAATCGACGCCTTATTCCCTGGTGTTCGGTGTCGAAGCCGTGCTTCCACTCGAGATCGAAATACCTTCGCTACGAGTGGCAATGCAATGTGACATGACAATGGACGAAAACGCCCAATTACGTCTTGACGAACTAGACACACTTGACGAACAAAGGCTGATTGCACAGCAAAACCTAGAGCTGTACCAAGCGCAAATGGCAAGGGCGTATGACAAGTTAGCCAGAGAACGCACTTTCAAGAAAGGAGACCTTGTCCTAGCAGTAAGGCGACCCATCATATCCAACAAGATAGCAAAAGGGAAATTCAACCCTAATTGGGAAGGACCCTATGTGATAGGAAGAGTCTACGAAGGCGGAGCTTACCAATTAATAGACCAAGATGGGGCGCACCCGATGCCACCCATTAACGGCCGTTTTTTGAAGAAGTACCATGCTTAAAACGCGAATCTGACCCTGACCAAGCGGCACTAGGCTCAAGAATATCGAAGCCATTTCCGACCAGTCGTTTGCTAAAATTGGGTGAGCCCCTTATGCGAGCATTCACCCCAATCGGATGATGAAAGCATAAATTCGCCCCCATTATTTCAAAAAAAAAAAAAAAAAAAAAAACAACTGGCGAGCCGTGCTGTTGCCGCGCTTCGGCGGCCCCGAAGTCCTCGGAGTACGCCCGGACGTCAGCATCCCCAATCTGAAGCCTCGCGACATGCTCGTCCGTGCCCGTGCCGTCTTAATCAATCCCCAATCTGAAGTAATGAAGTGATCTAAAACGAGCACAAAATTTAGTAATAGGCTCTGCTTATAACGTCCTCAAAATGAGCCACACAAGTTTGAAGCTTGTCTCAAGATTGAAATATTGAGGTGCTGAGGACCGCCGAACACCTGCGCGCCCCCAAGCAACATCGGAAGCGATTGCAGCAACAGCATGGAGAAGGAGGTGGCTAAGACCGTGAAGGATGTGTCCCCCCCCCCCCACGAGTTCGTCAAAGCCTACTCCGCCCGCCTTAAGAGATCCGGCAAGATGGAGCTTCCTGAATGGACAGATATCGTGAAGACTGAAAGATTCAAGGAACTGGCTCCTTACGACCCTGATTGGTATTATATCCGATCCGCTTCAATGGCCAGGAAAATATATTTAAGGCAGGGCGTTGGAGTGGGCGGCTTTCAAAAGGTTTACGGAGGCCGGAAAGGGAATGGTGGCAGACCACCACATTTTTGTAAGAGCAGTGGAGCAATTGCTCGCCATATTCTGCATCAGCGACTCTCTTTAACGAAAAGCAACAATATAGGGTAAAGAGATAAGATTAAAGGAAAAGTGCAAGAAATTCCCCATCCGACTCGAAGCAGAAATGGATCAAGAATCAAAATGCAGGATCTCAAACAGCATATCTCGTCTATCAAACCCGACATAGCTCAATCGATGGCAACTCAATCCCAGCTCTCAAAATCACAATCTTTTCCCAAAAAATGAGGACCTTGCGATGCAAAAAACCAAATGTCAACCACAACCACCATACCAGTTCTAACAATCCACTGAAAAGAAACCAAACCACCATACCAGTTTTGACGATCTGCTGAAAAGAAACCATCATCACATCAATCACAACCAATTAAGAACAAAACAATCCTGAATAGGTAAATGATACATCAAGAAGTACAGGACACCCCAAATGTCAAAGTCCAAACACATGATACAAGAAGAGATACATCAAAATACAGAGACGCCCCAAAACAAAAATCCAACGCGCATAGTAAAGAGAGACACATCAAAATTCTTTGATTATGTTCTGGAGAACGAGCCTTCGCTCTTTAATGGTAGAAGTGAGCCTGCTACGTTCGACTTCCTTCATCTCGCGCTGGGCCTCTAATGAAGCTTGGTGGGCTTCAGTTGCATCAATTAGCTCTGAGTTCTGTGCTTTGGCGGTCTCAATGTTCTCCAAATTGTCGTCACAATCTTGCATGTCAGAAATCGCCTCATGCCTCTCCGATAGGAGCCTCTCCCTTTCTTCGTCAATTTGTTCCAGGCGCGCGTCAATTCGCCTCACTTTGGCCCTGGCTGAATCACAAGACCCCATTATAGCATTCTTCTCGGTAATCAAACTACTTTGAAGGGACCATAAATCCTCCAGAACGGTTGCCTCTTTGCTGATCTGGAAATCAAGAACGGCAGTATCCAGACTGGTCAGTGAGTCCTGCTCGACCTCAAGTTGCTTCAAGACCTCCACTATCTCCCGACTCAGTCTTTCCCAAGTAGCCTCCAGAGCTTTGAAACTGGTCAAGGTTTGTGAAATGCTATATGAGGAAGCCAAAAACTCTTCTACCGTAGGAAACGAGCCCTCGTCACGAAGCGTGCCAAGGTAGTCGGAAATAAGGAAACGGGCTGCTCTCTCCTGCGATCGCCGGACTATATCTGAAACCCGAAAGGTAGACGGCCCGGGGGGTGGCGGCATAATAACCTCTCGAATCCCGCTCACAGCCCCTGAAATGACAACATGAAGCAGACTATTAAAGAGGATAACGACACATAGCTGGTGTATAATAAACCATGCAGACATGACGAGTTCACCTTTGTCGAAGGATCCATCACGTTGGAATCCACCACAGCCGAGAGGGCGGCCGTCCTCAACACTGGCCTCTCCCGTACCTGCCACCAGCAAAACAGGAATGCCAAAGTGATCTAGCAATACTAAGGTCAGCCATCCAGCACACGGTACAAACCCAATTATCGTTGCAAAAAGATATGACTCACAATCAAGTACATCAGACTACATGTTGGCAGAAAGAATAAGGAAAACTTACTTTCGTTGTGCACGTTCGCCGCCCCTGCAACGACCAACTTGACGCAAGATACCAGACTCGTTGAAGACCCTCCTGCCATCATAACAAATTCTATATAGTCAAGGAGAGACAAAGGTCATACACAGTTAAAAGAGGTGATACTGGTCATGAAAATCAATAAGGGAAACAAAGCAATAACGAGTCACGAGTACAAAAAAAAGAGAATGAATGAAATTCTTCTCCCACCACCATGGTAATACGATACAGCTGAGAAATAAAATGACGGGCGATGAAAATTACCGTCCTCCGCGACCCTCTCGTCCCCTGCGATAGTGTCCATACCTTCCGACACAGGCACTGAAAATATCACAAAATGATAACAATAGTAAGAACAAAATCTTACTAAGGGACATAATTATTAGGATATATGGAAAGGGACTCGTGTCCCTGTTGTCTCTTGAAACATTCTGCCAATATAAGGAGGAACAAGACATTACCATTATGCGAGGGAGATGCCCCTTCTGCCTCGATCCCTAACGTGCTCGGCGCATGCTTTAGACCTACAAGAAAATTTGACACTAATCAAACATGAAATCGTCGTTGGAAGCGCTATTCAAAAGATTTGTCATATGTAACCCAGACCACAGCATCAAGATGGTAAGAATGATAAATAGAAGGATATAATTCGAGGACTTTAGGCCTTACTCGTTTCTGAGTTGATCAAGGAACTCCTCACACTTGCGCCGGTATCAGCTTCCATCGTCGGTTCCGCCAGCATGTGAACAACTGCACCAAGATCGGATTGTAAGTCAAACATAAGGAATTATGCAGGCTACATAACCTGGATAAGCCGTACTTCCTTTTAAGGCTCCAATCATATCGTCGGACGAGTCGCTCGGATAATGTTTTAGTAGCTCGGCGGTATCAATATCATCCATATCTGCCGCGTCATCAGGGGGGTGAGCGTGTACTTGCTCAGCAATTTTGGCGGCAGGTCGAACCTCTAAAGAACACAGAACACGTCAGAAATAATCACACAAATAAAAAAATAATCGCATATATCAGAAATGATTGCTGTATCAAATAAGCAAGTGCGTAAAAGGGAAATACACGGAATGTCAGATAAGGAAAATAGCACCTGTGATGGTCAACTCGCCCTCGCCCGCCCGCTGCGGAATTGTGTCCTCGCCCGGACACCCTTCAACGCCGCCAGGAACATGATTGGGCCCTCGTACATGCCCTACATCCTGCAACCCAAGTGAAAGTGTCAAATTGATGATACCATATATTATAAGAATAAGGCAAAAGGTAGATGTTACCTCAGATAAGCTAGACGGCGCCGCCCCCGGGTCCAAGATCTTTAGCCGTTTGCAGGATGAAGACCGAGAGAGGTCAAACTCAAAGCCGTATAACGATCGATTAGTTGTCCTCTTCAAGAATTTCCGCGGATGGGACTTTTCGGTGGAACCCAGCGTGTCCTTGATGTCATAACTGAAAAATGCCTTCAAATGCATGGAATGCCATCTCAAATAGTCGTAGCTGCATTTAGGAACCCGGCCACGAGCCGGGATGGCAAATGACGAATGGGTCCCACGCCGAAGCAACAAATACCAACAGGAAGCCATCGTCGCGAGGTCGCCTGATAATCTCCCATAATCCAGGGCACTTTGAGGGATAGCCTGATCAAAGCCGAATTGGCGAGCGCATCTATGAGGATTGTACATCTCTAAAGATGCAAGATTTCCGCTCCTGAAGGGTAGCCAGCCTACCCGAATGCTCACAAGGAATTCGGTAGCAAGCCACCCATCCTCGGTCAATACGTCAACGGGGTTATCCTCAACATTAGCTTGCTCGCCTAGACATCCTGCTTGGTTTGGAAATATGACCCGGTGATGCCCAAAGACCCTGTCCTTGCGAAAAAGTAAGCGTGCCTCAAGATCTCTAAAACGAACCGGATGAGCCCCAGCAATGCATACCATGAGGGGTAACTTACGCTTCATAGCCTCAGAAGCGGCAGTGGTGTATAGCCCCTGAAACTGCAGATTGAACCATCCAAAAAGATAATGAAGGGGGATCAGTGTGTCTTGTGAGCCCGGGAAATCAGCAGTGCACGCCTCTCTCAAAGACCGAAATAAATTCGACAACGCCGCCGGGGCCAAGGAAAGACGAACTCCTCGCGCCAACCTATCAGCCATAATAAAGACCTCCGGCCTAATGCGATTCGGGTACTTGTAAGGGATGGCAAAGTAGCATAGCCAGCAAGCTAAAAAGGCCGTAAAGAATGTAGCTCGGTCCATCTCCTTCGCCGCGATAGGGGGCCGAAGGGGTATATCATAGTCCTGCACCAGAGTGTTTTCTGAACCGACACCAAAGGGATCACGCGGCGAGGGGAAGCCGGTCTCGTATGCGGTGCCTAAGTCGACAAAGTGTAAAATCCACTGAGTAATGGAAACAGCCCCAGAATGCCGATGAAGTAACTCATAGAAATGGTGAAACACAGCCTTGAGGGAAGGAGAACATCTAGACTCGCCGGGCGCGGTCTCACCAAAGAGTGCCTTTTCATCCGGCACATGCTCATCATATCGGGCACCTAATATGGGAAGCCCGCAAACATATCTCATGTCCCAGAGACTTGGGACAATCTCCTCTTCAGAAAGGTAACATGTGTTGGTGGTCGGACTCCAATGTTCTAAGATGCTCTTTAACAACGTGGCGTCATACTCATAATTAAATAATGATAACATGATAGCCTCATGGATCCCGGCCTTCTTAAGAACCTTCCTCTCGCTACGCAAGATACATCGTGCCCACTCTACGTAGCCGGGATGGTGCGTGATGCTACCACAGATGTTAAACCGTGAGGCCCACCTCGGTACGCGCCTAGCAGCCATCTCCAAACCCAAAAAGAAGTTCGACTCTTGGCTGGATGTTCTGGTGTGGGGCTCAAGGCATAAGCATAAGTCAGGACCTTGATCAAAGAAGCGAGACTTGTTCATCGTTCCAGTCACATTACGCTCTAGAGGCGTCCAATTCCCACACTCAAAATGGGGGTGAGGTTTGTACCCCGTTGGCACTAGAGGCATGGGCAAGTGACGGGATATCTTATTATGGAATGCGTCCCTGCCCTCCAACATCACATCGCGCCACTCATGCCATATTCCTCGGAAGTGGCCAAGCGAATCATACTTCTTAATATATTCTATAATCGCCTCATCATTGGGTTCGTCCAATGGCATGGAATCGCGGCGGGACCACAAGAAACCCATGGTTAATACAAAAGATAAAGACAGAAGGGCCGGAACGCTGAGTCAACACCTGGAGCAACAATGAAAATAGTGAGAAAGCACGTGAATGTTCTGTTTTCCCAACGGTCTTATATACGCTTTTCGCTTATACAAACCCGTTGGGAGGGGCAATTTGTTGAACCATGCATTCTTTCTAAAAAGTGTGAGAGTTTTGACATAAGCAGATGAATTAATCTATTATTCCTCAGTCCTTAATTTCTTCCATATATCCAAACTTGTTTTATGCTTGTGTGACAGCAAATTGCTTTTATTACACGACCAAATTAAGATTTCTCTGAAATGATAAGCCTGTTTTGATCTAGAAATGATGCAAGTAACCTTGCTAATTTCCATATAAAAATTACAGTGAAAAGCACTTGTGAAACAAGTTTGAGAATTATATTGAAATTTCATTTAATTCGTTGAAAATTTTATTGAGCTTTTTTACTGTGAAGTCGGGAGTAGCACCACCTCTTTTGAAATGATCTACTCCATCTGGAAGTTTCAGACTAGTATATCAAAATTGAACCAGTGTTTCAGTGTATAGGCTGTTTTGTAAACTGAACTATCGTATACATTTAATGGTTAACATAGTTATTTAAGGACCTTAATTTTTTAGTTTTATCTCCCTAAGCTTGTATTAAAGGACTTCTGATCTCAAATGGACAAAGGATGTAACATCACCAACTTTATATGTTTCAGACCTGAATCTTTAGCCGACAGAATTCATTCTTCGAGTAATAATAGTACCGGACCTAAATAAATAAAAAAATAAGTTTAGCTTTCGCCAAACCTAAATAAACTAAAACCTTTTGCAAGAAAAAAAAACTAAATCCCAAATGAAATATTCAGATCTAGTTTGATACAGTTCATTTTAAATTGAATTTATCAAGATTTTTATTATTTTACATATATAGTAACCATTTTTAATTAAAAAAACTAAAACTTAACTGTTTTGAAATTTTACATATTTATTTTAAAAATAAACAAAGATAGTATTTAAGTTTAACCGGATTGAAATATGTTAACTTGAACATAGAACTCAAGTACTTTCAAGTTTCAACGTACAGACCAATCTCATTGATCGACTTTCTTTAGATTCAGCAAAAGACTTTCTTCATGGAAAACTGCACATCTCAGCGCGATGGGGGATAGTCATGAATAAACTGCTGATTTAACTTTAGTGATTCAGTATCATACTTCATTTCATTGTTTAGCTTTCTTCTTTGGGCAATACGCAAAATAGTGAGAAGTCGATTGTTTTGCCAATTGGCTACTGATTCTAGCAAGCCATAAATATTTGCATTGGTGAAACATTATCTTTTTAGATTGGTCAAGATCCAATTTGTATAGATAGCAATTGCATAGAGACAAGATTATAGAAAATATTCTGTAAGCTAATAGCTTCGCCAGCTAATGCTTTCATATTTGAATTATTAGGGCCTGTTTGGCCCCGCTTCGAAGCTGATTTTAATCAGCTTTTAAGTAGAAAATTATTAGAAAACGGTTTGGTAAAGAAAAATAGAAGAAAAAAAAACTGCAAAAAAGTAAAAGTTGGGAAAGCTACAATTTGAAGCTTTTACAACTTCTGATTCTCTAAAAAAATAATTTACATAATTTTGTTTGAAATTTTAGGTATTATTATTTTAAATAATTTAAAATTTTAACACTAAAGAAAAATAAAATATATTATTATTTTAAATAATTTAAAATAATATATTTATTTATTATTTTAAATTTTGACAGTAATTAAAAAGTTATTAACTAAACATCTTATAAATTTTAACAGTGCAGCACAGTACAGTACAACATAGTTTAGCACAATTATAAAGCTATTAACAGCGGGGCCAAACAGCGATTAACAACGCAGTTAAGTCTTGCAATCTTTTCATCACCGATAAATTAGTCTATCCTAGGGGTGAGCATTCGGTATTAACCGATACCGAATTTACCGAATTAAAATTACCAAAATTTTTTATACCAAATTTTCAGAAACCGAAACCGAACCGAATTACGAAAATACCAAATTACTACCGAACCGAATTTACCGAAAAAATTTCGATAAATTCGGTAAATTATCAAAAATATAATATAAATTATTTTTAGGGATGGCCGAACCCGATTATATATATATTTTAAAATATTTTATTATTTAGTTTTTATTTTCTTAACCAAGTTCGACGATATATATAGCAAGTTCAACATAATTATTGTCGAACTTGCTATATATATTGTTGAACTGGTTCAAACATAACCAAGTTCGACAATATATATAGCAAGTTCGACAATAATTATTATCGACCTTGCTATATATATTGTTGAATTGATTCAAACATAACCAAGTTTGACGATATATATAGCAAGTTCGACAATATTATTGTCGAACTTGCTATATATATTATTGAATTGGTTCAAACATAACCAAGTTCGACGATATATATAGCAAGTTCGATAATAATTATTGTCGAACTTGCTATATATATTGTTGAACTGGTTATGTTTGAACTGGTCATAATTAATATAATTTATCGGTAAATCGGTTTTTTACCGAACCGAAAACCGAAAACCGATATTCACTAAATCATTTACCGTTACCGAAACCGAAATAATTTTAACCGAATCGTTTTTACCAAATGTTTCGGTAATCGGTGAAAATCGATTTTACCGACCCGAATGCTCATCCCTAGTCTATCCATAAACTTTAGAGTAACAAGGACAAAAACATCACTAGTACTAGATTCAACAAAATATATGACAGCTATGCAAGATTCAATATTTTCATATAATAATGGATCCGTATTGTCCTTTCCTCAAGCGACTTTGTGCTTGCGTACACTGGACGGTTGATTTCACAAGACAAAGCGTCCTGCTCAAAGTCATGGAAATCACTTGACCAAGCAACCAGCAAACTGCTATAAGAGCCAAGAGCTCCAACCACCTCGCGCCTTCCTTTGCTGGTGTCGTCCTTCAAGCATCAGTAATGGAAATATCCAAAGTAGTTATAGTATCTTCCAATCATCACACATGACGCTGTCCAGACTAATTGCCATGTTTCAGTGCTCATTCATTTGAGAGTAAATTGCTTCGTACACTGATATCCACAAACACATCATCCACCACACACAAGAACTGTCCAACCAATTTGTGAACAAGATTGATGACAAATTAATTAATGCCTCTTAACAAGCTCACATGTCTTTGCTCCCTGTCGATATAGAACTTTGAAAGATGCATCTTTATCCTGAGCATCCTGTTCTTCATTATAAGTAGACTTTAGATGTTCATTTCAACCACCTCCAAAGCAAGTTTCAGAGTGCTAAGATTTGTAAAGCTTCTTGCCGAAGAAGGTGCAGTGCGTCTTCACCATCTCTTAACCATGTTGAGCCCCAAGAGACTTGTTGGGAAGGCAAAAAGAGGAATTCCCTTGATGAGATCCAATAGCCGTGCCAGTTCTTGTAGTGCTGATAGCACTACGGTGGTTGCCATTAAGGGTCATTTCATTGTGTACACCATTGATGATGTAAGGTTCATGGTGCCATTGGCATTCCTCAAGAGTCCTATTTTTCAAGTGCTCCTCAAGATTTCAGAAGAAGAGTTTGGATTGCCCGGAAGTAGGCCGATCACATTGGCCTGCAGCGCAACTTTCATGGATTATATTCTTGCTTTGCTCCGGAGACAAATGTCTGGAGAATCGAGAGAGCCTTGATTGACTCCATTGATGCAAATCGGTGCAGTTCATTGTCCTTATTAGCTGGTCCTGGATGTCAGCAACAACGAATAGTAGCATGACATTGATAAATATTTTGTTCAGCGGAAATTTTGTAGTGTATAGAGATTTGACATAAGCAAATGAATTAATCTATTCTTCAATCCTTAATTTGCTCCAGATATTCAAACTTGTTTTATGCTTGCGTGGCAGCAAATTGCTTTTATCACAAGATCCAATTAAGAGTTATCTGAAATGATAGCCTGTTTTGAACCAGAAATGTGTTGGGGAAAATGGTTCAATTTCATTACATAAAAACATAATGCGATCGTTTTCAAATTCATATTATGGACATAAGACTTTTTATTTAAGTGAGTTATGGCTTCCAATGAACGCAAGTATTCATTGTAATTTATCCCTAAATAGCTTAGGACACTTTTGATTAAGAGATCTAAACATATAAAATCAAATAAAAATAAATATTTGGAAGAACAATATCATTCATTCATAATTTCTTGCCATAAAGGCTTACAATTTCAACATAATTTCATTTCCATTCATTCACATTCTTTCACTCTTTATTTCCTCATAAATATTCTTTCAACAAATATTTATATCTAATTTCAGCTTCTAACAAATGTTCTTCATATTTCATCCTTCATTTCAATTTCTTTCATCTTTTAATCTTCAGTCAATAAATATTCCTTCTGTGAATATTTATTTTAATTTCAAGTAACATAAACAATATTATAATAATATTGAGGAACTACGTCCCGATACATAGTATCGACGTACGCACCTCCTAAACAATATTATTAACAATATATTGTATCATCCTTTCGATAAATATTCCTTCTGTGAATATTTATTCATTTTCAATTTTCTTCGTCTTCGATAAATATTCTTTCTGTGAATATTTATCTGATTTCATTTCTTCAATAAATATTCCTTCGTTGAATATTTATTTGATTTCACTTTTCCGATAAATATTCTTTCGGTGAATATTTATCTGATTTCACTTCTTCGATAAATATTCTTTCGTTGAATATTTATCTGATTTCATCTCTTCAATAAATATTCTTTCGTTGAATATTTATTTGATTTCATTTCTTCGATAAATATTCTTTCGTTGAATATTTATCTGATTTCTTTTATTCGATAAATATTCTTTTTATGAACATTTATCTGATTTCATTTCACAATTCTTTCTTTCATCTTTCAATAAATATTCTTTCTGTGAATATTTATTGTATTTCATTTTTCAAAATTCTCTTTCTTCATCTTTCGATAAATATTCTTTCTGTGAATATTTATTTGGCTTCATCTTTCACAAATAAATATTCTGTCTGTGAATATTTATTTTATTTCATATTTCACAAATAAATATGTTGAACCATGCATTCTTTCTAAAAAGAAAATCTGAATTCAACTAAAGAAGGAAAAGCACAGAGGCTTTTTTTAGAAAAATGGCGGGAAGCACAAGAGCCCCTCACCCTACATAAAACTGACCTACTCCTAAGATTCAGAAAAGGGGCTTGCCAGTTTCAGTACACCAAGTGGTTCTTTTAGAAAGAATTTCAACTCCTCATTCCAAACAGGGAAGAGACAGCCATTAATGACCTTTGTCTTTGCAAGCTGGCACAAAAAGAAAACATAAAAGTTAATCTTTTTACAGAAATTCTCAACCAATATTCTTTATTGAGGTAGAAAGATCACATGGGTGTAGGTTCCAAATCGCTTACTAGATCTAAATGAATTAGGATTTCAGTCTCGCAAATTAACCAGTATAACTATTTGAGTAAGATGGAGCAAAGGGTCCAGATCATCCTGAAACGGTTGCAGTTTGGGCCACATTAAATACAGGATTCCCGTCGCAAGCAAACGCCAGCATCTACTGGACCCAAAATTGTAGGTGCTTCGCCAAGAATGAAAGGATATCTGATAAATCACAAGAAGCAATCTACAAGTGCTAAACTGCATATCCAGATAAAGCAATGACTCTTCTTTGTTAAGCTCAAGAAGCCACTAGATGAGTATGGGAACTTGGGAAGCAAAACTCCTGACAATATGGTCTAAGTGATCTATGCAGGACCAAACCTTGAGCTACTCCATTTAATTTACAAATATGATAAGCTACACGCACCAAAAACACATTTACTTTCTGAATCAAGTTGGAAGGATATATCAATAAATCAGCTCAGAAAAGTAAATTTCATCCTCATGGCCTACAGATAAGCTACTTCAAATTAAATGGAATAAGGATAGAACAACACACCTGGTTTCCAGCCATACACGCACACGCGCACCAGGCTAGGCAAATGTGTTGGTTACAGATCAAAACATTAAGCATACACGCATAACAAGGGGAAGTCAAAATCTATTTTGACTATAAATGAAATCATCCAGTGAAGAAAAAACTTGGTATGTGCCACTAGCGACAAGGAGACAAAAAAAAAGAAAAGGGAAACAACCAGCAAATGAAGAAAAGAGGAGGGCCGACCAGGAAGGAGGATAAAAAGCTGTCGGGCCATTCGACGGATAAGTGGAATACGACAAAAGGTAACAAAAAGAAGAAGAAAAATCCATCAAGCGGTGGCTTATAAAAGGAGCAACGCTCGGCTAGAAAAAACACACGACGGGGAATCACAAAAAAACGCAGGAACGGGAGAAGGTAAAAGAGGGGAGGAGAAATTTCTTTTGATAGGTATCTAAGTTTTCTTTTTAGGCTTCATGGGCACACTAAGTGCCCTGGCATCACAGAAGACACACACACACCACTTTTTTTTTCTCTCGATCGCTTGATTGTTCGAATCTTTTTAGGCTTCATGGGCACACTAAGTGCCCTGGCATCACAGAAGACACACACACACCACTTTTTTTCTTCCTCGATCGCTCGATTGTTCGAATCTTTTTAGGCTTCATGGGCACACTAAGTGCCCTGGCATCACAGAAGACACACACACACCATTCGCTCGTTTTTTTTGGCATCATACGATCACGCCATCTCCGGTTGAGGCCCAAGAGGCATTGAGCATCACACGACACTAGGGGAGGGGAGAAGATGGTTGAAAACTAAAAAAAAAGAGAAAGAAAAAAAAAACACTGAGACATCCTGGGGGTAAGAGAAGCCAGGTAAAAGGGGTGAAGTAAAAAAAACGGCGAACGAAAAAAGGAAACAGAGCAAGAGTAGACTGAGAAGATACCAAGAAGATTCGTCAAGAATATACGTGATAAAAAGACAAGGAAGAGGAAAAAAGGGAAAAGAAGCAAAAAATTAAATTAGAACAAAATGCGGAAAGGAAAAATGAGTACCTGCGCCGCCTAACTCCTTGAGCTCACAAGAGGAGAATAAACGTCCTCGTCAACGAGAGCTTGCCGCCGTTTGGAATTCTTCCACGGGGTTTTCGTCAAAAAGAGAAGCCACAAGCGCTGTTGGCAGAAAGGAAAGAGACTGAGGAAGCCGACGAGTGTTCTAAAGAAGGGTCAGCAGGTACTACCTGAAGAAGTAAGATTGTTTCTGATCCCTCACGTAATTCTTCACTAAGAATGAGGGATGTCCCTCGTCAGGGCGCTGCAAGGCAGGCAACTTTGAATAAGAGGGATGAAAAGCTGAGATTAAAACTTGAAAACAGGGAACCATAAACAAGAAACGAATCACTCCAGGCATTGCGATAGGAAGAGCCCTGTTACACGGTAAAAACAAAAAAAACAAACAACAATGAAAGCGAAAAAAAAAAACCAAAACCTCGGAAGAAGCACTGACGAAACCCGGCAAGGAAACAAAAGAGTCGTCATTATGGAAGATGTATTACCTTCTCGAACAGTGAAGAGAAAGTCCCACCGCCGCTAGGTTTAACTCGAGCTGCGTTCCATCATCGCGGCATGAGTCATCAGTGAAAGCTTATGAGCCGACCCACCTTTTGGTTGTTCGCCGCCGTCTCACCGGAAGTCCGACGGCACTGTCGCGATCTCCTACTTCGTCGCTTCTTCAGTGCCTCCAATGTCGCGGTCGAATCTCCAGCGTTTCCCCCGAGAGCTGATGCTGTGAGTGGTCCGCCTCCGCCGGAGTTCGAGGACCAGTCGCCTGCAATCGCCCCCCTCAAATGTCGGCTGCCCCTTTTTTCTTTCGACTACTCGGACGGGTCAAAGAGTGGTTTTACTCTTTGACCTAAGTGACTGAAATCCGCTGGAAGTTGTGAAACGTGACGTGACGACACGTGAAATGCCGCCCCCAGCGTTCGAAATCGCCACTGCCTTGAAGAAAAGCGAACAAACGGAACGAGGGGCATAGAATCAGGGCCGAATCACTTCAGCCACACATTTTTTTGTGACTTCTGGGGGGATTTCGTCAAGTTCGGATCACCCGACCCGGCAATTATGGAATCAACCGGGTTCAGATCTGAACCTGATCCGGATATTTAGCCTGGCCCATCGGCCAAATTGTGGAGTCAAAGTTTAGTCAAATAACTTCGGCTTACCAAATCCTGCATGGCGTAGCTGCAAATTCACCCACGGCCGGCCCATCGGGGAATGCGCACGTTGATGTCTAAAGTCAGAAGTGCGGCTTCTCGACCACGACGTCACGCCGTAAGGCCGGATAAATCCCAAAACCAAATTATCCATCACGCCGCGAGGCCGGATAAATTTTCAAATCAAATTGTCCATCGCGCCGTAAGGCCGGATAAATTCCAAAACCAAATTATCCATCACGCCGTAAGGCCGGATAAATTCCAAAACCAAATTATCCATCACGCCGTGAGGCCGGATAAATTTTCAAATCAAATTGTCCATCACGCCGTAAGGCCGGATAAATTCCAAAACTAAATTATCCATCACGCCGTAAGGCCGGATAAATTCCAAAACCAAATTATCCATCACGCCGCGAGGCCGGATAAATTTTCAAATCAAATTGTCCATCACGCCGTAAGGCCGGATAAATTCCAAAACCAAATTATCCACCACGCCGCAAGGCCGGATAAATTCCCAAATCAAATTATCCATCACGCCGTAAGGCCGGATAAATTGTCTAGCACGTCGTGAAGCCGGATGAATTCTGAGAATTGAAGCATCCGATACGTCGTAAGCTGGAATGACCCTCCAAACCAAATGTCCAATATGTCTAAACGCAATTACGATGGAATATTGTTTGGGAGGTGCGTACGTCGATGTTTATCATCGGGGCGTAGCTCCTCAATGTGACTTCGGATTGCCTAGACTGAGTAACACCCAAACACGCCGCTACGAGGCTAAAGTCCGACGAACACAAATCGCCCACCTTGATGAATACTCCTTTTCTCTTATCATGTCGAAATATGTATCACGTCAAATCAAATTTATGAATGAAATTTATAAGTGACATTATCTGATTATCGCTCTTATCTTGTTGCGTATTATAGATCTCTTAATCAAAGGTTCCCTAATTTTAGGGGTAATTAACAATGAGCGCTTGCGCTCATTGGAAGTCGGAACCCATTAAACAAAAAGCCTTATTAATTTAAGGTGGATTTGAAACGGTCATAATACATTCTCAATGTAGCGAAAATGACCCCACAAAATATTCTGTCTGCGAATATTTATTTTATTTCATCATTCACAAATCAATATTCTGTCTGTGAATATTTATTTTATTTCATCGCAAATAAATTGCTACAAGCATTATTGTAATAATATTGAAGAACTACGACCCGATATATAGTATCGACGTACGCACCTCCCAAACAATATTATGGACAAAATGCAGTAACAAAATATTATTTCTCTTCTTCTTTCTTTCTTTCATCAAATCAAAGTTGGGTTGAGTCAAGACCAATGTGTGGTTAAGACAAATTCAAACCCGAGTTGGGTAGATCCCACACATATATCATTTCTCACTCTTTCAACAGTCAAGTTATTTCTTTCAACAGTCAAGTTATTTCATCTTATCAACATCTTGGATTAAGTTCAATTCAACCCAAGTCAAATCTCATGGACATTAGATTGGGCCTAACCAAATTTCTGATTTCTAAATATTAAGATTTAGTCAAAGTTTTATGTAACTTTTCATAATATTATAGGAGGTTCACTTTAACTTCAGTTTCAAGTCAAAGTTTAATTGTCATAGGATTTTGACTCTTGGTCAAAATCAATTTCAATTCAAAATCAATTTCAATCTTTTATTCATATGAATGATTTTAACATGTAATGATAAGTTGGGAACATTATAATTCATCTTAAACAAATTTCGCGGGTGAAGATGGGCATGTGAAGCACCCATAAATCTGCATAGCAAGCAGCCCATAAATCTGCATAGCCCAAATTTTGCCACTCAAGCAATGGACGGCTGATAACGAAGCTAACAACATAGTGAAACGCATTCGTCCGAAAATGTGATAAAAACAGAGTCGCCGGAAAAGCTTTCGGTTCCGGCGCTCCGACAGTCGGATGACCGGATCCTTCTGGTCATAGGTTCGCAAGCTCCTTGAGAGGATGTGACCAAATTTTCACTTCGATCGGATGGCCGGATGTCGAGTTCAACGAGAAGAACTTCAGAGTTATCTGCAGCGAGCGGGAATAGAAGATCGCCGGAAAATCGTTCGATTCCGGCGCTCCAGCGGTCGGATGACCGGATCTTTCTGGTCATAGGTTCGAAATTTCTAGGAGAGGCTGTGGCTAAAATTTCAACATGATCCGATGAACGGATGTTGAGTTCGACAAAGATGAACGCCAGGTGTGCGTGGCTGGAAAACAGAAGAGATCGCCGGAAAATCTCTCGGTTCCGGCGATCCAACCATCAGATGGCCGGATCTTTCTGGCCATATGTTCGCAGACTTGAGGAGAAGGTTTCCTCAAAGTTTCGGCTAGATCAAATAGCCGGATGTTGTGTTCGTTGGAAGCGAATGTCGGTGCAGTAAGGGAGATACTCAAATCCTGCGATGCTAACATCAATGATGCTGATGTCTTCAGCAAAATTGGAAACGCAGGCGTCTTCGGCGGACGCGTTGGATGATCTCGCCGGCGCCGATGAAGGCAAAGGAGCCAGGCGGCTCTGTTAGCAAGAATCACAGTCGAAAGCTGGCATTTTCAGTGGATTTCAGGCTGACGAGGCGGCTGCGGATCTGGCGGCGAGATCCAATCGACAAACAGCGCCGAAGAGAGGCTATTTCTGTTACACCCCGAAAATCCACCCGGACCCCACGCCGGGAATCCCGGACCTCGGGATGCATAACACTGTACCTGTCAAATCAAACTGACAACCGAAAGGTACAGACTGAATAAAATAGTCTAACCAGAGGCCAACCTGGCCATAAAATATCCATAATACAATACTGACAGATACGAATATAGACCGGCGCAGCGGTCAACAGAAATGACAGTAACAGGACCGGCGCAGCGGTCGACAAACCAACAGATAACAAGACCGGCGCAGCGGTCAACAGAGTCCCATATAAGATCCTGAACCTAAGCTCTGATACCATAATTGTTACACCCCGAAAATCCACCCGGACCCCACGCCGGGAATCCCGGACCTCGGGATGCACAACACTGTACCTGTCAAATCAAACTGACAACCGAAAGGTACAGACTGAATAAAATAGTCTAACCAGAGGCCAACCTGGCCATAAAATATCCATAATACAATGCTGACAGATACGAATATAGACCGGCGCAGCGGTCGACAAACCAACAGATAACAAGACCGGCGCAGCGGTCAACAGAGTCCAACAATATAACATAAACATAACAATAGACCAGAATGCAATACAGCCCACCCAGACTGGCGGTCAACTACTATCTATCTACTCTGCTCCAGATGGAGCCGCGCCTGAACCTGGAGGCAAACCGAAGGGGGTTAGCCGGAGGCTAAGTAGGGATAGCACAATAATATGGTGCATGATCAGATACAGGGATTACCAGAAGACAGCCAAGACTCTATATGACCATATAGAGTATAGTCAAATCTCAATATATCAATATATATATATATGTGAATCCTCAAACACAGGTAAAAATCTGGGAGCTAGTACAGCAGTGGTCCACGACCCGCAACTCTATAAAATAGAGTGGTCCCTACTGATGGCTCCCCGAACAGTAGAGACGACTGTCCGTCGACAGCCCGCTAGTGTAGCGTCCTACACTCAGTACAACCCCTCATTGGGTTGATAACAGACCTCAAGCCCATAACGTGGGACTCTCTCGGTCAGAGACGATCATACAGTCTCAACAGAAATCTCACAGGCAGTATCTGAGGTATACTGACATGTCTATCGCTAGACATTCAGTCCTCACTATACATGTACAGACTCATACCACCTACCAACTACAAATAAACATGCAGGAACCGAAAATACTCATACCATGTTTCATGCAAGGGTTTATGTCAACAGAAACGTACACAGAGCAGAACGGAAATTAGAACGGTAATCAACAGTAAGGATAAGCAATAAGGAAGGTGCCGCTAACTACACATGCGGTTGGCACCGTAACAAAGGACGGAGGTAGAATCCCTACCTCAACAGTAGATGAACAGTACAGATCCAATCCAATAAGCACGAGATCAGGTGACAGGTCCTAACAAGTTAAAGCATCGTATAAGCTACAGTGTTCCACTTAATCCATTTTAATCATAATTATCATTAATTATGCTAAACCGGGTTCATCAGGTTACACAGATCAGATTATGTTCTTAATCAAGTTCGATAGATGTACAATCCAGGTTTGATCACAGGCATTTGTATACGTACGGAGAGGGTTCGGGTACTAACCTAGTTCGCAGCCACGTGCGAACGCAATAATCACCACGGACGTCGGAATACGCGAGAACCAACCACGCGCGCGTAACCGAGTCGTCGGCACGGAACTCGAGGTTCGCCGGAAAGTTCGCCGGAACAGTAGCGCCGCCGCTACAGTGATCGCCGGAACAGTGATTTCGGCGGCTGACCGGAATTTCCGAAGTGTCACCAGGAAGCCGCCGGCGGGGTGAGTCCGGTCGTACAGTCGGTTTTCCAGGGAGATGCCGGAGATCGCGTAGATCTACGGTCGAAGTCTGCGGCGCCGCTCGCGCAACACGCCGGAGCCGGAGAAGACGACGGTCGGGGAGGCGTCGGCTGGTGGCGGAAACGTTCGCCGAGACTAGAGGAAGTCTTGCCGAGGTTGCCGGAGACGAAACGCACTGGATTCGGGCTCACCGGCGTCTCTCGTCGGTGCGTACGCGTGGAAGAAGACAGGGGCGAAATACGGCCGGATTTCCGGTCGTTGGACGGAGAAAACTCGTCGCCGGTCAGCGTCCGCCGGCAGGAGGAAAGGAACGCGAGCCAAGGGCGAGGACGAGCACCGGTCGAAGACGAAGGAGAATGCGTTAACAGAGGAAGAGATGAGTTCGTTCGTTCGGTGAAGAGAGCGACGGGCAACGGGAAGGAGATAAAAAGAAGTGCGCGCGACACAACAGGATGGGGGAAAAAGGTAAAGGTATGGGCACGACCACCGATGCCTGTGCCCAATCCCATCTATCACATCAACACAGTAACTTAATACTATTTTATTTTTAAAACTTTATCCCCGTTTGTCCGTTTGCATCACGGGCGTAACATTATATCCACCTTCAAAGAATTTGGTCCCCAAATTCAAAACATATTTATTACTGATAAGCAAATAAGGTTACAGAAACACTCATACAACGATCACTCGTTCACTCCTCCATTCCCGGAAACAGATCCGGATGGTTTCTCATAAATTCGTCCTCACGTTCCCAGGTAGCCTCACTCTCAGGGTGGTGTCTCCATCTGACTTTAATCAGGCTGATTACTTTATTTCTCAATCTGTGCTCTTTGCGCTCTAGGATCTCTACAGGCATCTCAGCATACGTGGCATCTTCTTGGACAGGGACTGTACCATGGTTTAACACGTGAGATGGATCCGCGATGTATTTACGCAACATGGACACATGGAACACCGGATGAATATACGAGTACATCGGCGGAAGTGCTAAGCGGTATGCGACGGGTCCAACTCTCTCCAGTATCTCGAAAGGACCCATATATCTCGGGGCTAACTTACCAGCATACCCGAATCTAGTCGTACCCTTCTTCGGAGAAATCCGAAGGAATACGTGGTCACCGACATCAAATTCAAGTGGTCGCCGCCTCTTGTCTGCGTAACTCTTTTGTCGGCTTTGGGCAGCTAATAGTCTCCGTCTGATAATCTGAACTCTCTCGGCATCATGTGCTAACATAGCCGGTCCCAACACACGGCTTTCCCCTGCTTCGTCCCATAGCACCGGAGATCTACACTTCCTACCATACAAAGCCTCAAAAGGTGCCATCTGGATCGTCGAATGATAACTATTATTATAGGCGAATTCCACTAAATGAAGATGGCACTCCCAACCATCCGTGAAGTCCAATGTGATGGCTCGAAGCATGTCCTCTAGGGTCTGAATGGTCCTCTCAGACTGTCCATCAGTCTGCGGGTGATACGCCGTACTGAACCGCAGTTCAGTTCCCAAGGCCTTCTGTAAACTAACCCAGAACCGGGATGTAAATCGTGGGTCTCTGTCCGAAATAATACTGGCAGGAACCCCATGTAGCCGTACAATCTCCTGGCAATAAAGCCTTGCCAGCTTGTCCATGGAGTAATTCTTTCTGATAGGTATGAAATGGGCAGACTTGGTCAAACGGTCAACGACTACCCAAACCGAGTCATGGCTTGAACGCGACCTAGGAAGATCCGTCACGAAGTCCATAGTAATATGTTCCCACTTCCACTCCGGAATAGAAATACTCTGTAGGAGCCCAGAAGGTTTCTTATGCTCGATCTTCACTTGTTGGCATACTAGGCACCGCCCGACGTACTCTGCCACGTCTCGTTTCATGCCTTCCCACCAATAAAACTTCCGAAGGTCATTATACATTTTCGTGGCACCAGGATGTACCGCGAATCTCGACTTGTGTGCTTCCGCTAGTAATTCTTCCTTAATTATCTCAGGTACACATAGCCTATTCCAGCACCTGATTACTCCTTGATCATCCTGGGTAAATTCTTCTCTCTTTCCTTTTGCAATAATAGACTGCAGGTACCAATCATTCGGTTGCGCCTCAATAATCTTCTGTACCATAGGGGACTGTGCCATCATCACGGCTAAACAATCATGCTCCGTGGGGCACACAATCTCAACACTTAATTCTGCCATCTGTTGGGCCAATTCAGTCGGTGTTACTCGTAAGTGAGCTAACACCCCTGCAGTCTTTCTACTTAGTGCATCTGCTACCACATTAGCTTTACCCGGGTGGTAATTAATTGTACAATCATAATCTTTAAGAAATTCCACCCATCTACGCTGTCTCATATTCAGTTCCTTTTGTGAAAATAAATATTTTAGGCTTTGGTGATCCGTAAATATCTCAAATGTAACTCCGTATAAATAATGTCGCCAAATCTTAAGGGCGAATACCACCGCGGCTAACTCCAAATCATGTACCGGGTAGTTCTTCTCATGCTCTTTAAGTTGTCGGGAGGCATACGCTATTACCTTACCATGCTGCATCAATACAGCACCTAAGCCTTGGAAAGAGGCATCTGTGTATACTGTATACCCCTCGTCACCAGTCGGAAGTACTAAGATAGGGGCACTGACCAATCTTTGTTTTAATTCCATAAAACTATTTTCACAATTTTCGTCCCAACAGAATTTAACCTCTTTCTTTGTCAAATTTGTAAGCGGACCGGCAATTTTAGAAAATCCCTCGACAAATTTCCGGTAATATCCAGCCAATCCGAGAAAACTCCGAACTTCTGCCACAGTCTTCGGACTTTCCCATTCTATAACAGCTTTAATCTTTTCAGGGTCAACTGCCACACCCTCACCGGAAATCACATGTCCTAAGAAAGAGACTTCACTTAGCCAAAAAGCACACTTGCGGTACTTAGCATACAGTTGCTCTCTTCTAAGGGTCTCCAGCACAAGCCGAAGGTGTCTCTTGTGCTCAGCCCTGCTCCGAGAATAGATCAGTATGTCATCAATAAAGACTACCACAAACTGATCAAGATAATTGATGAACACACGATTCATCATATCCATGAAGGCCGCTGGAGCATTTGTCAGACCGAAGGGCATAACGAGAAACTCGTAATGCCCATAACGTGTTCGAAAGGCAGTCTTCGACACGTCTTCTCCACGAATTCTTAACTGATGGTAACCTGATCTCAAGTCAATTTTTGAATAGACAGAAGTACCCTTGAGCTGGTCAAATAAGTCATCGATTCTTGGTAGGGGGTACTTATTCTTCACAGTAACTGCATTCAACTGTCTGTAATCCACACACAGTCGAAATGAACCGTCCTTTTTCTTTACAAATAGAACAGGAGCACCCCAGGGAGATGCACTGGGTCTGATAAATCCCTTATCAAGAAGCTCCTGTAATTGAACTTTCAATTCCTCAAGCTCACGGGGCGCCATCCGATACGGTGCTTTGGAGATAGGCGCCGTACCAGGCTGGAGATCAATAGCAAAATCTATATCTCTGCTGGGTGGTAATCCAGGTAAGTCCTCAGGAAATACATCAAGAAACTTCCTGACAACTGGCACACGCTCGACAGGAATCGGGGTCTGATCCCCCGTATCGACAATGGACATAAGATAACCATGACATCCACTGCTAAGCAACCTCCTGGCTTGCATAGCAGAAATTATAGGAGCAATCTGACCAGATACTCCAGAAAACGTATATGTCATATAATCATGACCCTTGAATACCACCGTGCAGTCGTCGCAATCAACCACCACACGGTTATAAGATAACCAATTCATCCCAAGAATAATATCGAAATCTGAGAATTCCAGTAACATCAGATCCGAGTATATAATCAATCCGTTGAAATTTAGAGGGCACTGCCGTACCTCTAAGTACGATCGTAACGTACCCCCAGAGGGTACGGATACCGTCATATCGTGTTGAGAGAAGACTGGTTCTAGTTCCAACTTTTTCACATAAGCATATGACATAAAAGAGTGCGAGCTACCAGTATCGATCAATAAGCATGCAGGTGTACTGAATACGGAAATGATACCTCGCATAACGTTGCCTGTCTCGCGCTGTGCATCCTGCTCAGTCAGCGCATAAGTCTGGCCCGTCGCGGGTGCCTGTTGCGGTCTACCCTGGGGAGTCGGTATAGTGTGACCGCGGCGAGGAGGTCGATGCTGTCCTCGTCGAGCTGGTGGAGCAGATCTCTGTGTACTAGGGGCACCCTGAGGCTGCTTGCCCCTATTTGGACAGTGGCTCTTATAATGACCCATCTCATGACAGTAGTGGCACTGAACATATTGAAGTGGGCAGTCCCGGGAAATATGGCCCACCTCCCCACACTGATAGCAGGCCCTCGTGTCCGGAGAAGATCCAACACTTGGTGGAGGCGATTGGAAAGAACGAGCAGACATGGACCCTGGGGCCCATGATTTCCGACCCGGCTGAATCGAACGAGCATTAGAACGCTGCATAGGTGGACTTCGGCTGGCAGAAAACCCAGACTCCCTAGAATGGCTCGAGGCAGTTGCCTTGCCCTTGCGCTGTTTCTGCTCAATAGCCTTCTCACGCTGTTCAGTTCGGCGCGCCATAGCAACCACAGCTGAAAAGTCATCGAGGGAAGCTGAGTTGGTCCCTCGTGAAATTTCAGGATCCAGTCCACGAATAAATTGTTCAGATCTGTCTTCAACTGTAGGAGTCATAGTAGGAAACATTGCTGATAATCGTTGGAAATCTACTAAATATTCGTCGACAGATCGTCCATTCTGCTCCAGATGCACATATTCTTGACGCAGTGTTTCCCGAAAGGTCCGAGGGAAATACTCAGTATGGAAAGCCCCACAGAAAATGTCCCAGTCAAAGCGGGCTGCTCCAATGGTCTGCTCAAGACTCGCAAACCATGCCTTTGCATCACCCTGAAAGAAATAAACTACCAATTTGACTCGTTGATCATTAGGGCATTCTAGTAAATTCAGAGTGTCTGTCACACTCT
This sequence comes from Costus lasius, assembly GCA_027563935.2. Classification (NCBI taxonomy): domain Eukaryota; kingdom Viridiplantae; phylum Streptophyta; class Magnoliopsida; order Zingiberales; family Costaceae; genus Costus; species Costus lasius. Next base: position 117,246,762 of record CM050451.1, on the reverse strand, counting down.
CCAGCCAATGTGTGGCTTCCCACGGGTCTGGTTTGCCAGAAAACACTCCAAATCGTCGTTCCCCCATGGTGGTAAAGCGAGACGCTAACTCCAACGCTGCAGTCGAGGGAGTTTCACGCGCTCTACGCCGTGGAGGTTCTTGGACTGGAGGTTCTGGTGCGTGCCGTCTGCTTCCTACTTCACTGACGTCATCGCCGTATTGGATACGCGGGGCAGCCACGGAGGGTTCTTCCCTTCTTTCACTGCCAGAACCTGAAGCTTTTCGCATCCAGCTGAGTGGCGCACTCAATGCTTCTCGTGCTAATCCCGCCACTCGTCCAAGACGGGAACTTTTCTTAGGTGCCATTTCCTGTAACGCACCAACAACACAAATGGTTACGTTAATTAAAATCACAGATTATCATAATCGAAAGCGCTTAACACTAACGCGATCTTAAACCCTAAGGTTTGATCCTAAGTCCTTATGTCCCATATAAGATCCTGAACCTAAGCTCTGATACCATAATTGTTACACCCCGAAAATCCACCCGGACCCCACGCCGGGAATCCCGGACCTCGGGATGCACAACACTGTACCTGTCAAATCAAACTGACAACCGAAAGGTACAGACTGAATAAAATAGTCTAACCAGAGGCCAACCTGGCCATAAAATATCCATAATACAATGCTGACAGATACGAATATAGACCGGCGCAGCGGTCGACAAACCAACAGATAACAAGACCGGCGCAGCGGTCAACAGAGTCCAACAATATAACATAAACATAACAATAGACCAGAATGCAATACAGCCCACCCAGACTGGCGGTCAACTACTATCTATCTACTCTGCTCCAGATGGAGCCGCGCCTGAACCTGGAGGCAAACCGAAGGGGGTTAGCCGGAGGCTAAGTAGGGATAGCACAATAATATGGTGCATGATCAGATACAGGGATTACCAGAAGACAGCCAAGACTCTATATGACCATATAGAGTATAGTCAAATCTCAATATATCAATATATATATATATGTGAATCCTCAAACACAGGTAAAAATCTGGGAGCTAGTACAGCAGTGGTCCACGACCCGCAACTCTATAAAATAGAGTGGTCCCTACTGATGGCTCCCCGAACAGTAGAGACGACTGTCCGTCGACAGCCCGCTAGTGTAGCGTCCTACACTCAGTACAACCCCTCATTGGGTTGATAACAGACCTCAAGCCCATAACGTGGGACTCTCTCGGTCAGAGACGATCATACAGTCTCAACAGAAATCTCACAGGCAGTATCTGAGGTATACTGACATGTCTATCGCTAGACATTCAGTCCTCACTATACATGTACAGACTCATACCACCTACCAACTACAAATAAACATGCAGGAACCGAAAATACTCATACCATGTTTCATGCAAGGGTTTATGTCAACAGAAACGTACACAGAGCAGAACGGAAATTAGAACGGTAATCAACAGTAAGGATAAGCAATAAGGAAGGTGCCGCTAACTACACATGCGGTTGGCACCGTAACAAAGGACGGAGGTAGAATCCCTACCTCAACAGTAGATGAACAGTACAGATCCAATCCAATAAGCACGAGATCAGGTGACAGGTCCTAACAAGTTAAAGCATCGTATAAGCTACAGTGTTCCACTTAATCCATTTTAATCATAATTATCATTAATTATGCTAAACCGGGTTCATCAGGTTACACAGATCAGATTATGTTCTTAATCAAGTTCGATAGATGTACAATCCAGGTTTGATCACAGGCGTTTGTATACGTACGGAGAGGGTTCGGGTACTAACCTAGTTCGCAGCCACGTGCGAACGCAATAATCACCACGGACGTCGGAATACGCGAGAACCAACCACGCGCGCGTAACCGAGTCGTCGGCACGGAACTCGAGGTTCGCCGGAACAGTAGCGCCGCCGCTACAGTGATCGCCGGAACAGTGATTTCGGCGGCTGACCGGAATTTCCGAAGTGTCACCAGGAAGCCGCCGGCGGGGTGAGTCCGGTCGTACAGTCGGTTTTCCAGGGAGATGCCGGAGATCGCGTAGATCTACGGTCGAAGTCTGCGGCGCCGCTCACGCAACACGCCGGAGCCGGAGAAGACGACGGTCGGGGAGGCGTCGGCTGGTGGCGGAAACGTTCGCCGAGACTAGAGGAAGTCTTGCCGAGGTTGCCGGAGACGAAACGCACTGGATTCGGGCTCACCGGCGTCTCTCGTCGGTGCGTACGCGTGGAAGAAGACAGGGGCGAAATACGGCCGGATTTCCGGTCGTTGGACGGAGAAAACTCGTCGCCGGTCAGCGTCCGCCGGCAGGAGGAAAGGAACGCGAGCCAAGGGCGAGGACGAGCACCGGTCGAAGACGAAGGAGAATGCGTTAACAGAGGAAGAGATGAGTTCGTTCGTTCGGTGAAGAGAGCGACGGGCAACGGGAAGGAGATAAAAAGAAGTGCGCGCGACACAACAGGATGGGAAAAAGGTAAAGGTATGGGCACGACCACCGATGCCTGTGCCCAATCCCATCTATCACATCAACACAGTAACTTAATACTATTTTATTTTTAAAACTTTATCCCCGTTTGTCCGTTTGCATCACGGGCGTAACAATTTCTGGTGCTTGCAGAGGCGGAAGCCATCTTTCCAGTCGGCGGCGTTTTCTCCTTGTGCCGGAGACATGGCGACGAAAGCTTCCTTCTCCCCCTGCTCAGAGGTGGACGCCATCTTCTTTCAAGCGGCAACGTCTTCTCGCGTCGGACATGAAGACGAGTGCCTTTCTTTTCTGTTCAAAGGCAGGCACCTCCTTCCTATCGACGATGTCTTCTCATACCAGAGACGACGATGATGAAGGGACGAGGAAGATTTCCTTCCTCCCCTGCTCAGAGACGAACGTCTTCCTTCTAGCGGAAATCTCCTCCCTTGCTTTCCTGTTCAGAGGCGGACATCTCCTTCTTCTGTTGTCAACGTCTTCTCCCCTGCTCAGAGGCGGAAGTGTGAAGTTTTGCACCAGCCGCGAGTTCTTCTCACGTTCGGGATGATAACGACGAGGAGGGATCCCTTCCTCCCCTGCTCAGAACTCAAGCGGCAACCTCTTTGCGTCAGAGATGTCGACGAATTCAGAGGCGGATATGCCTCCTTTTCAACCTGCTGTTTCTTCTTTTCGCGCCGCCGGAGAGGACAGCGATGAAGGAAACCGATGATGGTTTCCAATCAGGAGGCGATGCCAGTCGACGACGTTTTCCTCTGAAGCCAGAGACGACGACAACTTCCTTCCTCCCTTCCCTGCTCCACGGCCGTGGCGGCGTTGGAGACGACGACGAAAATCGTCGTCGAGGCGAGTGTGCTTTTTTCACAGTGAATATCATGGCGAGATCTGGCGAAGAGAAGCGGCGTTTCCTTCTCACGCATTTCTTCTACTGAGACTTCATCATCATCATTTTTTTCTTCAGTTTCTCTACCATTCGTCATTCTCATTTGTTCTTCGTCACCGAAGAAGAATCAACACGGGATAGAATTCATCCGTCTGAGAGTTGCCGAAGTCCACATAAAATTTGATTTTTTTTTACCGGAGTTGCTCTCTCCGTCTATGGTTTATTTTTTTGATGACCGGAGTTTACCTTCTATGGCGATGGTTTTATTTACCGGGGTTGTTTCTCCATTAGATGATTTTTGTTAATCAGAGTTATCTCTATGTCAATAGTTTTGATATCGGAGTTTGCCTTCTCCGTAGCGATTTTGTTTACCGGAGTTTTCTTCTCCGTTACATGGTTTATTTCACCGGAATTGTCCTTCTCCGTCAATAGTTTTGATATCGGAGTTATCCTTCTCCCTTGATGGAGTAGAGAGAAGAGGAAAACCAAGGAGGGAGAAGAAAAACTTACCTTCTGTCAATGTTCCTCTCGTAGACTACTCCTTACCTCAACTTCAAGTCTTCCAAAATTAGCAAAAGTCGACGCCCTCTTCTTTTTTCATTTCTTTTATTATCGATTTTACCACTTTCAATTTTTGGAACCGTCAAAAATTCCCAAAAAACTTCTCTTTAAACTGCATCGATGAATTTTCTCAATTAAAAATAAAAATAATCTATTTTTAATTGCTTGGCAAACGATTGCTTCTCAAAATTCCTGGTCAAAATTGTCTTCTTTGATCCAATATTCATAAATTTCTCATCCTAAGTTTATTTCATTTTTTTTTGTGTTCTAAAAATTGCGATGTCAAAAAATATAATTTTGACCATAAATCAGACTGTCGATCCTTTTTCCAAAATTCAAAAAATTGGAATCAAATTTCAATTTTGTCAAAATTGGAATCAAATTTCAATTTTGTCAAAATTTCATCGTTGACAAAAATTCTCCAACGAGCCGAGAAATTTTATTTTTTGCTTGATCAAAAATTCTAATTTGACCCAATAATCATGACAAGATAATTTAGTTTCAATCAAAAATTAATTTTGATAAATTTCATGTCTCAGTTTCTTCATCGAATCATATCCAAGATTTTTTTTTCACCTTCAACAAAATGATGCAAGTAATCTGAGCTTGCTAATTCCCAAATAAAAATTATAATGAAAGGCACTCATGCAACAAAGTTTGAGAGTTATATTGAATTAATTTGTTGAAAAGTTTATTGAGGATTTTTACTGTGAAGTCCGTGGGGATAGCACGACCTCTACTTGAAATGAGATGTTCCATTTGGAAGTTTCACATTAGTATATCCAAATTAAACCAATGTTTATGTCATCTCAGAAATGGAATTAAACTCTTTTACCAATGGTTATGCCCATATTCATCAAATCCAAAAAAAAAGCCCTTCCATCGAGGATTTCTATGATACTAGAAGTTATGTTTCTGTTCCATGGATTGCAAGTGAACACCATAATATACTGAGCGTTTGAATTGTAGAGGTTCCATGAGAGATACTTGTATATTAAATAGATGCATCAATGAGATGAGTCTAATTTGAAAGGTTTCACTCGATGCAATGGCAATTCACACAACAAAAAAAAAGCTAAAATAGATAGAAATTAATGAATGATGGCATTAGTAAATGTTTTTAGTGACTAATATTAGGGTCCTGATTATGGCACTATCAAACCATCTACTATTCTGTTAAAATTATATTAAAGAAATAAATAGATAAAGCACTAAATGCAGAAGGATTAAAGTGGGGGAGGCTAACTCATTATTTTCACAAAAATATAAATGGTAAAGATAAATGAAATACCATTGTAAGCCAGATCCAAAATGAGCAATTCATTGAAGATTATCATCTGATTGAAGAATAACTTTTCTAGTATATCAATTGTATGTTTGAAAGCTGATTCTAATGAACCTAAAATTAGTGATGTTAATATGAATATGGGTAAGAACAAAAGCTTACAGTATGGCAAATGAGTTTGTCCAGAAATTCTGAGATTTTGACCGTTGACTTAACGGGAACCATCACTGATTTTCATAATCGTAAGCTTAGTATGCAGAGATTCAATGTGTTATATTGCTCTTATACTTAATTTGAGGGCGCACTTGTAGTTTCAACATATAAGCCTATGAGCCGATCTCATTGAGGATGATAAGGTTCTTGCCTAGTAGGGAAGTCTACTCTTAATAGTTATGTGCTACAAATGGGATGATACAGTTTTATAAGACCAAAAAAGAAAATATTTTCATTAGCAGAGTTGAATATACTAGGACATTTTGGTATACTCCGATTTAGCCTCATATGGGATGTAGAAGAAGAATTATCATGATATATAAGGTTTAATGAGTTTATTGTCATTAACTTAGGTCTAAACATTTTAAATTATGCCTCATAGTTTTAGGCTAATCAAGTAAAAAAAAGTTTAGCTTTCTCATTAGATATTATAATATTAACTTGAGCTTAAACATTTTAAATTAGATATATTATTTTAAGCTTATCTAGTTAATTAGTCAATTTTTTTCTGAATTATAATAAACAGTATAGAAAATCTAATAGTAAATATGGTGGAGTGAAGATCTAATAGAAAAGTGCTACCGTAGGCACTATCATTGGATTGACCTCGATATTGCTCACTAGAGATTGATTAAGCCTTAGGCTTGACAAGGATGCTAGATGATAATTATCATATTTTGTAAGACAAAATAAACTTACTATTATTAACTTGAAATTAAGTATTTTAAATTATGTCACATTGTTTTATGAGTCAATTTTATCATTAAGCAAGACATGGTGTATTTGGCACTATAAATTAGAAAGCCATTAACAAGTTCTTTTTTCACTTTTCATAACTTGGATTGCTTCTGTTATTATTTCTGAAAAAATTGCTTGTATCGTTCGTGGTAAATATGGTAAACGGATAAGTGCAAGTGATCCATATCAACTTATACTTTTCTATTATCGTGACAGGCTCCCTCAAAAAGCTTGAATATATGTCTTTCCCCAACGATTACCAAGAATATCTGTTGAAAGATAAATTTTCACCCACAGAAAGATGATGACGGTATGGATATGCGAGGCATGCAAAGTCATTGGAAATTTTCTGCAACAAATGTTCATTTCTAGAGCTATTTGCAGATACGCTAAATAGAAGATCCACCTGGTAATGATATTTGCATTTGGCAAGCTAAGTAAACCACGCAGGAAAAGAAATAAAGGAACAAAATCTAGCATGGCCAATGCTTTGTAAGGCAAAAGAAATGAAAATACCCAGCACCCTGAAGGAAAGGAAAGAAACGCCAAAGAAGAGAGGAATAATCGATAAAAAAAGAAGAAATAATGGCTGACCTGGCGAAAATAAAGCTGGCGGAAGTGAAGTCGTAGCCAACAAGGGCAAAGTATTCAAAGCTGTGCAAAAATGGCAGAGAATTAAGAAGATCAACAAGGAAAGAAGGAAAAGGGCGCGGCGCAATTAGAAATCAAGAAAATAATTTGAAAGAAAGAATGGCCAGAAGTCCTATGAGAAGAAAGGTTAGACGAAACAAAGGAGAAACCCGACATATACACACACCACCAGGGACAAAAATATCACCAAATCCTACCTATTCATCTGCAAATGAGACAAAAAAAGAGGATATGGCAACAGGCAGAGAGGCTGTAAAACAAAAAGGAGGATCAGTTCCCAACCAAAGAAGGAATGCTCGGGGCTGACAGAGCGAAAAAAAAAACGCATAACAGTTAAATAAAAAATTCGATCGATCAAAGAGGCAAAAACGGAGGGAAAGCCAGCTGTTAACAAAAAGACAGCTCCATGAGGGTTTGGGAGGTTTATAAAAGGAGCAGGAGGCTAAAAAAAAAAGAGGGGAGAAACATCACCAAAGGCAGCAAGAAGGAGCAGGGAGAAGGTAGACGAAGGGGAGTTTGCTTTATTTTTTTTCTACTCGTTTTTAGGCTTCATGGACGCATTAAGCGTCCTGGCACCTTAATGAAATGTAGCGCTTTTTTTTTTCGATCATTTTTTAGGCCTCATGGACGCATTAAGCGTCCTGGCACCACAAAAACACACACTATCACTCTTTCGATCTTCTCCAGCTTGCATTACACAAACTAGCCTGGTGTAAATAGTCGGTTACTTGGCGGAGGGAACGATGTGCAAAAAAAAACAAAGAGGGTGATGCTGTGCGTTTTAAAAAAAAAAAGAGAGGAGAAGGAAACATGTTGACGGCGATGAAAGTGCAGCCAAAACGAGAACTCATGAACAAAGTCGATGTCTGAATCATAAAAGAGAAGTACTTGTCAAAGCCCGCCCTTGTTTCTTCTCAGGGATTTTGTCCAGCGATGGAATCCCTCAAAGAGTTCTGTTAAAAGGTCCGCTGCCGCCTTAGAATCTTGAAGCGGGCTCTTCCTGTGAGGAGGGAATAGTGAAATAAATTGTGTCGTTAAGTAGAGTTAAGAAGGAAGAAAACCACACAAAAAGGAGGCGAGCTCACCTGTATGAAATCTGGTCGTAGCAAGTAGCCAGGGAACTCTACCTCGGCAGAGATCGCCGGTCGCCGCCGCACAAGGGCTCTCGCAGACAAAAGAAGTATTAAAGAAAACCAAACAAAAATGACAACAAGTGAAAATACATATAATAAAGAGGGCGGAGGTATACGTGGGTTTGAGGTGGACCCGGCCCGAATCTAATTTACTACCGGGTCGACATCTGGAATTTTACCACCGGGTTAGTACAAATCCAACCCGCCATCGTTAAAGGAACAATCTCCTGCCATATTAGTTCCGGCAGCCTGGTACAGAAGGAAGATGAACTGAACAGCCGTCCCTTTTAATCTGTTACTTCGGGCAAACAACAAGTTTACGGGCAAATAACAAGTTTATTTGACATCGAGAACTCAGAGGAACGATGGAAGACTAGAATCCATGATTTACCTGTCAAGGGTTCGGGATTACCATGATTTGGTGCGGTATAAGCCCTAATCAGAGTTCTTCTTCGATGAAATCGAGCCTCATTTCGTTCCCGGATTTGGAGGGCGGCAGATCCCCTCACGAGCTGCCACAAATCTGCCATCGATTAAAAAAAATGACATTTACAAAACCCTTCTCCATATGGGAGAAGAGATACTGAGAATAAAAAAGGGAGAAGAAGAAGAGAGAAAGACAAAAAAACTCCCCTACTGGGTAGCAGGACGCGATCGCCGTCATCTCCCGCAAGGGTTGTCGCCGCTTCGACGCCTCCACCACCCGTGCCACCCAGGGCCCTAATCCCTCACGCTAGCTCCCGCTACGAGCTCGATCGTTTCTGACCGTCTTTGCCGCCTCTGCCGACGTTAACGCCGCCGCGAGCTGACGCCGCCGCCGCTTCCAGCCCCAGACGAACCCGTCTCTGTCGACACTTGGTTCTGCTTCTCCAAAAATCGCTGACGCCATTCCCCATGGATGAACCGTCGAGATGGCATAAATCTCGCCATGGATGGCGGCCCCGATCCTCGGTCCCCCTTCCCTCTTGTGGTTCGGACCCGACGCGGAGTTGCAATCGTGGAAAGGGGTACTGCCTCAACAAAGCTTGGACGATCCCACCAGGATCGAGTTGCAATCGCGGAAAGGAGTGTCGCCTCAACAAGGCTCGAGCGACCCCACCAGGATCAAGCTAGACTGATCCAATAATTCTGAAACTCAATCAGATCCGGATCAAAACTCAAGAACTTAATCTCAACATGTGGCCTGGTCCGCAGTTCAAATCTTAAACTCAAGCTCAATCAAAACGACTTGGATTGGTCGGACTTTGTTTGATGTTATAGGCGGGATCAAATCGCAGATCCGTATGACGAAGTCCACCAATCAGACGGAGTTAAACCTCACGATACGGCAAAGCGGAACACCTGTCCGCATTCATAAATGTCTGAATCAAGTATGCGTCAAGCCTTTCGAACTAAATATTCACCAGCCCCAGGAATACCAAAACCTCGACGTTTCACGACAATATTGTTTGGGAGGTGTGTACGTCGATGTTCACCATTGGGGCGTAGCTCCTCAATATGGCGTCGTGATCGTCGGGGCCGGATAAATTCCAAATCAAATTATCCATCACGCCGCGGGGCCGGATAAAATTCCAAACCAAATTATCCATCACGCCGCGAGGCCGGATAAAATTCCAAACCAAATTATCCATCACGCCGCGAGGCCGGATAAAATTCCAAATCAAATTATCCATCACGCCGCGGGGCCGGATAAATTTCCAAATCAAATTATCCATCACGCCGCGAGGCCGGATAAAATTCCAAATCAAATTATCCATCACGCCGCGGGGCCGGATAAAATTCCAAACCAAATTATCCATCACGCCGCGAGGCTGGATAAAATTCCAAACCAAATTATCCATCACGCCGCGAGGCCGGATAAAATTCCAAATCAAATTATCCATCACGCCGCGAGGCCGGATAAAATTCCAAATCAAATTATCCATCACGCCGCGAGGCCGGATAAATTCCAAATCAAATTATCCATCACGCCGCGAGGCCGGATAAAATTCCAAATCAAATTATCCATCACGCCGCCAAGCCGGATAAATCCCAAAACCAAATCATCCAACACGCCGTAAGGCTCGATAAAACTCCAAACCCAATTACCCAATACGCCGTTGAGGCCGGATAATCTTTCTCTACATCAAGTCATCCAACGCGCCATCAAGGCCGGGTGATCTTTCCAGTCCAATATCCAACACGCCTCAATGTATTACAATGGGATATCGTTTGGGAGGTGCGTACGTCGATGTTTACCATCGGGGCGTAGTTCCTCGATATAACGTTGTACTGCCTGGGCCGGATATTATCCAACACGTCGTCACAAAGCTAAAGTTCGACGAAGCACAAATTGCCCATGCTGTTGGAAACTCTTTTTCTCTTATCATGTCGAAATATGTATCACGTCAAATTAAATTCATGAATGAATTTTGTAAATGACATCACCTGATCATCGCTCTTATCTTGTTGCGTATTATAGATCTCTTAATCAAAGGTTCCCTAATTTTAGGGGTAATTAACAATGAGCGCTTGCGCTCATTGGAAGCCAGAATCCATTAAACAAAAAGCCTTATTAATTTAAGGTGGATTTGAAACGGTCATAATACATTCTCAATGTAACGAAAATGACCCCACAATATCCTCTTCTATTTGATGGAATTAGTCCCATACTTATCATAGTATGCAGATGATACAAATACCATTTGCGCAAAAAATGACACTCTGCAAATCAGAAACACGCTTTCTATCTATCTCACTTTTGATTTCTTTAGTGGAACGAAGGTAAATTAGACCAAATAAAAGTTGACAAAAACTGTAAATTGGATGCAATTAGAGCCTACTGCACTTGTATTTCTTGCTTTGTCAATCTGCCCATACAGGCTACGTTTAGCCCAACTTCTATTTCTAGTTTTTGCTTGTTGAAGAAAAAATACTAGCCGAAGAAGTTTGAGGGTGTTTGGATGCACAACTAACCATTATTCTATTTATAATAAATATTTTTTTATTAAAAAATACTAAGATAAAAATTATATGATTAAATTTATAATTAACTATAATTAAAATATTTATTAAAAATATTATGAGTTATACTATTAAAAAATTATTTTACATATAAAAGTTATTGAGCATAAGAATGTGGGGGGCCAGAGAAGCAATTTCACCTCTGCTTCTTAGAGAAACAGCTAATTTGTGGGTTGAAAACAGAAAAGCTACAAGATCAAATATCTTAGCTTCTTGATTTCTACTAGCCGCAAAACTATAAGCAGCCCAGAAGCTAGGCTAAATGGGACCACAGTACCTTAGACTTTCTTTAAACACTAAATCCCTCAGCAGGATAGAATGGCAATCGTTCTTCAAAAATGCTGTAGAAGACTTCTTTTGTGAAAGTGCTAGTTAACTGTGAGGTTTTTAAAACAAGTCCGAATTTTTGGCAGGTATATATTGATCGATATCAGTGTAAACCGATATATGGTATAATTTTATGTGGATGAGTTTTATATTAAATATATATTGGTACCAGTTGGTTAACTCCACTGATAAAAACTTTATTTATTGATATCAAAGTCTTGGGAGCAAATTTTATCTTCACCATTAGATACCAATGGCTTTCTTGCAATTTTTTTTAAAAAATCTTTGTGGAAACTTGCACATTTCAGGTACGGTGAGAGGTTAGTCATGAATAAAGTGCTTCTTAACTTCATTGATTTTGTATCATGCTGCATTGGCCTTGTTGGGTATACGCAAGCTTTTGAGAAGTAGATTCTTTTGGCAATTGGCTACAGCAAGCCATGGGTAATGTCTTAATCATTGCGGTATACTACACATTTTTGCATTGGCGAAACATTTGGTCAATATTCCAGCTGTAAACTGGCAATGATAGCAATTGCAGATAGACAAGATTAGAGAACATTTTGCGAGTTAACAGTGACATTCAACTATTAGCTTTCACCGTCTAATGCTTTCATATCTAAATTATTAGTCTTTCAATCTTGTTCCTTGCTTCATAAACTCTGCAGTAACAAGTACAATAGTGTCATATCTAACGAACTATGTGACAGCTATGCAAGATTCAATATCTTGACATAATACTGGATCCGTATTGTCCTTTTCTCAAGCTACATGAGCTAGGCATAGCAATGTACGGTTGCTGTCACAAGACAAAGGGTCCTGCTCATAAGTCAATGGAAAAATCACATGACTATGCGACCAGAAACCTTCTAAAACAGTCTAGAGCTTCAGCCACCTCGCACCTTCCAGTGACGGTCGTTTTTCAAGTATCAATCGTGGCAATACTCAAACTTGCTATAGTATCTCCAATCATCCCACGTGATGATGTTTAGAGTTATTGCCATGTTTCAGTTCTCATTCATTTGAGAGTAAATTGCTTCATAAATCCATTTAAGAGGTGTGGAACCTGCATGCCTTCGGATCACCTGAAAGGAAGAAACAAGCGAACACATGGCTTTGCTTCCTCTCCAATATGACAGAAAATTCAGCCCCGCAATCTCCTTCGACTCTTCAATATAAGTAAAGGATTGCTTCGGTGATTCCATACATACGCAAAATTTCAGCAATTCAAGATCTGTAAGAGAGGGTGTCCGTTGAACCAAATAATCAATGATGTTGAGTCCCAAGAGACTTGTAGAGAAGACAAAGAAGGGAATCCCCTTGATCAGAGCCAATAGCTCATACAATTCCTATGACAGTTCTTCTGTTGTGCTCGCTGACAAGGGACATTTTATTTTGTACACTGTCAGACGATACAAGGTTCATGGTGCCATTGCCATTCCTCAAAAGCCGTATTGTTCAACAACTTCTTAAGAGATCAGAAGAAGAGTTTGGATTATATGGCGATGGATCGATCACACTAGCGTGCAGTGCAGTATTTGTGGAGAACATCATCTTCTTGCTTAATAGAAGCCTGTCTAAAGAAGTGGAGAGACCTTACTTGCCTCAATTGATGCAAACTGTTCCTTAACGTCTGCCACAAGACATCTTGAAACAACCATCATCAATTAGTATCATAGAGATGAATTTTCTTTTTGTGCAGCTAAAATTCTGTAAATCGTCTATCTAGACTAAGCACTTTCAGAAAATAGTAAGTCAAAAAACTAGTTCAAATTTCTTATTAATTAAATCAAAGTGGTGTTCTTAGTTTGAGGAAGTAGTCAAAAAAATCAGAATAATGCTTTCTGAGTTTAGACAGAACTTTTTCCTTAATTTTACTTTGTGAAATTGAGTTACTACTGACAATAATAAGAACATTAGAATATATTCTTGATAAGAATGTGCAGTTAATCCAGAAATAAAACGACAAATTATGGACACAATAAGTACTTTACATGAGAAGAGTACAAAAGGTTGTTGCAGAAAAATTTTAAAGAGACCTATGTGAATAATATTTAGGCGATATCTTTATGAATAAATGACAACTGTAAATTGAACGAAAACAACAAGCATGAAAGCTATACTCACTCGAAAAGTAACTGACGTAAGCTTATGTCGGTTCATATTGTCAACATAAATGAATCTGCAAGTCATGCAATTGTCCTTACAGACCAATGTCCTGTTCGTAGTCAAGTCATTAAATATGTACCCTTTCAGAGCTGTAATAGCCCCACATTCTAGCGATTCTAATTAAAATCATTCAATTATTCATTTATTGTCCTTGACTCATCCTGAGAATAGGAATAAAAGAACAAAAACGTTCTTAAAAAAGGTGAAAAGAGGCAATACAAGTGCGTATACATACACATATATTGCGTGTGTTTCTTGGTTCCAGAAGTACTGATTGACATGTTGTTCTATGCATGGTTCTAATTAGTAGTTTTACGAGTCATAATCCACGCTATTCTCACGCTACCCAGAAAGTAACGCCCTACCTAATCAAAGAAAGTACTATGCTGTTCCATTCCATATAATTAAGCTGACATTACGTTCAAATGATATTGTCAGGATTATATCTACATTGATCCTTCTCGCTAAACTAGATGTAGCGTATAACTGCTAGTTGGTCAAGGAAAGAAGAAGAAGATTCCAAGAAGATACGACTCCTAAGAAATGTCCATTTCATTAGTTCATTAGGTTTGTTCTCTGATCTATTTGAGATTAATGCGATGGAGCCTACATGTCCTTGGATCACCCACAAAGAAAGGAAGAACTACATTGATAACCATAAACACATCATCCACCCCTTCAAATTAAGTACTTGCTCTAGGAAGTTCACATGCCTCTGCCCCCTTTCAATTCAAAGGTTTGAAAGACATCTTCAGAGTTTGCTGCCTCTCCTTCAGTATAAGTAGAGCACTCCATCTGTTCGTTCCAAGCACATCGAGAGCAAGTTTCAGCATCCCAAGATCTCTTGAACCAGTTTCTTAACCATGGTGAACCCCATGAGACTTGTAGCGAAGGCAAAGAAAGGAATCACCTTGATGAGATCCAACAGCCATTCTAGTTCCTGCAATGACGAGAGCACCGCTATGATTGCTGACAAGGGCCACTTTGTTGTGTATACTGTGGATCATGCAAGGTTCATGGTGCCATTGCTGCTCCTCAAGAACCATAGTTTCCAAGAGCTCCTCAGGATGTCAGAGGAGGAGTTCGGATTACCAAGGAATGGCCCAATCAGATTAGTTTGCGACGCGGCATTTATGGAATATGTCCTCTTCTTGCTAAATAGAAGCATGTCCAAAGATGTGGAGAGGGCATTGCTTGCCTCCTTAGATGCCAATCGGTGCGTGTTATCATCATCAGTACATGCTGCAAGATGTCATCAACAAGGAATAGCAGCATGAGTGACGAATATTACGTTCAGTAGAAATTTTATATTCATGTATAGAGACTTAATATAAGGTATAAGAATTATTGTTCTATTCTTCAATAGTTTTGCTCCACTGTTTAGAATCAAATTGATTTAGTCAGAATCAGATATGTACAATTGTCCACTTATTCTTAAGAAACGATGAGAGTCTTGCCTCTTTTACTCAAAAAAGAGCTGATATAGTTCAAATTTGTTCAAGGATCTAAGATATTGAAGATTTTGACCTATAAAATAAGATTTGGCAAATTATGAATTGATTTGAAGGCTATGCTTCAATCTTAAGGTCCTTAGCTGTGTGTTTTCTCTTATGATAATTGTGTTAATTACATCCCTGAACGTGAGAGGATAGGGAAAAAGGAATTAGGGAGCATGAATTATAGTCAACATTTAACTACGCTATAATAATTTTGTACAGGTTCTTCAAAACAAGTTGATAAATACTATGCTTACAAATTATAAAAGATTTTCAAAAGTTAAAAAAGTTGAAGCACGCTGCCTTGTATCGAATTGACCTGAAGCAACATGTCTTAATTTAAAATATTTAAATTTAATAATAATAAATTAATTAAGCTTTATTTATCATGTATCTTTTCTCTACACCACTTAAAAAATTTGACTCAATTCAAAATACTTAAGCTTAGATTAACTAAGTCTTATAAATTATATTATATTTTTTAATAATTTCTAAGTGAGACTAAACTAGAGTAATACATTATGGAAAAAAAATTCTATAAAATTATATATAACTTGAATGTTCTTATTTAATTGTCTAATATAATTTTGTCCCATCTCATTATATGTTACTTTTCAGTATTACCTTAAACAAAAGAAAACCCTCACTAGTTAGTGAAGAACATAACTTTTACGGAGAACGATTATATTAAGAAAAAATGACCGATTATTAAAAAAAAAAAACCTTAAAGAGAAAGAAGCCATTGAACCAAGAAAGAAGGCAAAGTGAGCACTTCAATTATATTGGAAAATACTCAATATTGTTTTTAATAGGAAAGTCGGCCCGATAGCAGCCGCGAATTAGAACATGCATTTCAATGTATGACATGTTGGATTAAGGATATGATCTGTCCACTTTTCACATTTTCAAGTAGTCTCGATTCACCAGCAGATCAGTGCGTTGAGCTTTTTTTTAATTTTATCCAATTCTTTCTTGTTTCAGTCCTGCAAGCTTCATAATCAAGACCTGAGTTCCTCCTGTAATTAAGTTCCCTAGTGAGTGACAAATACACTTGAGAAGAGCAACGAAAAACCTGTCGGGTTTGATTTCCTAGGCCACTTGCTACTTACTACGCATATGTAATCTCAGATTAAGTAGTAAGCTCGACGGGTTTGCTTCTCGGAATTCTTGTTTCCATCTTCTTTTCCTCGACAAAGCAGTAAAGCTCCACGAATTGATGCCAGAATTCAAGTACGCACCAACCAGGCAGCTGCTATTGTCGTTCAGCTAGATGCAGAACCTTGGTGATGAAGCTCAATTCATCACTACACTGCAAGAAAAGCAGTGCAAAAATGCCGTAATACATATCTCGCTGCAAAATCCTGCTGTTTAAGTATGCAACAGAACCTTTTTCTTTTCCCTTTAAATCTGTCCCTTTCCTCCTTGAGAAGCAAGGCATTTTGCACCCACTCTTGGGGCCTATTTAAACCTTCCCTCCTTGCACTAATTAAGTATCAGCGCTATCGAGCACAAGATAGTTGGAGAATCCTTCACTTGGCACATCACCAATTAACTAAGCATGGCAAGCGTGAAGGTTTTCGGCTCTCCTACGTCGGCGGAGGTGGCGAGGGTGCTCACATGCCTGTTCGAGAAGGAGATCGAATTCCAGCTGATTCGCGTCGACACCTACAAGGGCCAAAAGAGACTGCCCGAGTACCTCAAACTACAGGTAGGTAGATAATTAACTATCATGAATCTGTATAAAACCCAAGCCTCGTCTAATGAACAGGGAGGTCTAGAGTTTATGCAACGTCTAATCGACATTAATGGTGCTCCTCGCCAATCGCAGCCCTTCGGACAAGCACTCACATTTGAAGACGGCAAGCTGACTCTCGTGGGTAAGAGAAGATAATGCGAACCAAACCTCTCTGATCGTTGATAATTTAATTCCAACAATGTTGTACGCACAAAATGCAGATTCCAGGGACATATGCCGGCACTTGTCGGAAAAGTACGCGGAACAGGGCAACAAGGACCTCCTCGGGTCGGGCACGCTGGAGCGGGCGTCGATCGAGCAGTGGCTGCAGACGGAGGCGCAGAACTTCGACCCGCCGAGCTCGGCGCTAGTGTTCAACCTCGCGTTCGCGCCGCTGATGGGGCTGGAGCAGGACGAGGAGGTGATCAAGCGGAGCAAGAAGAGGCTGGGCCAGGTGCTGGACATCTACGAGCAGAGGCTGGACGAGACGGAGTACCTGGCGGGCGACAAGTTCACGCTGGCCGACCTCTCCCACCTGCCCAACGCACAGCGTTTAGTGACCAACAAGGATTGCCGCGCGCTGTTCACCACCAGGAGGAACGTCTACAAGTGGTGGGAGGCGATATCGCGCCGCGCGTCGTGGAGGCGCGTAGTGGAGATGCAGCAGGAGCCACCCCACCTCATCTAGTTCCATCTTCTATCTTTTTTAATCTTCACGCGTTGCTGCTTGTTCGCTTAATTATCTCTGCGTGCCCTAGAGCAACTCTGCGTGCCCTACGTTGCTCTGTTTGCTTTGATTGTACCGCGGCCTTCCTTTTGGAACTTGTTTTGACGTACGCCTATTCCAATTAAGCTTCCGGATGAAAAGTTTGCTTTTTCATCCTCATATTATTTATATCAGCATCTTAATTGTGGCTTTTACTGTGAGGATTTACTCTCCTATTTCAACTAGGCTAAGTCTTTCACTATGGTTCTATTTGATATAGTTAAAATTTTTAATTTTTACTAGTTAAAAAATAGCTTATTAAAAAAATTAAAAAGTGTTTGGCTAAACTATTATATTAATTATTTTTTAAAAAAATATATTTAAAAATAATTTTTAATTTAATATTTTGTATTAAAATAATAATTTTATTATCGAAAAGACATAAGAATATAGATTCGAACATGAGATATAAAAAAAAAATAATTAAAAAGTGATTTCCTCATAGCTTTTTGAAACCCATATTGCTTCTAGGCAGCTTGTCAAATGCTTCAGTTTTTTAAAATCAATTATTTTTGCTGATCAAAACAGCTGATTAGTTATGCGAAACAAGACCTATATGATTTTGAACTTCCATCGCCAGATGATTAGATCCAAGGAATTTATTTTAATATAGTACAATATGTCTTTTGATTCCAAATGTAAAATCCTAAACTCTATATGATGTATAATTGTATATAGCCTTCTTCCTAATAATGGTATGAATTTAATTTTTTTAAAAAAATATGATTAAAATATAATATCAACATAACCCATAACTCACTAATTCAAGGCATTAACTACCTATCGAACTAAATAATAAATTTTTTTTAAAAAAAACTAAATAATAAATTTACGTATCTGTCACGCTGACGACTGATTGGCCCATCCCTTTATCCTTAATGGATTAGATCCAAGGATGAGTTAAGAGGGCTTCATAAGATCTGGTGACGCCTCTACAGACCAAAAAAGAAAAAACAAACATATCCCGTGGATTGCGCCATTCAACCCTCTGAATCAGATCCATCTGCTGCTGCCTTCAATTTTTCTTTGACCATGAACCGCCCAACTTTGAATCGTCTCCACGCTAATATATTTGGCTTCGTCAAATTTGCCTGTAGCCAAATACTGGAAGCACAAAACCATTGGCCTGCCTTTTAATAACTAAGTCATCGGCCCTACGCCATTCACTAATTATTGTAGCACTGTTTTGGATTTACCAATCTGCAACTTGTTGCTGTCCTCTTTTCAAATCCACCACGAGCCTTGCCTCTCCTTCCGTGTGATTGGACCGGCTAATTAAACCGGCTGGACCAATTGGGATAGCCCACCTTGTGTCTGATTGTTCAGCAAGCTTTGTCGTTATCCAATGATAAAACGATTAGTTTGTGCATATATAAATTAACAAAACAAGATTTTAATACCTCATCTAGGGCACAAATTGGACTTTCAACTTACATAAAATTTAATGTTAATCATTTTTTACTATTATTAGATGAATAAAGTAAATTAGTTTAGCTTATTTTGTTATTTGACTTCTAAGACTTTTATAAGCAAGAGTAAAGTCTCAATTATACACACTCCCTCAGAATGCTCAAGACACCTTTACCTAAATATGTGAGTAAATTAAGTATTGTAGTTTTAGCTAATAAATCACACATAGTAATTATGAGTATTTATACTTGCATTTTGAAAATAATCCTTAGTTATACAATGTTCAACCTTGCGTCATTTAGATAGTTTCAATTTTTGACATACTTTTGAAAAGGAGCTTAATCTACCAGCAATCTTAATTTGACTTTTTATAGTTGGTCAAACTGATCGGGTCAATCCTTCATTTTGGTCAAGATTTGTTCCCGCAGACGGTGGTGGGTATTAGTATTATTATAAGTTCGCCAACTGCCTAATGCCGAAGTCGCATGTTCTTTGAATAATCAATATGGATTTTAACTAAGCAATATTTTGAAAACATTTAAATTATTTTTTTTATTGCCGGATAAGCATTATCAGTAGTCCAAGATAATATATTAGACTGCATCAATTATGAAAAAAAAAACAAATCTACAATTTTTGAGATATTATTTTAGATTAATGAATTAATGTAAAAAAAAACCTAAAATAAGTGAACTTCGCAATTCTTATCCAATCATAATAAGCTATTTGCTGTTGATTAAAGGACTTTAAGTGGATCTCTTAAAATAAAGTATGTAGCAGGACAGGCAGATGGGAGAAGGGTAAAATCAACACGAAAAGGATCACGACGGTCACAGAGACAGGGACAGCCGGACAGGCAGCGACGAGGACGAGGCGGCCCGCATGTCTCTTCTTACCTCAGACCATTCATTATTCATGTGACTTTTGATATCGTGAACACCAAATGGACCCAGCTGACCAATATTGCTTTATCCACACATCTATCAGGTAGACATTGGGTAATTAAGAAATGATCTTTACCTGGCTGGGCCAGGCATGTGAGTTGACCGTCCATGGTCTTGCCACGTGATGGCCCGGCCCGTATCATGCCATATCACACCTTGGGCTCCGCTACATGAGGGAAGATCCTTCGGAATATTCCCTTCGACATTATCCCCTCCTCCCATCCTATATTAACTACTTCCCAATCCATCAAACCGTAACGAACAACACCGTCAATTCATAGTTTTTGTCGACCATTTCTAGCAAAAAAGATGATGAACAGTGATCGTGTGGAGCGGCTGCTGGAAGAGGCACTGAAAATCCATGGTCGGGACAAGAAGGGCCGCAAGATCCTCCGAATCGTTGGCAAGTTCTTCCCCGGTATGAAGGGTTCTTGTACCATATTTTCCGGTTAGGTTTTGTTTCCGTTCGATTTGGTTCTGATCTGCGCTTGGAACGTCACAGCGAGAGAACTGATGGAAGGGGGAGGCGAGGAGATGCTGCGGAGCTTTCTGGAACGAAGGGTGTTCCCGGAGCTCGGCGGGGCGCCCTTCGTGGTGGTCTATATGCACACCTACGTGCAGAGGTCTGAGAACTTCCCCGGCGTCGCGGCCTTGCGGTCGGTGTATGAGGAGCTACCTGCGGCCGTCCGCGACGGGATGCGCGCCGTCTACTTCGTACACCCGGGACTGCAGGCCCGCCTTTTCTTCGCCACCGTCGGCCGGTTCCTCTTCAGCGCCGGGTGAGTCACGCTCACGTTAGTTTACCGTTCACTTCGTATCGTGCGCCGGGTGGGTTTCAACTTTAATGCCTTGCCTTTCACGCTCATGCTATTGTTGCTTCCAAGTTCCAAGTTCCAACTTTAGCAACACTAACATGTGCCGGAAGCTTTCGTCTTTTTCCCAGCGCATTTCAGCAGTGTAACGCCACTGATGACGGAAATATTAAATACTCGGGCAATCAAGAAAACTTAATTCCTTACCATTGGTTGCTAAAACCTGCGCTCAGAATGATAAGCTTTTGTGCTTTCCTTTCCTAATCCGATTTTTTGCGTATTCCGATTTGGCGAACAGGCTCTACGGGAAGCTTCGGTACGTGAACCGGCTGGAGTTCTTGTGGGAGCACATAAGGCGAAGGGAGGTGGAGGTGCCGGAATTCGTGCAGGATCATGACGAGGAGCTTGAGCAGCGCCCGCTGATGGATTATGGCCTGGTGGAGAGTGACCACCACCAACGCGCATTCGACGCCCCCGCCATGGACTCTGCCTCCTCTATGTACTCGCTTCGCTGCATCTCGTAGCACGGTGGCTCAGGATCTTGTAGTTTTGGATCTTGGATCTAGAAGATCTACTGTAGATAAGTTCACAAGTCGATGAATGATATAACTACTAGGTAAATCACCAATCCATACTAAGGATTGGTGATTTATTCATTTTGTACCATCAACTATCAGATTTTTCAGGCCTCGATCAAATTGGATTGGGTAATAACCCCGGTTCAACGCGTCAATGTTCGAATGGAATATTGTAGATAACACTGTGATTAAGTAATACTATTTCTGAACTACATCAAGATGAGAGACAAAGGTACGAACGTTCCAGACTTCAAGTGGTCTTAGCGAGTCATGAGCTCAATAATGCAGAATGTGTCGGGTGGAAGGTCCTCATATACTAATTGACAATTGTGCGCTTAATGATTATTGTGAATGACATGTGGACTATATTTGACGGGCAAATGGGACTGATTTTGGTAATGATTAAATATAAATTTGAGATGGATATCTTCACAGGAAATGAACAATTACAATTTTTTTTTAATTATAATAGAAATTAGAATTAAACTCTGACTAAATTGTGAAATAGTTTCATGTTTAATTAGTGCCAAATTCACATGTGAACGAAATCTCTTGGATAACAAAGTGTTTAGGATTTAGGACTTTTTTTTTGATAAAGTATATTATATTAAGAGTTATTGCCTTGTTTTTATTTTTTTTATTTATTTGTTTTTGAGTTATTGCCTTGTTGGTGATAGCCTACTACTGCGCTTATTCCAAGCCCCTCTTTGTGAATGTGTTCTTTTCATAGTACATGAATCTTTTACAGTTTATAATAAAAAGTGTTGTGGTAAAGCACATAATCTGGGAGAAAATTTCTCCGCGGACGGTCCGCTTAAAACGTAAAAACGGTTGGTTTAAATTTTATGTTAAAAATTATTTTTTTTTATTTTCTTTTTTAGAAATATTCTATTCTTTATAATCTATCCAATGGTATTAAATTTAGGGTATTTTAGATTATATACATGTATGAAATATCCTATGCAAAATTGCATATAAGACAAAAAAATATTTTATATATAAATTTATATAGAGTTTGCATAGGATATTTCATACATGTATATAATCTAAAATACCTTAAATTTAATACTATTGGATAGATTATAAAGAATAGAGTATTTCTAAAAAAAATAATAATAATAATAATTTTTAACATAAAATTTAAGCCAACCGTTTTTCTCATTTTAAGCGGACCGTCCGCGGAGAAAACGCGCCCCATAATCTGGAGTTTTTTCTTGTTGCAAGAGTGTTTTGATGCCTGTTCTCTTGGCAAGTTTTTGTTTGATAAGCTAATTTATAAACCTCGAAATTATACGATGCATTTGTATTGTATGCATGCACAGAATCCTACAACTACATTAAATTACACTCGGGTTCATCTTCGAATGTGAAATGTGGTATTGATTTTGGTACTGTTTAAGTGTGATGAGATTGATTTTGTAGGCTGTAGGCTTTCATGGCCAGCGGGTCTACACTCGATCCGCCACATAATTTGACCTGTCAGAAATTTGGGCCATACACAAGATCAGGCCAGTTTTTGGGCCCACTTATCTTGCGCAGCCAACCAAGACTGGGCACTGGATGAGGATATAGCTGGTCTGCATCAGATCTGCTGCAGAACACAATCCACCAGTTTATGGGCTAGACAGATCCGAACAGTTTTATCTGGCTTAGAATTAATCTCAGCCCAACTCTGTACTAGT
Source organism: Costus lasius (assembly GCA_027563935.2). Classification (NCBI taxonomy): domain Eukaryota; kingdom Viridiplantae; phylum Streptophyta; class Magnoliopsida; order Zingiberales; family Costaceae; genus Costus; species Costus lasius. Next base: position 117,223,897 of record CM050451.1, on the reverse strand, counting down.
CCAATTGTAGAAACAGCCTAAACCCAGACGGTCTGGCTTACCGCTTAATTGCTCGATGATTTGAGCCGGCCCAATTAAGCAGAATTACGGGCCATCACTTAAATTCTACAGAATTACTCATTTTATTAATTCAAAATCAAGAAAAAAAAGCTTGAAAAAAATACAGAAATATTTTTAATCATATGAAAGATAAAATAAAACTATTATTTCAAATTAAAAAAAATTATACTTCAAATAATAGTTTCTTTTCTATTCTAAAGAGCTAGGTGACTAGAGGTGAGTGAGGATGAGAGGGGATCATTTTTATATTCTTCAAAATTTTATAGTATAAAGTAAATTATACTGAACATATTATATATATTTTTCTCGATGGCCTTCTTTTTGTGTATATTCATTTGAGTCAATCTTATAGCGGTGACATTTCTTTTGTAGACTGTATTATTATTTTTCAAAAGTATTTATAATTAATTAAGTTTTTACAATTGTAGAGTTGAAGGGGTTTTTTTTTATGTTGGGGGGAATCGTTGATTGCGCTTTTCTTTAGAAAAAAAAAATAGAAGCTTTTGGTGGCAGAATTGTAGGAAATCTTTTTTTCTTCAAAAGTGTCGATGAATTTTGACTTTTACTAAAGCTAAAAATTCTGCAACTTAAAAGCAGTATACCATTATTCAATAGGAACATATTCCTCGAGGAGGAGATACTGGTGATGCAATTGTTCACTAATTATCTAAAATAAGCAACATGCTAAGAAAAAGTGTAATCAGTAGAAAGAAATTTCAGGAATCAATCAATGGTGGACTCTTACGTTCCAATTGAATTCTTCCTTCTGTTCATCGTGCAATATTTATTCAAATCCGAATGTCAACTTGTATATTCCGAATGAAAGGGGTAATACAATAATAATATTCTTCTTTATTTATATATGAATCCCATGTCATAAGCGAACAAATATAACATCCTGTTTCCGGCGTAGATGTCTTTTCATTATAATTCCGTCTCCATTACTTCTCTATCTTCTGCAGATAATTAAGTTAAATAAAGTTTCAATCAGTAGCTTTCAGGAAAATTCGAGACCAATTGCAAAATTCCTGCTTTTTTGTTTGTTTCCAACATTATATTACAGACCGACATATGTTATGCAGTCTTTTTTTTTAAAAAAAAAAAAAAATATTATTGCAAGTATTATGGAAAAGAAGAGATGCTTTATTTTAGAGCCTGTTTCCTTCAGAGGAAAAGAGGAAGGAAAAGAAAAGAAAACCATTTTCCCCTATTTCCTTGCCAGAAAAGGGTAAGAAGAAGAAAAATGAGAAAAGAAAACTCGAGGGTTTTTCTTCCCATTTTTTTTTCTTCAAATCCGAGAGAAAATCGAAATCACTCGTCCACGCCGTTCTCTCCTTGACAGTTGACTCTCGCACGCGATGCTCGACTGGCAACGCCCTTCTCTTTCCTCCTCCCTCCTCCCCTGCGGCTGCACCAGTGACCTCGTCTGTCTCTCATCTCTCGCCTCTTGCCTCCCACCTCCCGCCTGCTGCCGTGCCCTTGCCACCTCACACCTCTTGCCAGCGTGCTGAGCTCACCCGCCTACTGCCGATCCGCCTGCCATGCTGCCAGCGTGCCAAGCTCGCTCGCCTCTCACGAGCACAAACGCTTCCTACCGACCTTGCTCGCCCCGTTCTCGCTCGCCCTCGCCGTCCTACTTGCCTGGTCCCACTCGCTCTCCTTTGTTGCCAACGCCCTCCAGCACACTCGCCCCTAGCTGCCGATGCCCTCCAGCACACTTGCCCTTGCCGCTGAGAGCCTCCAGCCGGACTCACCCTCCCTATCGACGCCGGACTCGCCCTCGCCGCCGACGCCGGACTCGCCCTCGCTGCCGATGCCGGACTCGCCCTCGCCGCCGACGCCGGACTCGCCCTCGCTGCCGATGCCGGACTCGCCCTCGCCGCCGACACTGGATTTGCCCTCACTGTTGATACCGGACTCGCCCTTGCTATCGAGTGCGGTTGCTTCCTCGGCCACTGCTTTTTCTTTCTTTTTTTTTTATTTTTTTTATTTTTCTTTCCTTCTAAGAAGACAAGCTACATCCCCTACTATTCTTTTCCTTTTCCTCATCATTCCTTTTCTTCCACTTATTTTCTCTCTTCTGGTTTTCTTTCCTTCTAAGAGAGAGTGGAAGCATTGCTTTGGCAAAAAGGTAGTTGCAGCTTTGTTCATGCATAGCTGGCCGACATAGACGAGTGAGATCTAAAGAAGCAAATATTGTTCGTCCTTTATAATGTAGAGCATTGTAGGCGCCGCCGGAGATTTGCATTTTACACGCGCCAAGGAATTTAATTTGATTCATCGACTGCGTTCTTTTTCTAATCATATCCATCGGCTGTTCGTTCTCGATCGAGACAGGTCTCGACCTTTCGTGCACGCACAAGTTCATCATCGAAAGATAGATACCAGACTAGATTGCGACCTCCAACGCGTTGAAAACCGTGATTCATCGGAACCCTCGATCCTATTGGGAGGCGCATTCCGGATGATCAATTCTGATCCAAAACTACATTTAATTAGTTGGTCAAATACCATTAAATTAATTAAATTTGATCCAGTATGGAGATGCGATAATCCCCTAATTAGCTCTCGAATTCTTTTGCCCTAAGTTTTTGAATTACTATGTTCATGGAGTTTCTGACCACAAAAATATATCATCAGCACCAGATGAGATCTAATTTTCATTTAAAGACTATCAATTCTTACAGTAATGTTCCAGGTGACATGTCTTATTTAGCTAACCTATTTTTGCTCCACTGATCTTCGATGGCAGAGTACTGTGTTCAACTCTTATCATTGGCGCCAACATAGGGAAGAAGATGATGCCACAGAAATGACAGGAGAAAACTACTGATCTCGACGTCTGCCGTTTACTTGATTACACATCTGACTCTTATTCTCTACATGTGCCTTCCAAATTGTCAGCCCCGTGGGCCAATATTCCGATACCCTCTTTTGCTCTGATTCCCAGCCTTTGCGCGCGGCAGCACTCCTTGAGCCTAGAACGGAGACGCCAACCGAGCGCACGTACATGAACGAAACCAATAAAAGTCATTGAAGGAAGTGCTGCAGAGGTAAGAAAGCAGCTGCTGAAGAAGATCGACTCCGAAGTCTCCCTTCGAGATTTCTCTCTCGCTTTTTTTTTTTTTTTTGCACTAACATTCGATTTCAGCGGCCCCTTTTCCTTGTTTGTGCGCAGTCCATCGAGTGGGAGAAAAATGACAAGGGAGGAAAAGGGTTCTAGCGAATCGAATCCATCCTCGCTTTTTTTATCGCCCTCAGCTGTCATCGACAACGATTCCTCGGCTTGGACACGCCGTTCTTGATGATTATAAAAGGTCGTGGCCGGTCGATGAAAAGAGCCCAAGCCGGTGCACAACAATACCTATAATTTGCTATTGGGTTTTCTTGTTTCTGCCCATTCTACTAAAAGAGGTTCATTTTTCAGTCCCTCCTTAATTAGGTTAAATGTTGTATATTTACCGACTGATGTGTGGGTCGTTGGAGATGACTGCTTGGTACCTTCTAATCTACATTGAACTTGAGTATGTTTAACTACAATCTGTATGATTCGTCTATATAGACCTAGGGTTGTTGGGAAGTTGGTGGTCTTTAACACTCCAACATATACTTGCAGAACAGTGATTGGAAAAAAAAATGTGTTTGAAAGCTGATGCTTATTGTCCATAGACATACGTCGTGAGATTAAGCTTAAAAACTAGAATTGCTGGCAATGCTGAAACTGATGTTAGATTGCGGATAATTATGCAGCAAACAGAGTTCTTGCTGATGTTGTTATTGGAAACTTATGTGCTATAAGATTTAGTGTAATCTTGACATGTTCATTTAATTTAGTTGTGCTTTTTTATTTTTTCACTTTTCAAGTTTTAGCTCGTGCTCAATGCATTGCCTTTTCAAACTCTTCTTATTGCAGAAATCACCACTTTGAGTCTGTTTAGCTACAGTTGAGTAAATATCGTCTACAAATTAACTGATGGGTTACCTTCATACGGTAAGTACATAGCCTTCATATATTATGGACCTCCCAGTTTCGAGTCTTTCTTCTGTTTAAGATCCATCTTGGACTTTTCTCTCTGTTTTTTTTTTTTTGAATTATTACATCAGTTGGCTTTGCAGGTAGTTGATGAAGCACATCAAGGAGAAGAATCTTACAATGGTAACTTTCTAATATTCTATGACTTTTTCAAGGATTGCTATGTTATGCTCTTTCAAATTTAGTTAAGAAAAGGACACTTAATGCTAAATATGTCAAGTTAAATGAACTTATACACTTTTTTGCCAAATGAACTTGTGCACTATTTTTCTGATAGATTGTGTCGTGATAACAGAATATTAAATATGACGACAACTTTTGGAATTAATAAAGCAGTAACATCCTGAAATTTCATTTCAAACGAACCCTTGAGAAGACAGACCCAGATATGCCACTTGTCCTTTCTCATGCCCTCTCAACTCATCACGACTTACTAAATGATATGGGCTCAAAGCCTCAAACACACACTCACACGCTTAGCTGACAAGCTGAATGATGCTTTATTTGATAAAATTCTGATTTATATTACCCGATAATGATTTTGGAGTTTTTCGATGATCCATTCATCATAGAGTTGCCTTGTGAACACAATGGACCATATCTTATGTTTTAGTCATGTGCTGGGTTCACAGTAATGTGCCTTGGCAATGCCAAGGATGTAAGGTGTTACGTAGAAGGATGGATGAAGTTAAACAACCTTTTTGTTGAGTAGAGCTACCTTGTTTCCTAGTTAAATCAAGTCAAGATGGAAGTGTTATTGATACAACAAGCAAGCTTTAACTTGATAAGCTTAAGTGTTTTAGTCTCATTTGTTGTGTTTTTTTGTACAATAGCTTGTAGAAGACGTGTTTCTATTATATTTTGCATTTAAATAGATTCTTAGTGACTCTTGGTACCTAAAATTGTACTTCTCTTGAAAAAATAAATCACTTATTCTAAATTACTCAATGATATTGCAATGTGATAATTTCAATGTAAAACTATTTCTTATGGGTTGTATTTTCCAATTAATCGTTCATTTTCAGGTAGAGCAATACGAAATGGAAGAGAAATTCTTCTTCAGGTAACTGTTAACTAAATAAGATGTTGCTGGACCTCCTTACTCAGGCATCGGGTTGTCTGGTTCCTTGTAAAGCATTGGTTGTCCTGTTCTTCTTTTAAGTATGTTAATCCTGATTTATCAATGGTAAAATTCTCATTTTGGGGAGAACAAATAAGAGGGAATCGTGTAAGGCGTCATCTCAACTTGATATTAGCTTTATGCTTGGAACATGAAATATTAATATTGATAGGAAATAATTGTAATAGTTCAAGGTTATTTTATTGAAAAACTTGTTAGAGATCCTTATAGCGAGCACTGGGGTAAAACGTGGGGGTCTAAAATAAATATGCTAGATTTATTCATTGCGCCAACCGGGGCTTTGGGATCAAGGATTAGAGCATGTTGTTCAAACTTAAATTCCATAGAGCGTGACAATCTTCATGTCTTTTTTTACTTCTTCTAGATTGTCACAATCCCTCACCATATACTGCATTCTAGGAATTTTAACCTTGCATGGTGAATCACTTTCCTCATATTACTTGTAGCTCTTTGTCTTGTCTTGCCTAGATCTGTAGAGTAAGTTATGTAATGTGAGCTATGGCGACAATTTACAGTTTCACTTGTCTACTTGTCAATAAAATCAAATGCAATACAGAGGAGAAAAGAAAGCAACTAGTAATGAGAATGTCATAATCTTTAGTTATCACTCTATGTCCAGCCATAGGCCGTGGAACATGCTACTGTATCTGCATATTTTATACATGAATTGTGTATTATCTTAATTAGTTTCTATCAATTAGTCTTCAAGGTTCAGTTGTTAATTGAAGCGCAGAATTTCTATAATGTATCAAGCAAAGCATATATCAATTGTGGCTATCTTCAAGAGAAACAGGAACTTAGTTGTGAATCTATATTAATGTATATTCTCTCTTGTGCCTAACTGTTGCCTTGTATTCCTAAGAAGCATTTGTAATGGCAGGCATTCAACTGGGAGTCACATAAGCATGATTGGTGGCGTAATTTAGAGAAGAAAGTTGAAGACATCGCAAAATCTGGGTTTACATCAGCTTGGCTACCTCCAGCAACCAACTCATTATCTCCGGAAGGTGACTACAGTTTTGGCTATGCCTTCACTTTGCATCACATTTAATTTTAATAGTATAAAATAAACCTCCCATCTTTACAGGGTATCTACCACAAAACCTGTATTGCCTTGACTCTTCTTATGGTTCCCACTATCTCCTAAAAACTTTACTTCAGAAGATGCAACAACACAAAGTTAGAGCAATGGCAGATATAGTTATTAACCATCGAGTTGGGACTACTCGAGGACATGGGGGTTCATACAATCGGTATGATGGAATTCCTTTGGCCTGGGATGAGCATGCTGTCACATCATGTTCTGGAGGACTGGTAATCACTTGATGGAAAATAGAATCTCTATATACAGTTTATAGATGTTAGTTTACTCATTCAATTTGAAGTTGGTTATGTTAATGTGTGCGCTATATGCTTTATGCGTTCTTATATTTTACAGATAAAGTAGTTCCAAATGCTATATATCTCATTTGAGATACAGAGTATTACTGCCATATTCATTTTTTTTTCATTTATTGTCTATTTCTGCAGAGCAAGACTATGAAGAATGTAAGATGATCATTAATATTTTGAAAGCATGAAAAATATGTAAATGTGATTTTGGAGAGATGATCCTATTTTCAAAATTAAATAATTATTTTCTTGAAGTCTCCTGTTTTGCATGCGCTGGGAGTCGTATATTTGGTATTTAACAGCCTTGGTGCCATGTCATTTACGCAAGGAAAATATTAAATCTATAAGTCTTAAGATGCTAAGCATTGAAATTAATTTGAAATATCAAATTATTGAATGAGAACTATTAATAATTAGTTGAGCAAACCCCATCTCCTCTGTACCTTGATAAAACAGAACAAAGATCAGATTCATCTTTGTTCTGACTGCCACCAGTGCCATCCCAGATGGCAAGGCTAGCATGGATGAGGGTGTTATGATGGCAAATGCATATTAGTCAGCCATGCTTCTAAGATGACAGTGCATATCTCATAAACTTATCCATTTGCGCAGATGGTTATTATATACAGTCAGACTCTTAAAACATTTAAAAAGTCAATAAAAAAATTTGGCAGTTATGCTACACGCTTTTTATTTCTAGATACATCTTTTGGTTTAGATCCTTCATGACATGGCTCCTTTTATACATCTCACATCCCGTCGCTCTTAGCAGCAAGGACTTGTGAAACTAGTTGTCTTTGTTGGAAAAGCTGGCATGCATAGTATGCTCTCGTGCATTTCATTTTATTATTAATACTCCTGTCAGTAACTATAATGGTTCGTAATATTTCACCTTGAGATTACCATTAGTGTGTTCCTTTATGAAGGTTCTTCCATTTCAAAATTTTCCTTCTTACATCTATGTGATGCTTGTAGGGATCCCGAAGCTCTGGTGATAACTTTCATGGAGTTCCCAACATTGATCATAGCCAAACTTTTGTTAGAAAAGATATAATTGATTGGCTAAGATGGCTTCGTGAAAAGATTGGTTTTCAGGATTTTCGTTTTGATTTTGCAAAAGGGTAAGTGCCCCTTTTCATTCCATTGACCTACAGAATCCTGCCGAGTCTTTCCTTTTGTTTGTTACCTAACAAATTCTCTACTTGGTAAATTCAGATATGATCCGCAATATGTAAAAGAATATGTGGAAAAGTCAAAGCCTTTAGTTTCTGTAGGAGAATACTGGGATAGTTGCAATTACACGCCTGATTGTCGCTTGGATTACAATCAAGGTATTATCCTCATAACATCCTTTTCTTTTGAAGCCAATGGTCAAACACTGGCCTGTTAAAGTACGAATTTTGTAACAAAGACAAGAATCTGAACCTGATGATAATTTAAATGATTTTTCTTCTTTATGCTCGAATTATTCAGTACTTCATATAAAAAATAACCTAATGCAAGTAGAAAGAGAATTATATAGTTCTGCATGATTTAGTGACTCAGTTATTTTGGACAATAAAGTTAAGTAGTATCTGTAAGTTAGTCATGTAACTAACTAAAATTTTTGCTTTGAGTTATTTCACTTATAACTATTTAGTTTCTCATAGGTTTACATTTTTAAATGTACAGACAGTCACAGACAGAGGATCATAAACTGGATGGATAAAAGTGGACAACTCTGTGCTGCATTTGATTTCACAACAAAGGGTATCCTACAGGTGATTTCTGTAATTGCTTTTTCATGTCAAAAGACTCAAAACATCTTAATCCCTTGGTCTGGCCACTGAGATGTTTGAATTAAATACATTCTCCAAACAGGAAGCAGTTAAGGGTGAACTTTGGCGTTTGCGTGACTCCAAGGGAAAGCCACCTGGTGTGATGGGTTGGTGGCCTTCAAGAGCAGTCACATTTATTGAGAACCACGACACAGGATCAACTCAGGTATGCCGTATCAGTCGAAACAATAGTTAACTATTATGCCATCATCTTTTTCAGTACACAAGCAAAAGTAACTAGAGATTCTGTCCTTCACTTTTTTATCTCAATTTGGAATATCTAGTAATTTGGTGTATATACTTTCTCAGGGTCATTGGCCTTTTCCATCAGGTCATGTTATGGAGGTACTTAATACATTCTTGGCCTTATTTATTCATTGAAGAGCGGCAATTTCTTCATTGGAAATGTATCTATCATAATTTTTGCTCTTCCATTGTGAAAAAGTTTGGACTTAGTTTACTCCAGGGATATTAATGAATTAGTTGACACTGTATGCACCTTTAGACAAACAACAATAAAGTTTGGACATAGTTCATACTCATACACAACTATTGGGCATTTAGTGTTCTCCTCTAGAACTAGTCTTACAAAACGTAGAAAAAGATCTTTCTCTTCTGCTCATATGAATCCACTATAAGCAAAATTGCTAATCGGTATATTTGAGTACTGTCGGTATAGAAAAACTTGTTTGGTTAAGACTTGCTAATTTTGTAGAAGAATGACCACTATATTCTTCAAGCTATTCACCAGATAGGTCCTACGTTTATTCTGTCATAGCTACTCAATTTGTTAATTAGGGGATGCAATCTTAGAATTATCCATTCTGTATTAAATGTTGTTAAATTGTTGTTTTTTTTTCCAATTCTTACGCTTATATACTTACCCATTCCGAAATACCAATAATGTTCTATGATCACTTCTATATCCTTCAAGCTATTACCTGAAAAGATCCTACATTTATTATGACATTGCTTCTCAATTTGTAATTTAGGGGATGCAAGCTTAGAGTTAGCTGTTCTGTACTAAATGTTGCTAAACTTTTGTTTTTTTAAAAAAATTATGATATGTTTTTCAGGGATACGCTTATATACTCACCCATCCTGGAATACCAACAGTGTTCTATGATCACTTCTATGACTGGGGCAACGCTTCCCATGACCAAATTGTAAAATTGGTATGCCTAATTAACTACACATTTTAGTGAAATCTTGTGCTCGGCCTCGTCTCTGACTTCTTTTAATAACATGCAGATTGACATACGCTGTCGTCAAGATATCCACAGCCGATCAAAACTTAGGATTTTGGAGGCTCGCTCCAATCTTTATGCTGCAATAGTGGATGAGAAAGTCTGCATGAAGATTGGAGATGGCTCATGGTGCCCAAGTGGGAAGGAATGGAAACTTGCTAGTAGCGGCAACAGATACGCAGTTTGGCACAAATAGAATTCTTTTAGCACTGAGATTAATATGGTGAGCCAAAGATAATGCAATTATATCTATGGTCGAGTGCATCAAATTTGATACTTAAGTTTCCCTAAATTTATTATAGGCAGTCTACTGCAAGTTGATCGTGTTAAAGAGTAATATATAATTTTATATTATAGTTGACTGAAAACTTTTGATAATATATGTATTATGTGTTTTGAGTTGTGTACGGAGAAGTATAGTAGCTTCTACTAGTGGCATGTATGAAAAAGATTTTTTTTGCTTTAGTGAAGGTTGAGTAAATGAAAAAAACATAAAAAGCTATTATCCAGAAAAATACTAATGTTGCTTTGCCAATTTTTTTTTAGCATTTCTCTTCTTTAAATAGTTTGTTTGTGGATTTTAGAGATTTCTTTAGCGTTACAGTTTCAGAGTGATCTAATTGACTAATTCTAGCCCCATCTCATTGTAACTATGGTATTGCTTTTCGTTTTAATAAAAAAGATCCATTGCAATGTGATTCATCTTTTGATTTCCACGGACGCGGCTTCTCAAATACTTTTTCGTCCTGTGTTCTGAAATAAGACCATTATTCATATTGTTTACTGCCGGTCAATTCCTTTGCTCACATCTGCAAATTAACCTTTTGTATTCAAAATTTAACTATGTAAGTCGAACTGCAAGCAATTGGAACAATTTAATGACAGTAAATTTATTATATTTAGAGCATGTTTGGTCTCGTTTTTAAGCCGATTTTAAATAGTTTTTAAGTAGAAAGCAGGTAGAAAATGTTTGGTAATAAACAGTAAAAATAAAAAAAATAAGTAAAAAAATTGAAGTTGAAAAAACTATAATTTAGAGTCTGTTTGGCCCCGCTTGATTTTAATCAGTTTTTAAGCAGAAAGTAGTTAGAAAAATTATTTGGTAATAAAAAATAAACTCAGTAAAAAGTAGAAGTTATGAAAGCTACAATTTGATGTTTTTATAGCTTCTGCTTATCTGAAAAAGTAATTTACATAATTTTATTTAAAATTTTAGATATTATTATTTTAAATAATTTAAAATTTTCACATTAAAGGAAAATAAAATATTATATTATTTTAAATAATTTAAAATAATATATTTATTTATTATTTTAAATTTTGACAGTTAAAAAGTTATTAACCAAACATTTTATCAATTTTAACAGTGCAGCACAATACAGTATAACAAAGTTTTGCAGCTTCTGCTTTTCAAAAAGAGTAATTTGTATGATTTCATTTAAAATTTTAAGTATTATTTTTTAAAATAATTAAAATTTTAATACTAAAAAAATAAAATATATTTATTATTTTAAATAATTTAAAATAAATAAATATTTATTATTTTAAATTTTGACAGCAATTGAAAAGTTATTAACCAAACATCTTATAAATTTTGATAGTGCAACACAGCACAGTTTAGCATAATTATAAAAGCTATTAACGGCGGGGCCAAATAGGCCCTTAATATAATATGATAATTTTTGTTCTTAAGTTTGTACAATATAGTAATTTTCTACTTTAGATTTGCCCTTATCAAAGTCACGCTTAACTAATAACATAATAAGCCATAATGATAATTGCAAGCCCTATAGTAAGAAAATTAACTAATTAACTTAATAAGTTTGAAATAATGGGAGAAGTTCTTAGAGTCCAAGTTAATAATTGGTACTAATCTTAACTTATATAGAATAACAATTTATCTTCTAATTTTGTGTGAATAAATAAAAGTATAACCGTTAAATTGCTACTAGTCTTAATTTATGTCAGAGAGGATCATGGATAAAAATCATAAGCATGGCAATGATGTGTCCAAGCAGTCATTTGATACTTACAACGTCCAGTATGTTAACACTTTCATATGGTTATTCTTATTCATCCAGGTTGATTTTTGTCCGGGAATCCTGAAATAACGGAAATTTCATGTATTCCTTCTTTTGTTCCTTTTATAGCCTCACAATCGACTGCAAATGGAATGACGGGCGCACGGTTCAATCAGATTGAAAAGGAATTGAAGCCCAAGCTCAGAAACGTCCTTCAAATCTTATTGTTGAAGTGGATGTGCATTCGCCATATGATATATCCTTCAGCTTTTACCAACACACCTAATTAACCTTGACATTTTACAAGTAGCAGTTGCTGTTCCATAACCCAAGTGTCTAGCTTAGACTCAGCGAGGGCTATAATTTAGTCAAATTAGGTGCTCTACCGCAGAGAAGAGCGTTGGCTGGGATGGGATACTCGTCTCTTCTTGATTCCACCGGAGAGTAGACTCGCAGATAGAACTGCTGCCCCAGATACCGCCGTGCCCAGAACTCCGTCCTCACGTTCCACATTCCAACGTTGTCCAGCGCTACGTAAACAGCCGTCCATGAATTGGGATACACCTAAACACACAATTAATTATTAGGAGACCAAGTTTTGCTTCAGCGAGACGAACAAACTTCATGCTTATTATTAACTCGCAATGAAATAAGTGAAGTTTTACTTGGGTAGTGCATCGAGACACTGCATCATTAAGGTTGTAATCCTTTCGGCTGCTCTCGCTCCATTTCCCTTCATCCATCCTACAAAGCCAGTGAAGTCAAATTAGCTGCAAACTTAATCATTATACACAACTAATTTTTTGTGCATGCGGAAGACTGTAATTAAGATTAATTATCACCCTACGACCCAGAAGTTGTATCCATCAATGTGCCAGCTCTCGACGATGCTCTCCTTGTTCTCGAACACGATCTCCACGAAGGTGCGGAAGTCGGCGGCCATCACCGACGTGTCCAGGTACTCCTTCGCGCCAGTCGGACCATCAGGGATGCTCCCGAGCCGGAACACGCCGCTGATCTTGAAGTGATCGGCGAGCTTGAGCGGCGTGTCCGCTTCGGTGAACGAGACTCTGTTCACCGCGTACCGCTGCTTGCCGCCCACCTGCGCGGCCGAGTTGGCGAGTCGAATCGTCCGGGTCACGTTGATCGACCCGTAGTGGTACGACCCCTGCGGGTTCGGCCGCGGCCCGCTCGCGGTCAGGTTCGTCCTGTCCAACGCATGCAGTAATTATATATATAGTTCACACTTCACAGCAATCGGTCGAGAAATTGGGCAGAATAATGCTAATTCTTTGGTCTTACAGGATCGTGCCGGCTTGCTTGAGCGACCAGTCGAGTTGGTCGTCAGGGCCGGCGGGGATGGGGCCGGAGGGCTTCTGATTAGAATTGCTGTAGTGGAGGGTGGCGGTGGAGGTGAGGGTGACGTTGGTGAAGCGGGTGGAGACGGCGATGTAGTAGTCTCCTGCGGGCTGGTCGGCGGCGACGAGCACCGACAGGGATTGGCCTAGGTGGACGTCGAGCGATGAGTAGTCGTTCTGAATGGTGTGGGTCCCTTCGACCTCCACTAGTTTCATCGTGTGGCCTTGAATTCGGAAGTTTAAAGAAGTCTGCAGCCCGACGTTGGAGATCCTGAGCCTGTACGTCTTGCCTGCGATCGTTCAACAGATCATGTGCATGGCATGGTCCACATGCGATCACTTTAGTATAGAATGATGTGTACCTTGATCAACCGTCAAGGATGCGCCATTGGAGCTGCGGCCATTGATGAGAATGGCGTCTGGGAAGGGGAGCTTCTTGCCGCGGTCCAATCGGGCTTTCAGGTCCTACTCCCACAATAAATACATGTTAATGGCTGAACGTAATACAGTCTAGTCAACAGAAAGGATATTCTAATTAATTATGCGATTATTAGGTGCTAATTCCACAAGCAATTTCCAAGCTGCAATATACGTGCTTCATCGAATTATGCGATTACATGCACATGTATGAAGCAAACGAGCTACTTGTGATAAGATGCAGTCGTTTAGCAGCACGCAGGCACAACCGACGTAAACCCAGCATTATTTGTGTGATATATAACACTCGTTCCAGTTCCAACAAGCCACGCATATCACTTTCTAGCTATTTTCATATTAATGCACTTATAATTAACCTAGTGATTCTTATTCTGATGATCACTTATTGCTCTGCAAGTCTTAATTTTTTCCTCAATTGTCATAATAATACATCTATCTTACGTACAAGATACTGAGTGCATTTTCTGTCTCTTGTTCTCTCTGTAAAGTGTATGTGCTTAGTTTCCTTTTGGCGTGCACTACATTCTACTGTAAGGTTTGAATCATTAAGTGCACTTGATTAATTGATCCAAGATGAAGGAATATATATTCAAATGCTAGCAAGCTGTAAAGTGAGTTTCCACTTGAAGCAGTGGCTGGTGTAACTACTGTAACATAATATGACCGGCACTCAACGTATGCGCAAGGAAACAAAACTCCGCTACGTTCGGCCTATCTGCGAGACATGAATAATAATAATCCAGCATACCGAGAAGGCGAGAATAAGAAAAAGTAACTGACATATATATACATTAACTGGCATTCCTGCATACCGAGTGATTGGCCTTGTACCAGTCGCCGATGAGCACGGTGTGGTCCCCTGCGGGGGCGGCAAAGGGAACGGGGATTCCCGGCCGGGAAATAATCCGGATGCCGCCAAAGCCCCCGGCCGCCTTGTGGAAAGCCAAGGACGGGTAGTAGTAGAAGCTGCCGATTTGGTCCTTGAAATGCATCACGAATGTGAAGTTCTTGCCTGGTGGGATGGGGCAGTTGGTGCCGTAGACGCCATCTTGCCATGAATTCCCCCTCTGCTGCACCCCATTCCTGCTCAATTTTTTTTATCCGATCGACACAACAAAATTCATCATAACCTCCTTATTTTCAGTTCTAGAAGCATGGGCATCAATGAAGCTACAAATGTGTTCACCAGTAATCCACCAAAGCTATGTTAGCAGAGAGAGAGAGAGAGAGAGAGAGAGAGAGAGAGAGAGAGAGAGAGAGAGAGAAGCGTGCCATGAGATAAGGAAGGGCTCCGTTAGGCTGTTGTAAACGTTGATGATGATGTTGTCGTTGGTCTGCGAGACGATGTCCGGTCCTGGGAATTGGCCATTGATCAGTATTCCCTGCTCCAGGATTGATCCAACAACGCGACAGTAAAAAAAGAGAAAATGAATAGCAGAAAAAAAAATATGGACAGGAAACTATATTAATTTATCGCACCTGCTGCCGGATCCCCAGAGGGAAGATATCCCCAAATGTGACCTTCCAATCGAAGAACCTGTATGGATCCTCAGCATCAACAAGCGAGGCCAAGAAGCAGCAACACAAAAGAAGAGCAAGCCTCATGTTAAAGAAAGGGAATAATTGGATAAAAAGGACGAGAAGAGTGATGCCTTAAATACATGAGAGTTGGGAAGATTTGGCAAATGAAAGATGAAAGGATGATGCGGGTTAGTTCAGACATCAGTGTGCTCGTGCTCGTGCTCGTGCGGTGGTAGTGATGGAAGCTTTTAGTGCAAGTGAAGTATGCGTCCTCTTGAAGAGCGCCAAGCTGTCCACTTAGGCACTACTACTCACCTCGGACGTCAATCTGCTTCTCATGATTCAATTTTGGGAAACTAAATGGAATTTGATTTCATTAGGAGATGAGATATGCGCAAGTAATTAATTAAAGCAAAAAAAAAAAAGTCAATCCTTCATCGGATCCCGACGGGGAGTAATTTACTTAGGAATCCGTATATTTTTTTAATGATCATGATTAACGTAGTCAACTCCTCCTCAATTCCCACCGCAGTAGTACGGAATTTGAGTTTAAACACAACTTGTGAATGTAAACGCGGAATGGTCCGTAGGACAAGCTTAGCCCATTCAGTACTAATTAAAACAGTGGGCCATTCGAATCTTGGCCTGTTTTCGCTGTGTACCTTCCATTAGTGGGGAAAGATCTCTGACGCGTTAAACAGTGGCTGGTGGCCCATTCATATGTTGGCCCAATTTTGCCTTAAACAAGTTCAGCATTGAACAACTTTTTTTTTCTCCCATTCCTTCACATACCAAAGCTGTCGACATAGATGGATCCTGTTAACACCCATCCAATTTACATCTATATTCCTGATACAATGAAATCTGATATTAATGTATTTGCTTCTGAACTTATATCTCGTATCCTTTTTAGATCGTCGGGTAATTTTTCAAGCGATCGTATCATTTCCTTTCTGGCTTACAATCTTCTTCAATCGAACTCGGGTCGATCTGAGCTTGTGGATGGGTGGTGCACGCTCATCGCTGGATCAATGCTGTACAACGGCGACAAAGTCCACACCCAACGAGTCCTGCTGCATGGACGAAAGTCGCAAGTTCGGTGCTGCCCAGTATTCGGATCCACGCGGCGCGGTTTTTGCACAGGTCGAAGGAAGGGGTTGGCACTGGCTTTCTCCGGGAGGGATTGACTAGGAACGCGAAGTTCCCAAATCAGGCGGCAGAGTGGTAATCGCCAGGCTAGACGGTGGCGGAGCGAAGGTTGCGGGCCAGGATCTCGGCTAGAGCGAGTTGCCGATTGGGAACGGGAGTTACGGGACATTCCTGAACCACGATGCTGAGTGGGCTACTTCTGGTTGAGGCCCAATCAGAAGTCCGGCACGGATATGGCCACAATGAAATGAATGTTGCCACAAGAACCCGTCAGAAGGTGTCGCCACACTCATGGTGCCGGATTCGGTGACGATCGGAATCGCCGGAGTCGGAGCTGGCCCACGCGGTGTACAGTGATTCTCCGCAGAGCAGCCGATAAAAAAAAAACTGTGTATTGGTATTCACTATGAGAAAAAATTAGGGCACAACCGATAAAAAAACCGTGTATATTACATGACAATCGTCGACTACAACAGTATATACTACACGACCAGTATTATTATAATTAAACTATTTTTTAATACACAGTAGTTCTGCAGAGTAGTTGCCTTCGGCGGCCCATGTTGGGCCCATTTTGATGCCTGAAGCGAATTTGCTCTCTGCAGACTACCTTTTAGTGGGCCACTTTAATCAATGGGCCCAGCTTTGCCCGTCGAACAGAAGATGGTCCTTACATCACTCAGGATTACTTGGGTGTAATTGGCATTGGAATCTTACATTAGTTTTAAAATTATACTATACAATCGATAATACTGTAGGAATATAATCAAGAAAAGTCATAAAAAATGCCAGATAAAGAATACTATGACTTAATTATTTAGATACTTTAATGAAAGTAACATAACTTTTAATTATAAACGATTAACAAAGCATGGTCTCGCGATAGATAGAAGAAAGAAATTGTTTAATGTATTGGCATGGACTTTCCCAATGCTATTAGGATGACTTGCATGTGGATAAAGATTGGAGCAGTAAAGTGTTTGTTGGTTAAAACAAGGGAACAAAATTGGCTCCGGGAGGAGGATGTACTTGTAATTAATTAATTAATTAATATAATGGACTACGACAACGATGGTACTTTTGTGTACATTGATTTTATTATAAGTATCAAGCATTGTTAATTTGCATGTACTCCCATTACACAAATAAAGAGGAGCACCAACCAATATATAATATAAATACACACATGCACAACTGCCATTTCCATCGATCTTGCTGATTTAATTGATTGTGTTGCATATATTTTATATATGACATTGTTCAGCCACTTTTGTCAGCATCAACTTAAAACCAAAAGCCTGATATTACAATCATGCAATGAGGCGAGTTCAAATCTCTTTGGAATGAATCCTGCGCCCTCTTTTGATCAAAAGCTTCATTCAAAAGGAACAACTTCGATATCTGTCAAATATACTAATTATAAACACATCTGCAACACTTTTAATTTTTATCTTCATCACCACTATTTTAACACATCGATGTGATCATTATTTGTCTATATTTTGTATACATGGTTCTATTTAGAGAAGCGTATATTCGAGATACTCGGAAAAGAATTTGCATGAGAAAGGGAGAGAATTGCAAATCTAGGGCAGAAAAAAAATTGATGTAACTCTTTAAGTTAATTAATGAATGAGTACCTCCTAATACGATTATTACCTGATCAGAAATGAACACTTGTGCGCGATTCTTGAAATGAAAGAATCGTATGGAGAGTGTTGCAGTGATCAATAGTTTGGAATGAATAGTTACTAAGATATTGGCACGGCTCAATCAGCATACATATGCTTATATAAAATGCATCGCACTGTATGTTTGCGCATACAGTACTCTGAGTGAACCGAGCCAACAGCACAGTAATTATTTCATGCATGCACGGATGATACTTGGTGCATCTCCTCGATCCAGCTCTTTCCAACAGTGAGCATCAGAAACAAAGAGATGCTCTTGCTCTTTGTTTTTCCTTCCTCCCAAGCTCTTATTAGACAAAAGACTGGAGAGAGCGAGAGAGAAAGAGAGGAGATGAAAAGATGAGGAAGAGGTGGGAGAGATGAGAAGAGAGGGATGGATGGCGATGGAGCAAGGAAATGTGCTGGAATTTAACTAGGACGGTGAGTGGCGATGCATTAAAAACGCCCGGCTACCGAAGGAGAGAGACAGGCAGCAGCATTAATAGTAGACCACCATCCCCACCTTACATTGTTCTTCCATCTCTCCAACCCTCTTCCTCTCTCTCCGCTATATGATCAGCAATTACGGATGCAGTTAATAACATCACTCTTGCTTGTGCCGTTGAAGACCAAAAAATTCCAGTCGCATTTATGTGTAAGCGTCCAAGTTGCACATATAGTTGATTAATTGATCCGCTGCACCAACAACTTTTGAGGTTTTTGCGCCTGCAGCCATTACTGCGGCGACAGAGGGACGAGCAAAGTTACTGCTCAGAAATGTGCCTGCGCATCGTGCAAATTCAAACATTCAATTACACATCGATTTACCATTGCAACAGCTACTTAGTAATCGCATAGCTTGTTCTTCTCGGTCTGGCGTCGGGCAATGCATAGGGAAGCACCGTGGTAAAACGACAAGAGCTACAACTGCGGCAAATGGAGTAAATGAAGGAATCTTTGTCTGACGATATAACACAGTAACAGGCATCTACTGCAAGCTTAAATGCTACCATCTCGCGTCACACTCTTTACCGCTTCCCATTTATGCCTCGCTCACGTATTCATTAAATTGGGAACACTTAATTCCAACAACCCCTCCCGCTGCTCTCCTCCCTTGAGTAATTGCATGCTCCGCCTGCAAAAGGATTATAGGGACGTATGGACATTCCATTTTATGCCATTTTCTTCAATTCGCATTTTCCAACTCTTTTTTCATCTCTTGATGCGTACTTCACTGCTGTTGAGAGTTGGTAATCAATGTCAACAAGCGTTGCAGGACGACATGTTTAATACATAACATTCATTCAGCTTTCTATATATTCAAGTACAAAAGGAGAAACCCTAATTCAAACTTTACTCGAGTAGAAATGCTGCTACTGACTAGCATGCAGGGTTTGCTCATTCGAAGCAGATCAATTACTTTGCAATTAAGCGTAAAAGTACCATGGATCTGCACATGAAAACATTTAAGTTTACGCCAACTACTTTCTTACATATCTCTTTCTCTCTCTCCTTTTTTTTTTAAAAAAAAAAATGTTCTAGGTTAATGAACATTAATATTATCATAATAGCTGCACCTCATTAATCAAATGCATGACTTGCATAGGTTTATGATTTAAAGTGAAATTCATATTGGTTCTAAGTCATGCAATCTTATCTAACATGCCTCCTAGTTGGCCAGAGTTAACGACCTGTTTTATTGGGGTGAAAATTAGAAAGAAGAGAAAGAAACCTAATTTTATTAGAGGGATAGATTTGAAGGGCATTTTGCATTCTCTCCAAAAAAGAGAGAAAATACTTTTTTCCTCAACCTCACTATTTTTCTTCCTATTTTTCTTTCTTTCTTTCTTTTCTACTCTTCTTTCTTTTTTTCTTGCCCCCAATAAAAGGCCCTAAGGGTTATATTATATTAAAGGTTAGATCCTTAATTGACTTTCTTAACATTTTCTAGTTAATCTACGCGTATGCATATATTCTCTATTCCTTTTCTCTAATTAATTGTCATATATATGATTCTTTCTTTATATTGCAAGATAAACATGAGTAGGAAGTAATTAATGGCCATGAAACATATTGACAGTTTGATTAGGTTCAAGAATCATACAATTTATTATAACATAAATCCAATGAGGGATAATTAAATATTATTGTAAGGTGGATACAAGATAGATTATATTATTTGGTTAGTTTTACTCCAAGTTAAGATCCTCAACATTAGCTTGGCCCATTTGATTAAGATAGATCAAAGCTTCTTAGTGTGTTTTTTTCCTCCTTCATCTCTTTCAACACAAGAGGACTGCTAATGGCTACTAAGATATTCTCCTTTTTTATGCTCAAGTTAATTACTATTCAGCGAGTATATAGAAAAATTTAGAGTTACTTATCTCACTTGTCTCATCTCTTTTAATAGGACAAACTTAAGGTTGAGGTAGCTATCTAATTATGTTAAATCTTGGGTTAGAAATTTGACTTTTCTGATAAATTGCTTTGATTTTTCAGTCAATGCGCTGGATGGATTCACTGTGAGTGTGCTTGAATACATAGAGTAGTGGTTGACTCTATTATTTAAAATCATATAACCAAAACATGGAGTCACTTGATGCTTCTCGAGAATCTAATCTTGTGGCACTTCTCAAGTACTCTAACCTAATAACTCAAGAATGCTTAGTTCTTAAAGCAATTCCTAAATGCTTGAGTTTTAAAAGGTTCCCTAGTGTTATGGCCTTTGATGCTTCTAGAATGCTTGGTTCTTTAATTCTTTTTGAAATCTTAAGTTCTATGCTTAACTCAAGTAGTTACTCTTTTGAAACTTCTTAGACTTTTAGCATCTTTTAATCACTTGCACTTTAGTCCTTTGAGTTCTTCAACTTTACACATTTTCATTCTAATTACTTTCTTCTTTCTACTGAGACTATCATAACATAGGTTGTGATGAAGACGAATACATTGAGAGGCTTATGATTTTCTTTCATTTTTTAGACAGTCTTATCCTCCATGATAAGTTACAATATATATATTTTTTTTATCATTTATCATGCCTATGTATTATATACATATATGCTTTACTTGGTTATCACTTAAGCACCCTCAACCACCAAGTGTGGCACAGTGCAGAATTAGGAATGGGGGATAACAAGTGCACTGAGGCGCAGATTTTTCTTTCCTAAAAAAATCATCTGTCTCTTCCAATTGCAATTTTGATATTGCTTGAGCGTACGTATTCAATGCTTGGGTAATAAATGACCTTCATAAATTATTTAAATCCACTACAATTTCAACTGTTTTGAAAATTTCTTTTAAACTTTTTTTTTTGTTGAAGGTGTTGAATTAAATTAAAAAATATATAAGATTCTAATATTTTATTATTTTCCATATATCAATGTTTTAGAAGAAGATCATTTAGCACATGTTTTATTAGTGGAGATTCTTAAACAGATGCCCCGTAAAAGCGTTGTAATGATTTGATTAATTATAGATTAGTAATGAACTAATGATGGAAAGTTTAATGGTTGATATGTGCATCGCTTTCTACTTAACGAACACCGTATTTAATTTATACAAGTCAAAATCTAGCTCGTATAACGACCGACTTTGGCTTATTTTCATAAATAGTAGCTTAAGAGAAAATTATTTGTTTCTAACATTAAGTTAGCATAATAATTCTGTAATTATAAATTACAAGGATTAGTTTACACAAATATGTTGGATTAGGCTGAAATTTACTTAAAAAATATATGTATATATGATAGGTTCGGTTTGGAGTTTGGACAAGATAAATAATAAAAGAAAACCAAAAACCGAACAGGGGAGCGAACCGCACCCGTTGGCCATTGTCTCTGTTGTCACGGACGCACTTTGCTTGGTGCTTGATGTCCGCGCAGCAGACTACTTAGAGTAATCTCAGCCTTAATCTCGTGTGCACTTACGCACTAAAATCCAAAAGTGTCACTATAAAACTGAGGCAACGATGTAGTTCAAGGGCGACACCAGCAATCAAGAGGCACAAGAGATTTGCACAGAATAGTGAGTAAAATGCTCACACCGCTGTTATATATTGATAAAAAGGTAACAATACAAGACAATAATACAGGACACTGAGCAAACATTAAGTAAACCCTAGACCTAAGACTTGGTGGAGAGAGCAGGTGTGTGGAACCTTGCAATTTTATACTTGCATGGGATCACAAGACTGCATTTAACCAAGACACTACCACCCCTCTCAATACTATCCCAAGTACACAATCTAAGGGGTGTGAGTAGAAGGCTTCACAAGGGTTGGGTAGGCTAATTTTACACATTTGAGCCCCCCATCCTAGAGTACTTGTGAAAACATAGTCCCCCACTCACATGTACAAGCCCCGGGACAGTCCCCCGAGTGCATCACTACCCAAAAGACCAAAACACATGGCACACACTGTGCCAAACTCTGTTTTTACATGGATCTTCACAAATATCCATGGTCATAACAAAAACACACATGAATCACTTGAGCTGGATGATAGTGCCATCAGGGCTTTCCCTTTGCGCTTGTTGTCGGTTGAAGCCTTCTCAACCAACATTGCGCTCAACATCTTCCTATGTTGGCAATCGTGTATGTGGTGGTTGCCGCCATATAAATAACATATGTGTGGTCGGTTATGCGGTGAGCTTCTTTAGTTGCCACCATTGTGGGGTCGCTGGGGTCTGTTCTGATGTTGAATCCTATTATCCCGCGGACTGTGCGGTGGACTCCTTCTATATTGATTCTCATTACGGTGCGAAGGACTCCTGTGATTGTCCCTCTGACTATTCCCATTCCCTTGATGGGGTCGCTGTAGAGGTGAAGAACGATTCCTTTCCACGAGCTTAAAGTCAGTCAATTGCTCCGCTGCAGCTTGTGCGGCTGCAAAATCTTAGACATTCCTCCTTTGCAACTCTTGGTGTGCCAAAGGTTGCAAGCCATTCAAGAAGAAAAATAACTTTTCTTCATCTATCATCTTGATGTCTAGGGAGATATATGCGAACTTCCTAACATAATCACGGATGTCATCTACATGACGAAGGTTCGCCAGCTTTTTCCTCATCATCAATCTCATGTTCTCGGGATGGAACTGGGTCTTTAGTGCCTGTTTTAGTTCCTCCCAACTCTTCATGGTGTCAGTGTCATCTTGCACTCTGGTGCGCCACCAGTTAGATACCATGTTGTCGTGGCAATCTTGATCCCCTCTGAATCAGGTTGGCTGATAAGGAAATACTGATCCATGTCAAATAATAAGTTCTTGAGTTCCTTGGCATCTCGAGTACCATTGTAACTTTGAGGTTCTAGGACCCTCATTTGTGCACGTTGGGATTGCACATTTTGATAGGCTCCGCAAGTGCACGGACTATCGAAGTAGTAAAAATATCGTTCCCACAGGGAGCAGGTGTCAAGTACCGATTTTTAGTGTCATTGAGAGCTAGACAAATCAAACTCAAAATGAAAGAATTACTCTAAAACTAAATTATCTAAATTATCGAACCAAGAAGTCAACGACTTTAAGGGAAAATTACAGTTTAAGAAGTGTTCGGAACTTCAGGTTTTACCACGTTGAATGCTTTAAGTATAAATCAATCAATGAATTGAAATAGAAAACAGATCTCCTTCTCTCGAAGCGCAATCCGACAGTGAACAACTTAAGGCAATCAATCATATGGTACAGATTACATTCTCTCGAAGCGTAATCCGGTGCCTACTTAAGCTAATTTCTTACTCTCGTAGCAAAATTAACTTAAGAAAGACCCAATGGGCTCTATGATGATCATAAATCCTCGAGTGACTTTGAACGACTCTCGTAATTCAAGTCACAAGTTAAAATTGGGCAGTCGAGTGTTACGATTCACCTCTCGGCTCTTCTCGTAACACTTAACACATATAAATATTTGGCCAAAATATTAATACGCAATGAAGCTCACCCAATCAAAATAAGTAAATTCACTAAAAACAACACTGAGATTCATAAGAAAGTTTTACATGTAGAAATATGTTCAACGGGCTACGCCCGAGTCCCGAACTAGGGTTTTACTCTAGAACATGCATCATTTAACAATTAAAACCCACGAAAATGTATACAAAAAGAAGGAAAATTACACATCTTAGGTAGGAGACGATAGATCTTTGGTCTTCTCTCGATAGCCCTAAAGAAATCCTTCGAATCGAGCCCTTGAATGAGTAAAATCGCCCCTTTTCGTCCTAAGTCACCTCTCTCCAAAGTTTGACCCCCCAAAATTGCTCCAAAAATCTTATTTTTTAGTTCTATATCTTCCTTGGGCAGTTAGGAAGTTTCCCTCCAAATTTCAGCCAATTCCGAGTTCGGAATCACTCAAATCGGGCGAAAAACCGTCGAAAGGTCGATCTGCGCGGAAGCTGTCACGGGTGTGATGATAAGCACGGCCAGGCCGTGTCTGGCTCTGGAACTTGCGACGAAGTACCGTGTCTCGCTCGCAGATTGCTGCAGAGATGAACATGGCCGTGACAGTGAACATGGCATGCCCGTGTTCTCTGCAGAAAGCTCTGATTTGCCTCAAATTTGACCTGTGACCTTCTAGCACTGTGGGGAAACTTATCGTAACATCAAATCATCAAAATCTTCACAAAAATATAGTAAAATGACCTACATTTCACAAATAATACAAAAAATAGTGAAGATTCTGTACTTGACGAGAAAAGATACTAAATTCAGATACAAAACAAGACAAAAGCCTGAAAAGATCATATGAATGGTACTTTAAATTATATAAAAATAACACTCATCAAAATATCATAGACTTAAAATCTTACTTGTCCTCAAGCAATTAAACCACTTAGAAAATCAATGATAATGAAAGAAGAATGTTCTAAGGTCAAAGTATTGTCTAACATGAAAACCATTATACCCAATCCACTATTTAATAATAAAATTGAGATATAATCAGAACTGATAACAGAAATAATTCTCAAAGTGAAACCTCAAATCTGAAAAAGAATTAAACACTATCACTATATTGAGACCATGCATAATCATCAATTCCTTGTATCGTCAGCCAATCTAACAAAGTTGCACCAAAAGAGCTTGTCAAATTGCAATAATGGAATCATGAATTATAATCGGTTGGCTCAAACTACTTCCCTGAATTTGCCTTTAACCGTGTGATGCGAAGGACAAACATTTGTGATGAATGCACCCCCGGTACTTAGTTAGCAAGCAAACTCAAAGTGTGTACACCACATAATGCACACAAAACTCATTTCTTCACACTAAGTTAAAAGAAAGCGGAGTTGTTCACCTTTACCAAACACCTTCTTTTCTCATGTTCCTTTTTATTCTCTTTTTTTTATGTCGACAGTGCCAAGTTGGATGAATCTTTGGGTTCATCGTCACTTAGGTACCATTACCCCTTTTTTTCTCTCTCTTTTGTTTTCTTTTTGGTTTTTTAATTATTTATTTTTTTCATTAAGCAAATGTATGCAACCAAATTGAAGGGCTGAAACAAGGAATAATATAATCATAACCAATCAACAACATAGCTTCGTGCTAACAATTAAATCAGAAAATAAGGTTTAACCCAATGAACATCATTCATGCTACAGTGGAATTATACTCAATAATAAGCTGAAAATTTGGATTGAATGCATAAAAGTAGTCATAATAAGAACTACTTTAATACAAAGAACAAACTAGACTTTCTACATCATAGCTCTAAATAGCTTAATAACCGAAAACAAAGTCAAAATAACTGGAAAAACCATCACAGACTTAGAGTTTTGTGCTATCACAAGATCAAAAGCACATGCATTTATATCATCATGAAACTCAGTGTATAATAAAACAAAACAAAACACACTAAAAGTACACTAACAACAAACACAAACAAAGAGGGAAACCCTCTACCCACGGCAAAGAACTGCATAGTCTCCTATGCAGTAAAAAGTGCAAGAATAGCAAGTTAAAGGAAGTAACTTACTAAAGTAGACAAAAGAGCATAAATGCTCTCACCGCAGGGCGCATATCATGAACAAATCACCAATGCTGTAGCGGTGGCGCTAAGAACAGGTATGAACCCTAAGTTCCGCCATCGTGCTCCCTTTATAAGCGGCGAAGGGCAAAGCACAGCCGTGACGGTGATCACGGCCTACCCGTGAATACTTTGGTAGACCATGCTAGCATCAGTGAGGCAATCACGGCCGTGAACGCTTCGGCGATGAGCAAAAATTCCCTGAAAAATAGTAAAAGTTGCAAATATCAATAGGATGTTATTCAATGTATAAAACAAGAAAAATAATGTTATGGGTCATCACAACATATTATCAAAACAACACAACATAAACAACTACAACAATAAACAAATAGAACATAACAAAAGATAGATACTTGGGATGCCTCCCAAGTAGCGTTTGTTTAATGTCATTAGCTTGACCAATGTCTATGTATTAATGCACGTCAGGTGAATCAGAGGTAGAAGAAATGGCATGGAAATGCCCCTTTCTTCTTCGCCTAAAAGTAACACCTATTGAGATAAGCAGCAGTAATAATAGGTGTACATAGGTAAATGTCTTAAAATCATGCAAAATAAAAATGTTTTTAAGTTCACTGTCTGTCTTTCTGAAAAATAATAAATGATCCTCGTCAACGCCATCATGAAAAATCGCAGTGCAACCAGAATCAGGGTCCGTATCAAATAAGTCATCTAAAGTGGTCCATTCATCCCTTATATGTGAAGCACGTGCGCCCATGTCTATGCAAAAGTGGGATGCAAGACAATCCCACTTAGCCTTTGAACACTTCGCAAGCGCGGTACTGTCTCCACGTTACAGCATGAGCCTGAAAAAGAAGGACCTGACATATCAATAGAGAAATAAAAATCTAAAATAGTATCACAAAAGTTCAGAGAAAGCTTCCCTTTCTTGACATCTATAACAGCTCCGGTGGTAGCTACGAAAGGGCGGCCCAAGATAAGTGGTAATCTTGAATTTTCTGACATATCCAAGACTACAAAGTATACAGGGACAAAGAGTTCCCCAACTTTAATTGGGACATCCTCTACTATTCCCACTAGGCGGTGTATAGAGCCGTTTGCAAATTGAAGAGCTATAGGTGTGGATTCCAAGCCTCCCAAGTCCAAATTTTTGAACAGGGAGAGAGACATAATACTCACACTGGCCCCCAAATCACAGAGAGCTCTCTCAATTGAAAAATTGCTAATACTACAAGAAATAGAAAAAAATGCCAGGATCTTGGAGTTTCGCGGGCATCAGTGAGCTGTAATGTCCTGTCAATGCCTTGACCAATCTCTGAGGACAAGAGATAGGCGGTGCATAAGGTGGTGAAGGAACTTGGACTGGTGCAGGTTGGACCTTAGAATCCAAAAGCAACTCCTCAGAATACTGTGCATCTGAGCTTACATCTTCAGACTCTTCAACAATAGCTGCTCGAATGGCCAACTGGGGATCTTGCAACTGGACACCACTACATATCATAATCACATTGCAGTGCTCCCTCGGATTTGCCTCTGCTTGAGAAGGGAGCTTCCCTAATGGCCTAGAGGTGGAAGCAGCCTGTTGAGCAATCTGGTTCTCAAGTGTCTTCGAGTGAGAAAGCAAGAAGTCCACCTTGGAATTTAACTGCCGAATAGATTCATCAACACCCTCATTTCGTTTTGACTGAGTATTGATGAAATTATCCAGCAGTAACTCTAAACTGGATTTCTGAGGCTGATTAAACTGTCTTTCTTGAAATCCAGGGGGTGGTGGCCTGAATTGAGGTGGAGAGAACTGATTGCTAAAATTTCCCTAGGGAGCCTGATTGTTGAAGTTCGGTGGGTTACCTTGGTTTTGAGTGTTCCGGTAGGAGAAGTTTGGATGACTCCATCCGGGGTTATATGTGCCTGAGAATGGGTCATTCTGGATCCTCCGATCTTGATTTACTAAGGCATTCACCTGCTCAACAGAAACATCAGAAGAAGAAAGTGTCATTATCTGGCAGTTAGTAGCACCATGTCCCAAGTTACCACAAACTTCACATGTTATTGAATTAACAGACGATGTATTAAAATTCATTGATGTCAGTTGGTGGGACAAGGAGTCAACCTTGGCCGCCAACGAACTCAACATGTCAAGGTCATGCTTATCTCCTCCTCTTACCGGGACATTTCTCTCACTCGTCCATTGGTAATGATTCAGAGCCATGTCCTCGATTAAATTCATGGCATCATCAACGTTTTCGTTCATAAGCGTACCGCCTGCGGCTGCATCTACAGATAAACGAGTATTATATAAAAGACCATTATAAAAAATATGCACTAATACCCATTTTTCAAGTCCGTGATGTGGGCACAATCGTAGCAACTCCTTGAAACGGTCTCAGGCCTCGTAGAGCGACTCGCCTTCCCTTTGGCTAAAATTCGTTATTTGGTTCCTCAACTGAGCTGTCTTGCTCGGTGGAAAATATTTGGAGATGAACGCATGGGAAAGTTGATCCCATGTTGTGATGGAGCCGTGTGGGAAGGACTGTAGCCATGCGCGCGCGCGATCCCTGAGGGAGAAAGGAAAAAGACGTAAGCGTATAGCATTAGAAATTATCTCATTAATTTTGAGGGTATCACAATATTCAAGAAAAATTGATAAATGGAGATTAGGGTCATCCTGTGGTGAACCACTGAATTGGTTCTGCTGAACCATATGCACGAGGGCCGGCTTGATCTCAAAATTATCTGCTTCGACCTCTGGTCGAGCAATACTGGAGTGTAAGCCCTGTACATTGGGTACAGCAAAATCTCGTAGTGAGCGGCTCTGGTCCATTATAGTAGTCGGGTTCGGATGGGCTTCCTCAAGCTTTTGATCGTGAACTTTCCTCTGAGCTCTAAAGGTCCATTCAATCTCGGGGTCTTCTGGCACTAGCTGACCTGTTCTAATGGTTCTTGGCATGCACAGGGTTAGCAGACCAGAGAATAATAATATAAGCTTGAAGAATGAAAGAAGACAAGAAATATGAACAAATCAAATAAAAGAAAAGAACAAGCAAACAAAAACAAAAAATTTCTAGTCTATCAACTCAACTATTTAATTGATATTGACTACGCCTTGCTCCCCAGCAACAGCGCCAAAAACTTGATAGGCTCCGCAAGTGCACGGACTATCGAAGTAGTAAAAATATCGTTCCCACAGGGAGCAGGTGTCAAGTACCAATTTTTAGTGTCATTGAAAGCTAGACAAATCAAACTCAAAATGAAAGAATTACTCTAAAACTAAATTATCTAAATTATCGAACCAAGAAGTCAACGACTTTAAGGGAAAATTACAGTTGAAGAAGTGTTCGGAACTTCAGGTTTTACCACGTTGAATGCTTTAAGTATAAATCAATCAATGAATTGAAATAGAAAACAAATCTCCTTCTCTCGAAGTGCAATCCGACAGTGAACAACTTAAGGCAATCAATCCTATGGTACAGATTACCTTCTCTCGAAGCGTAATCCGGTGCCTACTTAAGCTAATTTCCTACTCTCATAGCAAAATTAACTTAAGAAAGATCCAATGGGCTCTATGATGATCGTAAATCCTCGAGTGACTTTGAACGACTCTCGTAATTCAAGTCACAAGTTAAAATTGGGCAATCGAATGTTATGATTCACCTCTCGGCTCTTCTCGTAACACTTAACACATACAAATATTTGGCCAAAATATTAATACGCAATGAAGCTCACCCAATCAAAATAAGTAAATTCACTACAAACAACACTGAGATTCATAAGAAAGTTTTACATGTAGAAATATGTTCAACGGGCTACGCCCGAGTCCCGAACTAGGGTTTTACTCTAGAACATGCATCGTTTAACAATTAAAACCCACGAAAATATATACAAAAAGAAGGAAAATTACATATCGTAGGTAGGCGACGATAGATCTTTGGTCTTCTCTCGATAGCCCCAAAGAAATCCTTCGAATCGAGCCCTTAAATAAGTAAAATCGCCCCTTTTCGCCCTAAGTTGCCTCTCTCCAAAGTTTGACCCCAAAAACCGCTCCAAAAATCCTATTTTTTAGTTCTATCTCTTCCTTGGGCAGTTAGGAAGTTTCCCTCCAAATTTCAGCCAATTCCGAGTTCGGAATCATTCAAATCGGGTGAAAAACCGTCGAAAGGTCGATCTGCGCGGAAGCTGTCACGGGTGTGATGATAAACACGGCCAGGCCGTGTCTGGCTCTGGAACTTGCGACGAAGTAAGCACGGCCATACTTCTGGACACGGCCAGGCCGTGTCTAGCTCACAGATTGCTACAGAGACAAACATGGTCGTGACAGTGAACATGGCATGCCCGTGTTCTCTGCAGAAAGCTCCGATTTGCCTCAAATTTGACCTGTGACCTCCTAGCACTGTGGGGAATCTTCTCGTAATATCAAATCATCAAAATCTTTACAAAAATATAGTAAAATGACCTGCATTTCACAAATAATACAACAAAATAGTGAAGATTCTGTACTTGACGAGAAAAGATACTAAATTCAGATACAAAACAAGACAAAAGCCTGAAAAGATCATATGAATGGTACTTTAAATTATATAAAAATAACACTCATCACATTTCCCTCTCCTGCGTGTAATGTCATGGCGAGGACGACTATCTGAGCCTTTAATTCCTCAATTTGAGCCCTCAGAAACTTGACGGACTCACGAGTACTATCTTTGTGTCCTTTCATTTCCGAAGTCATTGAAACATATCTTGCCTCAAATAGGTCTAATCGGTCTTTGATCTCAGTGAAACGCATTTTTGGTGTTCACGGTGCCTTTTCCGTCTTTCCTCCCTATCCAGCTCGGGAGGGTTGCCCACTAGTGTTTCCACATCGGTTCCCTCGTGTGACGCCCGGGGTACTTTGGGGTACTATCCCGCCTTTCCCATAGACTCATGGAGGTTATGAGTAGGGACAAAGGGGGTAAAGTTGGAAAAGAGAAGTGAAGTAGTGAAGCTAGATCACTAATCTTGTGTTAAGATGTTTTGCAGGTACATGGCAAGGAGCATGTTCACTAGCAAAAATACAAGGGCACTTGTAGGAGGCTACATGGGCCATGACACATCACAAAGGCTTGTACAAGGGTGTACAAACATTATGCAAAAAAAAAATAGGCATGGGTGAGTCTCGAACCCAAGACCTATAGGAGTGCCAAAGCTTATGTTGTATGGGAGAGCTAACCTAGCTTCAAGGTGATTGCTGAAGACAAAGGAGGAGCATTCTTGTTAAAGGCTTTCATGACTTATAGGGGCACAAATGACTTTACCATTTGAGGGCCCAATCGAAAAGGGGATCTTGGAAATCAATCTCAATCGGATGGGAAGAGATTAGAGCCGAGAGTGAGCAAGGAGTGGCGACTTGGAGGAGGAGGGCGATTCCATCTCTATCCATGGCGATTTAGGTGTGATCTTGAGGGAGCTCACGCATCTCCACTTCCTTCCATTCTTCCTTAACATTTGGTGGCGGATAGCTTGAGGGGACCTCATTCTCCACCTTGGCCGAGAGTCCCTTCCATTTGGAGCTTGGTGGCGGATGCTTGAGAGGAGCTCACACATTCGGCCACCTTCTTCTTGCTTGGCCGAGAGTTCCATCCATCTTGGAGGTTGGTTGCGGTTTGCTTGAGAGGAGCTCAAGCTTCGTCCATCTAGGCCGAGAGTATCATTGGATCTTGGCGTGGTTCTCTTTGGAGGAAGGAGAACCGGCGATTGGGGAGGAAGACCGGCGGCCATTCATCTTTGGTGGCGCCACCATCTTCCCCATCCATCCACCTTGGGCGGCGGCTTGCTGTCCATTGGAGGGGTGAGCACTTCTTGGAGGCAAGAGGTGCAAGGATCATCATCAAAACCACCTAGAGGGGCGACTCTAGGGTGGGATCCTCAAGGGCTTGCGCTTGAGGAGTGTTTGGAGGATTCGGCTACTTGGATACAAGGAGCCAAGATCATCACCTTTGTTCTTAGCATTGAGTGGTATAACTCTACTTGTTTTTCAGTTATTATCTTGTAGAACATTGTGTATTCATTATAGTTCAGTTTTAGTAGCTCTACCCATATTGGGAGAGGCTTATTCCTCATACCCGAGGTTATTCCTTGGAGGAGAGAGTTTTATTGTCTGGTGTGTTTAGGTTGTGACTTGTGCAAGGAGCTCGCTCGCTGTGTAGTTGTTGATATCTGTTTAGGGTTTGGGCATATGTCTAGTGCCCTTATATTGTGACTGCCAGCGTGTGTGTGAGATGTTTACAAGGCGCATAAGTCTAAGACAGTCTTTAAGTGTGCAAAGAGGTTGAGGAGCAACATGTGCTACCCATCCGCCACTTATTGACGTAGGTCTAGGATTAGGAGAAGGCTAGGTTCAGTTCCATCTGAGATCAGCCTTGGAGCTCAGTTCCATCCGAGCTCAGCCTTTGGAGCACAGTGCCATCAGATTTGCATAGTGGGTTCAGAGATTGTTCAGTCCGCACTTAGATCTTGGTATTTCCGCATAGTGAGTGTTGGCTGGCATTTTACACAGAGGTGTGTAAATTGCGCCATCACACTCAAATATTTAGTGCAAAAATTTAGGCACAAATTTGAGGTGTGACACCTTGTAAATAGACATTCTTGAGACTTGTCACAGATAGAAACAACGCCTCTGATACCACTTGTCACGGACGCACTTTGCTTGGTGCTTGATGTCCGCGCGGCAGACTACTTGGAGTAGTCTCAGCCTTAATCCCGTGTGCACTTACGCACTAAAATCTGGAAGCGTCACTATAAAACCGAGGCAACGATGTAGTTCAAGGGCGACACCAGCAATCAAGAGACACAAGAGATTTCCACAGAACGGTGAGTAAAATGCTCACACCGCCGTTATATATTGATAAAAAGGTAACAATACAAGACAACAATACAGGACACTGAGCAAATATTAAGTAGACCCTAGACCTAAGACTTAGTGGAGAGGGCAGGTGTGTGGAACCTTGCAATTTTATACTTGCATGGGATCACAAGACTGCATTTAACCAAGACACTACCACCCCTCTCAATACTATCCCAAGTACACAATCTAAGGGGTGTGAGTAGAAGACTTCACAAGGGTTGGGTAGGCTAATTTTACACATTTGAACCCCCTATTCTGGAGTACTTGTGAAAACATAGTCCCCCACTCACATGTACATGCCCCGAGACAGTCCCCCGAGTGCATCACTACCCCAAATACCAAAACACATGGCACACATGTATCAAACCCTGTTTTTACATAGATCTTCACAAATATCCATGGTCATAACAAAAACACACACCAGGTAACATAGTTTATTACACCTGAACTTCTGCGATCCCTGACACTGTGGTCGCTCCCGCGCAATTGGCTGAAGAGGAAGGCGGCATATCCACGCTCGCGTCTATCGCCCGGAGTAGTGGCCACATCGCAGAGGGCGAGGGAGGGGCCTGACAAAACTGTGCAGCCCATGCACGTCTCCGACTCTTGCGCTCCGCGCTCGCATGATCAGCAATGGGGGTGGAAGCATGTCCCGCCCAAATCGCGCTCCACGCCCACCTCTCAGCCACGAAAGAGAGCAACGCTGATAAAAGAGGCCTGGAGATAGAAACAAACAAAGCAAGCAGCGATCATCAAACTCTTCCCAGAACTTGCTCATCCTCTCCGATTCGACTCCACAGAAGAATGGGCAACGGTTGCACAATCTGATTACCCACTCGACGGTGAGCCCTCCCAAACAGGGGCAAACAGTAGACTATGATCTCTTCCTCAGCTCTCAGCCCAGCGACCTCGCGCAGGGGAGCTTCTACAGGAGAACTTTAGTGAATGTGAAGAAGAAGGCGACAACATCAGCACCTTCAGTTACAACCCTGCTTCACCTGGGCGAGAGCCCCTGTTAGGTGGCAACTCACAGGAAGGAAGCAGATCAAAGTTCCCCTGAAGTCCACCGAGGAAGGGAGTCGAAGCTTCCTCTTGTGCTTGAAAGTGCTAAGTCTAATAAAATACTTTAGATGAGTTCTAATAAAAAAAATTTTGTTTATTAGATGGATTAAAAATAAAAAAATAAGAGGGATAAAAATAAGTAAAATCTTTTATTTTTAATCGCATCAAGTAGAAAGAGCCTGTCAACGGATTTTAATAAAATTTATTTTATTTTCCTTTCTATTTTCCTCACAAGTAGAAGGATTTTACTAAACACTTTTCTTTTCATCTAAATTTTTTTTCCTCTTAAGTTTTTCATCCCTCTAAAAATTCATCCCTCCTAGTAAACACATAAGTGATCTTGCTCTATGCCAAAATATTTTTCATTATCAACGGTGATCAGAAAAGGTAAGAACACTTTAAATAGATAGTTTTATTCATAGGCTTCCCCAATATTTTCAATTGTTGGTTGATGGAGGAAAAATTAAATTGGGAGACTGCTTCGGTGGATGCTCATGATGAATGAGGAAATAAATTAATAATTAGAGAATAATTATTAGAAAATTATAATATTATCCTCCAGCTTATATATTGATCTTGCTGCAACTAAATCATATGAATCACAATGATAGCGTCACAAAATGTCTTACGTATACATGATAACAATAGATACCTGAGTGAGATAAGTGCTACATTTGAAACTACAGTAGAGAGAAAGAGGAATCGATCGTCCCAAAGAGGTAAACATGAGATAAAACAAACTAGAAGTTCATAGACATGTATGTACATAGAGATTCCTGTATACACGAGAAAGAGGACAGGGAGCATACAACATACTGACAGGGTGGTAGACTGTTCTCCATCATCTTTCTCATCATCATTATTAAGAAACAGGACCTGCTGTTGCCTTGATTGAACGAGAGAGAGAGATAAGAGTTCCTTGCATCTCATGGATTTGCTAGGTCGAGATTTCATTTTTCTTTTAGTTTCTGGCAAAATACTACTGACGGATTTCAGTGATGATCTCTTCTTGATATGCTGCAGATTGCTAAATTCTTTACACTATAGCTGCCATAATTTATCTGTTTCAAGAGATCACTGAGCTAGAAAGAAGAAGGAGAAGGAAAAATAAATTCTTCATGCGGATAGGTAATATTGATATTTTCATCGAGTTACTACACTTTCTGATATGATATTGTTGGCACTGACCGCAATGAAATGCTTAGTCCGAAGGCTACCAGCTGCACGAGAACAAAGAGAGTTACATAACTTGAAACACAAGTTCTGAATGACCGAAAGCATCAAGTGCCTACCGATGCAAATCCGGCACACATAATGCTGAATCCTTTGAAAGCAAATGGTGCGTCTTCTGACAGGAATAAGGCTGCATGAAAGAACATGCGATGTCGCCTGAGTGATCTTTAGGAAACATATTATGTTATCAGTAAATGAAGCTACCTGTCAGAGGAGTGAACACAAATGGTGATAGAATGCTAGCAAATGAAGCTACACCGGTAACACACCCTTGAGCCATCCCCTGACATTATAGCATACAAAATAAGAGAAAACCAACACGAGTTAGAGTTCTCTATTCCACGAAAGTTCTTCAACTTAATAAAATAGTATCACTAAATGATCTGACGACCAGCACTGCTGTGTACCAACTGTAAAGCTATAATTGTTTGGGCAAGAGTAATGTATCAAGCTGAGTTTCAGAACCGACAATTGAGATAAGAGAAGTCCTGTAGTGAAGCCAAATTTGGATGAAGCAATGAACAATACAATGGATAGAGGTAAGTTCTAATATTTAGTAGACCTAAAAAGCTTGCTAAAACATCGTAGTTAATGAAAAAAATTTCAAATTGAGATTTACGATTCACATCCATGGTAAACGTTAATGTTACAGAGGAAATGAAATTGCATCTTGGAGATGAAAAGTTATTCAGAATTCAGAGATCCAAACGCCCACTTCCACAAACAGTCAAACACCATTAAATTCGTGGATCATCTCAGTAAATTTAGTACCTGTTCTGTGGGTCCAACCTTTTTGGATACTATGCTCCTTATCTGCATTAGCATTTGGAAGATTAACCTCAGAAAAAGTACTATATGTGTTTGAAAACATAGATGAATAGGACACTTACACATGGATGAACAAAAACACCCAAAATCACAAACGTAGAAGCAAAATAAGGGACCTGCAAGATGACCTTAGTAAGTTTCATCTACGAAAAGAAAAATAACAAAGAGCGGGAGTATGACATATATAATATCGTAAAACAACCATATTTATTATGAACAGATTAAAGATTAAAAGTATGTGTGGTACAATTCAGGGGAATGATCAGAGAGATGAGTTAAAGAGATAAATACCCAAGATGACCATGCAATGCTGTAAAGAAGTATCTGCAGAATTTGGAAAAGGATTTCAGATACTACGACTCATTAATAGAACATTTAACCAATAAGTTAAGACAGTAATGGAGGTTTCAGTCAGAGATAGTTTACATGTGTGCAACTTGCCAATAAGCCTATATTCAATAATCTTTCCTCGCCTATAATAGGAGCTAGTAAGGGCATCAAAATTAGCTGCAAAACATGTAATTCTTTAGAGTTATATCCAACCATGAAAGTTACTATTTACATAATGCATTAGTCAGACCTGTGAAATAGCTCCAGCAAACCCAGCAATCAGTAGCAAATCAGCAAACTGGACTTTGTTGAAATGGAACTGTGCTTTTAGATAGTACTGTCCAATTTAAAATACCTAATTAGAAAAACTGATGTCCACAAAGAAGAAAAACAAATATGTTGAAAGTCTACTAATATCCTATTGAACAATCACTATATGATAATTTTAAATGACATTTTTATTATTATATTTACTTAATATATGCATAATATAAGTAATTATAACAATATTGTTACAATAATATAATTATTCACATTTATTTAGTCAAGTATTATTATGGATCAAAAGACAATAATACATTAAGACTGGTATGTAGTGATTAATAACAAATATATTATTATAGATATGAGATATCAAATCAACACATAGATACATATTAAAACACTAATATATTAGGCAAACCTACCATAAGATTACTATATATATTGTTATATGAGTGTAAAAATAGTAATAGTTCATAACTTGTACGCAGGTGCGTTGGCAATACAGGGGAAGCTCTGCTGAAAAATTTTAGGATTTAGGCATATGAGTTGCTCATGGCTTGTTGTTTTGGTGCTTGATGTGGAGTGTTTGTAAGCCTGAATATTGTATTTTCTTTTTCTTTTCTTTTATTAATAAATTTCTTACTTGCCCTTGGCAAAAAAAAATAGTTCATGTGATCCTTAGATATGATGTCACTGCATATTTTTTATATGGCTAGACCATAAAGACTATAATCATGCGTGTCATAAATCATGCAAAGGAATATGTATGTTTAAGATAAAATTTATCCCTCATATATTATGGAAGTGGTGTCTTAGCCCCCTTGATCGAATGAGACTAAAATGCATGGTTATACTCAAATGAATTTATGTGATATCAATTTCAAAGGAATATATATGTTTAAGTATGACATATTCCATTATTTGTATTCAACCAAGATACCAAGAACAAAAAGATCAACTACACAATAGCTTTATTAAACACAAGTTATGACAAATCATAATGTTTTTGTGACTTTAATGGCAACAATATATTATTAGATATTGATTACTATTTTTGACATATTAGTGAGTTATTTAATCACAAGAACCAACTGGACCACATATAAGGAACATAAGTTATCAATGAAATGACAATGATGAAGATCTCGACAATAGGTCCTAGTTTTAAAATTTCTTTTCTTCTTCTTATACATACGATGAGTAGAGAGAAGAGGCTTCCCAATCTCGAGGCTAGCACTAGAAGGAGGAATTCAAGAGGCTCAATCTAATCATGTGTGGATACTATAAAGACAAGACATTAGAGTACTCTGGCTCAAGATTTGATCCTATCATACTATAAAGGTATAATTCCTTCCATTGATTGGTTTCTCTATTCACATTATCACATAGATCCATGGTGGAGAAATTTTTTTTTTCTATTTTCTTACATTGCTTATTATCATTCTCCAACATCTTGAGCTTCAAGCATTATAAACTTAGAATGATACAAAATACTCTGATTTCACACTTGGAAAAAGGTTAATCAGTCTGAAGTCGTGTAATCCAATGTAAGAATAATTTGGTACTTTAGAAATTCTATCTAATCAGGTTTAACTTCACGAATTTGAAATAAAATAGTCAATTAGCAGAAAAAACAACAGAAAGTAAATCCAAGAATGAATTGGAGGGGCAATGATACCAATAAAGCAGATTGATAGCCACCATCAGCAAGACTGTTGAAAAATGCAATGGTTGCCGCCCTTGTTAAGGTCAAACTGTATGAAAGAAGTGATAGTATGAAAAAATTTTCCAACATGCAATATGATAATGGAAGTTCATTTCCCTATCATATCAAGTAACAGCTCAACTTGATATGCGTGCTCTGCGTCTCAGAAAAAGAAAATCCAGAGGACAAGTTTCCTCAGAGAAGGACACAAAACAAAGCGATTTGCATTAGCTAGATTGATGCAACGATACAGACCCATAAAAATTTAGGGACTGTAGGCAACATTCTAACCTATCAATGAAATTTCCTATAATAAAGTTCAGATTTTGATGATTCAATAAGTTACCTGGCCAGCCAGATGATCAACTTTAATCTATTATACGCATTAGCTAGATTGATCCCTCACCTGCTTCTTAGGAGGGCGATCATGTCAGCCAGTGAAGGGAACTTCCTAATAGCTGGCAAGCTCGGAGACGATTCGCCATCAGCTGTGGCAGCGCAGAGGGGGCGGGTGGACTCCTCGTCCATGAGAGAAGCCCCGCCGTCCGTTTCCGCCAGGAAGGCCTTCATGTAGACCAGCGCGAGCACCGCCACGATGGTCGAGACGTCGAATGTGTACGAGGTGGGGACAAAACGGCCAACTAATGTGCCGGACACGAACCCCGCAGCCGACACGCCGGAAAGCACTCCGAAGGCCGATACGCGCCTCCGCTCACAGACCACATCCGCCTGCCCAGATTGCAGCGGAACATTGCATCAGGAATAGGGTAACAGTGGCAAACCACTAAATTATTAAAAATATCAATTTTTTTTCCCTTCAGGAACTAGAATTCGAATTTCTTACTTTATTAAATTTCTCTAATGAAAAGTAAAATATTTTGCGAGGAGATGATCAAATCATGTGCTCCTTATATCCAATTGTTCATGCATGGATGCACTCTCTTAAATGATCATGGGAAATGAGAAATTGAGAGCGAAAATTAAAGCACAACTAACCACATAGGCAAGGGAAAGGCACTGCATGGATCCTTCGCAGAACATGCCGGTTAACATCTTGACGGCGTAGTAGATGTAGAAGTGCATCCTCGACCGACCATAAGCTAACACAACTGCCACAAAGATTCGAGAATCTATTATCCACTTCAGTAAAATAAGCGCGAGTTCAAATCCAGTAAATGATTTGATTTTTTTTTTTCTTTTTTAATTAGATTACGAGGAATATATCCTCTTTCTTGTTCTCATTCTTTGTGCATCTTCTAACTCTAGTTTCTCCTCTTCAAATTCATCCCTTGTTTTCTCCGCCTTCCCCTTCTCTTCCTCCAGGAAGAAAAATTAGCGGGAGTTGGAGCCAAAATATCTTGTGGTGACAGGTGACGCATACATGACGTCACGTTTTATATCCTGAAGTAGAACTTAAGCTACCTGCGAGGACATCTCACAAGTGGAGATATGAGTGGGTTGAAGCGACGAACTTACTCTCACGGAAATGACGTGCATTCATCTTCTTGTTGCTTTTGGAGGCTTATCAAAAGCTAACAATGCCGGAGTGGGTGGAAGTGCGATGCAGACGAAAGAACCAATTAAGGGATTCTGATATCATATTGTTTATCTCACTACTATTGGCAAGAACGCAGACATGAAGAACAAGCGAGGACGAAAGACCCACAGGGAACGGAAAGGAAAAAGCTAGAGGAGGAAGAAGGCTTTAATTTACCCAAGGGGAGGATTGCAGTGGCCATGGGGAGGGTAAGCAAAGCTTTTCGACCATATTTGTCCGAAAGATTACCCACCAGAGGCGTCACTAGCAGCGTTCCCAATCCAGTCACCTGCGACAAAATTAATTGCGGATTCATCAATCGCTAGGATTCAAAATAAAGCGTGAATTGTGGGGTTTGTGAGCTTTTGATATTTGATAATTGATATAGAAGGTTTGCTTAGAATTGAAGAAACTGACGCCTGCTGACGTAATTCGCCACCAATCGCGTCGACATGAATGCGTCCTCTGTCTCGGTTGAAGCAGAGGAAACACGGTAAACAAGCAAACATTGAGTGCCTTATCTCATCCTTCTCCTTAAGCAGAGCAAAATTTGGCTATTAATTTTTTTAAAAAAAAACTAAGGTTTTTGTTATGCACGTTAGCTCGTTTAGCATCTGCCATCTGCAGAATGCACGCAATAGCATCTGCCATCTGCAGAATGCACGCAATAGCATCTGCCAACCGCCCTACAAAATTCCAGTACCAACGGGAGTACCAGATGGCCCAGATCCGGACCCGCCTGATAGCTGCGTGCATTCAGGAGATCCACAGAGCCACTATGAACAATCACAGATTCACATAGGATATGGCTTTCACCACTGCCACAATTACGTAAGGCTTGTAAGTTGGTTTGCGATAGTAGATAGACTGCAATGCATGCCATTTCATATTTTCATTGCAACAGATATTTAAAGAGATTTCCTAGCAATCGTAACGGGTACCAAAATCCAGTGCTGTCCTCAAATTGAGACCGCTGAACTACCAGTCAATGCAGCAGAGCAGGATTTTCTTTTTTTTCTTTTTTTTTTCTTTTTTTTGAAAATTTAGGTAACTTCTGTTGCTCCAAATTCAATTCGATGAAATAAGATTCAGTTAACAGCTTCAGTGCCTATTAACTTTTTTCCCCTTTGAAGCTTTGAAATGCACTGTAACATACTGTAAGAATAACAAGGTAAGCGAGAGCTTACGGCCTGGTTGACACCGCTGAGGTAGATGGCTAGTGAGCACTGGTCGCGGCCGGGGCAGAGCGCCTCGATGGTGACGTCGGTGATGGCCGGAATCACCATGAAAGAAGACAAGTGGAAGAGGAAAGAGCAGGCAAACAAGTGACGCAGGTCTCCCAGCTCCTTCATTTTTAATTGGAAGGATAGCTAGCAAGCGAGCACAGATTAAGTGAGGATGGTCGGCGAATTAAGTCACCGGCTTAGCAACAACGGAGGCTTCTCCCCCACACTTTATATGGCCGAAAGATGTGGGAATAAAGATAATAAAGACAAAGGAAGACAATACTTTGAAGCAAGGAATGGAGTGTGCTCGCTTTAACGTTGCTTGGGGGACTCCAGCTGAAGCGAAAGACAGTTAGTTGGGAGGTGGGAGAGAGTGCGAGTGCTGAGTGGCCAGTAAGGATTATCGAGCAGGTGCTAAGGCTAATGCTCCCGCTCTTCTTTCACCCTCCATTATGGGCAAACTGGTCATTGTGAGTGCATAGACTGGTAGGTGAACAAGAAAGACTGCAGGACTCCTTCCTTTATAGATGGATTGTGGGCCATCAGACCTGAACTTGATCGGATCAAAACCATCAGATCATGTGCACAGTCGGACGGCCCAGATTGAGCGTGCATCTGTATTAAGTTAAGCAGAGGTGACTGTTTATTGTCCATACACCATACATGCTGTCAGATAAAAATCTTTTGCTCTTAGATTTCGTGAGAAGTTCAGTGCAGCGCACGAAACTTAAATTGCCTGTAAAATTTTAGAGCCTTCTTGATCATAGACTTGTCAAAAAAACAAATGGTTTTATAAGATATTGGAAAAAAATATCTTGGCCTACTCACGTGAGTCGGTGAACTTGACGCAGATGCAAAGATGGGGCCAAAATTCAGGAGCACATCAGAATATGCTATGCCGGTTAATTCCCTTACACGCGTGCATAGATACTTTCTACATGGACAACTACCAATCAAATTAGCATCAATTACTAATGATAAAAATCATGTCAAGCAAATTGAATGCAAATATTGGAAACTTAATTGGGCACCCAATGCACTCGGCAAGTTGAATTACACAATTATTTATAGATTAATTTTTTTTAATATCTCAAATAATCGATCATTAAACTTAGATCACTTTAGTAACACAACTTCACATATGATGTATGAAAAGATACAGGCTATTAGATATAAAATGGCCTACTATCTACAAAGATGATAGTAGATATTGAATAATAAATAATATATGTGGCCTCTATCTACAAAGATAATAGTACAAATATCTAAGTAAATTTTTTCCTTAATATTTATTGCTATAATTATGTCAAGCGAATGGAAGAATACACCCTCCTTTGTGCTAGTGAAGCTAACTAAAGGTGTTATCTATATTTTTGAATGAATTAAATTAAGTCGGCTTTAAATATGTATCACTTCGATGACCCGGGTTGATTGACATGAGGTGCTAATTGCACACTTATCAGCAATCCTTGTTTAAGGTTTTCTTCTAGGCGACAAAACGGTTGTGCTGCTAATGTGGTCCGATGTGCACATGCAAACTGGTTTGATCCCAATTCCCGGGTGCATGTGATCAGGTAGCGACGACCGCCGATGACAAGTAGAAAGGGATTGTCACTGTGATACTGTTCTAGTGCAATGTTGTACAGATGATACAACGCAGCTGATCTTTAGCTATTGATGCTATTAGATACTTCACACTCA
This sequence comes from Costus lasius, assembly GCA_027563935.2. NCBI lineage: Eukaryota > Viridiplantae > Streptophyta > Magnoliopsida > Zingiberales > Costaceae > Costus > Costus lasius. The sequence continues at coordinate 117,181,316 of CM050451.1, read as the reverse complement.
TGTTCCTTTTATCAATGGCAGTATTTGGATGTTTCCTAGTGTGCCGCTATGGTGATTTTTGCCTAAAAAAGATTCCACGGTTGTTCTGGATTTGCCAGCGTTGAATATGTCAATATCGTATAGTACAATCTGTTGTGTCAGCGTGATTCCTGAATATGTGCAGCATTATCCGCATATACAGTAATTACTTCTCACGACAAGTGCCAGAAGATCATAAATAGATAAGATTAGCAATCACTCAGCAGTCCTCATAGGCTACCTTGGCGAAAAGATCAATCACCGATCTTTTCTTGCATCCATAAAATGTCAAAGTCGAAAAGGATCAGTAGAGGCCTAGCAAAACATTACGAATTTATACAACACAAAGTGAAGCAACCGTTGAAACATTTAGTCCGATGCCACCCCAACATGTCCCCCACAACATACAAAGCTTTTGAGATTACGTGCTCGTGGATGATAAATCTGTTTGCACCTTGTCTACTGGTGTTAAGGCAGCGGGTTCTTACCGCCATCATGTAAGTATTTGTACAAGTAATCGAGCCGTTATACTTGCTGCTACGATACAGTTGGATTTGACCGCAGTGAAATGCTTAATGTGCAGGCCACCAGCTGCAGATGAAAATGATGCGTGCCACGTGTTTTATCAAAAGTTTTATTTGACTGACAAAATCAATATACTTACCGATGTAAATCCAGCACACATAATACTGAAGCCTCTGAAAGCAAACGGTGGATGTTCTGATAGGCACAAAGCTGCAGCAAAGTGTACGAGGTTCCACTGTTAGTATCTTCTGGAAACACCACATGATGCTAATGGCAAAGAAAGCTACCTGTAAGGGGAGTGAAGAATAAGGGTGAAAGAATGCTACCAGACGAAATTATGCTAGTGAGACACCCTTGAGCCATCCCCTGAGATTATAGCATATTAGACAAATTAAGCAATCAATAATGGCACGTTTTGAACATCTAAGTTTAATAATATATGTGTTTAAAAGTAAGAAACTAGCGTCTTTATAAACTGATCCCTGACTACCAACTCATAAAATGTAACAAACTATGTATAGTGACTAGATCTAAAAAAATGACAAACTGGCATAAGAATTAAATACACTATTCTAGAAAATAAAATTTTTGGATGTCAATGCGTGACAAAAGCATAGTAAAGTTTCTACTAAAAGGTATCCACAGATGCAAAGTTGAGAGCATTTATTTATACTCAAATTCCAAATTAAGTTAATGTCAAGGTTTTTTAAATAACTAGTCCGAAACATGGTGCATGTCTATGCTCGAATCAGTATGATACCATACAATACCGGTGGTACTAATGTACCAACCATGTATTGAAACTGCCCCATGGTCGAAATGGTGCATACGGGTCATACCACATAGTCCAAACCGGTATTTGATTCCTTAGTTAATGTTAGTACCTGCTCTTTGGGACCAACCTTTTTGGACACGATGCTCCTTAACTGCGGTAACATTTGAGCATTCTCCGCATTAGTTGGTTAACCATACATAGCTGAAAATTTTCAACAAAAAGGGCACTTACACATGGATGAATAAAAACACTCAAGATGGCAAACATGGAAGCAAAGTAAGGCACCTGCATGAAGAACTTAATAAGGCCCACTAAATCAATAAGCACGATATCTTATTATATAAAGTAGCATTGAAACAATTGTGTGTTTGAATATACTGTTTTATGTTGAAACTTGAGATTAATCTCAGTGCGTCAAAATTGCTTCATGAATAGATTAGTACTTACCATAGAATTTCAGTTGTAGTAACACAATTTCCCTAAGAGTGTATTCAAATAACTTAGGAAGAGTTAAATATGGAGTACAAATCTTGAATAATATATATGAAAGAGTGAGTGTGTTTGTGAGGTCTATGGTTGGAGTGATGAAAAAACTGAAAGAGGTGCATACCCAATATGACCACGCAATACTGTAAAGAAATATCTGCACAATTTGGAATGAGCCTCAGATTCCAAGGCTGGTAATAAAAGATTAGGCAACAGATGAAGATCAGGGTCATAGATGCTTACGTGAGTGCAGCTTGCCAATAGGCCTATAGTCAGTAGTCTCTCCTCGCCTATAGTAGGTGCTAGTAAGGGAATCAAAGTTAGCTGCAAAACATGCCACTTTTAGGAGATAAATTCATCCATAGAACTTACTATTTGCATAATGCATTAGTCAGACCTGTGAAATTGCTCCTGTAAAACCAATGATCAGCAGCAAATCAGCATATTGATTTTTGTTGAAGTGGAACTGTGCTTTGAGGTAATACTAATCAATATAAAATAAGCAGTTAGACAACTTGATGGGGGCACGAAGGTTAGATAAACTAATCTGTTTGTAAGAAGATGAGGCGAAGGTAGGGTTAAATAGCCAATTAGTTGATGCCTAGAACTCTTGAGCTTCAAAATGGTAAACTTAAACTGTCTGTAAAGTTATTCATAAATCTTTTGCATCAATTATGTTTTAGTTCAGACAATTATAGGAAAAAGAACACATGTTCTTTATCTTGCGAAATATTTGGAGATTTAAAGAATACTAAAGTAGAAAAGAATAACATCGGACAATTTGGAAAACCGATCCTTTTTACATATCATGAATTGACACAATAATGAGAATTTGGTACTTTATGACACCTTAATGGAATTCTATGAAACATATATATTAAAGTCTCACTTGTAAGCAAAACAAACAATAAGAAATTAGCACAAGGAATAATTGGAGAGGATGTTAATACCAGTAATGCAGAGATATAGCCATTGTCAGCAAGACTGTTGAAAAAAGCAATAGTTGCAGCTCTTGTTAAGGTCGAACTGCATACAACCAGTGAAAGTATATATGAGATATCTTCTGCAATAATGATGAATTAACTATTTTCTAATTAACCTTCAAAATTGCTCCATATTAAGAAAGTGCATTGTTCAAATGCGTTATTAGTTTCCTGCCCTTGTAATACCAAGTCGCTACCAAAAAGTGAATGTCCATTTAAAACAAGCAACTAGAAAATAGTGGTGCACAACTCTAACTTCCTTTGAGGTTTATGTTATGATTCTTGACAAAGAATAACCACAGGAAAAGTTTGACGAACATTTAAAGGCATATTACTCAAAAGATATATAGGGGTAACCCACAGAACTAAGCAATTGAGCATGGTTCACATTGTGAAGTTAACAAATAACTAATGATATTGGTTTTGCCAGCATTTATCACCCAATCGAGCAGAAGATTTTAGCTTTACATAAAATAGAATGAAGCACGCGAGATAGTTGACAAATAAAGCTCTAGCCTCTAAGTACAATTTTTAGAAACAATCATTACAAACAATTTTGGTTTTGATTAAACGACAAGCTAGTGTTAGTTAACTATAACCATTAATATCGCACAGATCAGATACAGACCCTTATAATTGGCTTCAAATGGTTAGGGCAACGTAGAATTTTAGGCATTATAGATGAGATCTTGTGCTTTTAATCAAGTTTCTTATATGCAAATTTGCATTTTGATGATTCAACATGATTGCTTAGAGATTAAAAGGATGAACATGCCTGCTCCTTAGGAGGGAAATCATATCACCAAGCGAAGGGAACTTCCTAAGAGTTGGCAGCCTCGGAGACGATTCGTCATCAGCTGCAGAAGAGCAGAGAGGGCGGATGGACTCCTCGTTCATGAGAGAAGCTCCACTGTCAGTTTCTTTCAGGAAGACCCTCATGTAGACCGTCGCGACCGCTGCCACGGAGGCCGAGACCTAGATATAGAAGAGGGAACATATAAATTAAGTGCGCACATACACACACTGAGAGAGAGAGAGAGAGAGAGAGAGAGACCTGGAAGATGTAGGAGGTGGGCAGAACACGTGCAGCAACTGTGCCAGAGACAGAACCAGCACCGGAGACGCCGGCGAGCACACCAAAGACCGAAACGCGCCTCCGCCGGCAAACTTTATCCGCCTGTCGGGAATGAGTCAAAACATTTTGAAAGTGATCAGTTGCAGATTTGACCCTATTTAGATCATAAATTGGCTTCTATTTTCTAAATTTTATAAGCTAATCTCTGTATTCTTTTAATTTATCACAAAGGGGAAGCATCTATGAACTATAATAGCCAATAAGGTGAGCAAAAATCGATTATTTACCAATATAATTCAAACTGAGTCAATGTGCACATGTAGGAAATATTTTAAATTATAAGAGACTATTTCGCAACCAAACATGTGAAAAATAAAATTAATCAGATTAAGCATATTTAGATCAACTGTCCGTGAAAGGATCCTATTTTCATTTTATTTATTGCATGCAGCCCATCAACCAAATTAAGCCTTCAATTTCACCCCCTAAGTTGCAACCAAATTTACATATTTTTGTACTCACGAATTATTTATTTATTTACATAAATATATAGTGTATTTATTGTTTATCTATACCAAAATTTATAAAAAAGCCCAAATTCAATATCTTATTTTCAAATGAAATAACTGTCTTTCTTCTCTAAATATGTTCACATTTATTATCTTTTACATTTATAAAGTTTTTTTAATCTCACGATTTGATTGATTTTTTTTTTGTTAAATTACTAAACACCTTTTATAATTAAGTGGCAAATACGATGTTCGTATTCATGGAAATTTGTATGCATCTATATAAAAGTATAATAAGTGTGACAAAAAACTCTTGAAACACTTGGACATAAGAAAAAAATGAAGTATTTTCAATAATTTTTTTACATTTAATAATGAAGGAATACATAAATTAGTTTGTAAAAAAATTATGAAATTAGAAGAATAAAAAGATATTAAAATTAGTTTGACAAAAGAACTAACTATTTCAAAATATATTTACTAAAGTTTTATATTCACAATCAAATAAGTTTATTATTTTTTTTGAAAAATAGATCTTAACATAAACACAAGGAATTATAATTAACAAAATTATTTTAAATAAAAATATAACGATACTTATTCAAATTTTAGATATAACTTACAAAAAAAAAACATAGAGGCGAAAACTCTTAAAAGATTTATCGAGCTATATATAATATATATGCATAGTTAATTATAAATTAAAAGAAGCATTGTGTAGACAAAGATTATTTTTTACGATGATTAATAGAGAATAGCCATCCTCATAAATTAACAAAATTTGGGACTGGTTGTTTTGTTAATTCCAATAACTACTAACCTGTATCTGTGTGTGGTGAGGTTTTCTTTTGGGCGAACAATAATTTTGTGACGAATTATTTTATTAATTCCAATAGCTTAGTAGCATATGAGAAAGCTATTAACGAAACTTAAAAGGAGAATAACTGTAATAGGTATTTTATTTGACTATTTTAGGGCTTATTTGGCTCCATTTTGAAATTGATTTTAAGTAGTTTTTAAATAGAAAATAGTTATAAAACTGTTTAGTAATGAAAAATAAAAATAGAAAAAAAATAAAAAAAGCAGAATTTAGGAAAACTACAATTTGATGCTTTTACAATTTCTACTTCTCTAAAAAAATAATTTATATAATTTTATTAAAATTTTAGGTATTATTATTTTAAATAATTTAAAATTTTAACAATAAAAAAATATATAATATATTATTATTTTAAATAATTTAAAATAATATATTTATTTATTATTTTAAATTTTGACAGTAATTAAAAAGTTATTAATCAAACACCTTATAAATTTTAACAACGCAGTAGTACAACACAGTTTAGTACAATTATAAAACTATGGACAATGGAGTCAAACATGCTCTTAAACTTTTTGGATGATTTCTAGTACGTAGTAATAAGAAAGTACATAGTCAACTTGCCATAATAAAATTATTAATAAATCAAATCTAGTATTAAGAATTTTAGATCAATAGATGCTACATGAATTACCAATTAATTTGATTATATCATAGAAAAATAAGTGGAAAAAAAAATACCACTAACCACGTAGGCAAGGGAAAGACAATGCATGCTCCCATCGCAGAACATGCCGCTGACCGTCTTGATCATGTAGTAGATGTACACGTATACCCTCGAGCGACCACAACCTAGCACAGCTGCAAACATTCCCAAACATAGGATCATTAAATATTAAATTAATTTATTCCAAAATCAAATCAAAGCTTCCTAGATTGGGGCTAAAGAAAATCCCAATCGCAAAAGAACGAAACATTATTGTCCCTAGATTTGCACAGATTCATCCAAATTAAAAAGAAAAAGGCCGGAGGAGAAACACGCACCATAATTCCCTCCTGACGTTTCCACTGCAAAAGCTTGGCTAGTGGACGTCGTGGAATGGACACAACACTCACATATTTGAGTATTGAAGCACGCCTTTGCTTGTCTTCTTTACAATTATTTTGTCTCTTGCTTATTTTCTTTTCATATCTCCTTTCATTTCTTTTTGTATGTCACTCACTAGGTTTCCAATCTACGGTAATTAGTAACTAACTTGCATTGCTTCCGCCTCTTATAACAATACGACTAAAGTTCTTCTATGGAATTATTCCTTTTTTGTGCTTTTAAGTTGTATCCGCTATGCATAGCCGCACACAACACATGCACCTTTTTAATTATCTAATTAATAATACAACCAAAAAAATGGTTAAAATTTCTATAGCACGCTTGATGCGTGAAAGGCTTTAATTTACCCAAGGGGAGGATTGCAGCGGCCATTGGAAGGGTAAGCAAAGCTTTTCGACCATGTTTGTCCGACAGATTCCCCACCAGAGGAGTTGCGAGCAGCGCTCCCAATCCTGTCATCTGTAATAAATTACTCAATTATTCATCGAACCGGGCACTAATTATTCATGAATGTTTTAAAGATGGACCACCCTTGATCTTCACCAATGAAACTAGTGCATTTGATTAGTTTATAGCCGTATGGCAAATATGTGCTAGAACTAGAGCAAGAGGAAAACCCAAAGGACTTCCACCGCTCGGTACTCGCTCCAGATCCAAGCCACCGACGTCCATTTTTTTTTTTTTAAGGTAAAAGGAATTTATTCCGAAGCACTATCTTCAAAGTCGGAGATCTTGAGTTCAGTAGACCAACCATTTAATGGGAGACATATCGAACTAACCAGTCGGCTGATAAAGGACTGATAAAGACAAAAGTGAATTCGCTTCTTTCGAAGAGTTTTAAGCACCAATGCCTTTCACCTGGGCGTGAGGTTTTCAGATCAATCTCCCAAATCTCTCAGAATAATTAGTTTAATAATACATAAATTAAAAAAATTAATGCCCTTCACCTAGACAGAAGTACCGTTCAAAAATCAAATGCTCGCGAGGAATTCCCGGAGTACTATTTCCAGATTCGTGTAATAATTAATTTAAGGAAGGATGAGAAGAGAAAAACATATCGGACACAAAAAAATGGAACCGAATAGGGGCAGTTGAAGGGCTTACGATCTGGTTGGCGCCGCTGAGGTAGATGGCGAGCGAGCAGCGGTCGCGGCCGGGGCAGAGCGCCTCGATGGTGACGTCGGTGATGGCCGGAATCGCCATGGAAGCAGATAAGTGGAAGAGGAAAACGCAGGCGAACAAGTGACCAACACCCCCCAACTCTTCCATTTCTTGATCGGTGGCTAGCTCTAGTCTCTGGAGTGAAGCTTCCCCCCCTACACTATAGGCAGAATGATAGGCAGAGAGAGGAATATATGGGCATTACTTTTTGGGAAGGAGAGGAGTGTGCTACCTCAGGAGAGTCTGCTTCCGACGTTATGTTGGTGCGTGCGTGCAACTGCAGTAGCTTTCTGCCTTTCCATTAAGCGAAAAAAATTACTCGCCAGGGGCCAGGGCCTACGGGCAAAAGTTTTCTACACTGCTCCTTCATAATAACAAAACGGACAAATGTTTTACAGAACACAATTGACAAAAGTTTGGTAATATAAATGATCGAATTCAATTGAAAATAAACTAATTATCATTTTAATTAATTGAATCAATGTAACTGAAAAAAATGAAGGTTCCAGTTGAACTATGACCACTAATTATCTTTATTTTAATTAAATTGATAAATCTCTGTGTCATGGATAATCACACTAGGGAATGCGCGACCCACTCTATAGCCTAAGGAGCCTCATGCTAGCTCAATCCATGCGCGAAGACACGTGTGTCGTTTGGATCGGGCGATCAGCACAAACAAAGGGAAAGTGGTAGCAGTCACATGTATAGATACGTGCAAAAAATCTAGATCCGGTAACATGCCTTTTCCGTAGAATAATTAAAAACTTCAAAAAAACTAGAGAAAAGATTAAGAGTAATCTGTGCACGTTCGATTTGAGTTTGATGGCTTTTGATGTAGCGAGTCAAATGACCAATTCCACCCGATGATTTACAAGTCATGACTTTTTTGCACTTCTTGCAGCTGGCTCTTTCTTCGCCGTTAATCATCACCACATCGAAGCTCTTCCAAACGTCGCTCGTGCGTTTTTTTGAGCCCGACACAGTAGACTCGTGAGGGTTTGCACTGCATCCCTCCTCTCCCTGCATAGTGTTAGTAGGCTCAAATTCAACATGATCTTGCTGTTGTTGATTTGGGTCGTAAGGCGGAGGGTTGATATCTTGATCTTGATCAGGTGGCATAACGGGGTTAGTTGTCCCCCATTAGCTCCTGCTCTAATGCCTCAAGCTCCAATGGCAAAAGATCCCATGTATTGTTAAATCCCGCCATTAATTCTACATATAATATTAAAAGTTAGCCAAAAAAATTTATAAAATAAGATTAAATACTTACTAATAATAAATTATACATTAAAAAATTACCTTATCACATGTTTGAAGATCGCTTAGTAAGAACTAAGAAGTTGAGGTTTCAGCCTTCAACAACCTTAACTTAAACATAATTATGAAAAAAATTTATATTAGAATAATTTAAATTTAAGTACAATTACATAATAAAAGACTAAAAGTAAATTAATTTACTACTTACTTGATCTTCTCCACGTGACTAGACCGAGGGAGCTTTGAAATCTTGATGGCTAATTGAAACTCAAGACTTAGAAAAGAGATTAAGAAAGTATTAAGAGAGAATGAGAAATTAATCCAAAGTTAATTGGAAACTTGTGTGAAGAAATGAGAGGGTTGGGGGGTCAATTTATAGGGATGAATTGGGTATAAATTTACATATTTATCCCCTATTTTTAATTATTAAAATGGGCTAAAATGGTAATTTTATAACATAAAGACAATTATATCCCTAACTTTTAAATTTTTTCAAACCGTTATAAGACTATTTGGGTAAAAACGCATGCTAAATTCAAACTTTTCAAACGTTGCCGCCCAAATATCCGTGTCGTGCCCGTGCCGGCACGCGGGCCGCGAACCCTCGGCCCAGCACGACCCGAGCCAGGCCACGGGCCGTGTCGTGTCGGGCCGTGCGGGCCGCGGGCCGGCCCAGCCCGTTGGCCACCTCTAGTCACCGTGAAATGCAACTGTGTGTAAATTGTTATTCGACATATGTATAATATGGTTACGAGCAACGCGAAATGTGTAGTAATTAAGAGCTTGCAAGACTTAGCTAAATCCTACCTTGTATTAACGTTTTTATTTGCGCAGCTCATCAAGCACAGCACAATCGAAGTTGATATTTCTGAAATATACTCCTTATTTATTGTTAAAATGGGCTATTATGATCAATCGAGCCGGAAAAGGTAATCAGATAGGATCCGATAGAGCCACAAAATGTTCCTCAATCAAAGATCCTATCGCTGTAATATGTTAAATCCACAAATTTCCCAAGTTAAAACAATACATTGATCATATCAACAATCACGAAGTCCACTGTTAAGGCTATAGACAGACGAGTTGCGGAATCTACAGACGAAGTTACAGCACTGCTGCCCCAAGGCCAAGAGAAGACTGCAGCAGCAGGAGTGTAGGTAGGAGACGCTAAAAATCTTTAATCCTCCTCAGGAATGCTTTGCAGCGCAGGCGTCCATCCTCTCCTACCATTTCCACTCTCAGCCCTCTTCATCTGCCGCCTGCGGAGAGCATGCATCAGCTGCTCGAGGCTCTGGGGCGCCGGCCCCGGCAATACTCGACGACGGCGGTTCGGCGAAGCACCGCCGCCGCTCTTCTGGCTCGCCGACGCCATCATCTGTTTTAGCTCATGCTTGCTCATCAGAATCCTCACCCGCACCAACCCGTCCTTCTCCTCGGCGGAGATGACTCTACCTGAATACCCGTCTAGCCCTTCGACCGCCTCTTCTGCGGTCACCCTCCTCTGGCTCTTGAAACAGAAGCACTTGCACGGTCCAGGGCGACTTCTCTTCACGACCTTGGACTCCATTTCCATCTCAAATGCGTGAAAGAGACTAACTGCGCTTATATATATACACACGCACTGGATTGCCAACTGCTGGATCTTTGTTTAGGCAGGTAGTTAATTTGTGAAAAAAAGAATCTCACTTAAAGAAAGAATAGATCATGCCTAATTTTAGTCCCAAATAGTAGCCCTGCAATTAAAGAGCATCCAAAGTGGTCGCACCCTCACATGGCATTTTGTTGAACTTTGAAGCTACCAAATTGATTAATCTGCTCATTCACTGGATCAAGGCCAAAACTTGGTAATCAGTATTCAGATAAGAGGTGGTATTCAAGGAAGCATAACATGGGTATTGTGGCTACCAGAATCTATTGTGGGGCCTAAAGCAAAAAAATATTTCCATGTTTACTTCAAAGTTTTCTCACTATATACAATGGCGAGAAATAGAGCCTTCAAACCCTTGCATTGGACCGCTAATTTTGGATCATAAAACAAAAGAGACATGAACTAATTAACTACAGCTGATTCCATGCCACAAATCATGTTGATGACTAAAAAAACCCCCAAATAATTGTTGGATTCCTACACCGACTTCATCACATGGAGGAAGCAATAGTTGCGGAGAGTAACGACCTAAATAATGGGTCCAATTATTCATCTGAATCAGTGCACTTATCAAAATTGGATTCTCGGACAATGCGTTCGACCTGCTCTGATACGACGAAATCTGCACATGACAATGTACTGTAGAGACTGAGCAGTCAATGACTTGCACCATGTGAGGCAACGTAAATGTTGTGCAAATTTTAGCCACCATCCGTTGGTCTTTTGAAACTTGTTCAAAATCAGTTTACATTCGATGTATTGAAGAGTAGAAATACGGATATGTTATACCTAACAATCTTAACGACCCTTCAAAAATTTTCTAGTGGAAGAGTAGGAACAACGTCTATGTATTCATATTGTATGTTAGTTGCAGTTGCCAAATGATTAGATATGTGATGGATTATAATACGGCGCAATATTAACGAACACCTTCAAATTAATTAAAAAGGCTTTTTTAGTTATTATTTATTAGTTAATCATGCGTGACATGCAATTGGGTCAGACTGACATGTATGAGGTTTCTCGACGTTGTAAATGCATGATTTGGTCCAAATAATTGGATGGATCAAATCATGCTTGCATTTATTCTGCGATAATTTTTTTTATTTGCAAAATTAACGGTCCAAATAATTGGATCAAATCATGATTTGGTCGTCATGTCATAAATATGTCAATATCTTACATTTGAGCCATTGTTCTATAAATTGTCAAGCACCAAAATTATGGATTTATATTGGCCTTTTCAGTACCTTTATAAGAGAAGAATTTAGAGGCACCTAGAGAATTAATTAATATATATTAAACCCTTGATTAAGAAAAAGCTCAATAATAAACCTTTGGGAATGGGTCAAAATTGGCTGTCAGCTAAAAAAGTTATGTTATTAATTATATACACGCTGATTCATTTTCTCATGAACAACTGAAAGTTTTAATAAGCTAATCAATAAAAGCATCCGAGATGGACCTGTTATCTATATTGTAATATTGGACGAGAAAAAAAAAAGTATAACCGTCAGGGTTTTCCCTGTCTTTCCGTCTCCCGGCTGATCTTCACCGCCACCACCTTCTCAACCTACAGTCCTCGCACCACCGCCTTCAAGTCACCAGCATCACGCTTCGCGTCATCACCATCGGTTCGCTATCTCAGACCGCCAAGCGCGACGCCAGGTCTCTCTTTCATCCCATTGTCTCTAGTTCTACCCGCGCCACAACTTTTTTTTTTTAAAAAAAAAAAAACAGTCAATTTTATTGGATTCTAACCAGCTACATCACAAAATACAGTCTGGCCATTTCATTTGGCCAATCAGTCCATGCTACCGATTGCATGTTTTTCCTTAGCAAAAACAGCCAACCAGTTGGCTACACTATTACAGTTTCTGTTTACATAGTTTAATTCAAATCGACTACTTGCTGCCAGGAATTTTACTCTTTTTTTTGTCTTTATCTTGTGCTTGTGCATCCATCGGTATTGAGATTCTAGATTCATAATCAAGAGAGACTTTGTCTTCGCTGCAGGAAATTCCACATCTTCTAGTTACTCTATTAGGCACATAAGGTGTTTGTTTATATGCTGCAGTTAATCTTGCAGGGGTACGATATCTAGCCAAGGAATTGAGATAAGCTTATCTCGTGTGGTAATACTACGGAGATTTTCTGTTATCTCTTTTTCCAATGGACTAGGAGGATCTAGAAGCTATGTAATGCTAAGTTGAGAACGATTGTTACGTTTGTCTCCTGGAAGAATGGGGACTGATTATGCTGTCATGCTAACATCTTGTAAATAGTATGGTATGCCAGGAACCATTCTTAGGTCAGAGGCTCACCCTTAGGTCTACCTTTTACTGTCCCTTAGTGCGACTGCCTGTGTGCTGATAAGCAATGCTCTAGTGGTTAATTGGGAGCCATCGGGAGCAGGCTGCTTTGCTATCAACCCAAACGGCTCCTGTGACTGCAACCCTAAGGATAGGATACTGCATTCCTAATGCAGCACCACAACAACAACGATATACAAGTCTAAGGGTGATTCACTAAGAGAGTTCACTAGAGCAAACTGATTTATTAACTTAGTGAGCCGAATAATAACGTGACCCAATTTAAAATACTTAAGCTCCAAATAATGGTAGTTAGCTCACTGAGTCTTATACACCATACTATTTTTTCTCTTATTTTGCATATGGGAGGGTATTATAATCTCTTCTACTTAAAATTTGATATCTTCTTCAAGCCCAAAGCCTACCTCATATCTAAGTTATTATCCCTTAGTTAGCAGCATGCGAGGTTAGCCTAATAGTGGCTCCACCATCCTCAACCCTTTTTTTTTTTTGACATCTCACCATGTTTTGGACTAAGTTTGCTCCGATACCATTTTGTTATGGCATACTTAATGAATAAATTTCCCTATTAACTTGGTGAGTTTGAAATAACTTAATTCAATTTAAAATATTTAAACTCAAGTTAGTGGTAGTTAGCTCATTAAGTCTTATATATTATCAATGTTATTAAATAGCCGCAGTAGCGGCGCTATAGCGTTTTTCCATAGCGGTTTTTGAGCAATCCGCTATGAAACGCTATAACACCGCTATAGCGGATAGGACCACATTATAATGTTTTTAAGTTTTAGAAATTAAAATTATGACTTGGATTGAGTTAGTACTAAGGGATCTTTCTTTATACAATTTATTTTATTTTTATACAGTTTAATTTATTAGGTATATAATATATATTTCAAACGTTATACTTAATTTTTTATGTATATAATATATATTTTAAACGCCATGTGACTTCCGCTATTTGCCCGCAACGCAATCCGCTATATCATATTGCGGATTTTTAACTTTTCGCTATTTTCCGCGATCCGCTATTGATAACACTGTATATTATACTATTTTTTCTTCTACTTTCCATATGAGGGGGTTTTATAAGCTCTCCCACTTAAGGCTTGACGAGGATCATATATCGAAGGATGGTAGTATGTAAGGTTAGCCCAATAACGAGAGAATTAATATATAAATAACATTAATTGGAGAGAATTATTTTAGTATGTTTTTATTTTAATTAATAAAGTTAGTCAATTACTTAATTGCAGTAACTTCTGAAATTTGCTCTTGCTCGAATACTGATTACTTTAAAAGATTCATAAATATATATTCTCCTCTTGGGAATTTTATGGGAGGTCGAAAAAGGAGAAGCTATTTGGCATGCGTGGAGAAAAGGTAGATTTTTCTCAATTGCTTATCCTTTACTAATTCAATGACATATCCATGTTTCTTTTGATTTAATGTTAATATTCCATATTGATATCAATTAGTACTCTTCTCTAAGTTGTACTTTATGGTTTTATCTTCTTGTTAGGTTTGCTTCCTTTCTTTTATAATTACTAAACCTAAAGATGTGTCTTATTTCTATTAATTATATATTAATAATTTTTGCTTAATATTAGAAAAATTGTTTAACATAAAATTTATGATCTTTTTATTTATGTTATTGTGATGGTTCTTCATGCTTTTATTGAATTTGACTTATAATATAGTTATGTTTGGATAAAAAATAAAATCAGGGAAGGTTTCTGTGAAGTTTAATGATAAACAGGATAATTTTTATGTTAATTTTTTTTTTAATATTAAGCAAATATCATTAATATGTAATTAATAGAAAGAAGACACTATCATCTGAAGGTTTAGTAATTATTAAAAAAGGAAATCAAACCTAACTAGAAGACAAAACTATAAAGTACAACTTAGTGAAGAATACTAATTTTTATCAGCATGGAATATTAACTTTAAAAATCCAAAGAAAACATGGATGGGTGAATGATTTAGTAAAGGATAAGCACAATAGAAAAACCTACCTTTTCTCTACGCACACCAAACAGTGGAGAAAATTTCCTAGGCGAGGTCGTCGCCTAGGAATGCCGAGCGGAAGAAGTGTGTACCGTAGATGCTGCTTTAAAACTCGTGCAAACCTGCACAACACTTTGATGGGTGAGTGTGACACGTATTTTAAAGCAACATCTACGGTGGAATTTGCTTCCGCCGAGGAAAATTTTTCCAAACAGTGTCTCCTCTTTCGGCCTCCCCAAAATTGCCCAAAGAGGAGATTATGTATATTTTAAACTTTTAAAGCAATCACTATTCTCTCACGGCAATTTATCATGAGCCAGAGCAAAATCGGGAAGTTACTGCAATCAAGTAATTGACTAATTAATTTATTAAGGAAAATAAAACTTACTAAAATAATTCCCTCCTATTAATGTTATTTATACTTTAATTAATTATGTCTTTGTGCTTAATTATTTTAATTAAATTTTTGATCGTATCATCTATCACCATAGTGAGGACAGAGCTACCAAGATTGCAGTTGAGACTGCTATCTCTAAGGGTGTTCACAAGCTGCACATGAAACCATATTATGGAATTCTATTAATCGCACGAATGTGGGGATATCGTCACCTGGAACTGAATGTAACCTAGTGAGCGACATTAAGAAC
The DNA here is from genome assembly GCA_027563935.2 of Costus lasius. Taxonomy (NCBI): domain Eukaryota; kingdom Viridiplantae; phylum Streptophyta; class Magnoliopsida; order Zingiberales; family Costaceae; genus Costus; species Costus lasius. Next base: position 117,165,961 of record CM050451.1, on the reverse strand, counting down.
TTAACTCAAGTCCCATTTTGATATTGAATTCTCTCATATTTGTCATGACAAAAATAGATCTATCGATTGGGTGGAATATTTTGAGTTGCATGTCATTTTAATGGATTTTTTTTTTGTTTTTGCAGAAACACTATCTCTGCTCTACTAGCGATGTCTTTAGTATCTCTGCTTTACTAGTGATGTCTTTATTATTGTTCTGGAGTGTGTTTGACTTAGGAACAGAATGGATCCTTGTGTTTAATTCAAACTTGCTTAAGAATAAGATTTTAACTCTCGTCTAGCCGAAACATCCTCATAGTCATAGTTACGTTATTGTTGAATTGAAATAGTTAACAAAGAAATAGGTTATACTGTGTTACGACCCGCTTAGTAAGCATACTATTTATTAACTTTGTGAGTCAATTTGCAACGTGGCCCAATTTATTAAAATGCTTAAGCCCAAGTTAACAATAGCAAGCCCACTAAGCCTTATATACCATATAGGAATGTCTCCCACTTACAATATGAGACTAAACTCGGGGTATTATAATCTCCCCCACTTAAGACTTGACGTCCTCATCAAGCCCAAACCTTTAACACATGCCCAAGAATCATCCCTTAGTCGGCAGCATGTGAGATTAGCCCAATGGTGGCTCCATCATCCTCGGTAGCCCTTTCTCATTGGTCTCTCACCATGCTTAGGACTAAGTTTTGCTCTGATACCATTTGTTACGACCCACTTAGTAAGCAAACTATTTATTAACTTGGTGAGTCGATTTGCAACGTGGCCCAATTTATTAAAATGCTTAAGTCCAAGTTAACAATAGCAAGTCCACTAAGCCTTATATACCATATAAGAATGTCTTCCACTTACAATATGAGACTAAACTCGGGGTATTACATACTGACTCCAAAAAGCTGGCTTTGGAGGTGTGATATTCATGCTCACTTTTGGTTGTAGCAATTTCTCATCATCTTGAACCGCAGGAACCACTTGATTGAATTACTCGTTGAATTTGTTTACTCGAGTATCCAATCTTTGGTCATTTGCATGCACCTGGCAAGTTTGCTTTTGGATTTTGCATTCCTTGTACCTAAAACTTGATATTATCTTTAGCTAAAATGCATTTTGAGTTTGTGTAACCTATTATACATCAGTAAGAAAATTCCAAGTAAACTAATCCCATAAAAAAATGCAAATGCAAGTCGAAAAGACATTTAGTAATACTCTCTACTTCGTAATTGGCAATGAGGGTGCCATTACATATACTGAGTAGATCTGATTTCTCCTTCTGGTTCTGCATTTGGCAGGTTTCTGCTTGAAAGAGGTTGCTGGTTCTATTTTCATTGTTTGATTAACAACAGAGTTCCTAATCTTTATTATGCCATTATCTCTGAAGTCTAAACTGCATTTCCCTTAGAAGGTATGAGAAATCATAAAGAATAAAATTTCTGTTTTGTATGCATATTTTCTTCTTTGATCTTCATAGTGAAGGACATAATTTCACACTTGCAGTGAATCGCCTATGGTTCGCTACTTAGATTTGCAGAGCTTCATACTTCGATCTCGCGTACTAAAGCTCTACAGACAGACACTAAGAACTGCTCGTCGAGCACCTATTCATGCAAGAGGTTAAGTTATTCCTCTTTATTCGTTGTTTTACTTTCTTGCTACCACAGTTTGCAGCATTTGAAGAGCCAAAAATTAATGGTATCTGCAGATGAGCTGAGGCAAACATTAAGGCAGGAAATGGAGAAGAACCAACGCTGCGATGATAAGCAGAAAATTCGCTTCTTAATTAGCGAAGGTCTGCAAAGATTGAAGGGTCTTGATGAGATGCTTGATATGATGGGTCATAAATGAGGCACTTGTTATTCGCTGGTGTTTAGTAAACCTTTTGTAACCCCACAATCTCTTTGTTTAAATCTCAAATAACTTGAAGATATACTGAGGATAACTGATTGATGCTTTCTTGTCACCTTGCAACTAGATGTAGCATAGCATAAAGAATTAAGGAAATTGTTACTTTACTCGATGTATTGTGGTGCTAGGGCTGTCCAAACGGTTCGAACCGAACCGAATTTGTGTCAAATCAAACCGAACTGATTATGATGGTAACAAATCGAACCGGAACCGAATTAGGTAAAAACTGAATCAAAACCGAACCGAATTATTCGGTGGTTCGATTTAAACCGATTAAATCGAAATTTATTATATAAATATATATTTAATTTATTTATACTATTATATTATTTAATTTTTAATAAAAATAATAATATAATATATTTTATATAATTAAAAATAATAATATTTTATATTTTATATAAAAATAATAATATTATATTTAAAATTGAGTTTGTTCGGTTCAAACCGAAAACCGAACTGAACCGAACTTCTCAAACCGAAAACTGAACTGAAATTTTTTTAACTATTTTAAACCGAATCGAACTGAAAATTTCAATTCGGTTCGGTTTAATTTTTTGGTTTGACCCGAATTTTGGACACCCCTAGTGGTGGAAGACCTAAATTCCATTTGGTTCTCAAATGCGTGGGAGTTACTATTCTCTAATATTCAAATTCTATTATTCTGTTTATTGATCTTCCTACATACTCTTCAACTAGGTTGAAAAAAAAGGAATTCAAATTCACAAAGTCTAGAAGAATGCGAAATCCAATTGTATGTGTAATATGATTCTATTTTGTGATCTTTTACTTCGTGATTAGCCGAATGTGTACTTACTAAGTTCTAACTAGTACATAAATAGTAAAATTGAATGTTAGTTGTCGCATGATTTTTGGCCTGATGTATAAACAATGCTATATTACAGTGCTCCTTGGACGTCAATTATGGTCATTTTTGTACTGATTCGGAGCAATTACTTCTTTATCCGAGCGAAACTAATGTCAATCTAAAAAGTGGCATTAAACATTGCCAGAACTTAAAAACTCTTTGCAGGCTTGCAGCTGTTGGTGTGTGCCTACAGTAGCTTAGGGCCAATGACGTACATGCCGAATCGTAAGGAATAAGGATAGTTCTATTTGGTCAAGAGGGTGGCGTTCATTTACAGACATGAGAAATTGCGAGGGGATTCAGGTATTAATTAAAATTATCTGAGATAGCAATGCTATGTGGAGATTCCGATCCCAAAGGTTTGAATTTAGGCAGTTGCACATTTTGTGACAGATCGTTTGATTTTAAAAAAAAAATTAGTAACTTTGGATTGTTTCTTTGGACAGAATTCATAAGGAAATAAAGAAAAAATACGTTGAATTTAGTAATATTTTATATTTATATTCAATGTATTTTCTTTTCTATCCAAGAAAATAGAAAATAAAAGTCCTATCTTTTTATTCTTAATCGAAGCATCTAAGTTACAAAATGCCATAACTCAAACTTAGCCATCAATGTCCCTCGTTTCTATACAATCATCCCAGCAAATATAGATTATGTGTTTCCTCCAACCAAGAGAAAATTGAAAAGCATGCACGTCTTGAGCTCACCAAAGGATCTATCTCTCCCACTTTCTCGCAATCGCTTGGTTCTAGAGATTAAGGCTATGTTTGATTGGATAAAATTCATCATGAAAAGAAAAAAAAATGCAATGAATCTAGATGGCTTTTTGGTTAGATTCATTATATTTTTTTTCTTTTTTACAGTAAATTTCATTCAATCAAATATAACCTAGAAATATAAATACAACAAGGAAATCCCTATGATCTATTTAAACTCTAACAAAAAAGATAGGGCTTGTTTAAACAAAAGCTATGAGATCCCAATCACTTCAGGCTCCATCAAGCCCCTTGCCGCCCCACCACTGTTACCTCGCCTTCTTCCTCCCTCCCCATTCCCCAAGCTCGACTCGACGCTGCCAAAGCCGCCCAAATCCGCGGCGGTGCCTCCACTAGATCCGCCTCTTCCTCCCCGATGGGGCAGATCCTGGGGAAGTCCATTGTCGACGTCGTCTCGTTCTACTCGCTCGCGAAGGAGCGCGGGCGCAGGCAATTTGGCGTGACCTTGTGCAAGGGGAAGTCGAGGCTCGCAAGTACGCGTGCAAGTAGGTGTTGAAGCGCAAGCTGGCGGCCAAGCTCTACTTCGAGGCCATGCGCCCGGTAGGTGATATTCCTACAACATCGCTTGGGGAAGCCAGATATCGTGAAGTTGAAGGGCTTGTTCAAGGATAGGAATAGCGGTCAACATAGTCAGAGCTGCGCGCTGGCGAAGAGCTCTTCGACCGAATCACGACCAGGGAATGTTACTCGGAGAAGAAAGCCACATCGTAAAACGTGGTGAATGAGTGCCACTTCATGCGGGTGATGCTCAGGGAATGAAGCCGGATAGCTTTTCTCAGCTGGTGAGCAAAGACAAGGATTCAGTTCTCAGGGCAACCGATGATAATGGTCTCTCGTTCTACATTCAAGAAGGTTTGTTCTTCTAATCTTAGACCAAATTAAGAATATTAGAGAAAGCAATTCAGTTGAAGGTATAACATTGTGCCCATTGTTTAGCAATTTCTGCGTGAGTGCAGGTAAAGTCTGCCGAGACATTGTAGCAAGTGTCTACTATATTGCCCCAGAAGTGCTACATTGGAAATAAGTGAAGGTGATTGAAGTCATACTGGATATTCTTCAAAGATGTATGCCACCATTATGGGCCGGTAAGGAGACAATTAGGTTTGTTGTGATACACTATCCTTTTAATTTCTTGTGTTGAAAATTCCGAAATCATCAGCCACATCAACACTGAGAAAAAGAGAAACGAGATTGGAGAATTAAGACTATCACACACAACAATACAAGAAGAAACATTCCCAGAATAGAATGAATCAATATGTTGCAATGCATTCCTTATATGTCCCTGATTTATATGGAACATATACGTGTGATCTTTATTTTACTTCTTGTAATAGTTCTTGTATATAAAACAATATTCTGGAATAAGAGAATACAACAATTGTAAGTTTCATCGTTTTCTTCATGGTATCAGAGCAGTGAGTTTTTTTTTAAACACCACAAATCCATCCATCTTATTCCAATGGCCGGAAAGGGAGACAATTCAGATTTGACCACCAATATGAATGATCCAAATCATCCTTTCTTTCTCCACCACTCAGATCAACCTGGACTTGTGCTTGCGCAATCACTAAACAGAGAAAATTATAATACCTGGAGCCGTGCCATGCTTATGGCTCTTAGCATCAAGAACAAAGAGGGATTTGTCAATGGAGCCATTAGCAAACCACTGGACAACGCTACTGTAGAGCTCCAGTGGAGGCGCTGCAACAATCTCGTGAAAGCATGGCTCTTCAATTCCATTGCACAAGACATTGGATCTAGTATAATTTATAGTGACGATGCACATGAAATATGGCTTGACTTGAAGGATAGATTCGGACGCACAAACAGCGTCCACCTCTTCCAGGTTGAAGGAGCTATACATGATTGCAAACAAGGAGACATGATTGTGGGAGCATACTACACCAAACTCAAAAGCTTATGGGATGAGCGAGATTCTTTATACAGTGTTCCCAAATGCACCTGCGAAGCTGTAAAAGACATTTTTACAATACCAGCAGAACCAGAAGACTATACAGTTTCTCATGGGACTCAATGAAAAATATACCAATATCAGAGGGCAAATCCTTCTCATGGATCCACTCCCTACAATTAACAAAGTCTATTCTTTAGTTCTTCAAGATGAAAAGCAACGAGGGACCTTAAGCGCAGTTAACTTATCAACTGGATTGCAAACTGAAGCATCTGCATTTGCTGTAAAAAATGGTGTAAAGAAGATGGGAAAAAGCTACGCATCCAAGAACTTCCAATTGAAGTGTGAAGAGTGTTACAAAGCTGGCCACACATCTGATGCTTGTAGAGCGCATCTCAAGTGTGATTATTGTGGACTCTATGGCCACACAATAGACATATGCAGAAAACTGCATAAAACAAATCCAATAAATAGCAATCCTGATAAGCGAGAGTCCAGGAGCTTCCCTCCAAGGGTGAATCAGGCAGGAACAGAGCCACCCTTCACTCTTACAGCAGAGCAATATAAGAATCTCATGACATTGCTCACTAGACACAACTCCAATGCAATTGCCGAGAGCACATCCCACAGCAATAACTTCTCAGGTATAACATCTCACATTTTTATTGGTAAAAAGAAATCAAGTTGGATACTTGATACAGGGGCTACAGATCATATGGTTAATTCAATCAATTTATTGACAACAAAACTTGCTGTGAATAACAAAACAGTGCATCTGCCCAATGGAGAAGTTGCTACAGTCACACACATGGGCAGTGTCCAACTTGCTGATATAACATTATATGATGTTTTATGTATCCCCTCCTTCAAATTAAATCTGATTTCAGTCAGCAAACTATTACAAAACTCTCAATATCAAGCTTTATTCACAAACAAGGGCTGTATGCTGCAGGACCAACAATCGGGGAAGATGATTGGGACGGCAACTGAACATAAAGGATTATATTATCTTAATGTCTATGCGCAGTCCAGAAGCAACATTGTTCAAGTACCAAAGTCTCCGCCCTCAAGCATTTGGCACCAACGTCTCGGTCATCCATCAAATAAGGTTTTTGCTATGTTTTCGCATTATATTAGAGATGTAGAATATCATGAAATGTCTATTTGCTTAGTTTGTCCTTTAGCAAAAAGCAAACTCGATTGCCTTTTCAAATAAAAACTATTCAAACTAAAGCACATTTTGAATTGGTCCATATGGATATTTGGGGAGGTTATCATGAACCCTCTATCACTGGCGCAAAATATTTTCTTACGATTGTAGACGACTTCACTCGTTGCACATGGATTTATTTGATGTGTAATAAATCTGAGGCACAATCTCACATTATTCAGTTTATTAACCAAGCTGAAAATCAATTTGAATCAAGAGTTAAGATCATTAGAAGTGATAATGGGCTAGAGTTTGTAATGAGAAAATTCTACTTGGAAAAAAGAATTTTGCATCAAAGAAGTTGCGTGTCTACACCACGGCAAAACGGAGTGGCAGAGAGGAAGTACAGACACCTCCTCAATGTGGCTCGAGCTCTTTTATTCCAGGCTAACTTACCAAAGAAATTTTGGGGGATGCTATTCTAACAGCAAGCTATCTTATTAATCGTACTCCAACTTACATATTGCATGGGAAGACACCAATTGAGGTTCTGACAAGAAAACCACCTTCATATAATCACCTTCGTGTATTCGGAAGCTTATGCTTTGCCTCAACGCATCATCAACGTCCCACCAACCAGAGCCATCAAATGTGCTTTCCTGGGGTATCCACAAGGACAAAAGGGCTACCGAGTCTTAGATTTATCCAACAATCAAGTGTTCGTCTCACGTGATGTTATTTTCCATGAGCATATATTCCCATTTCCAACTCACATATTGCATGGGAAGACACCAATTGAGGTTCTGACAAGAAAACCACCTTCATATAATCACCTTCGTGTATTCGGAAGCTTATGCTTTGCCTCAACGCATCATCAACGTCCCACCAAATTTGAGCCCAGAGCCATCAAATGTGCTTTCCTGGGGTATCCACAAGGACAAAAGGGCTACCAAGTCTTAGATTTATCCAACAATCAAGTGTTCGTCTCACGTGATGTTATTTTCCATGAGCATATATTCCCATTTGCACCCATAAATGCAGAGGCAAACTCAGAGACACCTCATTTACCACAAGAAGAGATTGGCCTTTCTTCCATGCTTAATAATGAGGCATTCATACCTATAGAAGATGAGTCTGTCATACTTAATCACGAGATCAACCCAATAGTAGATTCTCAGCCTAACAATCAGCCCACACAGATCTTGCCTGCTAATACAGAAGCCACATCACGTCGTTCCTCACGTAACACCAAAACGCCAAGCTACTTGAACGAATATCATGTTGAATCCTCTCTACCTTCAAGCATGGGCCACTCAACTAGCTCAGCCATTGTCAAAGGCAGATATCCTTTAAGTGATGTGATTTCATATGACAGACTTACAAAGAAACATCATGCTTTTACCACCTCCATCTCAACATTCAGGGAGCCATCTTCATTCCAACAAGCAGCCTCTGACCCGAAATGGTGTGCTGCGATGAGAGAAGAGCTTGATGCTCTTGAGAAGAATGGCACATGGTCACTACAATCATTACCGGAGGGAAAGAAACCAATCGGATGCAAGTGGGTATATAAAATTAAATACAAACCAGATGGACAAATTGAGAGGTATAAAGCACGATTAGTCGCAAAGGGATATAGTCAAGTAGAAGGTATAGATTATCATGAGACATTTGCACCCGTTGCGAAACATGTGACAATCCGACTCCTTCTTGCCACTGCCGCACTGCAGCAGTGGCATCTTCATCAACTAGACATCAACAATGCCTTTCTAAATGGAGACCTTAATGAGGAGGTGTACATGTCGTTACCTCCAGGTCTTGGACGAAAGGGGGAGACACAAGTTTGTAAGCTTCACAAGTCACTATATGGTCTCAAACAAAGCTCACGTCAATGGTTCATCAAAATTACCAACGCCCTCAAGCAAGCAAACTTTCAGCAATCTAAGGCTGACTACTCATTATTCGTCCGATCCCAGAACGGTAACTCCATAATCACTCTTATTTATGTGGATGATGTTATTGTTGCAGGAAACAACTTGGAGGAAATTGAGAATATTAAATCATTCTTGAAGAATCAATTCAAGTTGAAGGACCTTGGCAAATTGAAATATTTCCTTGGTTTAGAAGTGGCAAGGTCTAATAAGGGGATCTCTATTTCACAAAGAAAATATGCTCTTGAAATTCTTGAAGATGTAGGATACCTAGCAGCGAAACCTGCCTCATCTCCCATGGAACAAAATATATCACTTAGCAAGTTTTAGGGAGATCACATCAATGATCCATCCCAGTACAGGAGACTCATTGGAAGACTAATTTATTTAACGGTCACTCGACCAGACATAACTCATGCTGTCCACACCTTGAGTCAATTCATGGACAAACCGAGAGATCCACATTTAAAGGCAGCTCAGCAAATATTGAGATACATAAAGCAGACATCTGGACAAGGACTTTTCTTCCCATTAGAAAGTTCAATCAAACTGAATGCTTTTTGTGATGCCGATTGGGGAAGATGTCCTGACACACGACGCTCTGTCACAGGCTATTGCATCTTCCTTGGAAAATCTTTGATCTCATGGAAGACCAAGAAGCAAACAACAGTGTCACGATCAAATGCTGAGGCTGAATATCGATCAATGGCTGCTACATGTTGTGAAATTATTTGGCTGAAGAAAATCATGCGAGACTTAGGCATCAAAATACCACATCCCATTGACTTATACTGTGACAACCAAGCAGCACTCCACATAGCTGCAAATCCAGTCTATCATGAACGAACAAAGCATATAGAAATGGATTGTCATCTAATACGAGAAAAAGTTCAAGAGGGGATGATCAAATTATGCCATATACCCACATCTGAGCAACCAGCAGACCTATTCGCTAAGCCATTAGATTCAAGGCGATTTCAATTCCTAGTTCACAATTAGGAGTTATTAATATACACTCTAACTTGATGGGGAGTGTTGAAAATTCTGAAATCATCGGCCACATCAACACTGATGAAAAGAGAAACGAGATTGGAGAATTAAGACTATCACACACAGCAATACAAGAAGAAACATTCCCAGAATAGAATGAATCAATATGTTGCAATGCATTCTTTATATGTCCCTGATTTATATGGAACATATACGTGTGATCTTTATTTTACTTCTTGTAATAGTTCTTGTATATAAAACAATATTCTGGAATAAGAGAATACAACAATTACAAGTTTCATCGTTTTCTTCATCTTGGCCGTTTTAAGACAATATTTTGTTGTGGGAGCTTAAGCTGATGGTTTTCAAGTAGAAAAATCATGCAGAACAGGGTAGGGTATTTTTTATACATATTAGAGGGTTATATTAGAAGGATTGCTACAGATGTTTAAGAACATGGGCATGGGTAAGAGTGGGATAACTAGCTTGGGGAAACTGACGACTGGATTGAAAAGGCCGGTATCCAGGCTATACTTTCAATACTTTGATAAGGATGGACGCGAGTAGCATTCATAGCTTAGATTCTAAATTTACAAAGATAATTCGCCAATGCAATAACCAAACATAACTTTACTGCACTTACTTTTGCTGATCAAAGTCAGGACAGTGGATCCATGTGTTTAGTATTAAATCCTTCAATCATTTTACTAGGTGTATCACAACAGATGAACTGAAACACTCCATGCCAGTGTATGGAATGGGTGATGAAGTACTTAATGATGTAGATACAGAGAATAAATGGTAAGTAAACTTATGTAGATTATACCAGCAAGTACATTGTGCTCTAAGAAGTTTATTCCTTGTTGCTTCTTTAAACAGGACTGTAATTTCAATGACGCCTAGTTCATAGCAATTATGAGAAAACGCCACACATGATTCCGGAGGATGAAAGAGATATACAACTTGCACAATGCTCAGGCTCCAGCTGTACGTAAAATCCATCCCTAAACAATTTTTAAATTCCATTGAGTAATTAATAGCGCATAAGTATATGTGCTAAGCCAATAGTCATCTTATCAGTTTGATCATAAGTTTCAGTTCTTTTTGAATCCTTACTAAGTTCAAAAATATGTTAGGCCGAAGGTATGTTTACACACAAAAATGCTGAACTTTTAAATGATTAAGTGATGAGAGTACTTTGGTAGGGGTAAGTGGTATGCATCCATTTCATAAATTTGGTACCGTGCCTAGATGGACTTGGATGAAAATTATGTGCAAACAGCTTCATATGAAAACTTCTGTGCATCGCAAAGCAATGAATCAGGCATTAGTACCACAAATGTTTTTGTCTTCCAATAGATAGCTTGGCATACACTGACTGATAGGTCAGAAACTCAGAATCCAATGAAACCTAAAACTCAGTCATATGTCTATTTGCAGTGGCGGCTTAGAGCAGTCTATTGTGTTAAAAAGAATGGAGCAAATTTGTATCTTCCACAAGTTCCAAAAATTAAAAGCCAAACCGGACCTTGAAATATCCCATTCTTCAATCAGTTCATACTATATGTGTACATCTTACCGACTCCATTATGTTCCTTCCTGTCAACCCTTTAAAAGAGAAGGAGATATTAAAGTTTTGGAGGTCCCTTGCATTATCTGAATTTTGAATCTTTTAAAGATGGCCGTGAAAGTGAAAAGATATCTTGTGTGCACGACCACGGAATGCTTGTAGATTATCAGAGAGCGCCACTTCCAAATCTGCATTAATTAATTAACGTGGAAGACTCTTTTGGCCTTGCTGCTTGGCGTGGATCCTTTAAAACCACATTATTATCTGATGATATGGCTATCCCAATTAAAAATAAATCTTTACTTCATTATGAAGATTCGTCTGAGATTCAATCCTGCCATTGGCGCCTGTGTGCACCTACTGGTTGCGTATCTTTTCTCAGGCTTGGGATTGATTTTCATTTATATCAGTAGGACAAGAAAGGAGAATACAACCGTTTCCTAAATTAGAATCTGGGGGGTATGGAAGCCACTCCCTCTCCTCGGAAAAATTTTCCTAGGTGTAGTTTAAATATCGTGCTGCAGATTCATCAACTATTGCACAATTTTCCTTGGGGGCATGTTCCCGAACATGTTAGTACCGAGACAACGAGCCACTGAAATTTGAGAGTGGAGAAGATTCTTTTCAAGCTTTCAGGTAGCTCGGCCACCTCTATCCAGTACAATTGAATGCCATCGATCGCCACCCATCCTTTTTCTCTACTCTTTTCTTCGCCTTAACTGCTGCCAAGTTCTATAATGATACCACATTCAAACAGTTTTAGTGATACAGTTTTCTTTCACGATCTTAATTTTAGCAGCATAAACCATTGGTTACATAGAGTGCTGTACTGCAGACCAATCTCCCAGCTCGTACGATACCACAACCTAACCTGATTTCCTCTTTCAAAAGCAATTAGTGGCCACTGGCCGCATGGCGCCATCAATTAATGTACAGAAATCAGTCGGAGAACTGCGTTGATAAATTGTAGGATGACGAAGGTTATTTGACATCTCTAACCTAATCGCCCAAGACTGTTAGTTTTCTAATTGTTTTTAAATGCATGCGAGTGAGTTTAATATTATTTAGCTCAAGGAAAGTCTTGATTTAACCGTCAGCCTGCGGTATCAAGACAAAAGTTGTACTTCAAATGGCATTGGTCACCCAGACCGACGGCGCTCTAATTAAATCAAGTTAAAAGATCACTGACGTTATTTGTTTGCCTGTTTCTTTATTTTTGAAGCCTAAAACTCTGATATCGTATAACTGTAGTAAGCAGACCACTCGCTGACTAGATAATATTTCTTTTACCTTTTTATCTGCCAATAATTTATGAAGATGCAAGCGATGGAATAATCTTTTGTGTTCTGCCGTCCATAAGCTGTCACATTTATTCATTTATTGTACTGTCACAATATCTTCTGTAATGCAAATTCATTGCAACCAAATGGGCCACGAAATGCCGAGAGAGAGAGAGAGAGATTTTCATAATTCATTTAACTTAAATGGGGATTAACTTCCGCCCATATCTTGAGGCATTTAATTCAATTGGCGTGCGACAGGACAGCATTAGTGGCTGCTGGATCTGTGGACTACAGAAAACTGGAGCAAATTTTCTAAGCGGAGCCCCATCCACCATCCAAAACATCGGGATTCGTGCATATACAAATCTCGATGTGTACTGTATGGTGGATGGGGGCCCCGCTTAGTCTTAGCAGTTTTTTTCAGAAAACCGGGGGCTTTGTGTGAAACATGCAGATGCTTGTCAATTAAACACCGAACTGGTGATCAATCTGCACGTCCGTGGTTTTCTTGTTCTGTCTCATTCTGATCACAGCGCTCACCGTGCAAACAAAACCGGTGAACAGGGAACCACAAGCACTCAAAACTATAGCCGGCACCGGATTACGTTGGCATCCAAAGACAAAGGATGATGGTGGTACACTTGCGCATTAAAGTATCGTGCATGCATAAAAATACATTATTTAATTTCCCGCTCCCTGATCCTTGGCATTTAAGCATCTCTGCATCCACACCCCATCTCTCCATCCAAAGCCCCATCCTAACTGCTCCTTCGCAGATGGACACGGAGTTCCTTTCCTCCTCTTCTTCCCCTTCACCTTCTGCTCACTCTTATTCCGAGGCAAGAGAGAGCACTGGAGGATACAGAAGCATCATCTATAAGCTGTTTGAAAGAGTAGTTTGTGCCACAGTTACTTGCATCATTGCAATTGGTAAGTTCTCTTGTTTCATCACTCGTATAGAACGATAGTTTTCCCCCTTTTACTTCTGTATAGATGAATTTCGGCATAATCGTCTGACATACATCTGGAGATTTTGATTTCCCTCCTCCAAACTTTGAATTCGTGAACTGAATTTAAGCAATTAATTGTTCTGGCTGATAAAAACTCTTCCCTTCCATGTGCAGTTGGCTCATTGGCAGGGGCCATCTCAGGTGCTCTAATAGGCCTAGCAACAGAGAGTGGTTTTCTTCGAGGAGCTGGAGTTGGAGCTATTTCTGGGGCTATCTTCTCTATTGAAGTAGTGGAATCATCTCTTGAGCTGTGGAACTCCAGGGAATCAGGAATTTGGAGTCTCCTTTATGTGGTAATAATTTGCAGATACCTAATTGTCTTTGTCCCAAGTAAAATGCTGAAGAACTAGTTCCATCAGTTTCCTATCACTAATTAAAACAAGTTTTGTTTTTTGAACTAATGTTACAGATGGATATAATTTCTAGCATTTTGAGTGGAAGACTGGTGAGGGAGAAGGTTGGGCCAGCTGTGCAGAGTGCAGTGCAGAGCCAGGTTTATGTCTTCCTCTATTTTCAGTGAATGAACTATCAATTATACATCTTGAAATCAGGTCTACAATGTCAGCTGTGTGATGTGCTTGCAGATGAGTGCTCTAAGTTTGCCTTTCGTTGATACCTTTGACATTTATGAGACTGGTGGAATCAAAGGGCTGTCCATGGATGAAGTTGAGAACCTACCAAAGATTAAAATTGCTACCGGAGACAATCTGGATTCTGGAGGGGAGCAAAAATGCTGTTCAGTTTGCCTGCAGGTAGGATTTGGTGTTTGTAAAATTAATGTATATGCTATGGATTAATGGTCAAATGACAACTGGAATTCACTTAATTTCAGGACTTCCAAGTGGGACAATTAGTGAGAAAGTTGCCTTATTGTCACCACATGTTCCATCTACCATGCATCGATAGCTGGCTCACCATGCACGGATCTTGTCCACTATGTAGAAGGGTCATCTCATTGTCTTCTATGCAAAATTAAAATGTACAAAATTTACTCTTTCGTGGAGTCCCTAGTTATGTGAAAAAGAAAAGAAAGAAAAATTTCTTGCCCGTTGGAACCTGAAAACTTAAGGTCAACTCTTAGATTATGTTTTATTGAATAAAATTTATAGTGAAAAGGATAAAAAATATAACGAATTTAAATGACTTTAAATATAATTAGATTTATTGTATTTAAAGTTATTTAGATTTATTATATTTTTTATCGTTTTCATGAATTTTATCTGACAGCACATAGTTTTACAGAGATGATTCAATACCAATCCAGTTCGGTCTCCTACCAGGTGGATCATATGATCAGTTCTTTTCATTCGTAGGTACAGATAACAGAAGGATCAATTCCCGAGCCTATCAGCTGAACTGGCCGGAGCAATGGATATGCACTAAATTTTCCCTAACATACGTCAACGGGCATTGAATAAAATCTCTCTTCCATGATCCTTATGAATTATAAATGATGAAACAGTAGACCTGCAAATTTAAAACATGGTAGGTTCAGCTCTTTATTGCAGAGGAGGCGGAGCCGTGAACTTTATGGACATGAGTCACATGATTAAAAAAAAATAAAAATAATAAAAAAAAAAAACTTTATGGACATGATATATGATCTCTAACTGCACACCGCAGATTTGACCATCGTGTGGGGTTCATCCAAATGAATAATTCCTCGAGACTAGGCGACTAGTCACATAGTGCAAAGTGAAAATTTCCAGTCTGGCAATTCTGAAAATTTCCGAGGGTGTACTTTAACAGGACAAGGAATGACGCTTCTGTCGCTTCATTGATTATGATTTAGACATTCGAGGGCTTGATGATTCTCACTTCAAATTTATCAGTAAAATGATTTCACGGATTCACTTCCCTCTTGCTGAAACTCTCTTCACTAGGTTTGATGATCTACTTAAAGCTTCTTTTTGGCGTGTAAATTGCATTCCTTCGCTCGGGACTCGGGAATTTCTATTAATATAAAAAAAAATATGAATATAACTGCATAAATTAGAGTCAAAATATAGACACTGATGTTTGCTTGGCTTGACACTAAGGGGGTGTAAGTGTAACACAGAATTTTGCTGAAAAACTTATTACAATTGATGGATCATTTACTATTTTGGTTTTGAGAATTTCTATTTGAATGAATTGTAGGGCGTTTATGGCCCATGTCTTCTAAAAAGGAGGGCAAATAGATCGGTCTTGCTTTGTTTGATTGCCAACCAAGGGTCTTCCACGGGGTGAGGTAAACACTCAATTATAGTTGCCTAAAACTCTCTGAATACTGGTGGTCGAAAAATCATAACAAAATGAATCAGAATTGAAGTAAATAATATTTTTTTTCGTTTTGCCAATTTCCAAACCATAATTTATAAAACACTTCCACGGTATATATGTCTGCAGAATGACGAAATTTTGGTCTCTCTTGTAATTATAGATTTTTTTTTCCAATTAATATAAATGCAATTCTAAAGAAAACAAGCAATTGGGAAGGAACGGAACGGGGGTTTCAGGATGAAATTAGTGGACAGAACTAATTAAGACTTATTAATTAATGTTTGTTTAAACCATAAGACTTGTTTAAATCGAGGAAAATCCTTCTTAACGGTTCGACGCGTCCAGTATTTAACCCACGAAATACTAATAATAAATCACAATCCAAGACGGTTGGCCGGGTGGCCCGGGTCATCGTCGATTAGGGTTGGGGCGCCTCTCCTCCTCGTCGTCGACCTCCACGAGGGAGGGAGGAAGACCCATGATCATGAGCTCCCCGGCGATCCCTCCTTCCGTGGCGGCCGGGGCGCCGTCTCCGTATCCCGACTACCCTGATGCGGCGTGGTACGGCAACATCCAGTACCTCCTCAACATTTCTGCAGCCGGCGCAGCCTCCTGTGTTCTTCTCTTCCTCCTCGTCAAGGTTAGAGCTGACCATTGCCGCTTTCCTGGCGCCTCCGCACTCGTCTCCAAGCTCCTTGCCGTCTACCACGCCACCCACGCTCAAATTGCCCTCCACTGCGGGGCCGATGCAGCCCAGTTCCTCATCATCGAACGCGCCAGCTTCTTTGTCCTCCTTGCCGTCGCTGTCCTCGCCCTCCTCGGTGCCCTTCCACTCAACCTCTGTGCCGGCTCCGCCCCCCTCGCTGACCCCTTTGCCCGCACCACCATCTCCCATATCCTTCCTGGCTCCTCACTCCTCTGGGTCCACCTCCTCCTCGCCGCCCTCGTCGTTGCCATCGCCCACCTCGGCATTTCGCGGATGGAGGATGACCTATGGATCACTCGTTTCCGCGATGGGAACGGCAATCCCAGCGACCCCAATTCGAGCTCAATTGCAATCTTCACAATCATGGTACAGGGCATCCCCAAAGCCCTAGCTGCTGATAAGACACCACTCGAGGAGTATCTTCAACATCGGTATCCTGGTAAGGTCTACCGCGTCGTGGTGCCTTTTGACCTGTGCTCCCTGGAGTATCTCTCTTCCGAATGGACCAAGGTCCAGAACGAGATATCTTGGCTGGAATCTCGCATGGAGGCCAGGTCATTGTCGAACGATTACAACGAAAGCAGTCAGACAAACGAGCATCCATGGTTTAGGAAGGCGAAAGAAATCTTGGGAGTGGTATCTGTGAATTTGGGCTTCACGGAAGAACAGAGGCTTAAAAAGCTTCGAACTTTGAGGTTGGTGTTGCAAAACAAACTATTGGATTACAAGGAAGGAAAGGCGCCTGGTGCGGGAATCGCATTTGTGGTTTTTAAGGACGTTTACACCGCCAACAAGGCCGTGCGGGATTTCAGATCCGAGAGGAGGCAGAGACCTATCGGGCAGTTCTTCTCTGTGATAGAGCTCCAACTCGAGCGGAGCCGGTGGAGGGTTGAAAGGGCACCTCCAGCCGTTGACATCTATTGGATTCATTTGGGCTTGTGCAAGTTCTCATTGAGATTGCGGAAGATTGCTGTGAACACTTGCCTCCTCCTAATGCTTCTGTTTTGCAGTTCGCCTCTTGCCATCATCAACGCAATGAGTAGCGCGGCAATGATAATTAATGCCGAAGCTGTCGACCATGCACAGTCATGGCTAACTTGGCTTGAGGGCTCGAGCTGGTTTGGAGCTTTTATTCTACAGTTCTTGCCAAATGTGCTCATATTTGTTAGTATGTATATAATTATCCCTTCTGCGCTTTCTTATCTTGCCAAGTTTGAGTGCCACCTCACTGTTTCTGGGGAGCAGAGAGCTGCATTGCTGAAGATGGTTTGTTTCTTTCTGGTTAATCTCATTCTCTTGCGCGCGATGGTAGAGTCTTCACTGGAGAGTGCAATCCTTCGGATGGGAAGGTGTTACTTGGATGGCAAGGATTGCAAACAGATTGAACAGTATATGAGTGCTTCTTTCCTATCGAGGTCATGTCTTTCCACCCTTGCGTTTCTCATCACGAGCACCTTCCTTGGGATATCTTTTGATTTGCTGGCCCCAGTTCCTTGGATGAAGAATATATTGAAGAAGTTTCGGAAGAACGACATGGTTCAACTAGTGCCTGAACAAAATGTGCAATACTCAGTAGAGCAGAGTGGCGTAGTTGGTAATTTACATATGCCTTTGATTTCTGAGAGGGGAGATAGTTTGGATTTGAATGGCCTCGATGCGCATGACCTTTCAGTCTATCCAATAAACAAAAGCTTCCACACCCCAAAGCAGTCATTCGACTTTGCGCAGTATTACGCTTTCAATCTCACAATTTTTGCACTCACCATGATCTACTCCTTGTTCGCTCCACTCGTGGTTCCTGTAGGCGCGATCTACTTTGGCTATCGTTACATGGTGGACAAGTATAACTTTTTGTTTGTATACAGAGCTCGAGGCTACCCAGCTGGTAACGACGGGAAACTAATGGACAGGGTCTTATGCATTATGCATTTCTGCGTCGTCTTGTTTCTTGTGTCAATGTTACTTTTCTTTGCAGTACAGGGCGATTCTATGAAGCTCCAGGCCATTTTTACTCTAGGGTTGTTGACGTTCTACAAATTGCTTCCTTCCAGAACTGATGCTTGTCAACCATCGTTGCTAGAAGGAATTCAGAATGTCGATAGCTTTGTAGATGGGCCAACTGAGTTTGAAGTTTTCTCACACATCGACTTTGATTGGGATATCTATAAATCATAATCAGAAGTTAAAACAAGTTTTTTTTGCCATTTTCTGTTGTTAATGTTCCTTTTAAGCAGGCCTTACTTATTGTACAGTTGCTTGCTCTTTTACGGTTCATGTATCACCGCATAAATAGCATGAGAATTCTTTTACATGGCATTTAGTTGCCTTGTTTATATATTGCCATGTTTGTTCAATTTTGATAGCTACAGGCAACTCTGTTTGAGCTGTCATGCTTGCTAAATGAAAGTTTGAGTCCCGTATTGTAGACTAGTAGTGGATGCATTTGCGGCGTCAGTGTAGTAAATAATTCATAAAAAAACTTAACAAATCCACTTAATTTGAACTCTAAAAATTTGTTAAATGAATGTTTGAATCATGCTTTGTTAAATTGACGAGGGTACAATCAGTGTCGAGTCCAGGTTTGATTGGGTTGGATGCGCAAGCCATGATTCAGTTCGACCAACTAAATTTGGGCTGGTTCTGTAATGGCCTAATTGGGGTAGTACAAAACGGGCTGACATGATCTTGTCGGGCCCTTTGACGGGCGCATTTTAGTTGTCTTAATGGTCTCATGTGTTCGGCCATTCGATAATGCTGGCAAGAAATAGACTAATGATGGGCCGTTAACAAGCTTGTATCGTGGTCGCTGATGGATTGGTTTTTGGGATAGTAAATGGCCCCTACTTGGGCCTGAATTTGGTAATTAATGGACTCCGTTTGAGCCCATCTCAATCATTAGGTCTGTTAAGGTTTATAGTTGGGCCTTGGGCTGTTAATGGGGTAGAACAACTGAGGCCCTTTGACAGGCTCCTTTTAGGTTTGTCTTAATGGGCTCTTGTGTTGTTGGGCTATTAGATAATTCAAATATTTGTAATTTCGCTTTGAAATTCAAATATTTGTAATTTCGCTTTGATTGGACCACTAGTGGCAACAAATAGACTAATGATGAACCTTAATGAGCTCATATCGGGACCGCTGTTGGATTTGCTAATGGGCTGCTGATGAACTCAAATATAATTCATCAATGGGCTATTAATGGGCTTGTACTAGGCCCGCATTTGGTTATTAATGAACTCTATTTGGGACAATAATGGCCCCTAGTGTGCCATGATTACGTCTGTTAAGGCTTATATTTGGGCTACGGCTGGGCTGTTAATGGTTAATACAAAACGGGCTAACGTTACCTTCAATTTCGTGTTAACTTTTGTAGGGCCTTTAACGGGCTCATTTTAGTTTTGTCTTAATGGGCTTAATGTGTAGGTCAATTAGATAATTTAATATATGTAATTTTGCTTTGATTGGGCTATTAGTGGTAACAAATAGGCTAATAATGATGGATCGTTAATGAGCTCATATTTGGGGCCTGTTGATAGTTCGTTGCTGGCCTTGTAAATGGGCTCATACCTAGGCCCGTATTAGATTATTAAGGGTCTGTTAGGCCTGTTAAGGCTTTTACATGGCCATAGGGCTGCTAATGTGTTTGTATCCGGCTATAGCAGGCCGTTGGAGCATTTGCGCCGATAACTGACTTGCAGTTGGTCCGGCAATGGACTTATGCTTGGATGGAATTTGGGCTGATAATAGGCTTATATGGACAATTATTTGGTCAAACGTCCGCTCATTTTTGGGCCGTTAGTAGGCTTCATAATGGTTATAATTGAGCCACTAATTGCTTTTTGTTTGGGCGATAACTGGACTGTTAATGAATTTATTTTGGGCCACTAATGGAATTATTGTCGTCAGGTCGTTAATAGCCTCATATTTGGGCTTCTTTTGTATCAGTTCTGGGCCTCCTTTGGATCACAATTTGTGCGCTTAGGCTCCTTCAAGTGAATAATTGGGCTGGGCTATTATACAACTTTTAGACCGACCTTTTATTTTTACTGCTCGGCCATTGTATCTTGATGGGCTCAAGAAACTCATATTTGTATCTATGCAATGTACGGAGAAAAAAGTATTTCACCCGAATCCAGTTCCGAGTCATGGGCCAGAAAACTTGGGCTGCTCTTGCGTGCCCCAAACTACAAATATGTCGGATTCTGGGATGGATCGGGTGAGGTTGATACCACCCATATCCAATTCCCATTGTTAGTTTTAATTTAATTATTAAATGTTATTTACTTTAAGTACTTTAATATATTTTCATAATTTTTCTTGATTTTTAAATCAATAAATTATGTGAATTAATTATTTTAGTTATTTTTTGTGTTAACTAAAAATTACATTATAAATAATATAAGATTCACTAACAAATTATAAATAAGCTGATTATAAGCTCATGCAATATAAAAAAAGATATAAACTATGAAATATTCTTTTTAAAAAATTATCTAATTTGTTGTTTTTTTTCTCTTTATTTTTCTAAAGGAATTTAATAAAAAAAGGTATGTTATCTCTTTTTATTTATTTTTGCCTTAGAAAACATGTTGTAGGGAATGGAATGTGTACTTAATAGGATAAAAGGTGTGAACTTATCATTATGATCACGAATTACAACTTATTGTTCGTAAACGACCACCTAAGCTCAAATGATTTACCAAATTATAGATGGCTGATTATGGTAAATTATTTAATTACAAACGTAAATCATGTTTTGGTTGGCCATAACAAGTTCGTGCCTAAAAGGATTTCGATTCGATCTCTAACTGACACAATCTGATCGGACCCATCCAAAAGATGCCACTTTTAACTCCACCCGACAGTTGTCACCCTTGTCTCGTGCTGCGCCACCGACCATAGTGCTCCATCTGATGGCGATCGCCCCCTCCAAAGGCATCACCATTCCTGTTTCCCTCCTCCTCCTCGCCGGCGCCGCCCTCATCCTATTCCTCCTTCTCCCTTTACTTTCTCCTTCCGCCCCCTCCGCAGTTTCCCACCCTTGCCCCACTGCCATCGAGACCGTTGCCGAAGCTTCCGTCGCCGCGACTACTAGAACTGCAGATCCGATCTCCCCCACTGCGGACGACATCGCTTGGCTCAAATCCCAGCTCTTTATCAACTCCATCCAAGAACCCCCTTCCTCTCCTGCCGCCTGGCACTCCCTCCGCAAGGGCATCAACCCCCGCACCCGTGTCCAGCAACTCGAAGACCTACGCCGGTCGATTCCTCTCCCCATTTAATTGATCTATGTTTCCCACTCTGACTCTGGCCGTTTTTGAAGACCTAACTTTGATGAACATTACGCAGGTTCAATGGCATCTCTCACTACGAGGGCGACGATGCCGGCAACCACACCGTTCTCCCTTGCCCTGGGGAACTCCTGGTAGAGGAGCACCACAGTAACTACGGCGAGCCGTGGGCCGGCGGCCGTGACGTCTTCGAATTCCTCGCAACCGTCGCAGGGCTGGCGCCCACCGACAATGTGCTCGAGATTGGGTGCGGTACGCTCCGAGTCGGTCTTCACTTCATCCGATATCTCAAAACGGCCAGATTCCACTGCCTCGAGCGGGATGAGCTCTCCCTCATGGCTGCGCTGCGCTACGAGCTCCCTTCCCAAGGTCTTCTTCACAAGCGACCCCTCATTCTCCGAGGGGAGGACATGGAGTTCGATAGATTCGGATCTGATGTTCTCTATGATCTCATATATGCGAGCGCGGTGTTTCTCCACATGCCCGACGCTTTGGTTTGGGCCGGGGTGGAGAGGTTGTCAGGGAAGCTAAATCCTCAGAAAGGTCGGATCTTTGTTTCTCACAACATCAAGTTCTGTTCGCGATTGGGTGGCGATGAATGCACCAAGAGGCTCTCGAATTTGGGGTTGGAATATGTCGGAAAGCACACGCATGATAGCTTGTTATTCAACCATTACGAGATTTGGTTTGAGTTCAGAAAGATCAGAGCTTAGAGCGGCACAGGTGATGGAATAGTGGGCTTCCATATGAGCACCGCAATGTGATTGCTGAACACGAAAGAGCAAGAATGGAATGTCTACATCGTTCCCCTCTTATACGGAGCTTCAAAATTCAAATATACTATGTGATACAATTTAGCACTAGAGATTGCCTCCTCCTGCGAATTCAATCGCATTTTTGGTGTGGGCAAAGATTGAATTTTCATTCTCTGGTGCAATTTTGAAGCTGCGTGAGCAAGAAACAATGTAGTTTTTACTGGCTCCTGAATTTTTTTTTTCTCGAACTGTTTAGCGGCACTCAATAATAGAGCGACGGATTCCCAAGTGTAGGTGCAATTCCCATATGCTTAAAGAGAGTTGTGAACGGTTTATTAGTATATAATCCATTCTCACAGAACTGAACTGAACACAACCTGTCCTAGGAAAGTACATGAGGCAAGTGCTGTAGCACTTGAATTAATCTGTGCTCTTTTTGCTAAGATATCTAAGCTTCTGGGTTTCAAGCACGATGAATCCTTTACAGTCACTTTCTATATTCCTGTTCATTCGCCTCCCAAATTTGGGAGCAGATTATTGTTGTGACTGAAGAATATTTTCTAAACTATGTTAATTCAACTCATCATGGAAACTCCTGAAACCGTGGGCAACAGCTACACTGATAGGAACCCGTGCAAGAGCACGTCAAAATAGACAAGCAAATATTCTAGACAAGACTCAACCCTAACTCTAGGCCTTTATTTATAGACTCTTCCTATTTAGCAGATCGGGTATGACATGCCAACCCGGATCCACTTATTAATAACCTACTAACACTAATGGGCCCGTAACAATTGCCCCCCTCTTGAACTAGCCTTGTTCTCAAGGCTGAAATTTTCCTTTTGTGTCGTCTCCAGGGTCCACGGCACGCGATCCTTTCCCTCCAGATCTTCATCTTCAGCTAGCAACATTACTTGGAATTGCTTGTTTGCGCATCGGTGCATTGGATGATATGGTTGATCACACTGGAAGCATAATCATTTCTCTCTCTTATTGATGTACTCTTGATGGGACATAGCTCGGCTCTTTCTAGATCGGTCATAGGTGCTTGACGATGTGCGTTGACCCCCCACCTCCTTGGAACCATTTTGGGATGGCACACCTCCTTTTCCCTCAGCAGGCAGTGTAATGCTAGAATTTAAACTAATGCTCCTCCTCGGCTGCTGGACACTGTAGGCCGAAACCACTTGGGATGGTGAATCTAGTATAGTTGGATTAGGAGGAATGTTTCCTCCCCAAGAGTAGTTCCCACTGTCTGTTTGACTTTTGCTTACCACCCCTTCTGTCCCTGTCCGCCCTTGTGGTGTGGTCCCCCACATCAGCTCCCTCTCGATGACTCAAGCGATAGTCATGACACGCATAACATCAATGGGTAAGAAGGCGCGCACCTTCTCTCTGATAGTGCTGTTTAGGCTCTTTAAGAAGAAACCCACGTATTGCTCCTCAGACAGGTCAGGTAGCTGTGAAACAATCTCTTCAAAAACTCCAATGTGCTCGGTCACAGTCAGGAGACCCTGTTCTAAGGCTGCCAGACGCTCATAGGCTGAAGTGGCTGGGAACTCACTATAGCGCTGTAGCATTTCTTCTTTCAGCCTCCCCCATGTCAGATTGGGAGTCCTCCGCCTCAACGACCGAAACCAGTGTCCTGCTGAGCTCTCCATGCTCACAAAAGCCATCGGGGCCTTGTATTCATCTGTCATCCCCTGGATATCAAAGTGCTGCTCAGCCCGTGCAATCCATCCTATGGGATCAGTTCCATCAAATCCTGGCAGCTCTATGCGCTTATGGATCCACCGCATATTCTCCCCCGAAATCATCCCCTATTTGGTTCTTCTCCCCAATGTACTCCACCTCCTAGTCTGTCTTTGTCAATGATTTCTGTTCTGTTCGGTCTCATGTTTGCCTCTGGTGAGGGCCAATGCTCCCGTGAAGGGGGTGGGCGGTATGGCTCCTTGACTGGGCGATGATGAGGGCCCGTTGAACCCTCCCTTTGCTCATCTCGCCTGCTTGTTAATGTTGCAGCCAAGTTCCTCACTTCACCCGTCAACTCATCAATCACCCCGTAGTATCGCTCCATCTCCTCCTGGCGCCTCTTAAATCCAGCCATTTCCTCCCGGTGTAGATGCCGCTCTTCTCTTGCTGTCTGCACTTCAATCCTCCTACTCTCTCCTGCAGACTATAGTTCCTCTCGTATCATCTCCAAAGTACTTTGCACTTCTACTACTGATTTCCCCAAAGCCTCCAATCTAGCCTCACTACGTGTAGTCATCCTTCAGATTTTTTTTTTTGAAATATTTTTTTTACAGTACACGCACAGTACCAGCTTTTTTTTTCTTTTGGTTCCTAAACAGCTAGGGTACTTCCACCGCACCACGCGCCTGCTCCGTTAGAGAGCCCTCCAGTCAGTGGTGCTCGATGCCGACTAGGGTTCCGGCAGAGAGCTCGCCAGTCGTCACTTCAGTAGCCGTCGCCGCAAGGAATGGTGGCAGGATGAGATGGAGACTCCTGGCGCTACTCCGTCTGTCCGCGGAACGAGGATGTCGCCTCCGCCCTCCGTCACGCGCGCCAGTCGCAGAAGAAAGGACCCGCCGTTCCGCCTGGATGCCACCGCAGCCTCGTTGTCGGCGACAGATCTGAAGAACTCAGCCGCCGAAACCTCCTCCACTTCCCTCGAAACCCGCCGCAATTTGTGTCTTCGATTCTGCCTGATTCACTGCTCACGCGTTGCTGGAGAGAAAGCCGCATGAGGAAAAACAAGCAGGTTCCTGCCCAGGTGACGTCGGCGGCTGGTGTTAGGGTTGGGCAGTGTGGAAGACCTGGTCGCGGAAGGAGATGGAGGATAGCGAGCGGACGTTGATGGCGGCGGATTTGACGATGTGAAGAGGGATTGAAGGCGATTGCAATGGATGGATGTGACGGAGGAAACAACAGCGATGTGAAGATGGTGGCGGACGATCAGGCGAGAGCACGCCCTAGGGTTTTTTTCGCCTTGATCAACGATAATAGATCCACCGACTAGATCTACCACCGACAACGGAATCTCTTCCGTCTTTATCCGTCGCCGGACCATCGGTTCCCCGGCGATCGATCCGGCAGGTCGGACTAATTTGATAGGAACTCGTGCAAGAGTACGCCAAAGTAGACAAGCAAATATTCTAGACAAGACTCAACCCTAACCCTAGGCCCTTATTTATAGACTCTTCCTACTTAGCGGACTGGGTATGACATGCCAACTCAGATTCACTTATTAATAATCTACTAACACTAATGAGCCCGTAACATACACCTTCACATAGAAAGAATTAACGCTGTCTCAACAGCACGGAGTGGAAATAAAGGGTAGGAAATTTGATCGAGGTAAAGACAAATAAAAGGGAATAGATAAAATTGTATGCCAAACAGTTTACTTGATTGGATATCATAGAATTGAAAATTTTTTGGGTCAGGGCAAAGTTTTTCGATGTTAAGCTAAACCTGTCATCACCAGTTTCTATTTGGAAAAGTCATCGTACATCCACCTTATTTGAAAAAAGTAAATTGTGTTATATGCATCAATTGAAATTTCAATTGTACAGGATGACTGATGTCGTTGAATAGAACTCCAAAAATGTAGAAGAAAAAATCCTGATTTTAAATTAACAAAAACATTCCTGAGTAAAATTAGAGGTAAAAAGAGCACATGAAATGTGTTCTAGTCATCTAAGACACTACTATTTTATTTTATATATGTCAAATTTTTTAACTCTAATGGCTTAGTCAACTAAGTAGTTGAGAGTTTAAAATATAGATGGGCACGGAATAGGGCTGGATTTTTTTTTTCCATTATTCTTAGATGAAAAATTAAAAGGAAAGAATATAAAATATATTGAATCTAAATAAAAATTATATTATTGTTTATTTTTTTTTTTCTCTAGTTATCCATTCAAAGAAACACAGAGTTAATGTCTTCGATGCTCATGTGACGGTCTGTCTGGATTTAGAGCTGATTTGGTTTTATTAGCTCAAAAGAATTGTAATGTGAGATTTGAGCCTCAAGCTTTTGCTACCCTGAGTTTTCTTTAGGCTCTCGAGGTGAGGCAATCCTAAAGAGGTATAATGAAGAGAGTTTGAACCTTGAGACTTCACCCTCATATTAGCTTGTATTTTGAGATAAAATATCTCGGACTTCTAACTTTTGGGCTAGTAGATGAATCTTAGAGCCTCTAAATTGTGAGAAGCTTGTGAAGCAACTTGGTGGCGTAATTCAAATAACCTATGATAATCTTTGCCTAATGTTAATTTTGTCCTCATCGCGATGAATGTCGAAGTGATAAAGGTCAAAAAGAAGTATTGCAATCACCGAAGAACTGGAGACCTGGAATTGCAAAAAATGAAAGCGAAAAGATGCGGAAAATACAAAGAAAAGCACCTATTTGAGGACGATGTAAAGGAAACAATTGAGAAAACAGAAAGAATTTTCCAAGTAAATGCCTGTTCAGTTCGTCTCCGAACTCTGCGACTAGTCAAAGAAAAAGGATGACGGTATTAGGTTTGTTCTACCCACTCGAGTCAATACCTCTTATTTTATTCAAATTGACCTTGAGTCAAGGTCAGTCAACGCCACTAGAGTCTCTTTAGTTAGTTCTTCCACAGAGACCTAGTAGCATCATTAAGTCGGTCAAAGTATTCGCGATCAAACGACAGGTCGGCAAGCAGACCTCCCGAGCACCAGACTCTTAATTCCGATCCGATTGAAGATTCTGCCGAGTGAAAGTTTTGTTGTATTTTCTAAGCATTGACTGGATGCAGGTTTTCTTTGAAAGATTCGAAAGAAGCCGGCAAGTTCATCGACGACGCTTATCCAACCAACGAGCTTGCAGCCTCCTCCATCTTAAACTAAAACAACTCTGCTTGGTTAACTACACTGCGTGATTCATGTGAACTCCAGATAAATGTACACTGTGTACACAATTCTTGAGCACAATTTCTGATATTCACACATCAGCGACATGTGAGGTTGACAGAGAACTGTATGAAATAGCAACGTGAATCACATTGTGACATTCAGATCTGAAATCGTTTACTTTCTGTGCAGTGGTCGCCCTCAGGTCTCTGTTGCCGTCAATTAAATTAACTATTTTCCGATAAGAGCGCAAGCACTACACACATTATTATGTCACTCCACTTATAATTTTTTAAAATAGCAAATTGATAAATGTTAAAATTTATTATAGTTTAATTATTTTTTAAAGTAAAAAGTAAATAATACTCGAGAAAAACATATTTAGCTTACATGTATTTATGTATTGAAACTCAAATCGCCACTGGCCTTCGTTTACGATCCAAGACGTTTTTTCCTAAAATTATTTGAGAAGATATCATCAACTTATGAGAGGCAATTAATAGTTAAAAAGAGTAAATTCATATAATTTAGAACGCTCATGTGCAAGTTGTGAGGGGATAACAGATTTTAGCCGGATGTGACGATTCTCCTTGGTGGACTTGTCAATATGTCCAAGTGTCCTCGCATCGACAACAAAGTTGTCCTGCATTTACAGCGAAGTTGTCCTGTAATTCGATGTTGGTAGGCTTAGTGGGGGCCGCTCCGCCTATTTAAACTGGAAAAATACGGAGCAAACAGCAGACGGTTCAAACCATCAGAAGAGACTACCGGAGAGCTGCTTGCGGTTGGTTTCCCTCTGCGAATCTTGGGGTCAGGAGCAAGAGAGATGGCGGAGGCGACGCCAAACCATACACAGACTGTGGCCGGCTGGGCAGCGAGGGATTCATCCGGGAAGATTGTGCCATTTGTCTTCAAAAGAAGGTGCCAGAAAAATCTCTACTAATTTCTGCTTCTCCACTGTTTATGATGTATGGATTACGACACTGGTGTACAGGGAGAATGGTATTGACGACGTTACGATTAAGGTGCTCTACTGTGGGATGTGCCACACCGATCTTCACTACATCAAGAACGATTGGGGCATCACCACCTACCCTGTCGTTCCTGGGTACTCACTCTTTCCAGTTTTACATCAAAAATATATTCATTAGTACATATTTAAAACAAATTATCTTTATATAATATTGATGACAGGCACGAGATCACAGGCATAATCATCAAGGTAGGAAGCAATGTGAGCAACTTCAAAGTGGGCGACAGAGTAGGAGTTGGATGCTTGGCTGCGTCATGCCTCGAGTGTGAATTCTGCAACAGCTCGGAGGAGAACTACTGCGAGCAGCTCCAGTTCACGTACAACGGCATTTTCTGGGACGGCAGCATCACCTACGGCGGATACTCCAAGATGCTGGTAGCCGACAAAAGGTAACAGATGGCACCTGATGGATTTACAAAAGATTATAATCTCTCGTTGCTCATACAGTGATAATATAATATATATGCAGGTACGTGGTGAGTGTTCCGGACAACCTGCCACTGGACAAGGCAGCTCCCCTTCTGTGCGCAGGGATCACGGTGTACAGCTCCATGAAGCAGCACAACATGCTGCAGCGTGGAAAGAAGCTGGGCGTCGTCGGCTTGGGGGGGCTCGGCCACGTTGCTGTTAAATTCGCCAAGGCCTTCGGTCTCCAGGTGACGGTCATCAGCACATCGCCCTCCAAGGAGAAAGAGGCCAAGGAGCGCCTCGGCGCCGACGATTTCCTCCTCAGCACTGATTCAGACCAGATGCAGGTTACCGCTTTGGGTGTTCATTAATTAAACTAAAGAGATAGATATTCAAAACTAATTAAGAAAGACAAGTTAATTTCATTGGTCATTGCTCACTAAAGAATTAATGAATAGGCGAGTGCAAAGAGCCTGGACTACATCATCGACACAGTGTCGGCGGTGCACTCGCTGGGGCCAATCCTCGGACTGCTCAAGATCCGGGGGACTTTGTCTCTCGTCGGAGCTCCGGATAAACCGGTGGAGCTTCCTTCTTTTCCTCTAATTTTTGGTGAGTGGAATCACATTAATATTGAGATTAATGGAGCCAGCCAGTCTTAGAATGAATCAAATGGCTAATTATGCCGCCGCGTGTTGTGCAGGTAAGAGGACTGTGAGTGGAAGCATAATTGGGGGCATGAAAGAGACGCAGGAGATGATGGACCTGTGTGGTGACCACAACATCACCTGCGACATCGAGCTGGTGGCACCCGACCACATCAACGAGGCTCTAGAGAGGCTTGCAACGAATGACGTGCGTTATCGATTCGTCCTCGACGTCGCCTCAAAATCCAGCCTCTAATAAATTGAGACAATTAAATGGTTCAAATATCTTAAAAATTAATGGTTCAATTAATATATTCTAGCTTCTTTTCTAATTTGTTTTTCTTTTTTTGTTTGAGCAATTTCAGAATCTCCCTTCTTTCCTAGCGCAAACTTGTGTGTGTTGTAAGCTGTGCAATTATTTTGCCTTTCACTGTTTCACATCAACAGAGTGGCCATTTTAAGTCGCGTTGGCTTCTTTGGATTGCTGGTGTGTTTGGAAGCAACAAATCACACCAAAACCTGCCTCGATCCCCTTTGATGCTAAAGCAATATATGACTTGGAACAATGTTATACCCTAGAAATATTTTTTTATTATTTTGTATTTTGATTATAGGATTTTCTGGATTTTTCGGTATTTTCTGGGATTTATACGGTATTTTTTAGTATTTTCTTAATAATTCCGTATTTCTGAATTTCTGTATATAAAACTATTTTTTTATAAAATTATTTCCGATTTCGTTAACGCCGAAATCAGGCGTCCGCGCGGATTTGAACGCGCGACGCGTCGTTCGGCACGTAAGCAGCGCAACTGCCGCGTCAGCGGGCGGGTTGCAAATTAATCCGAGTGCCTTAATGAAAACTTGACATTGTTGTTCAGTGATTTTGGCAAAAACCCGTTCGCCTCCGCTTCTTCCGGCGGCGTTCGAGTCTTTGGTTTAGAAGCGGTTTTAGAGGGGAAAATCTCGCGTTTTTATAGCGTAGGAAGTTACGCCCTCTTCCCCTCATCTTTCCGGAACTTCCAGCGGCAGATTTGGTCCTGCAGAGCGCTGTGAGGAGCTTTGGGAGAAATCGTCGGAGAAGACGCCGTCGCCTGCGTTTTTCGTCATCGACTGAAGCCGGCGAAGCTTCGATTCTTCGCTCGCGGCGTCTGCCCAACGCTGCTTTAGGTATTTCTCTGTTTTAGTCTTTTTTCGACGCGTTTTATCGAATGTTTGATTTCGGGCGGTGGCGGCCCCGCCGCGTGATTTCTTCGTGACTCGCCGGAAAGCTTTGGGAAGTGACCAAAGTTCGCCGCGAGTAACTCTTGATCTTCAACCTTCCCCGAAATTTTGATCTGAATTTTCTGGAGAAGATCGGAGGTCCGGTGAACGTTGAATTCCTCGCCGGAGACGTCGCGGCTGCAGGCAGTGGAAATCTGAAGCGCTGCCGTCTGTAGGGTTAATAAGGAAACCGGAATTAGACCGGTTTAATTGGGATTGAACCGGGCTAATTTCGGTGGTCCGAGTCGAATTTTGATTTGAACCGGGTCAACAGTTTGATCGGTTTAATTTCTAGTTCGACCCAGTATTAGATCTCGGGCCGGTTCAATGGGATTCCTGTGGAATTTCGGCCGGTTCAGGTAGGCGTTGGAAAGCTCTTTCCATTGTCTATCTAATGGTATAAGTTTTAGGTGTTTTGGATTTGTATGTTAGAAGTAATTTAGAGTTTAAGTATTTGGTTCAGTCAAAATCAAGTGGTTCAGACTTAAATTCAATTGGTTTAATGGGATTCTGGTTGGTTACCTTGTTCTTTGAACCAGTATCTAATTAGAAGCTTTTGTGAGTCAATTAGATTTGGGTTAATATTTATTTAGTTTTACTTGTTAAATTACAGACTTTCTAGTTACTTTGAACCTGGGATAATTTGGCCTTATTGCTTAGATATTCTCAAATTGGTAAGTACTCAAACCAAGTTTATGTTTTTGTATCTTTTCCTTCAGTTATTCTTAATTAAAACAGAAGCATGATCATGAATTTTGTTGTATACCATTCTGATTTATATTATTTTAAGACATGCTATACATGTGCATATCAGTTTCTGTTCGGGGTTCAGTTATTGAACTCGTGGCACACTGTGGCGGGTGTGTTCACCACTTGCGGGTGCGGTTTAGGGTGACGACCCACGGGCTAAATCAGTAAATCAGTGAAAATCAGTTATATGCTTACATGTTATGATATGTGTGTCATTCAGTTATATAGTTTATATTTTCAGATTGTTTATTCTGTTTTATCAGTTATTTGTACAGTTTATATGTTTATGAACTTTGTACTTGATCATGTTTAAATATATGTTATTCTTTGCCTATTGCAATTCCTTGTATATCATGCTCGTACTTTGATTTATCACCTCCTCCTCTGTTCAAGGGATTTCCCCTTTCTCTTGGGGAGAGGCTTGCTCAGCTTATGCTGACCCGTGAGGGACTTTTGTTGCAGATACTTCTCAAGGTAATTCGGGATCTGCAGCTAATTTTCAGAATCGTACGTACATTTGATTCAAGGTGGTCCAGCTCCATACTCTTAGACCTCTAGTTAGATAATTTGTTTTATTTTAAAAAAAGCATGTAATAAGAAGGTTTGAATTGAGAGTATAAACATTATATTCAATTTCCTGTAATAAATTTTTTAAATCAATAAAATGGATTCGTTTTTTATTTTATACTTTAAGTATGTGTATCAATGAACATCTGTGAATATTTTATAATTTTAGTATTTCCGCTTGTAGAAAGTTGGGTCGTAACAAACAATCACAAACTATTGGCTTTAGAACCATATGTTTGTTGTATTTAATGCAGATAAACTCATTTTAGTTTAATGAAATATATATATATATTCCTTTATTGGAGATCATCATCTGCATGATGACTGAAAGAATCAAATTCCAGGACCACGTAATATTTTGGCCAAACAAGTAGCATGCGTGATGCCTACTGCTGTTCTTTCATCGGGGAACACAGACGTGATAGCACTACTTACTGTACTGAAAGGACCCATCAACTTATGGTGCCAATGAATTGCAATTGCCAGTTAGTAAAGCCATCACCATGTACAGAAAAATGAAAAACAAAAGCTATTCAAGGATCACGCTGCTGAGTTGCGAATCCATACGTTGTTGGATGCACATTGGTGAGGCAGGAATGCTATAGACTTGCTTTATGAGTGAATGATTTCTAGTTTTATACAGAAAAAAGGGGCACAATCAACTGTGGAAGAGAAAAAGAAACTTGACTTTCTGAATTGAGGTTGCTATGGACGAAGAAGAGCGGGATAAAGGGGGCAACATCGTTGGAGCCACCCTTCTCACTTTAAATAGAAGAGGTATCCAACATGTAGACCGAATGTGACATTGTAACTCTTTGGAAGTGCTTCAGATGTGAGAGATAATTTTTTTTTTTAATAATAGAATGAAATGATGGTTCACGAGCTTATGAAGTCGAAAGAAAACCTCACTTAGCCAAAAAGTTCTTTTGAATTTATCAAAATTTCACTCAAAGAGATCAGGTAAAATCACCTAGGCACATCTAGAAGAATGTATAATGCACAACAAAAACAAAATAAAAATCTAACACGATTAAAAATACAACTAAATTGGAGAGGATGTTTGTAATACCTAGTTTAGTCATAAATAAAAAAAAAGATAATATAATATATAATACTCAAATATTTTAAATTGGATCATATTACTTTAGAATGAAATGCACTATATTGCTTACATGGATGCTAAATTCATAACATTTCACTAATACAAATCTTATTGTACTTGTAGTTGCAATCTATCTAGGAAACAGAAGAGCTTATTTATCTCGATCCTACCTTGAATGTCCAATATTAGAAGAGAATTACCTCATATATTTCCTAATAAAAGATATATATTCAAGGGTAGAGATTGAGAATTAAGTCTTCAACTTTTCTCGTGTATTAATCCTCATTATATCTTATCACAGTGCATAACTTAGCATCTCTTGATAAAATACCAAGTAGCTATCAATATTTATACTACTATTATTTAGGTATAATAACACTAAAATATTATTCCATGTAAAAAAAAAGAGGATTCTTAACACTTTTGTATAACTACTAATTCATAACAACACAATTCTATAACCTTAAATTTTAGATGATTATGAGTATCTTCTTTGCTCCCATAAATGGCCTTCACAAATGCTGATATTGTAGTTGCTAATTTCTAAATATTTACTCTACAATCACTGCATAGCTTCTCAAGAGTCCTCACTAGCGTGATCCTTGCACATGTTCACCCGACATTCTACAGTGTACCAAAAAAAACATAGAATCCTCCATCCCTTCCCCTTCCCGGTTCTCTTGTTGCTTTGGAAAGCAGAGTCAGGAGGCTGAGGGCCAACGCTTGCCTCTTGGGAAAAGAAGGGTTAGGTAACCAGGTACGATAGCTTTCTCGATTTTGTTTTCACCCAGGCAGTATACTTGAGGATGTGGGGAAAAAAAAAGCAGAGGAAAAGGATGAAGAGCGAAGAGATCAGTTCTAAAAGCAGGTTTAGGGTTTGGGGTTGGGTGGGGAATGTTCGGGAGATTGATTCTTCTCTGGCGAGTGACAACTGCACCACTACGATCAGTACGATAAGTACAAACTTCTTCATAGATAGACAGATAAGAGTAGATTAGACCATATAAAATTTCCAACAGCTTAAACTAAACAGAGTGCTACACACCATCCATACAATACAGAGGACAAATAAGAAGAAGAAGGCGCGAGAAGACAAAGAAAAATAAGAAGGAAATTGGAACCTCCTTAATTTCTCTCCAATTTGCTTCACATACAAATCATCATACACGCGAATTAAACCAAACAAGAAAGATCGTGCCCTTAGTTGGAGGGGTTGCTCCTGAAGGAACCCAGGGCCTTGATGGCGGTAGCCCTCAGGATGTACTGGTGGTACACCGCCGCGGCAAAGGCTCCGACGAGCGGGCCCACCCAGAAAATCCACTGCATGAACCACAAAGTGAAAACAGAGTCATTTCAAGTCTAAAATCAAAAGCAACAAGCGTAATTGTTTTTTCTAGTTTGTTGACGGACTCACATGGTCGTGCCAGGGCTTTTTCTTGTTGTAGATGACCGCAGCGCCAAGGCTACGGGCGGGGTTGATGCCGGTCCCAGTGACGGGGATGGTGGCGAGGTGAACCATGAACACGGCGAACCCGATGGGGAGTGGAGCCAACACCTGTGAGTAATTTGTTAGTGATTCAGAAGCAGGCGGGTATCTATCTTATGCATCCTCTGTTCTGAGTACGTACGGGGACGTGAGAGTCGCGGGCGCTGCGCTTGGGGTCGGTGGCGGAGAAGACGGTGTAGACGAGGACGAAGGTGCCGATGATCTCGGCGCCGAGGGCGGTGCCGCGGGAGTAGCCAGAGGCGACTTGGTTGGCGCCTCCACCGTTGTCGTCGTATTGGATCTTCATGATCCCCTTTACGATGCCAACCCCCACAATGGCTCCCAAGCACTGCGCCACTATGTAAAACACCATCCTCAGAAGCGACACCTTCCTCGCGACGAACAGCCCGAATGTCACCGCCGGGTTGATGTGCCCTCCTAAAAAGACCAAGGAGAAACAAGATTTAGTGTGCACGTACAAATTTCCCTTAATTAAGCTTTCAGGGGGGCGCTGAAGCATGAAAGATTTAGGGGGCGAGGAAGAACCTGAGATGCCGGCAGTGCAGTAGACGAGGATAAAGATCATGCCACCGAATGCCCAGGCGATTCCGAGAAGACCAACGCCGTTGCACTCGTCCCCGGCGCTCTGCACCTTGTAGCCGATGACGGTGGCGATGGAGACGTAGAGGAAGAGGAGGGTGGCGATGAACTCGGCGATCAGGGCGCGGTAGAAGGACCAGAGGAAGAGCTCGCCAAAGTCCAGCAGAGGCGCAGGAGGCGGATCGCTGTAGTCCTTCGCCGGCACCTGCTCCCCCTCCACGCTAACTTCCTTCGACATGGTTCCCTACTTTCCTCCCCTCTACTTTGTTTTCCCCCTCCCGGCCTCCCCTCTTTGCTTTAGCCTTTAGCTCACTCGCTGCTTCTAGCGTCTGCTGCTGTGCTTGTCCCGCGTGCTTTTATAAAAGGAACAAGAGCGAGTGTTTTCTATGGATAACAGGTGGGCTGCAATGGTTGGTTGCGCAGCTTGACAAGGAGAAAACAAAATAAATAATTGTATAATATATATTGAATTATTGGATTACATATCCATCATCGACGACCATTTTGCCTTGCGCACAAATGTGAAGCACAACCTCCGGTACACAATAAGGAAGAAGGTTCACGTGAACGGCCTGCACTTAAATTCCACCCCCAATCTGGTGCTGCTGTTGGTATATACGCTGTCTTAGGTGTCATCACAAGCGGATCAAGAGTAGTAGGTGGTCCAGATGGGTCCCCGTGACAGCCAGACCATGTGAGCTCATCATCTTTTGGGCAAATGAATGAGACCGGATAGCCTTGTCAGGTATTTGTAATTTGCACGCACTCAAGCACACCAGAGTCAGCCTGGCGCAATTCGGCTCTGTCTCACAACCTTCACATCCGTAGCCGATTGGGTCCAATATCTTACTTTTGAGCCTAATCAGTGGCCGGATTGCGTCCGAGGGAAGCGAATTTGTTAGACGTGCCCGGCCCCATTTAGGGTGTGTTGGGTTTGGTTTGCTCTTTTGCGCTGCGATATTCTAATTATAGACTACTTGAAATACACAACTCGAGAAAGTCGCTCTAATGTTTTCTACTCCAGCATTGTAAGTTAGCCATGACCGTCCGGATGGGATCGAACGGTGTATCCTCCGCCTGAGCATCCATGACTCGGTCGTACGCATGGAGCCGCGAGTCAGAGAGAAAAAAAAGGCATAAAGGATATCAATCCATATATATAAACACGTGTCACATGCGGGGCGCTGGGACAGGCTCGTCCACGTGGGTTTTCGCTGTGGCCACGCTGTGCAGTCGCGGTCCGTCCTCGCAGCGTGATTTGACTTGTTACCCCTCGCTGACCACAGGCGAACAACGAACACACCATCGAGCCTTGCAGCGTTCGCACACTAGCACGTGTCACACTGTCACGTTGTTTTTTACTGGGCGGCTTCTGGACGTTTCCGGGATCTTCGTGGCAACGGTCGGAATTCGGAAACCAAGCTGCGCTGTTCGGCACAGCAAACACTAAAAAAGATGTAGACTTGGCACCCCTGGAAATGCCCGCTGTTTCATTAAGAAGAGCGGATGAGAGAAAACAGAAAGTCAGGACCACTATTTCAGTCTTTTCTCGATTTGCCCGTTGGGTAATCAATATGCGGGCCCTTGCACAGCTCGACTGGCCAACCCCTCCCAAATCCAATCCCGCACAAAACTTCGACCCGGCTGTTCCTCTCCCCCGCGGCCCGCGCCATCACTTGTTCTGCCTCGATCACGGATATCTGGAAGCAGCTAACCATTACGTGGCACGTGTACCTCGCGTTGGCCATCCGGATAACGTTGTGACATATATAAATAATAATGTCACAACGAACAATCCTTTCCCCAAATTCAGCATTAGTATATGAACAAACCATCACAAGCTTCACGATAATATTTCTAAATCATGATGATAATCTTCTAGTTATTTAATTAAGTGTTAAAAGCAATTTTTATTGCCTGAATGCCTTGTGCAGTTATTTTATACGCGAAAACTGGAACCCATAATCGTCTTCACATGTACAATCCTTGATCAACTAACATTCACTCATGAATAGTCAGTCAAATGCCGGCAACTTTTTGGAAAATAGTGGCCGCCCAAAGAAAATGCAGAACTATCGCGACACAATTGTTCGGCTTCAAAAAAAAAAAAAAGCTAATTGACTTAAGCATACAATTAAAGCCACTAGTTTAGTGAAGCAAAGCCCAAAGTGTAATTATAGTTTGGTAGGGTTTTCTTATAGCACGTCATAAGGGGACAACGATGTGTATATTAATAAGTTGATAAAGAAGGGAAGGTGATGAAATTATGAGACCCTTTTATTAACTTTTACTGCCGCCAATGCTCTTCTTTCTTTGTGGTACAGAGCCGGTTGCTTAATCTGCACACAACAATAGTTTTAATGTCAGCTGCCCCCACAGGATAGACACGGCGCTAAGAATTTAAAAGCTCCAGGATGTGCACAACGTGATCTGTCAAATGAATGCAAATAGTACGATTCGCTTGTTAAAAGTTAAAACTACTCCTCCACGTCATCCTTCCGGATAGACTTCATCTGCAGCTGCTCAAAAATTAAAGAATCTTTTAGTCAGTGTAACATATAAATTTCTGCTCAGGTTTGCTTCGTTCGGCAGGCAATCAAGAGCAGCTGCACAATCTTCAGTCGGTTAGCTTCCACTGTACTACCACCACATCGATGTCCCTTTCTTTCTTTTTAATTACTCGCAATGATTTACAGAGTTTACAATGCAAAGTGGCATCAGAAAAATTAAAAGAGGCAATTTAAAATACAAAGATTGAGGCACATCATGCATGTTATAATTATTCAATGAAGAAGCGTATAAAAGAGTCCAAGGATAGCGAGGCTCTTCTGGCAGCCTATTTTTGTGTGGTTGTGAGGAGAATATTGTCGCCCGATGCGTGTTTCAGTTTATGGTGCTTATAAAATTTGAAGAAAAGAAGGGCGACGAAATGAGCCCTCAATCATTTGGAGCTAGAAGGTACCAGAATTGGTCGGCGGGCTGCTCCAAAAACAAATCTTTCTAATTGGATTCGACACCGTCGGATGGATAGGGGGGAGAGAGAGACAAGCAAGGAAAAACGAAAAAGGCATAGCGGAGCCATTTCAATTGCAGCAGCATCGCCATCAACCAATCGATTTCATTCGGAAAAATCCTGACCTAATGCACTTAAATTCGCCCATGGCTACGCAGTTTGCTGCAGCTATAATTTAATGGGATTGAGAAATTATGTGGTGGCCGTGACATTAACGCATGAGGTGTACTAATCGCGGCTGAGATGCCAATATGCGAATAATAATTCCAATAGAAGGTCGATGTGATTGTAAGGGCGTTCCGATCAGAAGATTGCGACCTGTGAGGTCGATCATTTGCCGGTGTTATTTAATCCATGTGCACATAAAACTAACATAGATTGTAAATTAATAAAGACTTGATGTAAATGTTGAAAATTAGAAATAATAATTTAGCTAATAAAATATTTAATATTTTAATAAAATTCCTTTTCAAATCTTGAGGTTACATCAAGCGCACACTCTACTCAAGCTCTTGCATGAGCATCTAAATCAAGGATCCCTAATCTCTTACTTTCATTTTGGCGTGATAGCGAGCTTCCAGTCAAAAAAAGCCATATAATCTCGTTACACGTAATGTATCCTTCCTTATTAGATAGCACTTAACTTTCGAGGAACCAGAAAAGGATGCGCAATAAAAGGAAAAAAAAAAGGCATTGATAACGTTTAAGTCCCACTAGTAACAAGAAATCACCGTACTCGACCTGACATCATAAAAAGAAAATCCAGTCTAAAATATTAATGATACCCGAGTCACAATTTCAATTCACAGGAAAGGTGCAGCAGCATGTTTGGATGCCACATCTTTTTCTTCGTTTCCACCGCCTCATTCTCTTTATCCACCCTTTGTTGGCCATATTTCAATAATACGAGATAGATTCTTCTCTTCTCTGTCTGCTTCTGCTTGTACTGAACCAAATCCAAGATGCCAAACCCTTTCTCAACACACTCCTCGCATCCCCTCTCGGTGGTGCATCTTGGCCGAGCCAATTTCTGCACGCCACTCCGTAGCATTTGGTTTACTTATATTATCTATCATTCATTCGCGACAATCTCATACGAAAGTGACCACATGTGGACACAAATATTCCAATTCATTCGCTGCATTACTCTACGTTTCACATTGCTTTGAGCCGGCCTGAGAGGCAGTGGGCTCGGTGGTCATGGGCTGGTGTTTGGGCTCAATAGTCGTGAGTATATACCCACGTCTGCGCCTAATGGTAATTGGAACTGGTACTTGGACACGGTGGTTACAGGCCTTTGGGCTCACTAGCCTTTATAAACTTGTCAGTGAAGAATAAATTTTACTTAATGTGAAATTATTAAAAGAATAAGGTATGTACCTACCTATTTTAGCTGGTGGCTAACGTATCATATGATATTTAGGTTTTGTTACGCGGAAAAATTTTCTGAGCAATGCCCTGCTCATCCGAACCTGAGCAACCCTACTCAAAAAAAAAAAATTACGATTCTAAAAATTATGGAAAAATTATTGTAGTGTAGTGCACGATAAGAGCTTTCCAACGGTACCAAGATCGTGGATTTTCGCTATGTCCACGATGAGATATCGTGAACACAAAGATAGTGGATCAAATTGCTACAGTAACAGTGTAAAAATCTATGATCTTTGTGTTCACGATATCTCATCGTGGACACAGCCAAAATTCACGATCTTGGTATCGTTGAAAAGCTCTCATTGTGTACTACACTATAAAAAATTAAAATTTTAATACTAAATAAAAAAAAAATATTATTATTTTAAATAATTTAAAATAATATATTTATTTATTATTTTAAATTTTAATATCAGTTAAAAAATTATTAACTAAATATTTTATAAATTTTAATAATAAAATATAATACAGTATAATACAATTTAATATAATTATAAAATTATTAATAGCGAGCACGTGATTAGCGATGCATCGCCTAGTCGCTTATGACTAAAATTTTTACCCTAATTTCGAAATTCGTAGTGATTAAATCTCTCAAATCAAGCCAATTTCCCAATTAGACACGTGTGCTCAATTGTACTGGTTCCCTTTGGGCCGAAGTGTTCGATGGACAGCCGCACAGCCGACCGCCTCGTGCTCTCTCCGACTCTCCTCTCCCTTTTCCTCGATGCTCGCAGCACGAGCTTAGCTTATCATGATCCGCAACCCAAACCGCTTCATAAAAAGCACTTTATTGGTAATCTTGATGCAAGAAGGCAAGCAAGGATTAATATATGCACAGCCGAACTTAGGGCCGGTCTAATATATTCCGGCGGGACAGCGGAACAGAAACCCTTTCTAATTCCTGGTTCTGTTTAGGGCCGTTCTTCAACGTCTAGATCGATACAGAAGCGATGAGTCGGGCCGCCCACCGTCTCGTCGCCCAAACCATCCGCCGTCGCAGCCTTCCTGCGCCTCAGTTTTTCTCCGCCGCCTCCCAGCAGCAGACTTCACCAACTCCTCTCGCTAACGTGTCAAACTTGCCCCGATCGAGAAGGTGGTCGTCACTGCTTCCTGCTTCACCGACAAGGTTCGTCTCCTCTGGAATTGCTGGAGCTCTCTCCTTATCATTGACCCTTGTCACGGTAGCGGAGGCCAAGGAGCAGCCCTCCCCCGAGCTGATCCCCAAGGATGTAGTCCTCTACCAGTACGAGGCCTGCCCCTTCTGTAACAAGGTCAAAGGTAATTTCTTTCTGCTGGATTCTTTGCATGAACCGCACCTTCTTTATCGAGGATCTTGAAAGGTCAGGGATCCATGTAAGTTGTAATTTACCAAGTTCATTGTCGTTTTACAGTAGGTAATTGTGAATGTAACATGGTTGAACAGATTTCTAAAACCATGGTTGCGTATGCGGGACTAGAAGGAACGTTTAGGCTATTACGTCTTTAGAACAGAACAATTATCCAAAAAAAAAAAGCAATTGAGATATTGAGTTATGGTCTTATTCTCTTAGTTACAATGGAAAGCAGATTTAATTTATTTTAGGTTAGTTAGACTAGCTCATTATATAATTTGAATGAGGTGAAACGTATTTAAGGTTCTCTGTATTTCTATCTTGAGCTAGCATTTCACTTCAATTTTCTGATATTGTCCGCATTGTTAGATTTATTTGCACATGCCTAGAACAACTCTAAGCAAACAACGCTCATACAATTTGAAATGATTATCGAATCCATCTGATACAAATAGCACACATGCAAATACCATTGGTCAAAATTGCAACTGGAAAAAAAAATGGCAGGAGTAAAGACATTAATGTGCATGACATGTACTCAATAGTCAGTACTTCCATAACCAGGGAACACACCCGCTGTGATTTTTGATATTTGTAGTTGTGCAACCAGAGACAGAAACTTTCTTACACAGTAATATATATATATATATATATATTGTATCTGTTACCGTCTTATCTCCAAAATCAGAACATCTTTCTGTATATGAGGAAAGCAAAATTTTGTATTGATATGTATCCCCCCATAATCTTGAGGCAACCTTGGGGAAACATAGTTTTTTATCTCCATCCATGAACCTTTTCTTTGCTCGTTACTGTGCATAGGCTTCAATACAAATTCTCATCTAAAATAAATTCTGTCAAAGTCCAATTTTAGCTGCTTTATTTGGTCAATGTGCTCTCCATTCAAATAATCGTGTTCCAAAGAAACTATTGCTTTTGAAGCTCCTCTACATCATGGATATACTCAGTACATTGCATATGGCTAAACTGGAATGTCTAATTTTTTGAGTGCTTTCCTTAATTTGAGAAGATTTTGAATCCACCCTGAACTTTAAAATTACCAGTCTACCCCATGCAAGAGGAGCAAATGTGCTGAAGGAACTCTCACTGATCAAATAGTTTTAAAAGGAAGGTTCTGATTCCATTGGGTAATCTTGTACATTGCTATATGAGTGTTGTAGTTAGATAATATGGATCCACTCCTTGTTTCCTATGTTCAGGGAGAAAATGCTGTGCATATATGAATCAATTATGGTGCGGTAATCCAATTAACGTGCAACAAGAGATGAGAAAACCAAAAGGCAGTGATGTACTTTGGCGCTTGCAATTATTTCCCATGCTTATTTAGGAAATTTGTCAATATACTCATCATTTCTTGTTACATATAGTATTAAGAGAACTTGCATGCATCGGCACTGGAAGAGAGTAGTCCTGTAATCCCATCACTTCCGAAGCAACATGGAAATGATTGGAAATGTATTGCTAAATTGTAATATAATCATCCTTCTTTACTGAGTTTTCTGCTCATTAGTTCTCTCCTGGCACACGGAGTTTCTTTCATTAGATATCTTACCATGCATTTGGAAACACTGTAAAGATGGAATATAACTCTTCTTTTTGTAGTAACCTGATCGCATTCATCTTCACTTAACAGCAAGCATGTAATGAGTTTCCTTGATGTTTGCGCTAGACTTCAATCAGAGATTACATTAACTTATTCTCTTTCTATCTTGTTGTTTCCAGCATTTTTGGACTATCATGATATACCATACAAGGTTGTGGAGGTGAATCCTCTTAGTAAGAAGGAGATCAAGTGGTCTGATTATAAGAAGGTTCCTATACTTGTTGTGGATGGAGAGCCATTGATAGAGTCATCAGGTTTTTTGAACTTATTAAGTGTGAAATTTAAATTTATTTATATAAATACGTGCTTGTTGGCCAGTGTGCAAAAGGATAATTCACTTGATTGCTTTGACATTATTCACATTTTGGCTCTTATTTCAGAGATAGTGAAAAACATGAGTCAAAGGTTGCGTCCTGATAACTCCGAAATTGGTGAGGAAGAAGCAAAATGGCTTAGGTATGGTTTTTACCACAGGAGTTGTTTGATTTGATATTTTCTTGAAACCTTCATATGTTCTTTTTTTATTTACTTCGATGTTGATAATATTTCTTTTCCATTCAAGTTATTGCATCTTCTCCTTGATCAGTGACATGTTTTCTATTTATGGACTAAAAAAATCTGTACATGAAAAAGAAATACGTGTTCTACTTGATCATACTAGCAAGTTGCGTTAGCAAAATAGATCTTAGTCATTAAAAAAATTTTGCATGAGCACCACTAGTGAGATGTGCAGCTACTGCTGTAGTTTGCTTATAGTTCAGTTTCCCTGTTGTAGGTGGGTTGATGATCACCTTGTCCACATGTTGTCACCAAACATATACAGAAGTACTTCGGAGGCGCTGGAATCCTTTGATTACATATCTAAGCATGGTAAGTTCTTAGTATTTGATATTACATCTTCATAAATATGTTTCATGTTATACTTTGGTTGTGCAGATGAAGATTCTTATTTCTTGATACTGAGGTGATTTATATTGAGATTATAATGCCATAAAGCATGTCAAAGGTCATTACGGAACTATCATTT
Organism: Costus lasius; assembly: GCA_027563935.2. Lineage (NCBI taxonomy): Eukaryota > Viridiplantae > Streptophyta > Magnoliopsida > Zingiberales > Costaceae > Costus > Costus lasius. The sequence goes on along the minus strand of CM050451.1, from coordinate 117,122,387 downwards.
AGTCAAGTGAGAGTAAAAGAAGTATCAGAGTTTCTTTTGTAATGCTTAACCTACCTAGCTGGCGTACAAAAGATCAAGGGCACAACATTCACTAAAAAAATATTTGTTCTTTGTATTTGTCTCTCTTTTGGTCATCTGGAATTTCTCATTGTAATCTGTATGATATTTTTGCCACAAAATCAATACTTGCGAACTTAGGTTAAAAATCTTATGATTGCTGTGTCTGCGAACAATGTTGCAACCCTTTTAGTTAGTTTTTCATAGCTGTAATAAACATTGTGCATCTATGAAATTTCAGTTATGATCATGCATAGCATCAGTTGTAGGAATAGAATTTGGTCTATGATTTTTTAGCGTCAAAGTAGATAGAGTATTAAGCTAATTCAGTTAGATGGGTGTTGCGAAATAAAGTAAAGTTACTGGTGCAGTGTAAATGATGCCTTTTCTCCAATACGTTTCTACGTTGATTGCAGGATGAAGCTTAACTGCATTATATCGTTTCAAGATAATTGTTCAGCGTTCTGGTTCTTTAGTTAAATTAGTTTCCTTGATATTACTTTTGTATTCTGAAGACTTATTAGGGGTAATTTTGCCACATGATTTTTGATAAAACTGATCTGCTAAACTTTTTGGCAACCCTTCTGACACATTGGAACTTCTTCCGTAAATAAAACTTTGTATTGTCTCAGGAAACTTTAGTACTACAGAGAGATTTACTGTGAAATATGCTGGAGCGGCAATCATGTATATGGTGTCCAAGAAGCTGAAGAAGAAATATAATATCACTGATGAACGCGCCGCTTTATACGATGCTGCACAAACATGGACTACAGCTCTTGATGGCCGAGATTTTCTAGGTAACTCAGTCTTAACTTCAGAGTTGGAATGAGAACATTTTAATTTTCTGAGTTACATGCTATAAACAATTAATTACTTTTTATCAGGTGGTTCAAAGCCTAACTTAGCGGACCTTGCTGTCTTTGGCGTTCTAAGACCGATAAGATATTTAAAGGCAGGCAAAGATATGGTGGAAAATACTAAAATTGGCGAATGGTATCAAAGAATGGAAAATGCTGTTGGAGAGTCCGCAAGGATAACTTCTTAATATGCAAATATCATTTATTTGGTGGATCTAATTTATGAAGGCAAAACGCAGGTTCTTTTCCAAGTTCTCTTTTTTAATGATATTTGATCATTATGGTATTACAGGAGCCAGAGCTAGCTCTGGGAAATAGTTTTGAGTCGTGAATTTACGGGGATGTGTTTTTTGCCTGCCTAGCAGGATTATCATTGCTAGTAATTTTGTTTCTTAATAAGGTATAACCACGTTATATACGACATTATTACCATCAAAGTTGAGACTTTTCATTTCCTTGGGGCTTCTTGTTTGCTGGGTGACTGATTTCTTATATTGTTTCAGAACTTATAATTTTGGAAACTTGTTAGGTGCGACTATACCATGAAAGTTAGGGGTATGTTCCTTAATTTTCATCCTTCATGAGCTCGCTCTGCGGGTAAGGATATAGGTATGTTTCCTGATTTCTCTTTTCTGCAGGCTTACTGTAGGAATCCTGATATCTTACCATTGAATTATAACTTCAAAGAATTTAGGCATTTGGCATAGCTAAAATTTTTAATTTTTGTTGGTTAAAAAAAGTACTAGTTGAAAAGTAGCTGGTTGGAAAAATTAAAAAGTATTTGGCTAAATTATTATGCTGGTCAAATTTTTATAAAAATATTTAAAAATAATTTTAAATTTAATATTTTTTATTAAAATAATAATTTTATTTGCGTAGAGATATACGAATATAAGTGTGGACATGAGGTGTAAGAAGAAAAATAATTAGAAAGTAGCCAAAAGTAATTTTTTTCAGTTTTTCTAAACTTATGTTGCAGCTTGTTAAACACTCTAGCTTTTCAAAATTAGTTGCTTTGACTAGCAAAAACAGCTGATCAACTATGCTAAACATGGCATTAATTAGTTTTCAAAACTTTAGTATTATTTAGGGCTTGTTTTGCCTCGCTTTTAAGTTGATTTTAATCAGTTTTTAAGCAAAAAGCAGTTAGAAAACTGTTTGGTAATGAAAAGTAGAAGCAGCAAAAGCAGTAAAAAATCAGAAGTTGTAAAAGTTACAATTTGATGTTTTTGCAGCTTTTATTTTTCAAAAAAATTAATTTATATGATTTTAATTAAAATTTTAAGTTTTATTATTTTAATAGTTAAGATATTAATACTAAACAAAAATATAATATATTTATTATTTTAGATAATTTAAATAAATATTTATTTATTATTTTAAATTTTAACAGTAATTAAAAAGTCATTAGCCAAACACCTTATAAATTTTGACAGTGCAGTATAGTATATCACATTGCAGTTTAGCACAGTTATAAAGCTATTAACAGCGGGCCTTAATAATATTGCCATCGAATGGCAATAAGTTGAAGCATAACGTTAATTAAACCCTTTAAATTTTTTGTGACATATTAAAGCATGGAAAAGTTCACAACAACGCTATCATACAAACAGTAGTGAAACCCAAGCTTGATAATATAGTAAGTGTGATGCTCCCGGGATTTAGCACAAATCCCAAAGCACACCGAGATGGAGTGATGGCGGGATCCCTCGTCATCAGCCGTGTTGGACGACTCGGGTGTGCGATCGTGTCACTGAGGCTGACACAAGTCCATAGGGTGAGGGTCGAGTCAAACCACGGAGTGTGGGTTCACACGTGGATGTGGGCTTCTGACTCGACCCATGGACCCCAGACCCCCTCGCACGAGCTTGCGAGCGTGCGCATCGAGGAGGGTCAACCGCGGGGCGATTCTGAGGTCAAATCGAACCCGAACCGGACCTGAACCACCTTCCAGGCTGAACCGAACCGGTTCAGCCGGTTCAGACCGGGCTACAGTGCCCGCGTACGCGGAAAGGGGAAAATTTCCCCTGTTCCTCGTCTTCACTGGAAGCGGCGCCGTCCGCCGTTGATTCCGGCCAGCTGGAGGCGACTCGCCGGATTTGGAAGGTGCCTGACGACGCAGGCTGGCGTGGCGGCGAGGTGGGCGGTGGATTGAAGGCTGGGACTCTACGTGGACGAGCCTAGGGCGGATTTTCCATCCACCCCGGTGGAAGCGAGATCTCCGGCCAATCACCGCCGGAGATCGCGGCTGCGTGGCGACGAGGATGGAAATCCCATCCTCGTCGAGGGGAGGTTGCAATCAAGCATTCAGAGAGCTTGAGCAAGGTCTGGCGACGACGTAATCTCGGCGAGATTTAGATCTGAAAACAGAGTCACCTTCTTCTTCGTCGGCGACGAGGCTCCGGCCACGGACTCGTCGGCAAGGGCTCTCAGATCAACTCACCGGTGCTCTGAGGTAAGGAAGGGTTCATCTCTTCCGGCACCGACAGCCAGACGCGGGAGTGCGATCGGATTTTCCGATCGCCGGTTCCACGCAGTGACAGCTTCCATTGGGTTTGAATTCTCGTCGGCGGCGACTCCTCCGGCGACACTACTCCGGCAGCGACTTCGCCTCTCGTCGGCGACCAGATCCCGACCTTCCGGCGCAGCTCCGGTGGTCGAACGGTGACGGACGGGAGAGGGGAATCTTTCCCCTGTTTCAGCCAACGCTCGGCGTTGGTTCGGACGCGAGCGGGAGAGGGAGAAGGGAGGAGAGAGGGGGTTGACGCGCAGGTTCGTACGCGCGTCTCGCTTCGTCTCCGACCGGACTTTCCGACGCAGCTTCTCGGAGGATCTCGGTGGGCTCGGCTCGTGGAGTGGTGGCACGCTACAAGGGTAAACCCTCCCCGGATCTATCGTGTGTAGTGGTAGTAGAACGGGTTTCTCGTGTGTAGTGGATAGAGGCTTTACCGCCGTCCGGACTTCGTGTGGCTTTTCGTCCGGACGGTTCTTTGCGTTATCTGCGCCCGCATATGTGTAGTGCGGGTTGTGCTTATTTGTAGGTACTGCTTGCTTGCTTGCAAAGTCCAGGACGTGTGTGCCGGCACCCTTGAAGGTGTTCGCCACCGTCCCCTTGTGATTGATTGAGGCCGCGCCGGTGCCTATCTCGGCCGTGTAGAGAAAGGAGCGCGGGTTGAGGGAATTTCTGTGAGTGCAAAGTGTTTTGGAGAGTTTCCATCACTTTGACACAGTTGAGAGATTTGTATTCGTGTCCGAGGGGCGGTATTCATACCGAACCCTTCGCGCACGTGGTGTGAGGACTTGTAAAAGTGCTAGGCCAGCTTCCGCAACGCGATCCTAACCGGTCGCGGGCCACTCTAGTGTAGGGCTGAGATCTCCGTGAGGAAATCTGCCGGTTGTGGTTAAGTTTATTATAAAAAAAATAAATTTGCCCATAACAGTAAGCAACATGATGAGTGTCTCAAGCTCAATAATCTGAGAGATGGCAGTCCGTGGAGACACTATCAATAAAATCATGTGTAGGAGTAAATACCGAGATTATGGTAAGAGACGATGAAATCCATGACGAAGGGTGAGACAATATCTCAAATTATGCCATCCCTTTCATAAATAGTATTGAAAATTCAGAAAGCAACCCTAGCAATTGCACTGTTTTCAAAGCGACCCTGCTCCATTGGACACTCTGGTCATAACAAATCAAATCAGTGGACCACTAGTGAATGGTGATTCAATGAAAGTTTTATACGAAGGAGTCATTTAGGCAAAGATCTTACCTTTCTCTACTTCTAACCATTTCCACCTCTTTCACTCGCAACCAAACAAACGCTAGCTTCGGATCAAACCCCACTTGCCATGTTTGCATTCCGCCACCAGCCCAATTATTGATTTTGGCCAACCTGGACTTGCAATGTTTTAGCTCCACACCCAGGAGCGTACCACATGGGTTATGTCCTGCATCTCCTCTCATCTCGGAGAGTACACTATCTGTTGGCCACTTTAATTTTAGCTCTATAAAATCTACGTACTGAAGAACATACATGTGATCATTCAGCCTAGCTATAAAGAAAACATATATCGGAATGTGTAGAATGTTTAGCACTAGATCAATTTATTGATCAATTTACAAAAAAGAAAAAGGTAAATGGTACATCCAATATTTGTAATACATATATATTCCTTGCAAGCAAAAACTAAGTTGACTAGGGATCAAAGGAGGTACGAGTCAATATGTGCACTAATCACAAGCCAATACTTCCCTTCGCCATACCGAACTAACAAAACAATTCATTTCATTCGAATGCTTCTGTAATCTAAGAGACCAGATTCTATTCCAGGAAATTGAAGTGATCATCAGATTTGCAGTAGAGTCTCAGCTCCAGCCAGTCCCGTATCTAAAACAAATAGAAGCTTTTCCACTCCGCATGGGCTCTTCTTGCTGCTGCGAGGGAGTGCTCAAGCACAAGTCCAGGTTCAGGTCCGGGCACATGTGCTTGTTGATTTGCCATGACTCTTCCCTGCTGCTGCTGCTGTTGCTGCTACAGCTGCTGCTGGTGGTTGCAATCTTCTCTTGATGGCTCGTCACGAAAGATATCGTGAAGTCCGGCAATCGCGCGTGCATTACTGGGCGGTGCGTTGCCGGATCTATTCCTCGACTCACCAGCTTTCTCCTGATGTGCGTGTTCCAGTAATTTTTTATCTCGTTGTCTGTTCTCCCCGGCAATCTTCCCGCTATGACGGACCATCTGCAAGCCACAGTCCAGTCCATTTATTAGTTGATGTTTACCTTTTTGTTAAATTCTTTGTCGCGGGACGATATCTTACTTGTTGCCGAGTCGGCTATGGAGGTTGATGATCAGCTCATCCTCTTCCTCTGTGAAGTTGCCACGCTTGAGGCCGGGGCGCAGGTAGTTGATCCACCGCAGGCGGCAGCTCTTGCCGCACCGGAGGAGCCCCGCCGCCTTGGGCAGCGAGCGCCAGCAGCCTTCCCCGTGGGCGCGGATGTAGGCCACGAGACGGTCGTCTTCCTCCTTGGTCCACGCCCCTTTGTTGATGTGCGCCTTCTCGCAGCACGGCGACCTCCCCATTGCTCAATCTCTCCTACTCCGACAAGTAGCTAGTCCGCAATTAGAGCTCGTCACCTCCTGATTTGGATTATATGCTGTCGAGTTGGTGACATTTTTAATGGCTAATAAAGTGTTTGATTTCGGTTTTGGAAGGGAGGAGGTTGGGTTGGTGACGATAAATACAAAATGGCTACAGAGGATTGGAGGGCTTCCCTTTCCTCCCGTCATCATTGGCCAGTTTCATCTGCAAGGGATAACCACTGGATTATATTAGTAAGGTAGGTTTGAACTAATGCAGGGTACTACGTCACGGGTGGGTGCGGCTGCCGTGTCTGGATTCAGGCAAAACGGCCACCTGATCATAATTACATATTTTTTTTGGTCAAGGATTCCTGACCAACTTTGCCTTCCTTCCTTTGATATTTTAGACTATTAATCGTTGCACTGCACTGCTCTCCATTTCTTTTAAAATCTAATGTCCGTGGACTTCTTATTTTCATGCCTCTTTAATCTAATGTTTTCTGCACTTACATGGCAGGCAATCTATCCGTCCATCTTAACACTACCCAATTGTACGTACTCTAACATAAGATTCAGGAGATATTCTCGCTCTTCTACGCTGGAACTATCCTAGCAAGATGAGTCGTCTGGATGACAATTGAAGAGCAGCCAGTCGTAGATGGCCGTTTGGAACAAAGATTGAAGAGTACCGGATCGCCGTAATGACTAGTATAAAGGTCTAGAAATGAAATAATAATGAAATTTATTATTCGCACTTGCTGCCCCTGCATGGAATTTATGTCCTTCCTTCGCGTTAGGTGGTGTTCTTCCTTTACCGATCTCCAAGACTACAACTACTGCCCCTCTGCCGTTAACTTGATGACTTGGTTAATTTTAAATACTGTACGTCACTGTTTAGCTTATCCATCCATGGAAGTTTCAGTTCATTCTCACCCAATATCTTGAGGTTTTTTCCTTCCTTACCGATATAATGCATCACAAATTCTTGCCTTCTACAACACTAACTAAAGTGTGCGCCAATATATCTGAGGGCGTCACAGGATACAAAACCCGACGCTTTCAAAAGCGTCGGTACCTTAACGGCGGCGGCCGCCTAAGCTTATGTATTCCCGACGTTTTGGTAAGCGTCGCTGTACTTGCCGTATTTCCGTGGTTATGCTCTCAAAACCTAACGTGAAAAATAAGAAAGAGACTCTCTCCACAACGATATATGGAGCCGTGGAGGCTGTTGGCCTGTAAGTCGTTCGGAAAAGTAGCTCTACTACCAGTCGATAGGCTATGGCATCAGGCACATTAACTATTACTGCATAATTTGTTCAAGTTAGGTGGCAAATATGTGATCCTAATGTATGTGGAGCTCATTTAAAATTGCTTAATTACGTGGGAAGGAGCCACATCTCGCGAGATTTGTGCATAAATTATAATTAATTAATAAGATCATGGACGAGAGTTAGGTTAGAATGCAAAGTGGAAGATTATTATATACACAAGCGCAGGTGGACAATCCATGTTGCACTCGGCTCCTTTATTAATCATCCTATAAATAGAAATTAGAATCTGGATAACTACGCGAACTACTTAAGCATGCACGCTGACTCCGCACCATTTTGTCACAATTAACATGCATACATCTCAATTTTCATTCACACACAAACCAAACTTAGGATGTTGCTCCAAAAGCTACTCACTTCTTATCTCTCTCCCTTGTTCTTATGTGGAATACATACATAAAAGTCTTGTGAGTTTGTTATTTTTATAAATTTTTTTTTAAAAAAAATAAATTAATGGTAGTATTTTATACTCTTAAGTTAATAAAATTACAATAAGTTATATTAAAATAGGTTTATTTTTAATTGCATCGGAAATGACTACTATAAATTATAGAGTCCCCGTTTAGTGATCTTACGTGATGCTGACTAGGAGACAGTGATGGGTTATAAATTAGATTTTACTTTTATAACAAGTATCAAGTTTGAAGTGAAAAAAGTAATTATATCCCACTTTTAGTTCAACGTGAACAGCGAGAAAAAATATTATAATATAATAGCTTATTAATGAATTTAGCATTTATTAATATATTAAATTTAGTCGTGTAATTTTATATTCTCAATTTTCTCCAAGCGGTAACATAAAATTCTATCTATCATATCTATCTTGTCTAATCTAATCCTAGAAGTGTCCAATTTTCAAAAGGCTGTTTCTTAATTAAACAAGGAGGTCAGCGTGTCATAAATCATATAAAAAAAACTAATGCACACATGAATCACGCAGGTGTCATAAATTATATATATATAGAAATGGGAATGATCAGGTCGTAGCGCCATTTTTGGCAGCGGCCGAACAATTAGATAGACTAGTCGACGGTGGTTCAGTACGAGAGAAGAAAAGTAGGTGCATCAGAAATCATCTTGAAATGGCTTAGGTGAATGCTACTCATCCTCTGTTGTTGTCCAATTGGAGGTATACAATTGCACAACTTCTTATTGACCAACTCCTCCTATTTCTGGTCTTATGTATTTTATTATTATTATTATTAATTTTATTTTTATTCTTATCATTATTGAAAAGTTTTGATTCATCGCTGGCTTGATTAACCCGTAGAAAACTCGTACGAAGGAAATCAGATATGGATGCAATTTGGTAGATACGACCCTTGTGGCTATGTTCTTGTTGAAGATACTAGGTCAAATGAATAAAACTAAAAGATATTGAATGCCTGGAATTCAATAGATTCAAGATTACCAAAAATATTGGTAAATAACGTGGCATTCCTCTAATGCATAGAAGAACCTGCAAGATCATTGTTAGTCTTATGGGGAAAAAAAGTCAAAGACAGACAACGGCTGGTCAGCTTGTATCAACATACTTATCACGTCAGTATGTTGGTACAATCACGCTTTTGAAGTCAATGACTGATGATATGTCAACAATCAGATTGCGAATCTTTACACATCCAATTTCCACGTATTAGCTTGCAAACAAGGCACGAGCTGAAAATTCTTAGCAGCAACTGACAGACATCCAATTTTTTTGGCTTTTGCCATGGAATTGATGTGCGGATAAACGATTAGGTCACCGCTGAAATCAATTTCAAATGGCAATGAGAAAAGGAGGATGAATCAGGTTTACTAGAATTACACTTGAGAATAACTAGTGAGACAAATTTGCAGGCCCAAGCCGAATGGCAAATCTTTGGTGCCGAATGATTCTAGATAAAGTTTGCTGAAATGTTCCAGATATTAATCTGTCTTGGCTGGCCAATGAAATTCAGAATTTGGGGTGAAAATTAATCACGCCTCAAATTCTAAATTTAGATTTGAAAACAATAGAGCATCGTGTTGGTTGTAAAAGAAAGGCCCAAACTATTTTGCCTAATGTCCATTGAGTTAAGTAACGTTAACTTAGTAATTTGTTAAGTTTTCTTGTAACTCTAACCTTGCTCTTTTCTACTTTGAATAAGGTTGGTCCTGCAGCTGATGCGTGAGAGACTTTTGGGGATACAAAATAAACAAGCGAGAAGACTTTTTGAGACTACAGCATTGGTGAAAAATTAAGGGCTTGTTTAGCTTCGTTATTAATAGTTTTATAATTATGCTAAACTGTGTCATACTGTTAAAATTTATAAGATGTTTGGTTAATAACTTTTAATTATTGTCAAAATTTAAAATAATAATTAAATATATTATTTTAAATTATTTAAAATAATAATATATTTTATTTTTCTTTGGTGTTAAAATTTTAAATTATTTAAACTAATAATACTTAAAATTTTAAACAAAATTATATAAATTACTTTTTTTTAAAAGGAAAAGCTGTAAAAGCATCAAATTATAGCTTTTTCAACTTCTGTTTTTTTACTGCTTTTTTGTACTTCTGCTTTTTATTACTAAACATTTTTTTAACTGCTTTCTACTTAAAAACTTATTAAAATCAGCTTCAAAGCTGGGCCAAACAGGCCCTAAGTAGACATTTGATTGAGCATTTTTGGAGTGAAGATCAAGAAGACATCTGGCTCTACATTTCTGTGGCTCTCAAGGTTCAGGTTTTGCTTTTCTCTCCAAGCAGAAAATGGCTGTCTGTTCTTAAGTTTTCTACGTGTTTGACATTCAAGAAGTTTGATATTCTTCTTGGTTATGTGAGTTTTCTGTAGCCCATTGAAAGCAGATTGCTTGTAGATTGCTCAGTGGAAGTTGATTTGGACCCATGGTTTTTTACTCCTTGTTTGAAGGAGGTTTTTTCCCGTTAACAAAAATATGTGGTTGAAAATTTAAAATCTCTTATTTAAAGTGTAACTAGTTATTTATTTATTTATTATTTGTTTATTTCATAATAATTTAAATAAAAAATATTTCGATATTTTTCTATATTTTCAACTTTCTAAAGCAGTAAAATAAGTAAAATGATAAGAACTACAGGCTGGCACAAAATCTGTAATAAGATTTGGTTTTAGTCAGACCGGACTCACGTTCGGGACAGTTATTCTCAGTTCGAGTAGACGTCCTAGTTGAATGGGCTGGATTGTAACTGGGTCAACAGAGCGCCTTTTAATGGACTCGTATCAAGTGGTTGCCATTGCGTCGGGCTAATGCTATGAATACTTCAAAATGCTCTACCCAATGGCACCGTGTCAGCACATCCACAGTAGCCAATCGAATCGGGCTTAGATCTATACGGATCGAATGAAGTTAGTGGGCCTACGCCAGTTCCGATCATATCTCAGCTCCTCGACTCGCGGGCTAAGCAGAAGCTGAATAGCAGCTAAGCCCTAAGCCTCTGTTTTTCTATTTATGTTGGTTTAATTTGTTTCTTTCTACCATATATTGTTTTTTTTCTAATGCAATTAACTAAATTAAGCATAAAATTTATTGTTTCGATATACAAATAATTTTCACAATCTACTAAAGTTTCAACTATGTAATTTTAATTTTATCAATTTATTTTAAGAATATATAAGGATCATTTTCAAGTGAATGGATTTAATAACATCATTTTATAACAAGCGTTAAATTGTTGAATAAAAATGATCCCTACAAATTACAGGAAAGACAAAAATGATATCAAAATTATATATATTTTTTTAATTCAACGTCACAATAATTAATATTTTTAATCCAACAATACTTCTTTCACAATGGTAACCTGCATTAAAGCTCCCCCCTGAATATCTTCTTAAAAATTATGAATAATATTTGCGTTATATATATATAGGTGGTTCAGAAAGTTACACCGAAGTTCAACACGAGACTGAATAAAGTCTACTGAATAAAAGACTTTATTCAGACCGTTTTTCTAACTGACGAAATACCGTTTCCCGCCACTTCACTCTAGCAGACCAAAAAAACATACTAGTTCAGCACAGTAGCCAAATTCAGTCCTCGAGGGTGATTCCATCACATTTAAATTCTTTTATAGCAGCTACTTCCACAATACAGAACAGAATCACATAGTCGATACCCATTCCAAAAAAAAGAAAAGAGGAATAAAAGAACAATTGAAACTTTGAGCCACGACCACCACTGAAATAAATCAAGGACAACTCTCAAGCAGTGGAGATGCTTAAAGATTTACGAGAAAAAAACAACTGCAAAAAGCAAGCATTACACAGGTCAGGTCAGCCTATTCTCTACTCAAGCATAAGAACGCTCATTTTTTCATTACTTCCCCTTTTTTGCTTTCAGATCATTTGCAGCTGATTTTATAGCTGACTTTGCCAGAGTTGTAGGTTTCATGGCACTCTTCGGGTTGAGCGCTTTCCGGATCTTGAAGACTGCCCAAGCCGTGCCAAATGCATGTCCTGCAGCACTAAGACTATCATGTGTGATTTCGGCTGCTTGGTCACCGTACCTAACGTACCAAGAGCCAAGTTAGTCCATACAGAATTCTCATACAGCAAACATAGTAGCAAATATAATGTGCTAAAAGATAAACAAATAAATGCAAACGAAAGTAGAGATCAACAAAGAATAATTCCATAAGAGAAGCTCATACTAGTTTAAGCCATTTTTAGTGCAAATATATGAAAATTTTGCAATACAGAAGGATTGTCAAGTTATCTTTATCTCTAATGCAATGAACTAACTAATTTTATCATCTTCAAATCACCGCTGCCATTTCATATATCGGGGGTTACCAACCTCAAAATATGAACAATTTCGTTGAGCTTTCCATTTTGTCTAGATCATTTAGAAATTTGTTTGTTTTGTAAAACATTGTGAAAAAGCTACATACTCGCCAATTACATTGATAGTATCAGTTATCAGCATATAATAAACAGTACTATTCTCCTATCAATATCAAGTACGGATTACAAGACATGCAAAGATAAATCATTCATGTATGCTATGCAAAATAAAGTAAGTACAAAATGAAAGTAAAAGGCCGATACCTGTGTGATACAACCCCGGTTGTCACAACTGAAGATGTCTGCAGCACATTCTTGCCAGCCATTTCAACAGCATCACAAATTTTCCCTATTGGAATACAAATATAAACAAAAAGGGAGTGACTCGACTGATACAAAATGTAAGAGTTTTTAGTAAGTATTTCGAGGAAAAAATGGTGTTAGCAATTCAATATTTAATCAGCACATATGATAAAAGGTTCGTCTACTACTTAGCTTGTTCACATACAGCACTATCCAAATTTAGCTGAAAGTCAATTTCATGTAACTTAATACAGGTAAAATTATCAAAATTAACACTGAAATCCTTGTAAGTAGGAGTAAAAGAGTGGAGTTAAGGAAACACTTGGTTAAAAAGTCATGATCAACAAGGGAGAACTCGATAGCACATAGCATGAAGATACATGAATTTATCATGCAGTACTCCCCAATGAATCATTGTCATTACTATGCTCTGACCAACCCAAGGCAAACAGATGGTACTTTTAATCTTCACCATGCAGAAGCAAGCAGTGGAAAGTATACAGATATTGGTATTGCATGTCAAGGGTAAGTATTAATTTGAAAAATGTGAAGTTCCAAAGATACGTGGTATGGATGGAAGAACAAAATTCATATATAACAAGTAGTAACTAAGAAATAGCTCCCAACGCTAAAACCATAAATAATAAATTATTGTAAATAACATTAATATTGACACAAATTTAGCTAGTTTGGGATAGTAGAGGGCTAATCAAGTGAGAAAGAAAAATTAAAGAATTAGTATTTGAGAGAAAAACAGGATCGTACCAAATCCATCTAGAGAAGCAAGGATGACTTCACCAGGCAACAGTCCGAAGAACTTTTTGCCTACTTTCGAATTTACAACCGAGCTTGTAAAAAAACCAGAAACCTTCACAACTCCAGAGAGAATTCCAGTTGCAACTTTCTCTGACATTTTTGTGACCCTCTTTACCCTGGAGGAAGATACGCATTTTATTTATAGAGTGGAATAAAACAAAGGAGGTAAGAAATTCATCGGATGCACAAACATATAATGTACTGCCACAAGAAATGAAATGAAAAGATAAATATAGAAGTATCATTGAGTCACGGGAAATTTTAGCAAGAAACATAAGCTTGAACATCATACATTGCACGTGAATCGTGAGACTGACAAATACATCAGTATTAAATCTAATTTAGGAGATGCTTGCTCATATTGAATTCATTGTTATGATGCATTGCCACTAAGACAAGCCATGATGCTCAGAAACACTATGCCTAATACTTAAATTTCTTTCCAAGGAATCTAATCTGAAAGAATGAGGAAAGTTTACCCAACTTACTGAACTAGGTTGCGATTGAAGTTGTGGAAGGGAAACAAGTTCTCTAGCTCTGCAAATTATGGATGTAATGTAATACTAATGTATTACTATTGTGCAAATAATTATGAAAAGAATGAAAAGCCCTCAATGGAAAATGAGAAGAAGGTTCAGAACATAATTAGAATGTATCATACATACAATCGCGTGGGAATTTTTATGTTGACGACTTTAGTAAGTTGCTTGTTCAGCCTAGAAGCTTACAATTCTAGCAAAGAAATAATATTCAAGAAGCAAAAAAAATTCCCATTTATATTACCGTATCAGTCATTTATATATATTGTGGTACCATCAGAATTTATAATTTGTATCGAAGATATAAAGAGTGAATCCAACTAAGTGGCCGTAGTTCCGTTCGTTACAACGAAAATATCTTAATTAGGGGTAATAATAATAGAAGGTTCCATACTACAGCTGTAAATGTTGAAATTTGAATAACAGTCCAGTTCGGATAGAAAAAATATCTATTGAAATACCTAAACAAGACGAAAAAAAAATATGAAGGGATTATATTATACGCAATGTCAACAATATCATACAACACAAATGTAGAACAAGTGTTTTCTGTTCAACTTATCTATTGCGATATATGATCTGATGAAATTGAACTAACCTTTTCATCCTCTTCATGGCATCCTTGCTGATATCCGTAGGATTTGATCCCGGGTCCATCCTTCTCTTCAAGAAATCCTCTCCCCATTTGAGCCGATCGACCGTCACTTCCCCACACCACAATATTCCTTTGATCAGCTGGCCGGAACCCTTGGCAATCAACCTCGCCATAGAGCTGCTATAGTCCTCCACGTTAGGCGCAAGGGTCGTCCAGTACGCTGCCGATTGCTGCTCCATCATCTGCTTTTTCGATCCCATCCCCTCGGCCGGTGTCACCTCCCTCGCCAGCGAGCCATCCAGCATGTCCGCGGCTGCCGGATCTTTACCCTTGACCTTGACTTTCTGCACGGAGAAGCAGCTGTAGGCCTGGAGAAGTTTATCGAGTTCTCTGAGAAGGCTCTTCTGCCCCTTGGAGGCAAAGGTGAGACCGTAGTTAAGGAGGCCGTCCCCATCTTCACCGTCGTCGCGATCACCATCGCCGATAGAGGTGTGGGGAACATGGAGAGCGAAGAAATAGTGAGAATCGTCAAGCTTGACAGCAGCCTCGTCGCGGGCGAGGGGCCACTGGACGAGACCGTCGCCTACGCGGGCGAGGACGGCGACAGTGTTGTCGCCCTGACGGAGGCGGACGAGGGAGAAGTCGCCGGAGCCAAGCTCGACGCTGCGCTGAGAGTCGATGAGGTGGAGGATGGCGCCGGGAACGCGGATGAGAATCTCTTCGACAGGAGGCGGTAGGGTAGCGTTATTGTATTCATTCCCCTCCGCCGTATCATCGTGTACGACTTCAGGGAAGAGGTTCTCGACGAGGTCTTTCATGTCGATGGAAGGGTACAGGGAGGATGATGCGGCAGCAGTGGAGGAGGAGGGCGGAGGAGGAGGGGAAGGGGTGTGGATGGAGGGGTAAAGAGAGGGTTTAGAAGAAGACGAAGAGGAGAGGAAAGGAGACTGGAGTTCGGGATTGGAATCGACGACTTGGGGATAAAGTGGAGCTGTGGGCGGAGGCTGCTGGGATTCCATTTCTTTGCCGTTTCGGGTGTGAAGTTTTGGAAGGGAGTTAATAAATAGCGATCAAGATCGAGGGCAGACTGCGGAACGACGCACGGAGGAGAGCAAGGTCGGCGACGCGTCAGCAACGCGAAGAAGAAAAAGGAGACGCGTAGCGGAAGCGTAATCACTAATCGGCGAGAGCGGCGACCAAGTTTAGATACTTGACAGCCCACGTGTTAGGGCCATTTCCCGCAGGCGCATAGGCTCTCCAATTCCGTTTCAATTTATGGGTGCTTTTGAAAATATTTTATCTATAGCAAAAGGGTTATATATAAGAGTCGAATCTAGAAGAAATATTTTGGGAAGCATTATGGCCCATAAATCGGAACAAAGTTGAAAAACCTCTTAACCTGATTTGTTACGGGAAGAAGTGGCCCTAACACCACGAGTGCCCGATGGGTACTCTTTGCGGCCCTCTTCCTCACTAGTCGGTTAATTTTGCCAAAGGCCGTGCCGTGCCGTGCGGGCGGTAATTGTTAAATCTAGAAACTGCAACGAAAACAGTACATGCAACCGTTACAATTCGGCGAATCGGCTTGATGGTGTGTAGACTGCGGTGCAGAAAAGAAATCAACTCGTCGCAAACAATGTCGGCCCACTTAATGGGCCTATGGACCTTGTTCGAGGTTTCGGTGAAGCCCCTGTGGGTCTCGATTATTAGAGAATTGAGTGATTTAGTAAAGAAACGGAAGAGTTGTTAGAATTGTTGTTGGTGGTCAAGATATAGTAGAATTGCCCGTGATTTGATAGTCATAATCGAGAGATTTGGAATCTAATTTTGCATACCCCAGTTGCGGCACATCATTAGGGATGTCACTTGTCAATTCATTAATTAAATGTAAAATAATGAGGGGTGGGTTGGAGAAATCTGATCGGGGAGCCTTGTGAGGCAGGCACTTGTCGTGGGTTGGAATTGCCTTCAAGTCATCTAGCTCTAGGGCATCATATCTTACCTAAGTCGCTTTGTCACTTTTAGAAAGATAATCAAATGGAGACCATTCATGTGCAAATTGGACAAGAAAACTACCCACACTTTCCCCACACTAATTAGAGGATTCAGACGCATTAGAATTCAACACCCAGGGAAGCTAAATACCTAGCAAGCATTCAATAAAATAGTAATTAAAGAGCACCAGTTAAGCAATTTGACATGTTTTGAAAATTTTCAAATTCAATCATTCAAGTACACTCTAACTTAAGCATTGCTTGGAGGTTACCTCAACCATCCACAAGACTTTCTGCTTCTTTGTTAGAGGTCAACAAGAATAAAATGTCGTGTGGAACTCTAATCTACGATGACAAAGAAAAATAGGCTAGCTAAATTAGATATAGGAGTTTATTCTATATTATTAATTTGATTTTCAAACCTATGAAATAGAGAGAATAAACATTCAATCTAAACTTAGCTTCAAATCTATTTTTAACTTATGAAATATCATTTAATCATACACGAAAGGCAACACTTTTTAACTTTTTGAATTATTGCCTTTTATCACACTTCATAAAGTGGGTTACATCACGTTAAATCGTATATTTAGTCATATTAGCTTACACCGTACGTCTTTATCACCTAGTTGACATTATTAATATTACGATCTATGTTGCATGGTAGCATGTGCTATGTGTCTCCTTGTCTTTCACCTCTAGAGATAAACTTTATTCATGACATTTGATCACTCACTTGACCCACACTTTGACCTATTAGGTGTCTAAAGTGACCTTTCGTGACTAGATATTTATTGAGCATCTTGATCTAGTGTCAAACTCGAAAGACAAACCCAATATACTAAATGTCTAGCTCATTTAAATACTAATTTGATTTTCTAAAGTGCTTAAGCAATTCGAGCGACTCCCAGCTCGTCGAGTGATCAAGAGATTTAAATTAACTCTAGATCAATAGACTTCTTGATTAAATTAATGCTAGGCTCATGGAAGCCAACTTTGGTCAAGATGAGTTTTCTTATGTTGTGGATCTTTTAGGTCATTGCTCTCCATCTTTGAAGTATAGCATAGGGATGTAGTTGATGCAAAAACACTTGCCTAAATGCGAATCATGGAAGCGTACAACTTAGAGAAAGTATATATATATATATGACCACAACATCGTATCTTTAGATTAATCGAGTAAAGGACAACATGATGCCATCGTGAGTCTCTTTTAAGTGTGCAAAGCTAATTACTAATATGAGATAATGTGGGCGGAATGATTAGCATACGCGCAAGCCATACTTAGTCAACAAGCAATTGAGCATAAGAAGAGACCATAAACCGGCGTGGCAGTCAAATCTTGTCAAAGCAACATCCAAATAGTTATGACAAAAATAAATTGTCGTAACCAGCACGGGTAGTCGGGTAGACACATCTGTTCAAACCATAAAGTTGAAAAATCCTTGTCTGTGATTGATTTAACACCTCCCAAGTGAGTGCTGCAACAGCAACAAGTACTCGTCATCCCCACCATCGTCGACCTTTCTCCTCTATCCTTTTGTTTGTTTTTACCCATTGCCGATTAGCATTCTCTCACGAACCCCCTCTCTTTCCCAAGCATTAAAAAAAGAAACAGAAGACTACAGTATTTTATGTAAAAGAGTTATGAAGACTAATAAGAACCGATCCCTCCGGGTGATCGAAACAGGCTAGTACAAGTTAAACCGCACTCGTCTACTGCGATATCTGAAGCGCGCTACAGCGGTTGCATCCACGACACCACGATTGGGCTCCGCACCTGGTGTGAACCGTCGGACCAGATCAAGTAGCCGTACCGCGCCGCTCCGTCCTCCGCCGCTGCTGCTGCCGCCTGTGCGGTGGCCGTCACAGTCACAAAGAAGCTCTGCTGCCTCGCACCGGCTGTAAACACCAGCCTTCTCGGCTTCACGGTGACCGACAGCCCCTGCACCGCCACCATCTCCACATTCGACCGGTACACCGCCTCGGCCGCCGCCCCCACCATCGTAGCAGTCCTTCTCACCGTCCTGCTCTGGCTCGACGCCGCTGACGTCCCGTCGAACACTATGGAAATTGACGGGTAGTTGAGGTCCTCCACGCCCGGTTTCCTTGCGGGGCACGTCGCCGGAGTGTGGGTTATCACCTGGATCGTTCTGGGGTCGTAGCCGAGGGCGCAGAGGAAGGCTTCGTAATCCTTGTTCGCCAGGTCGTAAACTAGGCCCGGGTCCATGGCATCGACAAGGTTCAGTTGCCCGGCACCAAAGTCGAATGGCGTCGCTGGCTTCCCCGTTGACTCGTCCGCCACTGGCTGGCGGAGGTTATCCTGGAGGCTCGCCGTGGTCATCATCGCTGACCGGATAGCTGCAGGGCTCCAGTCCGGGTGGGCTGACTTCAGTAACGCCGCTGCGCCGCTCACGTGCGGGCATGCCATCGACGTCCCAGAGAGGATGTTGAACTCCGTCCTCCGACTGTCGGACTCTAGCCCGGTCGGCCCCGCAACTCCCGTCCATGACGCGAGGATGTTTACTCCCGGCGCGATCACGTCTGGCTTGAGGACCGCAGGTGTGAGGCCGTTAGGACCACGGCCAGAGAAGGACGCCACAACCGGTGCCGGCTTGACGCCAAGTAAGGTGCCCTGGAACCGGATGATGGCGGTCGGGTTAGCTGCAAAGGTGGCGTAGGCCCTTATGACTTCGGCCTCAGAGGATCCAACACTGCTAGCCGGGAGTACGTGTGCATCCCCGATGAGGCCCTCGCCGTTGGTCGCAGTATTGGCGAGAATCATCCCGACGCCGCCGGCATTCTTCACCACGAGACCTTTGGCAACGCGTGGGCTGCTGCCGCGATCACAGATCACGATCTTTCCGGCGACCAATTTGGGATCCAGGGAGTTCTCCATGCACAAGGAGGCAGAAAGGCCGCCTGATTTGCCCGGGTATACTAGCGGGTACATGGAGCCATCGAGAGGCTTCCCCGAATACAGAGAGACGCCAGACAGCTTACGGCCATTGCCAAGCTCGATTTCGGCGGGAAAGGTGCGGTCGATGGTGCCAGCGCCGACAGTGGTAAGCCAGGGGGCGAGGTTGGTGACCGACATGGAGGTGGGACCGTCATTGCCTGCGGACGCGGCAACAAAGACGCCACGAGAGACTGCGCCATAGGATCCAATGGCGATGGGATCGAGGTAGTAGGGGGAAGCCATGCCATCGCCGCCCCCAATTGAAATCGAAATGACATCTACGCCGTCGGCAACAGCGCGGTCGAACCCAGCTAGGATGTCTGAGTCCAGGCACCCGACTTCTTTCCAACAAACTTTGTAAGAGGCCACACGAGCCTTTGGCGCGACGCCCTTGGCGATGCCAGCGGCGTAGCCGTCCATGCTCGCCTCGAATGCGTGGCGACCAGCGGCGATGGAGGCTGTGTGCGTGCCATGGCCATCGGCGTCGCGTGGGGAGCGCGACTCAATAGTGCCGTTGATTCCGCCGCCGCCGGCCGCAAAGGCGGCGTCATGGCCTTTGGAGAAGAATCGGGCTCCAACGAGCTTACGATTGCACAGTGATGCTGAAAAGCCAGGGCCTGCCTCGCAGGCGCCGCGCCACCGAGCGGGGATGGGACCCAGGTTTTGGTCGGAAAAGCTGCGCCGCTCGGGCCAGACGCCAGTGTCAAGGACGCCGACGAAGACATCCGAGCCATAGTCAGAATTGGACCAGAGACCCTCCTGGTTGCGGAGGCCGAGGAACTGGGGGGAGCGGGTGGTATCCAGGCGGCGGACGCGGTCCTCGAAGACAGCAAGAACATTAGGATGGGCGGAGAGGGCAGCGGCACGGGTCTGGGTGAGGGAGGCGGAGAATCCGTGGAAGACGGTTTCGTAGACATGGAGGAGGGGAAGCGGGTCGGCGTCGTCGCCAGAGAAGGCTGTGGAGGCATACCAGTGGGCGGGAGTGCGGAAGACCGACGGCTGGGCTTGGTGGTCGACTCTGATGATATAAGTCTTCTTCCCCGCAGCACCATCAGCGGGTATTTCCACGTCCGCCGCCTCCGACGCCGTTATTAGGCTAAGGACGAACAAGAGGAGGTGAGAGGGCCACGCCATGAGGGGCGAGCGATTGTAGAGTGTGAACTGTGAAGTGGAATCAGGACTGCTGCACTGCTGCGCGGAGTATGATTTGCTCGCCCCTTCCGTCATTTATTTATACATCAAGACCAAGATCTGGATTTGTCTCTTTTAATCGGACGGCACAAATTCAATTCACTCGGACATCAACGGATCAGAAAATAATATTTTTAAGAAATCATGTGAAAAGCCTGTAAACGTAAAAATTCGCGAGCGGGAACAACGGGGAAGTGGGGCTGAATGCGTGGGTGGGGTTAAATAATTTCTCTTTTCCGGATTCCAGTTCTTGGCACACTAATAAATGCCCGAGGCAGGAAAAGGTGTTTTAAGTTTTTGCAGTTGATTTATTTCTCCCGTCTTCTGGAAGAATACATGTGTCATCACTCTTGCGACTGGAAGCTGTAAGCCATTTTAAAATTATTGCCCTTCATTTATTAGCAAGAATATTGATGTCCTTTTTATTCTGCTTCTCTTCTATCAGTCTATGCTAGCTAGAGGCACGAGCAGCTCTTCTTGAACCAGGAAAGCAGCAAGCTGCCCCCCACGAAAGAAGAGTGGTTAAGGTGCTTGTGAGTAAGATACACTTCATGATTCGGTCGTGCAGTGCAGACAGTGAAGCATGAGCTCCCCGTGTGTTTTTAGATAAATGCAGTGCTCTTTGTATGTATCCTCTTACTATTATATAAATGTAAACTACTTGTTTGTGCTTCCAATTACATTAAGTACAAAAGCCGATTTGGAAAATCTTTTTTAAAAAAAGAAAATAGCTGAGCCGATTAATTTCCAGCCTCTTCGTTCTTTCTTTTTAAACTAACGTCCTCTTCTTTCAATCTTTGATTATAAAGCAGCGTCGGCAACAGCACCCTGGCCAGGTTGTCGGAACTTTTGTTTTATAAAAAGCAATGCATAAGATTCTCCTCTCCATAAAAGAGCCTCTTTCAAATTATTTGTACAAAATAAAGAGAATTAAGCCATAAAGGTATTTTAACTCAATTATGTAAATGGATATTTGAAGGTAAAGGATGGATGCTCTGTTAATTTATAATTATTAAATTATCGAATATATTAAATTTATCAACAGGAGGAAAGCAAATTTAAGAATATATGCTAGTCAACAATTGCTGTTTGAGCAGCAGTACAATATTGGCAGATTCCCAGTTGGATCGGATCGACTTGGGTTGGGTTACTCTACAGACTTTGAAAGCCCACTTATTTGGTTTGGACTTCAAGCCTTCCAGTTCCTCCGTTCCCCACTTAACAGGTTTTTCAAGCTAACTCAATACGTATCACGTACTAATTTATCTGAAACTATCTGGCAACAAATATCACGAACATAATATATACACAGAAAGATGGTAAATGAAGCTTGCGGTTACAGATATACTAGTGGACAATGGACTTGCCATAAGACAGTAATTGCCAAAAGGCATTATGTAGTGGCACCAAAGTATGGCAGAGGATGAATCCAAAAGGATAATGTGGTAGAAGAATAACGTACCTGGGATGCTTTGTCATTGACTCTCCCGTCAATATGGGTTTCGTTTTATGCAAATATATGTTCTGCTCCAAGTAAGCAGGTGCTGCTCCAAATCCAATACGATGTCGGGTTTTGGAGTTATCAATCTGAAGAATCAGAGAATCTCCATATCTGATAAATGTATATATGACGTGTGAGGAACTGACAGCAATTTGAATTGCATATCTTTGTTAATAGGAGCATTACTTATAGATTGACGCTTATATAACCGACGCATTCAGAGAATCGTATATGCGGAGAGAAAGACTGTGGCCCCGTTTGGATGCCGCGTTTGGGCGGCTTCTGGCTTTTGCGGGCAGCCAAAAGCTGGAGTGGAGGCGTTTGGGACGTAGCTTCTCAGTTCCAAGCTGAGAAGTTGCACTGTTGATAGAAAGCCGCCTCGCTCGAGCTTTTCCGAAATGCGAAAGCGGCTTAAGCCGCACAGTGTTCGCCGCTTCCGCCCGTACGCGTCTCGCTGCTCCCCGTCGTCGCCTCCAGCCGTTGCCGCGTCCGCCTCCGCCCGTACGCGTCTTGCTGCTCCCCGTCGTCGCCTCCAGCCGTCGCCGCATCCGCCTCCGCCCGTCGCCTCCAGCCGTCGCCGCCTTCGCCTCCGCCTCCAGTCATCGCCTCCGCCCCCGCCGTCGCCGCCTCCGCCTCCAGCCGTCGACAAGGCGCTGAACACAGCGGCGGAATCCCAAATCCCTTCGTCCAAATCCCTTCGCGTGGAGACGACGAAAGGGATTTGGGTGTTATTTTTTTTTTAAATTTTTTATAAGGTATTAATAAATATTAATCTTTAAAATTAAAATAATAAAAATATAAAAAATAAGAGAATAAGTATATAGAATAATGTAATAGTCTAAATTCATGTATGTAAAAATTTTAAATTTAAAAATTTATATTTGTATGATTAATTTTTTAAAATTTTAAAAAATAAAAATTAGAGAATTTTTAAAAAAAATTATCTATTTTAAGTTTAAATTTATGTATGTGATAGTCTACAAAATTTTTATGATTGTGTTAGGTAATTTTATATTTTATATATGCTTTATATTAAAAAAAATTAATTTTTATTATAAATTAAAAATATTTTCTTAATAGAATTGAACAGCATAGCACAGCAGTTCACAGTTACTTATCAGACCAGCTAATACACCCAAACAGCCTCAGCTTTTCAGACCAGCTCTATTCAGACCAGCCACCAGCCAGAAGCTCCAGCCTCTCCAAACGGGGCCTGTTTTTATTAGAAACATCGACGTTTCCTGAAGCTACGCCAGTTTACTTAACTAATAATTTCCTGCACCTCTCGCTTGCCGGTTGCCTCCGTTCAGCTCGAATGTATCATCAAGCCACAATTTGATTAATTAGACATCTAATACATCGAGTGCGCACGCCTGTTGTCTCATAAGATTCTGCACTATGCAGTCAACGCCAAGATCTCTGAGTCTTAGATTGCATGACTGGAGCTCCACTATCAAGAATTCAGCCCAACTCGTTCTTGTCTGATCTATAATTCGGACATGAGTGCACTAAAATGTCTCCCTAATAGTAATCTATTTCTCACTTTTTGATCAAGTGGGCATTTTTTCTTTTCTCCTCATGGTGGTGTTGAATTTATGCTGCGATGATTTTAGTCCGTTTGAGTCACAGCAGATTCGAGCCATCCTTATCATTGCCATTGTGAAAGAATCATAAAAGTCCACTGTAACTCCTTGGGCTATCTCTTCCCGAGACTATTTGTCCTCTCCAAAGGTACTCTTCACTTTTTAGCACTTTAGAGTTTAGACTCTTGTAGATTTGGTCGAATCATAATCTTTGAAAAGTCCGAATTTCATAACTCATCAAAAATTTTAAAAAAATGAATTTATGTTGAACTAAATTCTAAATATTAGAAATGAATGTGAATTAAAAAAAAACATGTTTAAGGAAATGATAAAACCGTTTCAAAAAACGAAGAAGAAGACTACTCAATTTGTATGGGCAAAAATTATGTACTAGAGAATTGAACGAGTCCTTTTGTGGAGTCTGTAACGAATAATTAATTTTGAGTCATTCGATTAGTTAATTCTACCCAATTTGTATGATCAAAATTAGCAAGACAAAAGAGAAATAAATTTATTCTTTTTTTATTTTTTATCCAGATTGCCAAATTAAAATTTACTCAATTAACAGCTGTGTTGGCCTACTCCGAAAAGAGAGAATAATTGTCTCTAAATATTTACACCAATTTTATGTGCAATTAAAGTGTTATTTATTGAATGTTGTATATATATATATACTTTTTATATATCGGGTTGGTGGGTATCCATTTTATTTTATCATAAATTTGATAATTATTAAAAATTTTATAGAGTCGGATATTTAAATTTTATTTGGTAATTATATATATATATATATATATATATATATATATATATATATATATATATAAAAGTTAAATTTTAATATGGTAGCTATTTAAATTGAGGTTAGGATAGCATAAGTTAAATTTTTAATTTTTAATAAAATAAGATTCTTGCAGGGTTTAAAAAAAATCACACCTCCAAATTGTCTTTTTCCCGAGAGAATAGTTATAGGCCCTGTTTGGCCTAGTTTTTGAAGCTGCTTATGGTGTTGCAGCCAGTAGAAATTAAGAAGCTGAGATGTTTGGCCCTGCAGCTTCTCTGTTCCAAACCACAAATAGCTACTTCTTTGAGAAGCAAGGGTGAAGCTGCTTCTCTGGCCCCCACCTGCTTATGCTTAATTGTAATAATAATTTTTAATAGTATAACTTATAATATTTCTAATAAATATTTTAATTATAGTTAACAATAAATTTAATCATATAAATTTTATCTTAGTAATTTTTTTTAATAAAAACTTATTTATTATAAATAGAATAATCTAGTCATAAGTTGTGCATCCAAACACCCTTAAACTTCTTCAGCCAGCACTTCTTCAACCAGTAAAAATTACAAGCAAAAGCTAGGCCAAACGGAGCCATAGTCGCACTGAAATTGAGGTGGACTTTTTGCTTCCTACAATATGTTCGTTTTGTTCCTTCAATAATCCACTCATAACGTGGGAAAACCCTCGTCGTAGACTTGTAGCTGTACACGTAGTTTGCCTAACAAAACGACAGTAGAAGAATTAGTGGCATGGACCGTAGACTTGTTTTGTTGCTCTTGATGTTCAAGCCTATGACCTCTTTCTAATTGCCAAATTAAGCTTCACGTGCATGAGCAGGTCTGTTCACGGTCGATACACCTGCATTTCCAAGGCTTTCTGCAATTGTAGTAGCCTCTCTCGCCGCAATTAGATATCTGTTTATATCCAAAACAAAGTGCAAACCCTACGTTCATAGCCTTTCGGCGGGTAATTTCATGGGATCGAATGAGATGGTCCGGTCCATTGTTTGTTGCGGCTGCTATTTGTCCACGAGTCGGAACGGAAGGATGTTAAGCACGAGAATGAGGAATTCATCTCCGGGCCATCCTTTGCTGTGATTCCTTCAATTCTTTTTTGTTTTATCTTGTATGTCCTGCAACGGCAAGTCACAAATACAATGCAAATGGCTAGAGAACATGCTCTTGCCGCAGCTGCACTTGTGAGATCTTTGAGAGGCCAAACTACATGTGCGCAGATCGACCCGCATTTGTTAGCATGTGAAAGCACATGGAGCCCGAGCGCACATGCCTGCATAATTGTGCATTCATTAAAAGAGCTTAATTTTTGTCTCAAGCCATACTAATTAAATAACCTGCTATATGCAAACAACAATTCCTACTGGAGCTTCAAAAATCTGTAAAAGTAAACACCAAAACGGAGCTCAGAAAGAAGAAAATGATCAATGAGGGCGTTGATTGCACTATAATTTTTCATGCTTTACACACTGAGAAAACAGCCATCACCTTCCTTCAGTACAAGTGATGACACAGCAAATGGTGGTTAGCTTCCGAATGAAGCTTGTCAGCGCATGGTCCCCGTAACAATCAGACTTGACCATGACGTGGCACCAAACAAAAATTTGGACCATTTGCTATATTAGCCGAGGGGAAACAAATATCCACCAGGAGATATCAATGCAATGCAATGATCGAATATAACTTGTTTCAAAAGTATACACGTAATCAAATGGGCAAACACCAAATTTCCGAGCAGTTGTTTTTCTATAGAAATTTTTTTTATCCAATATATTTTAGTTAATCTAGTCAATTATTATTTTTAATTGATATATGATGTATAGCAGGGGCTCACGCGTACGGAATGCAGAGAAAACTCTGTCAAAATTTTGTAGAAAATTTTGTTTAGAATGATCACATGTGACCGAGTTAAACATGTGTATGTATCTTTAATGATGTAATTCTATTCTCCTATTGATAAATTTTTCTTACCCTTGGCAAAAAAGAATTATTATTTTTAATTTTTATTTTAGATTGTATATTGTCTAAAATATTTTAATAAAATAATATTATTTGTAGGAGTAATCTCAGGGCTTTTTTAAAAGTCTCAATTTAGTAATATGAGGAGCTACTTCAGTGCTTTTCATAATGAACGTCGCAGTTCGAGTTTGACTTTGCTTGTGAAGCCATTTATGAGGAGAAAAAAGTACCTTATATCATGCCCATAGACTATAGAGGCGTAGGCGGTTTCTACATTGCCTGAAAGGAATAAAATGTTCATCGTAGCTAGTGTAAGTCAAATCCGTCAGTACGACATTGAATTAAATTTGTGTACAATATAGTGATAGGGTCAGCACAAGCATTGCCGTAGGTCCAACTTTCAACTTGAGAATCTTGTAGCTTTTAATTGTGGCATTCTTTTAACTATTGCCTAATTCTGATTCGAATCTAATAGCTATTTCAACTCTTCTTTACATGAACACTTTTACAGATGTCATTTGACAGAAAGAAGAGCGGAGTAGAAAACAGTATCGAGTACTATAGTTGCTGCAATTGGACGTAAGCTGCCATCGCGGTAATGAAGGAGTAGAGACCAAGTGAGACTCGCCTCCTTGCGGGGGCTGCGTCGCCGGTGGCCAAGCTTGCAAGCCATGTGCTGTCGGCAAGCATCATTCCTCCTGCAGGTCTTGATGTTGACGTTGAACCAGTCGAGGTTGAAGAAGTTGCAGTCGAAGTTGATGGTGGAGAAGAGGAAGAAGACGAATCTCTTGATGACTTCAAACTGTTGTACATAATTTTCAGCATTAATGTGGCTTCAAGTATTTTAAACATAGTAGGCAATTGAGGTGAACAGTAAAAGTGGGAACAAATTAGACCAATTCAGATGAACCTTGTTTACTTTTGTAATTTGAAAACGAAGATGGATCTGCAAATGTAAGAAAAGAGTTGCACAAAGGAACAAGTTTGTTTCTTGTAAGCAAATAACTCTTTCTGGTATTAAATACATTATCCAGCATTCGCTTCTCTTCAAATCAGATAAAAAAAGCCGCCTAATATGTAATAGATTGATCATAGTATAGAAAATTGTGCGAAAATAACTGATTTTTACATGTGAAAAGCCAATTAATAACAAGAACATGGACAATCGCAGAGGAATGCAAGCAAAACAGAGCGTCATGAGCGGTTGTTGTACCTTGAACCAGAATCGGGGCAAAAGGTAACGGTGTAGTCGGTGCCACCTGAACAGGTGAAAGTGCTGGTCGGATCGTCGAAGGCGTAGCTGTAGGACTTGGGGCATGCCGCTTTGAACAACTGCGAGTACGACGTCGGCCGGCAGGTGGCGGGGCTCGCGTACACGCCGCTGCAGCAGTACTCCGGCTTCCCAAACGCGTCGCAGGCGCTCTTGCACGCATTCCCCTCGCGCAGCTCCGCCGGGCAACGAGCGCTCAAGTCCGCCACGCACCCCGCCGAAGCGCACCCCTGGCCGGCCTCCACCAGCACCGGCAGGTTGTAGCCGTCGACGAGGCTGACGTCGTAGAAGTCTTTCCCTGCATCCGACGCCAAGGTGAACTCCGCGAGCGTCGCCGGCGGGGCGGCCCCGGCGCCGTTGCACTCCACCTGGTCCGAGCCACAGTCGCCGGTGGCGCAACTCCAAGTGGAACCACTGGAGGAGCAGCCGGTGCGGGCCCAGAAGCGACCGGACCAACCAGCAGGGGAAGGAAGCGCGCGGGAGGAAGCGGCGGGAAGCTCGAAGCCGGTAGGCTGTAGCTGGGGGCTGCCGGCGTTAGAGAGGATCCCCGGCCACACGGTCTGATCGCACTTGTTCACAAACGTGAATGTCGTGCTTTCTCCTGAGTTCTCACACACAGAGACACTGTTTCAGAAAAAAAATTGAAAGATTTCCTAAACTAGCTCCACTTAAAAAGAAAATTTTGTGTCAATTACCCCCAGTGAAGAAGGAGATGAAGATTGCAAGAACCAGACCGATACGAAGCATAATTGATCAATCGTAGAGGAATATTGTCAGTGCCTAGTTGGGATCAGGGGAAGGGAGAAGAAGATAGAGCAGTAGGCAAGGCAGGAGGGCTTCTGTGGCTAGGCGTAGAGGGCTGTGACGATGAAGAAAGGAATTGCCCTGCCCTTAAATTAATTGTCATAGGATTCCTGCTCGGGAGGAGAGGAAGGAAAGAAGGGGATTGACCTGCTCAATTTAAAGGGAAAAGATGACACAGCACTAGAGCTGTTACTAAGTGGTGCTTGTTATTTTTTCCACATCATTTTAGAGTTTGTGAGTGCGTTGAAGATTAGGTGGGCTTCTGACTTTTACAAGGAATGAGAGGACAAAAGCAAAGAATCACAAGCAATGTCTTTTTCCGTCTTTCAAATTAACTTGAGTTACTGAATTGTTCAAGTTGGTATCTTTTTCTTCCAAGAAGCAAAAATGGAACGCTATAACATCAGACCATGGAGTGCACAGCAATGGCCATTCCGATGAAGTAGGTAAAAAGGAGGCGTCTCCTCTCAACCTGTAATGACCCCGTTTGGAGGCCGCTGGCGTTTGCGGGCAGCCAAAAGTCGCCAGCCATCCTGTTTGGCGCCCAGCTTCTTAGTTGAAAACTGAGAAACTCCACTATTTACGGGAAGCCGTCCCACCCCAGCTTTTGAAGAATTAAAAGCTCTGCCTGGCTACAGTGGATCTGCTCGCGAGCTTTTTCTCCTTCGTCTTCGCAGCACTCCTTCGTCCTTGCCTCCGATCGTCGCCAGCTCCAATCGTCGCCAGCGCCGATCGTCGCCAGCGCCGATCGTCGCCAGCTCCGAACGTCGCCCCCTCCGATCGCCCCACTCCGATCTTCCAGATCCAGCCAGCATAAACCTCGCCTCCGCCTCTAGCTGATGCCAATCGCCTCCAGCTGCCGCCGAGCTCCACCGCTAGCCTCTCCAGCTGCCGCCAAGCTCCACCGCAGCTGCACCTTCCTCCGCCGATCTACACCGAGCTCCACCGCTAGGCTCTCCAGCTGCCGCCGAGCTCCACCGCAGCTCGACCTTCCTCCGCTGAGCTCCACGTCTAGCCTCTCCAGCTGCCGCCGAGCTCCACCGCAGCTCCACCTTCCTCCGCCGAGCTCCATTGCTCGCTCCACCGCTAGCCTCTCCAACTGCCACCGAGCTAGCCTCTCCTGATCCACCTTCCTCCGCCAAGCTCCACTGCTAGCTCCACCGGATTGCTGAAGCTTCGCTGAGCTTACCCAAGTATATGTGAGTATTAAATTTTATTTCAGTAGCTGAGCTTACCCAGGTTATGGGTAAGCTCAGCTACTGATGGTGGGAATCTTCATCCATAGTTCGGATCAAAACAGATTTTCCTTTTTCTTTTAAGGATTTTATTTCTGCTTCTAAGTTCAGAATGTGCTTTGATTGTTCCGCAGTTAATTTTCTTAGGTCTACTTTCACTGGAGGAGTTGGAGCTTCCCCTAAAGGGATTTCTACTTGAAACTTCCTGATGCTGCAGACAGCACAGCATATCATCTTACAAATCCGACACTGCATTCTTGCCCTCTTTACTGTCTTAATTGGGCAAAATAAACACTTGTTCGTATGTGGAATTAACTCTGGATAGAACTTCCAGTCATGAGGACAGTCTAGAAATTCTTTGCTTAAGACATAATTTCCTCTCAGAGGATTCCACTCAATGTCTTCAGATTGCATCATCAACAGAAATGACTTTCTTTCCTGATTGTCATCTTCGTTGTCTGAGTAAGAGCAAAGATCCGAATCATCGGGATCTTCGTCTTCACCTACGCTAACTACATCCCATTCAGAGCAAGAGTTCCTACACTGGGAATTCAGGCTGAAATCAAGGACAAGATAGCGTGGCTTGTTGTAAGTTGTTGTTGTTTCGATTTCGACGTTTTAATACAGTCAGTTGCTTTCATAACTATGGTTATTATGAAAAATATCTCAAGAGGAGATCAACTTCAGAAGTAACTCATGTCTGTGAAGAAATTGGCGTATTTGGATTTAGAAATCAAACCGCAACAGTTTTATAAATTGGACACGTATTCTTTTGCTTGCTTTTCACCTGTGCCTAGTGAACACTTGCTCCATCAGAAAGATACACCTCAACTTAATTTTATTAGTGACGTTCTTTTATCAGTTTTGCATAACCAGCGTACATCTAGTGTTCCATCTATTTATCTTCGAGAGATCAACGACAAATTAGAGTATCTCAGGTCTTGGAAACAGTTGGTTTATCTAGACAAACTTGACACTTGTTTAGAAAAACTGGACAAAATAGAGAAACAGCAGAAAACTCTAGAATCCTCAGTTAGTTCTCTGACTGAAAAACTTCAAGCTCTAGTATAACAGATAAGGATGTCAGATATTTGAAGAGTGTAGAAACAGTTGAGAACACTTTTCCTCCTGCAAAGGGATTCGTAAACCCAGACTCTACCAACGGTACATCGGCTGATAAGGTTATAATTGCACAAAACAACGTCATTATAGAACTGCTCATACAGATCCAAAATCTGTTAGCATATTCTATTTCTACTTCACAACCTCCAGTCAATACTAGTGTCTTGGAAGGACTACAAAATAGTCTCCAATCTTTGACGTTGTCAACGTCATCTGTCAAGGTACCACCAAGAAAATTTGTGGTAAAGAAAGACCCTGCTCTTTTAATTAAAGAGTATAAAGAGCAGAATGGCTCACAACAATGAGGCAAGCACTTCTGGGTCTCAGATAGAGGTCTCTACTTCTCAGGACGTTATTCGTAAATATAACACCATTGCTAGTCTTTTGTCAGGCTTCAAGCATAAGAAATTAATGGTGTTAGAAAGGCTCATTGATCCTAACCAACAGTTAGAGATCAGTAGGTTCAAGAAAGCTGAACTTATTCCAGCAGAAATATTATACGAGCATAGGATACTGGAATCCAAACAAAAGGTATATCAACATTACTCGGAATCACTGGTCACTTGTACCGGTGATGAACAAGTTCAACTTAACTTTGTCACAGACGAGTCAAGCCGAAAACTCATGACTCAAGGATATAAGACCATTCATTTAGGTCTTTGTATGATTGGGATCCATGGACTCCATAGAGCTTACTGTGGATGTAAGTGCCTCATCACATTAGTCGACACTAGGTTTGCTGATATTGAAAAAGCCATCATTGGCACTTTAGAGGTCGATTTAACTACCAATAGGGAGTTGGTTTATTTCACTCCCGACTTTTTGTTGCCCGTCAGTGATTTTATCAATCATGTGAAAATTCTTGTCAGTACAAAGGGTTATGACAAATTTATTGCTGGGCATAATTTGCTGCTTACCAAGGGTCTTGTGGCTAGAATTAGCAACTCTGCCACAAGTAATTTCAAACTCCAAATTGACGATGTTCTGAAGCATCTCAGTTCTTATGGCATAAGGGCTTTAAGTGGCCGTAAGATCCCAACAGAGGATCTTGATGGTGCGGATTGGAAGATCTCTTTGCCTGCACCTCAGTCTCGAGTCCCGTCCTCCTTGTCCTTTTGGAGGTCCAATTCCACTTCTGTCCTCGCCTCTTTCGGACAGTATAAAGAAAAACCTTCCTCCTCTGCTGAACCCCATGATTTGGTTCTTGCCTTTACTTCGGATTCTGATGAATCCTTTTTAAACCCGTGGGGGGATCTATCCCCACAACACATTTCTTCTGATCATCTGGATGATTTACCTGTTTATGACGATGATGAAACACCAATCCCTTTAACCGAACATCCAGGTTACTGGGAGCTACTAGAAAATTGTTGGTTGGATGAATCAGACTTTATCTGTCCTCCTTCACCTGATATTGCTGCACCAGCAGTAACTTATGACGATCCAGTTGTTCTAGAACAGCATCCTCTGTATCAGTTTACGAACATGCTTTCCCCGGTTTCTTTGTTTTCAGTTTACGAACATGGTTCTTGTGGGGATGGCACTTGTAGGTAGATGCTTTCCTAAGAAATTTCTTGGGCTTCTGGTTGGAAGAATAAACACCTGGAACCGAAATGTTCTGACAAAAAGAAAAGTCTTTGGCTTGACGATTCATTTCATTAGTCTTACAAATCTCTTGTAAGACTCCGTATGTGAAGTTTATACGGGGTAGAATACCCACGGTCATCCTTGGGTACTTCTCCTTCCAAAGTTCAGCGATTTTGGTGTTATACGGAGAAGGGAGTTTTCTGAAGTATCTGTCTGACATTTCAGCAGACAGGAATGCGGCACCAGTTTTTCCAGCTAAATATAAGAATTGGTTGGAAAATTGAACAATGTCCCTCATACTGGTGATCATTAATGCTTCTAGATCTAATACTGCCTGGTTTTGCATGGTCGTGTACCCCCGGTATTCATCATAACCCAGTACTCAAATAACCAAACGGAGTTTGGCCAATGTCTATTTTGTGAGTATTACTCAAGCTTGTTAGAATTTGTTGCAAGCCCTATGCAGATATGAGTTTGCAAGTAATTTGGATTCACATGTATTTATTCAATTCAAAGCACCATGATAACTAGTTTCTTGTCAAATTAGTGGTCATCTCTTGTTTGACTGTATGTTTGGCCAATATTTGGTCATCTCTTGTTTTATTTCAGTAGCTGAGCTTACCCAAGTTACATCTCAAAGTTACTTCATCCATATATGACTGAAATAAATTGGTTATATGTTTTGGTATTGATATTGATAGGCAAATTAAGTTACATGTTACTGGTTTTGCCTCTTGCAATTTTTTTTTTAATTTGTCCATCTTAAACTAAATTTAGTTATATAATAATCTAAAAATTATTTATTGTTATGTAAAGTAATTTTAAATTTTAAAAATAAATTTAAAAAATATTCTTAATAGAATAGAAAAGTACAGCACAGCAGCTCACAATTGTTTATCAGACCAGTCAATGCACCCAAACAGCCTCAGCTTTTCAGACCAGCTCTACTCAGACCAGCCACCGGCCAGAAGCTCTAGCCACCCCAAACGCACCCAATATCAGAATGAATTATAATTTTCTATACGGTCCAATTTCCATGAATTTAATAATGATAAAAGTTAAGAACTTGGATGGAATTAAACCTAACTGAATTATGAAAATGTGATTTGATTCAGTTCATTAAATATCTTTTGCCTGCGTCCGGAATATATGGGCAGATCAGCAGGCACCGTCTTCAAGCTAAATTGGCCTGAAATGAGAATAAAAAGGAAAAAGAGTCCAACCGGCAAGCAGACCGACGAGCTCTCTTGAGCCCATGACAAATAGTGGGATGCTCGATAGGCCTGGTCTACCCACGAGCCCAAACAACTCATACTACACAACAGCTCTATTTGTATGGCCCAAATGCACGGCAAGGCGGTGCATTGGAAGGCCGCATTTTGCTCTACGAGGCCATAGCCTGTGACAATTGAGCCCAAACATTTCTCGTAACGTGATTCTCTAGTTGAGGCAAAACTATCCAAGCTCGATAGACGAAAATTATGTACACCAGAATAATAATTACACAACATAAGCATTGTCCATGGTGGAGCTCGGCCCACGCCCACGCTTCCATGCCCCAATAAGAATCTCACATGGCTTTGCTCTTTGCATCCTAGAAAAAGTAAACGAAGATGCCAAATTTAGCGAGCTTTTTGAATTAGATTCCTTTTGCTGTGCCGCAAAGCCCATCATCTTTCCCTCATCATGCTGCCTCACTCTCACTTTCAAGGCCTCCCACCTCCAACATCATACCCGCGCTGACGTAATCCGTTGAGGGCACGAGTCAACTGAATTCAATTAATCCTAGTCAAAATCCTCCCTCCTTTTTTACTTTGCGAGCTTAATTTACGGATCCCCAACTTTGACCACTAAACAGCACTCCGCCATTAGGCTCATGGGCAGCACAAGCGTAATTAAGCTAAGCTAGCTTTGAGCTCTGGGCCTGCCAAAAGAAGCGGCTTGGGAGGACAACATGATGCAGGCCGCAGAGGAGGATGACGAGAGACGTCATGATGCTGTGCATACGGGCAGCGGCAAAGTGTGAGCAACGGCGTGGACCATCATATTTCGGAGCTCTCACAGCCGCTGTGTTGGCGATGGAATTAAAACAAAAAAAAAAAATAAAGTATCGATTGAAAGGGTCGCCTGAGGAGAGCAATTCGATCGAGCAAACAGGGGCAGGCTCTCGAGACCATGATGAGATGCTGCGCCAAAAGCTAAAGAGCTCTATGTTTCATATAAAACAAAAAAAATGCGAGCAAATTATTATGAGGCCACAAGCTTTAAGTTGTGCGTGGGAGAGGGCGAGAGAGCCATGGAAATATGTGCGGAGTGCTCAACAGAGGTGTGGCTTTGCGCGCTTTGTCCCTCCACTTGTCCGTATGCCATATTGCCATAGCCTATAAACAAAAGTCAGTTTCAGTGCAACGCGAAACTGCAAACACTTGTTTTGTGTTCAAAGTGGACGCGGGATGGAGGAGGTAATTTAGCTCCTTAATCATTGCTAAACCGAGTCGTCTGCTCGTATTAGTTTATAGGACTTAGTACTCGAAGCTAAAAACTGAGCGTGCAAATGTACTTTTGGCGACTTAATAGGCTCTATTCTAACAAAAGACAAGGTTTAGACTAATTAAGAGGTGAAATGAAGGCAAAAAGAAGGTTGATCAAATCATGGCGACGTGCTTGTTTCTTCTTTTTCAATCACGCAGGAGAATGCTTTGTGTGTATATTTATTATTATTATCTGGAGATATTGTATTTCTTTCTGCGTAACAAATTCCACTTGAGCAGCACCCAAATGTGCACTCGGTTGTCTGTTTGAGTAACGAACGGGAAGCAACCCATGGACGGCCACAAATTTCCCAAACCTGATGTCCATCAGGCTCACCCCATTCAGTGCACTTTGCAACGGACGTGGTCACGAGTGAAATTTGCAGAGAAACAAAGTTTGGGACAATGACATGTGATGCTTCAATGGCTAAAGCACAGCTGTAAACTCTCGCAAGATCACCATCATATATCACACTTATCAGACCAACTCTGCCAGTGTCTAATACAAACAAAGGTGTGATCTTGTACCCCCTCCAGAATTATAAAATCTGCAATGCTGACACAGTGTGTGCGCCATGGGACCTGCGAGCAGTCTTTCTTAACTCTAAAAATGAGATGACGAACGTCTTCATCGTGCAGGGCAGAGAAACGGCAGGCGCCTCTCAGATTACAATTTACGCCAAGGAAAACATTCTCTCCTGAAAAAAAATAAAAGAAATTAAAAAAAGGAAGAGATATCTGTCGAATGAATTGTGGTGACATGTGATTGTGTTTCAAAAGGAGCAGGGGTGAGGAGCACCAAGTTTCGAAAGTAGAATAGAAAACATTAGCCGGTGAAAGGAAGGAAAAATAATATTAATATAAAAGGAACAGCAAGGGGAATGTTGCTGGGGAGTTTGTTCCTCCCACGGGGCACACGGCCCAAACATTTACCCATCTGTGGGCCATACCTGTCGTGGGCCAACTTTTTTTTCCCCGATTGTGATTTGTGATTTGTGACCAACAAAAAAAAAAAACATTTTTAATTTATTTGTATTAGAAAGAAACACGCCGTTTGGTTTGACTCAAAATTATAAGAAAAATTTATTATTATTCGCACCAGAAGAATCACACAGTTCGACTCGAAATTAAGCGAGCTGAATAGATGGAAAGAGGATGGGACAGACTTTGAATTCAATCGGTTTGACCAATTGACCGAATTGCCTCGAAATAAGGAAAATATTCCGAGTTTGTATTACGTGCTTCTAATGTCCATTCAGAAAAAGGGCGTAACACCGATATTTTACTACTCTACTTTTTTTTTATTATAATGTTTTCTAAATTCGAACTATTTAGATTGTATTATTTGATTTTAATTAAATAAACTTAAAAATAAAAGAATCAAACTAAAAGCACGTTAAATTTGTCTATAACTGAACTAAAATGTTTCAAAGTTTAATTAAAAAAAATCCTTATAATAGTTTTAATTTAATCATATATCATTTTTAACAAATATAAATGATTAAATTTATAAATTGGATCGTTTGATTTGAATAACAACATGTTGCCAAACAGCGTTTCTATATTTCCAATATTTTAAAATCAAATTAATCATGCATAATTTAAAATAGTTAAGAATAACTATTTTCGTTGTCTAATTGTTATAAGTTGGTAACTTTTTTTTTAGTAATGTGGAATCTGTAAATTTTAAATATATGAAAAAAAACAATTTAATTTAAATTTTCAAATTAATCTAATAATTATTTATAAATTTAATTTATATTCAATTTTTGGTTATTTACTTTAGAAAAGTGCAAAGTGGTCCATACAATTATAAACTAATCCCTATCTTTTTATATATTTATAACAAATTAAAGTATGTTGCCCTAAATACTTAATAATTTTTTTTACTATTACATAATTCAGACTATTGCGCGTGTTTATTGGAGGAATTGATCTAGTTGTTTGACTTTGGTAAATCGTGATAAATAGTTAAATTAGATCGTTTAATATTGATACATGTATTTAACCAACAGAGTAGATTAAATGAAATTTTAAATTCATAAAATTGAATCAAAAAATTAGACTTATATAATTTTAATCGTATAATAATTAATTAAAACTTGTTGCGGATATTGCTACGCGAAAAAAGCTCCTTTTATTAATGCGGCTGCGACTTGGAACCGGAGCCCCGTTTTGTTTTCTTTTTTA
This sequence comes from Costus lasius, assembly GCA_027563935.2. Classification (NCBI taxonomy): domain Eukaryota; kingdom Viridiplantae; phylum Streptophyta; class Magnoliopsida; order Zingiberales; family Costaceae; genus Costus; species Costus lasius. The sequence goes on along the minus strand of CM050451.1, from coordinate 117,085,288 downwards.
TACATATATTTTGCAGCGCGTAAAGCAGACATGCTCACGCTCGCTCGAATGCAATGATGCCGCGTTGCTACTTTTTCATAATTTCTCTTCTTTCGTCGCCGGCTCTAGTAAACGTGCTACGCCACCCTTTACCCGTCTCGTCTCCCTCGTATCACCCGTTCCCAAATTTTAGCCTCTGTACAAAAACACGCGTCCTTTTTCTAATACTATATTCCCTGTTTTATAAAAAAATTATCAAATTATAATAAAGCACAGAAATAGAATGGGGCGATTTTCAGTTAATTGCCTCGACCTTTGGTCGCAGTAAAAGGGAAAAAAGGAGCCAGCAGGAAGCAACAGCGGTAATAATGTAATCGATGCGCGAGTTTATTTTACTGTTGACCGCGATTCGCGAACCCATGGTGGGCTTTGACTGGGGAACCGGATCGGGCCGCTCGTGCGGTACAGTGGCACCACGCTGGCATGAGTGCGCCTAAATGATATTTAATTTTATCTCAAAACCAACGGTTCAGCCCGTAGCTGCTGCTCTCTTCTTCCTTTAACATAATACACAGCTGCCTTAAAAGCAGCTTCTGGTAAAGTGAGAGTGGCCAAACCAATCTCATCAACGCACTGCCTCTTTGTCCCTCCAATACTTGCCTCTTCCCGCTGTATATATACAGGCCCAGCTGCCTTTGCTTGTCTATTCAAGTCCGCTTCACACCGCATACATTGTCTTTCCACTCCTCAAAGCAGAATGGAGTCGACGTCCAACGGGAACGAGGACAAGGCGGTGGAGACGATGATGGTTGGAAGGTACATAGAGATGGAGCACGAAGGCGAGGAGAAGAGCATCAAGTCCAGGCTCTCTGGCCTCTTCTGGCACGGCGGCTCCGCCTATGACGCCTGGTTCAGCTGCGCATCAAACCAGGTTCAACTTATTTCGCTGGATTTCGGTGAGCAGTATCATTATGCCACTAGCTTCATCTCTTATTCTTGTCTTGGATCGCTGTTCAGGTGGCTCAGGTGCTGCTGACACTGCCTTACTCATTCTCCCAGCTGGGAATGCTGAGTGGAATCTTATTCCAAGTATTCTACGGCCTCATGGGAAGCTGGACGGCTTACCTCATCAGCATTCTCTACGTAGAGTACAGAACAAGGAAGGAGAGGGAGAAGGTCGACTTCAGGAACCATGTCATCCAGGTAAAGAAAAAAAATTACCATCCCATTAAGCTTGTCTCTACTCATCTATCCACTCCACAAGCTTTGCTTACCTGCAATAATATATCATGTTTGCTTGTTCTCTGTTTTCCGAAAGTGGTTTGAGGTGCTAGATGGGCTACTTGGAAAGCACTGGAGGAACGTTGGATTGGCATTTAACTGCACTTTTCTTCTCTTTGGATCTGTCATTCAGCTCATTGCCTGTGCCAGGTAATTAATATTTGATGCTTCTCGATCTTCTTCTTCTTTGGAAAGTAGAGAAAAAACAGAGGTGGTAGAAACTGGTAATAGATATCTAGCTAGCGTGTAGCGAATCTGTTCTATTACTTGCACATATCCGTACCTGCTCCTCTTGTGATTGCAGTAACATATATTACATCAATGACAAGCTGGACAAGAGGACCTGGACCTACATTTTTGGCGCATGCTGTGCCACAACAGTCTTCATCCCTTCCTTCCGCAACTACAGGATATGGTCCTTCCTAGGCCTGCTCATGACTACCTACACCGCCTGGTATCTCACCATCGCTTCCGTCCTCCATGGCCAAGTCTGTGAATATCAGCCTCATTTCGACCTGTCATTTTTTATCTTCTGAAACATACATGCAAGGTTGCTTGACTGGTCTGAAACATGACCGGAATGACTGCAGGTGGAAGGGGTGAAGCACTCGGGGCCGACGAAGCTGGTGCTCTACTTTACAGGCGCCACAAACATCCTCTACACATTCGGGGGGCACGCTGTCACAGTGTAAGGCGACATCACATAGGTTCCCTCAAAGTACAAGACGTAAAACAAAGCATACATTCGCATTAAAAAATACTGCACACTTGCCCATGTGATGTGATTGGTCCACCTCTCACCCATTCGATCTATTTTGACTAGCTGTAGAATAAGGGACCACCACCTTCCTTTCGGGACCTCTCAAGTCTCATCTCCATCTCTTGCGCTGTCCTAAATACCAAGCACAGTGGCTCTAAGCTTATAGATTTACCAAGTTGAAAAGGTGAAGAACTGATACCAAAGTAAATACCTTGTGCCCTTGTGTTTGAGTATACATACACAACGATCACACAAATAGCAAATAGCAAGCCCCGCTTTCGAGGAATATCCAGTTTGAGAACTCCTGCCACCACTACTAGTTGACGTTCCTTGTTCTAATTCTCTCTACTAGTCACCCACTACCACATTCATTACTTGGCTAGTCAAACAAGTCTTTCCAGAAAAACGTTTTGTTTTCTGTTATACAAAGTCTCTTTACTACTTTACCTTTAGCAGTATCATAATTTGATACCACCTGCGCAGACTCAGACATACGCAAACGTACTCGTCGCTATCTACAGGAGCTGCGCTGTGCTGTGCATGACACACCTACACGCTTTATGCATGCAAACAAAATATTTATTTCTTCAACGAACTCGCATGCTGGATTTCTTTTCAGAAATTAAAGAAACAAGGTCAAGTAATTTATTAGTTTCTCAACTACTGCGGAATGAATGAACAGGGAGATCATGCACGCCATGTGGAAGCCGCACAAGTTTAAGAGCATCTACCTGCTGGCGACGCTGTACGTGGTGACGCTGACGCTGCCGTCGGCGGCGAGCGTGTACTGGGCGTTCGGCGATGCGCTGCTGAACCACTCGAACGCCTTCTCGCTCCTGCCGCGAACGGCGTTCCGCGACGCGGCGGTGGTGCTGATGCTCATCCACCAGTTCATCACCTTCGGGTTCGCCTGCACGCCGCTCTACTTCGTCTGGGAGAAGCTCATCGGCCTCCACGACTGCCGCAGCCTTTGCAAGCGCGCCGCCGCGCGCCTCCCTGTCGTCATCCCCATTTGGTTCCTCGCCATCATCTTCCCCTTCTTCGGCCCAATAAACTCGGCCGTCGGTTCGCTACTCGTCAGCTTCACCGTCTACATTATCCCCGCTCTCGCCCACATGTTCACCTTCCGGTCCGCCGCAGCCCGCGAGGTCTATATGCTTCGATCATTTAACAGACTTGATAGTTTTGGTATACTGATCTGGCTTTAACACGAATTGACGTGTTGCGATGCAGAACGCAGTGGAATCGCCGCCGAGGTTCGTCGGAGGGTGGATCGGCGCGTTTGTGATGAACACGTTCGTGGTGGGGTGGGTTTTGGTGGTCGGGTTCGGGTTGGGAGGTTGGGCCAGCATGACCAACTTCATCCACCAGATCAACACGTTCGGCCTTTTCGCCAAGTGCTATCAGTGTCCACCGCCGCCACCTGGCGTACTTCCCGTGCCAAACAACGCTCCATCATCGTTCCCCGGTACCAACGCTGCCAACGCCACCACCATTCCTGCCTCTGTTCCTTCGCCTTCTCCGGCGCCTTCCTACTTCATCCACCACCGGCACCACCACCACAGCAGGCCGTGATGCATTGCACGCGCGCTATCGAATTAACGAGTCTGAGATGCGGAGGTGGTGTGTGATACCAAAGAGCATTCGTGGATTTTTGAGTAGTACAGTGCTTTGCTTAGGCCAATTAACATATGCGCGTTGTAGTGTGGTACAAGGCACACATGCAAGCAGACAAAACAAAAGTCATGTTTGTTCTAGATAGCTAGCCGGTACTGTTCCAGCCCCAGCAGCGAGTTCTTCTTTCTCTCTTAAATGACCGAGGAGTGTAACGGAGCTATCACTTATGTATGTCTGGCTGCTGCATGCAGCCAATTTTATTGCTAGTTTATATCTATGTAGCGACTCTGCAGCTAAGAATTCCAGCAATATAAGCGTTTGTTTGAATGCCCAATAATTCTTCTCTCATTAAACCAATATGTAAACGTTCCAGACTATTGAAGACAGTAAATTAATATACACAGAGACAAACAATCTAGAGGGTATTTGACATTTCGTCTCCAATCCTAATCTTTTGCGGTATGTTCTTGGGGCTAGTATCTGCTTGTTTGTCTTTTAATGGACCATTTATGCAACTTCACTCCATGTTCAGCACTTATAAAGCCCCTTTTAATTCAAATTAACACTTGTCAATATGGTTAACAGTGTTCCACCAAAACTAAACAGTCCATGTCTTGTCTTGTTATGGATGTAGCTGAGAACACATATAAATCATTTTCAGATATGTTTCACTCTGGGGCACTTTTTGTACGAATAATTCAGAAAGCCTTGCTGAATGCTGTAACAGAGGTCCGACTCGAGCTAACCAACACAAATTTCCGTGGAGGCCTGAATTGATCATATAGCGAAGCTTGTGACTAATTATAGTTTATTTTTGGTTCTGCATTGCTTTTTGCTGCTGAAAAATGAAGATACTGGGAGCCAGTGGGGCTTGTGGCTGCGTGCTGGCCGTCAAGTTAACTTGTTCAGCTTTATTTTGTCCATATGCAGCTTTTTCATAATTTTCCTGAGTCACTGCTCGGCTTTGTTTCAGTTTTCTTGGAGGAGGCTGTGTAGCCTCTGCCCGACCAGTTAGTGGTAGGCTGTAAGCTTTACTCCAATTCGATAAAACGAGCAGCCGAGGCATGCAGGTGGAGTGAGAGACACTCCATGTCACACTGAAAGAAAAGAGGAATATGACCTCAAGTGCAAATGATAGCCATCACATTTACACTTCTACTTGTTTGATGGACACAATGTTACATAGGAGCAGAAAGCTGTGCGCAAAACACAAGCATCAGAAACCACACAACAAGTGATGGGAATATTTACAGCTGCAAATTGGAATTAGGACAGAGAGAGAAAGATTAGTGATTTTGTCTCTAGAGTAAATTGATGTTGCTGCTCGTGACAGGGAAGAGTGAGAGCTGTGTCTTTAGCTGCAGGATGAATGGAATCTCATCAGGTGATATGAGCTGATGCATGCCATGAGCAGGCCTGAGACATCTTTAAGGGTACTTACATTGATTGGCTTATATCCATCACACACAGTCTAATGTTAAAAGAAGAGATGCTTTCCTGCCTCTTTTTTCTCGGGCTCCCTTGGCTTTACGGGTTGGGGATTGTGCGTATCCTTCTCTCCGCTCCTTTTGCAGCTCTGCTCCCAGTCTTTCACTTTCCCTAAAAGAAATAACAAAATGAACGGGCTTTCTCTTGTTTCCATCATGACCAGCTCTTCAAGTAATTTGGCAAAATAACGTTCTCTTTTTCACTGATCAGCAATATTGATTGGCTTAACTAGTAGTCTTACTAGACTCAAGTTAGCTCAAATCGAATAAATCCATATGACTATTAACTAAGAAGCAATAGCAATGTTGTTCTGAATATGCAATGTTCCATATTATCATGTACTCATCTCAGAAGAAAAAGTTTCTTTTTTCCCGCACAACAAATTAAAAAATAATTGAGTAAATTACGGGTAGTACCACTATCTATAGAACGTATATTTTCTTATATATGTAATAAAATAATCGAATTTATAAAAGTAAGTTTAATAATTTACCAAAAAACCAATCGTTAAATTAGGTTCAGTAATTTTTTTAAAAAACTAGTCTGGTAAATTCAATTCGGTAAACATTGAGTAATTTTTTAAAAAATAGTTTGGTAAATTGAGCCCCGATATTTACTAAATGTTTAACAGTTTTTGGCCCCTGCTATAAAGGAATCAATTAAAGTGTGCATGCATTATAATTTTGCAATACATATACTTTAGTCCAAATAATACATTCGTTAGTTCCAATGTGTGACGAGAATTTATTGTTAATATTTTTCAATATTATGTGGAATGAATCAAATTTACCTGTTACCTTTTTCCTAATTACTGTGTTCTTACCAAATTAAATTTGGCCAGCAAATCATGACCTGTGCCAGGTAAATCCTTATTATTAATTATAAAGTTGGTTACTAGATTTATTGAATCAAAAATGATATCCAGTAGAATACTGGTCAGATACGATGGTGTCAGCTGCGCATTATTAATCTGTTGCTTTTTAGAGTTATTGCTAATTATGTTACCTAGTTATTATTACTTAATTTCCAAATTACTCCGCAGAAATATGATTTCCTTCAATAATTTGTCTATATAAACCAACGTTGGAACAAGGTCATCATCGCCCAATAGTTGTGAGATAGAAAATCAATTGCTGAGGAAGGTGAAGATGGCGTTGTCAAAATCTTTCTTCTGTTTGATGCTCTTGACTCTGCTGTATGCTTTCCTAGGTACAAGCATACAACACTAATTTATTATTATCATGATATTTTGTATTGGAATTATTTACGTATCTGATAAGAAATATACTGGTGCCTTTTCTTGCAGAGCCAACTGTGTATGTTGCGGTACGTTTATCTTTTCTCAGTTAACAACGCTATTCATGCGTGTATATATTTAGAATTGCTCAAGATAACAGAAAAAGTTTGTCAGTTGAAGGAGTAGTATTTTGGAAGCAAAACTAACTTGGAGGGCATCGACGTTACAGGGGGCGACATGGTGCGTGGCGAACCCGAACGCGCCAGTTGATAACCAGCAGAAGGACATTAACGTGCTGTGCGACGCGGTAGACTGCAGCTCCATCAAGCCAGGCGGTGCCTGTTTCGACCCCAACACGGTTAGAGATCACGCGTCCGTCGTCTTCAACCGTTACTACAAGGAGCGCAACTCCAACCCATCGACCTGCAATTTTGGCGGTGATGCGATGATCACCACAGCGAATCCTTGTAAGTCATTCATTATCGGACGACACTGCGCTGCTAATGCCGGATAATCATAAAATGCAGTTTCTTGGCTTATTCAGCAACAATATGTTGATTCGCTGACATCTATTTGATTGTGCAGCGCATGGCTCGTGCATCTTTGAATAGAGCTGGCTCCGGGGATCCAACATATTCAAGATCGAGTGTCAGTCAGTAAGCAGCAAACAGCGTGTACACCGCAGAATAAAATACACTGTACTTGGTAGTCATTTCCCTTTTGTCATGGCCATTGAGAATTTAAAAACTAATAAAAAAAAAACTACTCTTTTGAATCTATTATGTGCGTCGCCTTGGTATTCTCCAGTTTGGATCAACTCGATAATATATTTTCTGAGAATTCATAATTCACATTAAAAACCAGGATTTGAGTATAAATTTGTGAATAAGGCCTAAATTGTTCATTGTAAGTAAATAACTACAAAAAGACAAGCCCTGATATATAAAAAAAAAAGTCAATAATAGCATCTTTTGATAAACAGAATAGCCAAAAAAAATTGTGAATAACAAAAATTATATTATGTTTTTCCCCCAGTTACCCACTACCCTTTGTAATTTTAAATTAAGTCAGCTTCAAAAATAGTTATAAAATGGTCGAACAGTAGTGTCCAATGAAAGACACTTGTATAAAGTAAGATATAGATATATTTTTTTATTACCCACTTGAAACATGCAGTTAAACAATGATGTAATTTAATGCTGTCAATTTTGTGTTGGAGAAGTAAAGAACCAGATTATAATAGAACATATATCAGTTTTGTTTATGTCAACATCGTTATCTAATAACCGTTATGAGCAAATGCTTTTGCCGACTCCCAATAGATTAAAGGGACATAACCTCACGTAACTAACTAGCTCCATCCCTTTGAATTTTTGGTACTAAATGGATAGAGATGAATATTTTGCCGTGTGCAGTTGAGGCATTAAAGAAATTATGGGCAGAAAAAATGAAGCGATCGGGGTCGCATGCAGACAACCAAAGCTCAGTGTTCGCCTTGAATACGAAAAGTAATCTTCTTCTGCTTCAAATAATAATAATAATAATAATAACGTTGATGAAGAATGAGTCGCATCATCATCCACCTGCACCTGTACTTATGTAATTTGAAGTAATAAAGTATAAGTTAACCATCTCTTTCCTTTTGCGAGGCCACATTGGGCATGCGACTTCCTGTGCACTCGGAACGGATCACGATTCACGCGCGAGATATGCTCGCAGTTCAGTGTCCCTCAACTCATGCCGCCTTGTACGTGGAGAAGTAAACGCATTACTATTTACTCGCAATTCTTGGATCTCCTTCCAGCACATGAGGAGATCTGAGAAAGGACAATTGCATAATCTTTGCTGCATGAACATTTTTGCGCATCATCTTCCAAAATCGTCGACCACTTTCTTCAAACAAATTTTCGGTTCTTAACATTTCACAAATAACTCCGAATAAAGGACTTGATACTTTATTCAATGACACAGAATAGCTTTGCACATATTAAAGTCCACTAGATTTCGTTGCGCTCCAGATTCTGCACTCTTTCAATTACAAATAAGATACATAGATGATATCTGCGGATTGCGGATTCCTTCTCGCACCCATTTGAAGAAATTATTTCCAAACCTAACATTGCAAAACAAGGCGCAATCCAGATGGGTTTCTTTCTATCTCCTTTTTTTTTTTTTTTAATTTTTCAATAAATATATTTTTAGTTTACATGGTTAAAAATTAAAAGAACACGAAGGATTCTGTGGCCATGGCAACCAAAAGCACAATTAACCACAGAACCATATTGTGTAGAATGATGAGGGGAGTCGGGATCCCATCCGACGGCTCAGATCGCTCGCACTCTTACCAGCACTGATCCGTCTCCCACGTCCGGCGGCTGCTCCCAGGGAACGATGGCGATCGCGAGTAGGACGCACGCCGCGGGCGAGCCTGGTGGCTGAGCGCCATCAGCTGGCGGTCGTAGTCGGCGCGCTTGTCGGGGTCGGAGAGGGTGGAGTAGGCGGCGTGGATGCGCATGAATTCGTCCGCAGGCGCGCCGACGTCCGGGTGGCACTCTAGCGCGAGCTGGCGGTAGGCTGCTTTAATCTCCCTGATGCTTGCCCCGGCAGGGACTCCGAGGACCTCGTAGAGAGACGCGGGGGAGGAGACGCCGGGGGATCGCAGAGCAGCGGAGGCGGCGATAGTGGAAGGCCGGCGTGAGACGGAAGTGGCAGCCGGGGAGGCGAAGCGGTGGCCGAGAAATTGAAAAGGGGAGGAGAGGGTGTGTGGGGATGTCATGACAATGAAATCGATAGATTCGAAGATATCAGAATTGGATTGGCTCGGAAACTTCCCTTTCTTTTATAAAAGAAAAGGGATGGATGTTAATTGCAGGGAGGCTACGCTGATGAAATAATAATAATAATAATAAGCATTCATAGATAAAGATCAAAATTCAAAGAGAGGCATGTGGCGGTGGGTCTTGGGAGTTGACATAGCATTGCTGGGGAATATCTACATCTTGGATTTTGACTTCTGGCTAAGCTTCGGCCATGAATTTAGATTTCATTTGCATTCCACGCTTGTGTATCTTCCACGCTGTCACACCCCGGTCGGAATGGTCTAAAAATAGAGCTTATCCGCTTCATAGAGCCGTCCGGCAGAACACCAGAACATGATCGCGCTAGGATTTCCGGACCGATTCTCGTCCCCAAATTCGAAACCCTAGTTCCCTGCTTACTTTTTACTCCCCAAATTACAATTCGCACAAAGAAACCCTAATCCTAATTTAAGAAGAGGGTGGAAATCGATCGAAACCCTAAATTCAAATATACCTCAGGTCAAAATCAACCGTTGACCGTTGCTCGCCGAATTCCTCCCGTTGCTGACGTCGTCGTTGCGTCAGCCGCCCGAAATCGAATTCACCGATCAGATTTCGATTTCGCTAACGTCGGCTGGCGTCAGCCAAAATCGAAATCTCGCTACGTCGAATTGACCGTTGACCCGCGTTTCGTCCGCCTCGTTTCAAACGCCGAAACTCGCGTCGTCTTCAACCTTCGTCTCGCGTCGATTTTAAACGCTCGCCGCTGCTGTTCGCCCGCCGTCCCGCGTTGCCGGAGAAGAAGGGTGCGCCGTCCGCACCTCGCCTTTGCCTTCTCGTCGCCGACTCGGAAGCCGCGAGGAGTCGACGTCGAAACCAGAGAGACGATCACATGAACAGAGGAAAAGATCATCGGAATAGAGGAAAACGGGGAAAAGCTTCGCTCGATTTATCCGTAAATCCGAACTACAAAAACCCCTCACCTCTCGTCCTCTCACGTCGGCGACGGATCTCGCCGCCGTTTACAGGTCTTCCTCTCTGGGCTGCGACGCTCGTCGTCGCCGTCCCAACTCTCTTCGAAGCTCTCCGCTCCCAACCTCACAGCTCTCCTATTACTCGCCGATCGTCCTGGCTCTTCGTTCCGTCGCTCGAACTCGCCACCACGCGCTCTCTCGCGCCTTCGCCTCGTCGCTGGCTTTTAAAGGGGCAGAGGCAGCGTCTCCGCCTCTACTATCCTTGGCGACGTGGAACGAGTCCACCGCCCGTTCTCGTGAGCCGAAGACCTCGCTCTTTGTCTGCGCCTGAAGAAGCCGCTCGAGACCGCGTCCTCATTTCTAAATCGGGAGTTCGCCCGATTCTTTCGCCTAAGATCTTGCCTCCATCCGAGATCCTCGCTCGTCGCTGTGTCCGCCGAACTCGGACGCTGCCTTCACCGCATCCGCGTCGTTTGCTGAAGACGAAGCCGAGCTGCGTTCCGCGTCGCCTCCGATTTCTTCTCGCCTTCTGCGTTCGAAGGAGTGCCTCCGCATCCTCCTCCCCTGCAGACGCCAAGCTGCATGCCGCCACCGAAATCGGAAGCTGCGTTTGATTTGGGGTCAACGCCTTCCGTTGACCCGGCAAATCGGGCTCCGCTTTCGGTTCATATGTCGTGGGTTTGGGCTTAGGCTTGGCCCAATGGGCTCCGGGCTGAATCAGCTGAACCCGGGCCTGACACACGCTATGTGGAGCGGACGAGACGGCAGTTTCCCCGTACCGGTCGAGCCGAGTGGATAAGAGTCGAGGGTCGGGTGAGTCAGACTCCTTTTTGCCGGGTTTACGGTTGGGAGTGTGGGCCACAAAGTTTGAAATAATTGGGTGAAATTGGAAAAAGAACATGATAAACTTAGAAGCTAACAGAGGTTTCAACTTTCTTATCCCCTAAAAAGTGGATTTGATCTAGGCCTTAGCCATATGTCCAAGTAAGCATTCAATTTGTGAACGGTTCCTAAGTAGTCAATATCTTAAGCGTCCTATATGGATAAACTCACAGATAAGTGACGACATAAAAATGCATGTATCATCACGCCCTATTGCTAAGATATTCTTTATAGTTCCAAAACATCTTTATATCGTACACAACTACACATTAGAGGACAATAATTTTACGGGAATTAGTGGATTATATGTTATTTAGATGTCAATAAGTGATTTTATCTCAGAATTAGTCATTTAAGAACGCAAAGCCTCAAACTAAATGGAATCGTAATATTGTTCAGTCTGCCAAGAACTGGATTGGAGCACTAGCGGGCCAGCATCCGCTTCGTGTAACAGGAACGGATCCGCCTGGCTGCTACAGCCTACAGCCTGCTGGAGCTGCCCCAGCTGCGCATGGGCCAGACCCCCAGCTGCTGAAATTTTGGAGAGCCCATTTCATGTTTTCCGAGTCGATAGACGATATCCACCTCACCGAACCGGACAGTTGAACCTGTCTCACTGTTTGAGAAGAATTGAGCAGGACTGTGAGAGACCCAGTTTTAGTATAGATTTGGGTTTTAGCCCAATTCAGCACAACTCGGGCCGGCCCTGATTTGCCGATTACTAAAATATGTGAATTCTCAGATTACGTTGCGCTAAGTTTTTGGACACGATAAAAAACACTCAAAAAATGAGATTCTAGTTTGTAAAAATGAATTGTAATATAACAAAAATAAATGGTAACATAGTGAATGCATGTACGCAAATGAGATTCTATTCTTTACTGAACTGCGCATAAAGATAAATGCTTTACGGATTGCATACAAGATTGATACTCCACCGACTGCACACGTGCAATTCTGGAAGATGCGATAACATAAAACTCTCTAGTACAAAAGTAGTTGGATCTTGCGTCGGTCTCAACACAGTTCTACTATTCAATGAATTACAAGTGTATTAGCAAGTGATCTTTCAATTAACCTAACGTGAAGAAGCAGTTGGGAAGACGAGGTCGAAGAGACAGAAATATTTTATGCTCTAGTTTGCTTAATAATTCGCCTGAAGAAGCAGTTGAGAAGAAACGCGATCCAAGTACTGATATTCTCTTCAGTCATCAAAATTCATATGGTTCATTTTTCTCAACCCGTCTTTCATTTTCAGAATCATTTCCGAACATTTATTCGATGACAGTGAGATGTAGATTATTTCTTTTACTTTTATCGTAATTTGAGCTACTGCATCAGCACATTAATTATCTGCTAAAGTAGTTAAGCATCATTTATATCTTACTTTTAGCAGCAAACTTGCCTCTTCCAATATTCGTCTAAAATTTTGCCCTAAATATCACCAGGCATAGTGATTGTTAGCTAGTGTGAGCTGGATTTAAATTTTAATGCTTTGAAAGTGATCTCACCTAAATTATTAGCCACATAAGTGCTATAAGAAATCAGTAAGGATAATAACAAGGGAGATCTTACAAATCGTGTCAAATTATGTGCAATATCCTTGTTATTTATATTTTTAACGTTCTGCACTGATAGAAAACGTCATAAAACTGATTGCTGGCGTTGACTGGACACACAATCAAACCATCGAAGCTAGTCAAAGAGACTCACTTTTGCCTCCAGTTGATGGTGTGAGTCGAAGAGACTGACTGCAAAGACGATCGATACTGAGAGTCTCCTCTGATCTAACACTGCAACTTTTATCAATTGTAACTTTCTTAGCGTACAGCAGGCCGGGAAACTGAGCAACAACTAACTAGGCGATGCTCTTTTATTAAATGCGTAGGCTCGTAACCATGCCATTGGCAGGGGCAGGGTTGGGTTAGCTGCAAAAAGTGAAAAGGGATCAGTCACTCGGGCTCATGCAGCGACGAGGGGAGGTCTTTTTCAGTGAGCTGTTGCTTCATCATGCTTGCCTGAAAACCTTCTCGCTTTAATTTACAAACTGCTGGCACCATCTTCGTTAATTGAAAGCTTTCACATTGCCCTTTCTAATTCACTGATTAACTTACTTGAGCAAAGGATCCAGCACCAATGGCGTCTTTCCTGTCTCAACCCTTCCAAACAGTGAGTGTTGTGGTTGGCATTATTGCTCACCACCTTGTACATGTCCCAGCTTGGGGAGTACGTTCTCTGACACCGAGCAAACAAACCCAGTAAATACCTTGTACTCTCCAGTAGCAATTTCATTGCAGATACCCCATCTGCTATTGAACTATCCCTCCCACAATGTGGAGGCCACTTAATAATCTTATTTAGCAGATGAATTTCATGTGCAATTAAAGCTTTTAAAAGGGAAATTGAACGACTTGTAACTCTGAGACGAGAGTAGGTTTGCAGACAGAGGGAGTGAGCGATGGATAATGGACTCGAGTTGATGCGCACATTTAATGGACAAAACCGTAAAACCGGTGCACTCGAAGCTGCTCTAATTGCACCACGGCGGGGCCGATCCACATGTGACTGCTTTAAATCCCTTGTCGGACACAGTGTTGAGCTCCTTCTCCATATAAATTGGCGCGAAGAGAGTGCTTTATCCAAACTCACACCTAGTAATTCACAAGCTCGAGTTTAGTTTCTCTCCCTCCTCATGGGGACTCCACCGCCCCTGCTTCTTGGCCTGTGTGCTGCTTTGTTGCTCACCGGATCTTGCACTGCCCAAACGTTGACTGCCGCCGTCGTCGGCGCAACTGAGTGCTCGGACTGTGCCCAGAAGAGCAATATCCAGAACGAGAATCCATTCAAAGGTATGTATACATATACGATTTCTCTCGCATTTGATTTAGTAATTCTTGGTTATATGTGTATATATGCATTTGCCCAAAACAGGGCTCCGAGTGGCCGTCAAGTGCAAGTTGAGCGATGGCAAGTACGAGACCAAAGCCGTGGGGCCGGTAGACGACAAGGGAAACTTCAACGTGAAGCTCCCGAGCGAGCTTCTCCAGGAAAGCGGCGAGCTCAAGAACGAGTGCCTTGCCGAGCTGCACAGCGCACCGAACGCTCCCTGCCCGAACAAGGACGGGCTCAGCAAGCTCATCCTCAAGTCCAAGGACAACGGGCTGCACACCTTCGCCGTCAGCACCGCCGGAAAGCTGTCGTTCTCGTCAGCGACCTGCGTCTCGGCCACCTTCCTGCCGCCATTCAAAGACCCCTGGCACAAGAGCTACCCCAAGTACCACATGCCGCCAATCACAATCCCTCCCGTGCCTGACTTCCACCACCACGACCACCACTACGACCACCACGACGACCACCACTACGACCACCACTACGACCACCACGACGACCACCACTACGACCACCACTACGACCACCACGACGACCACCACTACGACCACCACGACGACCACCACCCAATCTACACACCACCTACCTACACCCATCCTGTGCACTCACCGCCTACCTACACGCCGCCGTCAGGGGGATATTACAACCCGCCGGCGCCGGTGTACACACACCCAAAGCCGCCGTCTTACAGTCCACCGACAGGAGGATACTACCACCATCCTTCGGCGCCAGTCTACAAACCGACTCCGGTTCCGCACTACCAGCATCCACTTTTGGAGCACCACGACCACCCGCACCCCAAAATCGACTTCCCGCCACTCCACAAGAAGCCATTGCCCCACTGGCACAAGTACTCGAAGCCAGGGCACCCAGGTTACCCTCCCGTTGAAGTGCACCCGGAGCCATAGGAGGGGAAGGTGACGAAATGTGCTTCTTTATATTGCTCCTTGTATTGGTTGGTGTACGCCTGCATCTCAGTTGAGACAAACCGTAATAATGCTTGTTTCGTTCCGTTCTTAGGATTCGTGTGAAGGATTTCCAGATGTGGAGGGTTTGTTATAATTGTATTACTATCCTTCTTCTTCTTTCACTCGTCTCCCGTGCATCTCTGTTTTCTGGGCGATGTGATAGCTCTGGGTTAACTGTTATCTGGGTCGTTGTCATTTAGCAACCGCAATAATAGAAATATTATTTGCTCTTTTATGCTTATTTACATGCATCATCAATCTATTTTTGCGTACCTATCAGAGGGTATTTGGAGTCATAATTTACGCTTAGCATGTCATTTACTAAATTTTGAATACTTCAACAATTAACTTATGCTTAATGCGATATAGAATAACAAGAAAAGGTATAGTAACATAATACTCGCAGTATACTGTGCAGTTTATTTCTACAACTATAAATGTATAGATAGAAATATATCTTTTTTAATCCTCTTCTTCAGTGAATTCGATCTAAATCTCACACCATAAAAGCGTAAAAATAAGAAGCATATCTCTATAGCGATTTACGAAAAAAGAATATGCAACTGATCAAAGGGATATTCAAATTTTATAAAAAAATAAATATAACATCTTATAGAAACAAAATGGTATGTTAGTCAAAATTTCTATTTTCTTCAAAATTGCAAAGAAATTAAGGGTTAAAGACTAATATATATTAATACTAGAAGATTTGATAGCGTTGCAAATATTAATGTTGTGTTTGTTTGGAAGGAAAATTGGAAGGAAAGAATAGAAAATATATTGAACATAATAGCAAAATGTGATTAGATTCAATGTATTTTATATTATTTCTTTCAATTTTTTGTCCAAGAAAATATAACTTAAGTGTCAAAGAAATTAACAAGTGGTGCCATTGTAATGAAAGTGATCTGATCCAAGTCGAATTCACATATATAATCTTGAATTTAAAAAAATATATTTATTTATTATTTTAAATTTTAATAATAATTAAAAAATTATTAATTAAATATCTTATAAATTTTAAAAATATAATATTATGTAACACAGTGCAATTTAACATAGTTATAAAGCTGTTAATAATGGCCAAACAGCCAAAGCTACCCGTCAATTCGACCCGCACAATGGGAAGGCTACTGGAATGGCCGTCGCAGGATTCTGCGCGCGAACACTGGAGCTCCTCCACCACCCCGACCTCTCCCGCTGCCTTGCAGCCTTCCCCACCGCCACCGAACTCCGGCGCACCCACGCAGTCGTCGTCACCTCCGGCCTCTTCTCAGACCCCTTTACCGTTGCACGGCTCCTCGCCTCTTGCGCCGTCCCAACCTCCGGCGACCTCCGCCATGCCCGCTCCCTCTTCGCCAGCGTCGAGCGCCCCACCCCATTCATGTACAACACCATGATCCGTGCCCTCTCCCGTATCCCTTACCCCCTCGAGCCCATCCTCCTCTATCTCCGCATGCTCCGCTCCGGGGTCTGGCCCGACCGACTCACCTTCCCCTTCCTCATCCGTTCGTGCGCTGTGCTTGGCTTCCCCGGACTCGGTCACGGAGTTCACTGCCATGCCGTGAAACGCGGGCTCGACTCTGACGTGTTCGTCGTGAACAACGCCATCACGATGTACTCAGATTGGGGCGACATGAACGCTGCACAGAAGCTGTTCGATGAGCGTGCCGGCGTCGTCGATGTCGTCTCGTGGACCGCGTTGATCACCGGGTACTCGAATTGCAGGGATCTGGGTCGTGCGAGGTGGCTTTTTGATTGGATGCCGAATCCGAATCTCATCTCGTGGAATACTATGATCGCAGGTTACGCAAAGGAAGGAAAGGTCAAGTCTGCACTGCATCTATTCGACCAAATGCCCGAGATAAATGTCGCCTCTTGGAGCTCGATTATTTCAGGATTTGCTCAATCAGGGCGTTGCAAGGAGGCCCTGGAAATGTTTAGACTAATGGACGAAAGGGGTATCGCCCCGAACGAACCGACATTGGTCAGTGCAGTGTCTGCTTGCGCACAGTTGAGGGATTTGAATCAGGGCGAATGGGTGCACAAGTACATCAAGGAGCATGTGGCGGAGATGAGCGTCACACTTGGAACTGTTCTTGTGGACATGTATGGAAAGTGTGGGAGCATAAGAAAGGCCCTCAGTGTCTTCAATGAGATGCCCGAAAAGAATGTATATACATGGAATTCAATGATCACCGGCTTGGCCATGAATGGCTCTGAAATGCAGGCGCTCACTCTCTTCTGGAAAATGCAACTTATGGGATTGGAGCCAAACGCAATAACCTTTATTGGATTGTTGAGTGCCTGTAGCCACTCTGGGTTGATCAACGAAGGCCAGCAGTTCTTCGATATGATGACTCAAGTTTACAGGATCAGGCCCCTTGAAGAGCACTACGGTTGCATGGTTGATTTGCTTGGCCGAGCAGGGCTCATTAAGGAAGCAGTCGATTTCGTGGAGAGGATGCCGGTTGAGCCCCATCCAGGGCTATGGGGAGCTCTTGCTAGTGCATGTAAAATGCATGGCGATGTGGAACTCGGCGAGGAAGTAGGGAAGAAGTTGATTGACTTGGAGCCGCATCATGGCGGGCGGTACGTCTTGTTGGCAAACATATATGGGACTGCAAGGAGATGGGATGACATGACCACGGTGAGGAAATTGCTGAAGCAAAGGAAGGCTACAAAGTGCCCAGGAAAGAGCTTAGTGGAGGCGGTAGCAGCCTTAGGTTGATTCTTCATTGAGCAAATCTCAGGTTGACTATTTACTTCATTATAATTCAGTGAATTGCCTCATAGCATGAGAACACACCAACAATGTTCAGGCTACACAACATGGTTTTCAGTGAGCATCTGCTGCAGCAAACTGAGCAACTTATTCATGCCAGCATGAAACAAGAGAAATCTTGAATAGCCAGCTACTTAATTCTTATCTTTGGCATCAGCATAGTCCTTGAGTAGGGAAGGGCTATGCGAGTGTACTATAACTATCAAAGTATTCGATACCAGAAAGAAAGAGTCTTGCAGGGGCAGTGAAAGTCCGAATTCCATTTTATTTTGGAAATTGATGAGTAAATTGTATAGTTCTTACAGTAAGATATGCCGAGCTTACAGGTTGGACCTATTTGACAAGGTGGTTTTTTTAGATTGTGGAATATGCCACCTTTTATTTTATGATGATGAGTTCCATGACCTCCTTCCTTTGCATGTGCTAATTTCAAGGTTCAGAGATCAGTCGAGACTGACATTCTGCTATTGATGGTTGTACTTTACATGTTGAAAAGCTAATAATTAGCAGGTAATATCGCTACAAAACTCTGTTTTCAAAGCCTTGCATTGTGAGTGACTTTGGATTTTCTCATAATTTATTCTGGTGTAAAATTGGTAATATGTCCACAAAACTCTCTCTCTCTCTCTCTCTCTCTCTCTCTCTCTCTCTCTCTCTCTTAACAGCTCACCCCATCTTTACTAGTATTATTATGCTCATATGCTCTCCTAGTTTATTAATTATTATGCCTACTCTTATACTAAAGAAATTGACAGAGGGAATAAAGAATAAAAAAATATTTGTTATTGAAAATTTATCAATACATCTCTCATAAAAGATAATATACTATTTATGCGATTAGTTCTTTTAAACTAAGATGATTTTAGGCTTTAAAATTATGTAAAGCTAGATACCATTCTTCCTCACTATGAGTCAACGGTTAAGATTGAAATCCTAATAAGAGGCTCTTTATAAAGTGAAATATGTAATAGTATTAAAAGGGAGTCAAAAGTCAAAGTTGGTAAGCATTGAGTTCAAAGAGAATCAAGCTCTAGACACAAGACATAAGATTTGGACTCTAACAGTTAGGTCATAGTTAAGAGGCTTTTTGACAAGGTTGGGTCTAAGTTTATATTAGGAAAATATTAGTTCAGTTGGTTTGGGAGATTGTGATGTCAAGAAGGTATGTCAAGTCGATTAAGGTTGATATAAAGAAAGTGTTTTTAGTGAGGTAGTTGATGTTGAGATGAGTTGGTTCAAGAGTATTCAATGTAAAAGATATGTGGGTCAAAAAGTAATTGAAATCAAGAAATTGGGTCTCGTAATGATTAAGTTTCAATTAATGTAATATATCACATGATATTAATAAAATATAGTATATGTCGAAAGCATAAGTTACTAAATAATAAAATCATTTATAAAACACTATTTATAATTAATCAACACGATAAAGCACAGATCCACATGTGGATGAGTTGATCCAAAAATTCTATCAAATGAGCAATTATGGAGTTTTAGATGATGGTAGTTGAACTCAAGCTACTTGTTAAAGTTGGAAGATGATGCCAAAGATACATCTATGATGTCTCAGAAGTAGAAATGGATGCAAAGATAGTTTTAGTGATGCAAAAGTTAGATATAACAAAAGTTGGGAAAGTGGACAGTGAGCAGCAAAAGATAATTTTATTCATTCAGTTATTATTATGCCATGCGAGTGAGATGTTTTTTCTCAAGCTTTTGATAGATTAATTAAATTTGTTATGGACTAATAGAGTTTTAACCTATGACAGATTAAAAATATAAAAATGTTTGTATGAACATCATGCTCAGGCGGAGAATTTGATGCGAGAAAATTACTAGATATTGGTTGAGAATATTGTGACAGAAGGAACAGTTAGAGAGGGCCAAAATTGCTCGTGCTAGAAGAAAGAAAAAACAAAGAAGGAATAATAAAACAGATCGTCGGAGACAGCAGCAAGGCTGACGGGAGGGCTAGAGATCGCTGAAGATCGTTTCCAACAGGGTCGATGGAGAGGGCCGGAGATTGCTAGAGATCATCCCTAGATGGAGAGGGAGCTGGTGGGCCAGTAAAGATTTTTACCCTAATGAGCGGGAAAGGTAGGCGAAAACAATTTTACCCTAACTAGCAGATGTTTGGTTGGTAACGTTGACTAGAGGGCAAAATTTTGAAACATCGGTATTTCTCAGTTACCGTTTACTTTTAATTTTCATGATAGTTGACTACTATCAAATACTTGACATTGCTTTAAGTTTCGAAAGTTTGCCTCAAAATTCGTGTTTGGCCGATCGAACCACCCTGCTGCAAGCTCTCGGGGAAATTTTTTTCGAAAAACATGGCACCTTATCCACCTGCTCATGTACCTTCATGTGTGAACTAATGATGTCTCTTTGTAAGTAAAGATCTGAGGAGTTAAAATAATAAATTATATAGTAATACAATTTTTTTTTCTTCCTAGTTGAATGTAACAAATCAAAGTTTATTAACATGAAGTTTACTGTAATATAGGCTAGCCATCACAAGGAGAAATTTTGTTTCTTTTCTTGTTGGATTGGTATACAGAGAGTGCAACTATAACCATGCAATGTAAAGGAAATTTTGTGCCTTGGATATTGTACTCCTAATACTGATAACAGTTTTTGGAGTCGGTATATTATCTTATTATCTTTATGTTATTAGGCTTTAATCTCTTATTATGGTCTTCTGTACCTACAGTATAAATACTTGTGTATTTTGACTTTTGAAATGATCCAATTCATTTTCTCTAGAATAGTTATTTAGCTTCCTTATTTCTTTTCGTTTGCACCTAATATGTGACCTTTATTTCAAAATGAGTTGATAGGCCTTGATAACCCTTGTCTATCTTTGCTTAAAATTATTTGCTGTAAAATCTTATTCAGATAAGTTCATCGTTCTTGCTTTTCTTTGCTTGAAAATGAAGAGATTTTCTCTGATCTACTCTATGCGAATTGAAATAATTTTCTTTAATTTTGATTCAAATTGTCAAATTGATCTAATGACGATTGCAGAAGCACTGAGCCTGATGATACTTGTTGGAGAATAACTGTCCTTACAAATGACCTACTTGTATATCAAGATTTATATAGACTTCTAGAAATGCATTCTCTATTTCAAGCCTCCATTCACATAATCCTATCGGCGAAGCACAATGTCCTACCTCTCAACTTTGTTTTCTAATAGTGGCGAACTTACTTGCTGATTCACTTCTTATAGCATTTCCAGTGTTCCTATTGGGGTGACCCAAGGGGAGCTTACTTCCCATTACTTTAGTGAAAGTGTTTTCCTTGACTTATAGCAGAACAACTAAAAAAATGGACCGGGAGACTAATAATATTCTCAATCTATTGCAGCTGGTATTATTTTATTGATATACCATGATAGTAGTTGGTTGCCGTGGAACATTTGTCTAACCTTGATGAGGTGTTGCCAATGTCACATGGCACTCACTAATAGGTGGAAGATGAATTTCGGCACCCAACATCTATAATATTTATGCATTTGATTCAATAATTCACATTTTACCAAAATAAACTAACTAGTCTAGGATTGCATAGACTTCCATGATTTGCATCCTATCTATAGTCTAGTATTTGAGGTTACAGACAGACAAATGTATGATTACTTTAGGGGATCTTGTCACACAAGTGGATTGAGCTAAGAGGGTGTGAATAAGAAAGAAATACTTTATTGAAAGACTACATGTATTGGGTAACCAATTTTTAGTGATGTGGAATGCATTCAGTAGTTCAAGAATGAAATGGAAGAACAAAAATGAAAGGAAGTAAGAGAGATAAAAGTTATAAAAATTATGAATGAGAAAAAGTACATTCTTAAAAGACAACATATATTAGGTTACCAATTTTTAGTATGTGGAATTCATTAAGAAGCACCAAAATGGATCGAAATATTGATACTGAAAAGAAGTCAGAGAGGTAAAAGTTATTATAATTTTGAAATAAGGTAAAAGTTATTATAATTTTGAAATAGTGCCCTATTGGCCATAGTTTGCCTTTTAGAGCTTTTTGATTCTGGGATTAGTTTTTTTGTTGTTTTATTTAAATTTATATGATTTTGGAGTTAATTTGAATTGATTAATTCTGATAGTCTATAATCCACCAAGTGAGCAAATTGACTTACCAACTTCAAAATCTTGGCAAAATATTGTAAATATAAAATACTTATGCCCAAATTAATAGTTGTGAACGTTAGCATGATTCTCATTCCACCTCTCATGTAGGATTGAATTAGAGTGATACAATTTTTTCACTTATGGCTTATTATCCTTGTCAAGCCCTAAAACCTAACTAATAACTTAGGATCAACCCTAGCTAGTAGCATAAGAGACTGGTCTAACGAATACTATGTCATCATGACAACCCTTTTCCCTTGGACCCCCATCATAACTACGACTTGGCTGCTTCAATACCATTTATTACAACCCCATACTGAGAAACTTGATCTACTAAATGGACATAAAGCCACATGACCCAATTTTAACTAGTTTCCAAGCTAATAACAGTATGTTCAGTTACTTTACATATCACTAAAATTTTCTTTCCAGCTCCCACATGGGATTAAACCACGGTGTCAAATGTGCTATTTTGCATTTCCTTAATTTTTCTTTGTCCTTTTACAGTCATTTAAGTGCACTTTTCTCTTCTGCTTAGGCTTCACTTGACTCTGTACTTTCTACATTTTCTTTACTAGGGCTGCGTTTACATTGTTGACGCATACAAAGTTTACTAGAGAAGCTGTGTTAAAGAGGTTCATACAGGTCAGATGGTGCTTCGATTAGTTGAGGCAATTGGTGAGTATTCTGTGAACAAGTTTTATATAATTTATAGATAGAAATAGGTAATATGATCCACCTGAATGACACAAATTTATTTACAGCAGAATTGACCGAACTGAGCATGTCCACGTCTCATTTAACTATGAAAATTTTAGTTGAATTATTTCATTAATAAAACAGAAGGATTGATCTTGAAAATATTCAAATGTATTAGTGTGAGATACATTTTAGAATTTCCACAGTATATCAAGCTTGATACTAGTTCCTCTGTGGAAGTCAGTAATGATGATGATTACCTTCTCTGCAGATGTCTATCTGGCTGCAACTGTCATGTTGATTTTCGGTATGGGTTTATATGGACTATTTATTAGCAATATACTTCCAGGTATACCTTCTGGCATTGATCGTGCTCTACTGGGATCCTCTTTGTTTGGTATGTTTGCTTTTGAAGGTACTAATGATCTTTCAGAATTCTAATTAGTCCCCCAAACTACTCTTATCCTAAAGCCTTCAGTTATTTTCTTCTTCATAACTTCACTTATTGTTACAGAACTAGTAATAGTTTATCTTTTCACCTTAGCCGATTCAAACTAGATTCCAATATCATCTCTTTGAAATTGTAAAAAAAAACTAACATAACTTCACATCCTATGAATAGTAAAATCAATGTGTGAGATAATTTAATGGCTCACTTTAGTTGTGTTATCCAGTCTCGTTCACCAAAGTTCTTTTGTCCAAATAATTTGTCTGTTTGAAAGGTCATGCTCAATGCTCCATTACTCAAGCTGCTGCACAACAAATAAATTCTAATTCAATTCCTTTTATTTATACAGGAGAGGCCAAAATGGATGCAAATCAGTTCACTTGATGAGCTAAAAACGAAGGTGGGGCATGTAATCGTCATGATTCTTCTGGTGAAAATGTTTGAAAGAAGTAAAATGGTAACTATTGCTACTGGATTGGATCTCCTTAGTTACTCAATATGTATATTCTTGTCATCAGCATCCTTGTACATTTTGCATAATCTTCATAGGCCCCGAGTAAAGACTTTGAATTTATCATATGTATTTAAAGATATATTACGACAAACCATCCTATAATTAACTCTTCACATGCAAGACAAACACGTGATTGCTATATAGCATTGTACAGAAATGATATACATAATAATGAGTGACCTTGATGCTTGGTTAGTGTGGTGCTAAGTTTATATCAATTGGTCTAAACATGCGATGTCAAACCATGTCTAAAATGAGATGTGCCTAAGTGTGTAGATCATGCATCAGAGTCCACAGCTACACCCAATAAGTTTGTTTACCTTTTTTTATATCTGGAAGTATATTTAGCTGGAGTCAGCCATGGCTTTTTCTGTGGTTTGTGTGTTAGGGGTTCAACTTTGATTTCCGAACAGAAGAGCTATTCCTTGAAGTTACAAATACTAGCTCAAAATATTACAAGAACCTTAGCCAAACTTTAGCTCAAAACTAGTATGATTCTTTAATTACCGAGAGTTGTAGTGATTCTAAAGCAAGCAATTATAGTTAATTCTTTTAATTATCGATATTTTGATTGCATCAATCCTTAAAATATTCATGAAAACTAGTATACCCGAGGATCCGATTCATTGAAAAGGCAGAGGCTTTTCGTCGAACAAAATGGCACACACCGCACATGGTCTTCTATGACAATCTTCTAAGGCTTGGAAAAAAACCCACGCCCCCCTACTGCGCTCTCTCGTCGTTCGCGGTCGCCGAACGCCGCTGTCATCGGTAAGTGTTTTTTCTATAGATCTGCTTGCGTCGATGGCGACCGATCGGCGGCAATGCGCGCTGCTGTGGCGGCTGCAGATCTCGCTGCTGCTGCAGCAGTTGCGGATCACGTTGTTGCGGTTGTGGCCGCACCTCCCGGCAGCGTGCGCTGCTGCGTGGCCGCCGCTCTAGGCGGTACGCACTGCTGCCAAGGGCTTAATGCAACCTCGAAGAGAGAAAATTTGAGTTAAGAGTTAGAAGTGAGGAGATAATATAAACACTTCAAAAATGTAATCATGCATCGTGTTAATGCATCTTTGGCTTAAGTGCTCCTTTGAGGATCCTTAGTGTTCGGCTCTTGTTCTCCATCTTGTTGGAAAATTTCCGATAATAAAGTTTCCGGACCGTAACAGGCTCGTAAATTTTTGTTAATCGCGATAAATTTTCCCTGTATGTGGCTCACATGTTTTTGAGGTTTAATTAAGCCAACTTGATTCTAATCGACATCTGATTCGCTGATAGAATGGGCCCGACCCGTGATGATGGGGTGGGTATAAAAGTGGGTCAGCGAATGGGTTAGTCAACCCTCTCCTCTTCCTTATTTGGAATTAAAGTTTATTTGGAAATCAAATTAGTTTGGATGGATGAGATTAATTGGGATTGATCGTGTGGTTAGAATTAATTGATAATGAATTGTTTATTAATTAATTCTAAATAAACCTAAGAGAGATTAAGGAATTGGTTAACCTAAAAATTGTTTTGCATAAAAACAATTCAACTCATCCTCTCCTCTCTCGTGCGACGAACGGCGGCTGACATTTTGGTTTTGGCTAATCTCTCTCTCGCACGGCTTTCGAGAAAGAAAGATTAGATATAATAGAAATTAATTGCTTCCGCCTTCAAGCTCTCCGATTTCCATCTCCTGATCATCGAGGAGAAACTAAAAGACAAAGGAAAGAGGCGAAAAGGCATACTCTTCCAATCCCCACCAGAATCGTCTGCGATGGAGAAAGGTACGCAGTTTAATTTCAGTTTGAATCCTAGAACGCATGATGGTTGATTAATTATTGTGTTAAAAGATCTGTTGCGTTTATTCCGCTGCGCATCAATGATATCTGATCTGCATGTTTTAAATCCAACACATCTCCCTTGGCCCTCAGGGCCTATTCTCCCTTGACTGAAGGCCACACTGTACTTCTTGTGAAATGTTGCAAGGATTTCATCACCCCAATGTGCAATCATCTTCCAACAAGGATAAGTAAGGAGGCGCTCTTCTCTCACCCGACACCTTCCTTTATCTGTCCTCTAGAAAGAAAATATTACCTATAACTTAAGATCATTATCGAATCATTTCACTATACTAATCCCTTCTTCACAAGTGGATCATGGTAGCTCTTTAATATCAAGAAACTTGAAGATAACTTTAAACTAGTTATTCTTATTTTCATCAATAGCTAATTGCATTGCATGCTTGGATTGTGCATCTAATTAGTATCTTTATCCAAGTGGTTTGATAAGCTTCCTCTTAGCTTCTAACTAGTTAAACCCATAACAAAACGCATTTAAACTTTCTGGACCAATTTGTAGTTAATCATGTCGGTTCACTGCATCAATCGGTTTGTGCAGCAAAAGTCAACTAAATTAATTAAATTTATTACATACTTTTGACAATTTGTGTTTTGGGTTCATTCATTAGAATATCCCTCTTGAATATGTTAATAAAGGGGGTGGATCGTGTGTTGGATTAGTCTTGAATGCATCAAGTTACACATCAAAAGCCAGCCCTTGGTGACTACCACTTCTTAGTATGTTCTTTGTTACTTGTAAACATATCATCAAACATCACTTGAACAATTTTTATTTAAGTATGAAGCAAAAAATTATCCATGAATAACTATTCTTGTTGCCATTGAACTCAATCTTATATCTATTTAGAATTGTTTGCTACTTGAAATCCAACAATCCACACAGAATGCTTATAGTAATTTTAGGATATTAACTATATCAGCACAATACAAACATCCCCATGCTGCCAGATTGGTAATATTCATAATCAGATTGCACTTAGTTTTATGGAATCTAGAATTAGTTATTGTATTTTTTGCTATATGTGGTATCTAAACTTAACTATCTGTGATTGCAGAGACAAGCTAGTTACAATTTTTCTATCCACAAAATATTATGGAATTTATTTATCATCAAAATAATAAGACTCAGCTGGGGTGCATCCCTTTTTTTGCCCATCTTGAATTTTTGATTACTCTGTGCCTCTGTGGCATGCTTCTGTACCTTATCCTTCCTGTGTTATATCCCTAGGCAAGAAATCCAAACGAGGTCCTCTATTGGCAGTTTCAGATATGCCGCCCTCAAGGAGCATCATCGAACCTGACCTAGGAGGTAGCGGTGGCAATGATGATGTTGTAGGAGGGGGTGGAGGAACAGACGCAGAATGGCTCTCTTCCCTGTCCGAACCCCGTCTGGTAAGCACTGCAGATTCGCGTACTTGTGCATGTACTCTATCTACTTATCATATATGCTGATGGCTTTATTTGTTAAGTTTTCCTTCTATAAAATTGACATGCCAATATGTTTTCTCAGCCATGATGATAGAAGTTGAGTTTTTTTCCTTTTCATATATTCTAGTATCTTGCCACATCCTTGCAAGAATTTTGTTTCATTGTTCAGGAATTCTATCTCTATAATATTATTCTGTTTTTGCATGTTCTTTGACTGTACACTGTACATGCCTTTATCTTCTGGATTAAAAATTCTATGCTAATGATCTTTGAATCAATAATGATGTTTTTTTTCTGTTCTGCAGGATTTTCTTATTAGCTTAAAGGAATTAGTTAGAATTCGGGCAACTACTATTGGCCATAAACAACTTGCTGACTTATTTGACGTGAAGATGCTGAGATCTCTAGGTAAGTTGGAGTATAGCTCTCTTTCTGTTTATTATAGAAGTTCTGATCTTAGGAAGTCTTTAAATTTTAGTGCTCCAACAAATTGTATGCGAGTAACCATCTTGAAGTATATTAAAATCGGATGCTGCTAATATTCTTTCTTTGTCAAAATAAAATCAAATGGTGGAGGTTCTTAAGAGTCATGGTTGGAAGTGGAGTAAAATAGGTCAGTTCTATTTTTGGTTAGGAACAAAAATCTAGGAGTGCAGTAGGTGTAACAGAAATTGGAACGTTAAGTCATAGAACCAAGATAAATTTGCTCCCAACAAACCAGCCCTTAAACTTTCTTTTTTTTTTGCGCCAGCCCTTAAACTTTAACTATTCACGAAAAGTGCCTAGGATTTTGACTGATTATGTATCTACAGCCATCTTCTCTCTCTTTTTTGTCATGACTTTTGTAGTTACCTCAGTAGGATTAGATACAAAAGAAATGAACTTTAATGGGCATATAATGTTTACATATCAGTGTTGAATAGAAAAGTGATTGGATGCACCATAAACATTACGTGTTAATTCCTTATCAATAATATTTTTGCATGAAGTTAGCTCAACTTATCACTGTCTTAGGTATTGTCTTATTGGAATATTTTAAAGAACATGCACCAAACGCTTACACTTCCAATTTGGCTGAGACCTTGGCACTATTTTCTGTATCTGCTTCGGCAAGTCAAACTAGCCATGAGTCTAACAAAGACATGCAAACTCCAAGTTTTATCACTTCTAGGAGAAGGCGACTGTGGGAAGGGTAAGTCATGTAATTTTGTTAAAATCTAGTTTTCGTACTTCCTATGGGGAGACCAAAAACCTATTCTTTATTATTTTTAAAAGCGACGAGACTAACTCATTATCCTTTGAGGTAGTTTATTTTCTTTATAAAGTTACATGCTATTTATCTGATGCATTCATTCTTTTTATGTTGTTTCTTAGATGACTTATGTTATCTGTTTAAGTTTTTAGTTATTAGGTTAGTGCTTGTTAGGTTATCATATCCGTACCTTCACAGTAGATATATTGTACTTATCATAGTATAACCTAATCCAATTATCTTGGTTCAACTTGGTAAGCTTTGTTTCTATCTTTTCTCCTCTTCTTATCCATCAACCCTCCTCTTCACAACATCACGATTGTTTCCCTCCTTGCTTCACTTATCTCTCTCCCATTGCCTCTAACTGCAGTTCTCTACCGCTTCCTTGTTTGCCCCTCCTTAGCACTACCACTTGCCTCATCCTCTCTTTGCTCCCTATCACTCTCCACTCCACCACCTTTTGGCGCCTTTTGTTTTGTCTTCTTTGTAATTAGTTGCTTCTCTTATCTTTTTTCTTCTTGTGGAACAAATATATATCCATTTGTAGCATCTCTATCAGACTCAATTTTACCAACTACTTTTGTTAGGATAGATCTCTTTGTAAAGGAAAAACATTCTGATTCTCCTCCAAACTCAAAAGATGCCATATTCATTTCATTATAGAACTTTGGCTATGATGACCTCATTTGTCTTATTTGAAGCAGACTCAAAGTGCTTGGTTTTATATGTATTCACAATTTGTTAATGCAATGAGTTTTCAGTGTAACATCGTAGATTGCATGTTTTTTTGGCCAAACCTCCAGTTCGTAACTAAAGATCTTGAAAACCTGGCAACTTCTTTGATGTTTATTTAGTCATGGCTGTGAAATGATTTTAAGTGATTTGTTAGTGAATTTTCTTTTCTTGGGTTGTCGAGTCTATACCTTCACAGTATAGTTGATGTATGTATCATGATTTACCCTAATTCATTTCTTTTGGTTTAATTTTATCACTTGCCCCTCTTAACGCATTCACATCACTTGTGTCAGACATAAACTTGCTGATGAATACTCATCTACTTTTGTGAAGGAACTTAGTAGAGTTTAGTGGCTTGATATATCTAAATTGTTACCGTGACAAGTCATCGTAGATGTAAAAAAATTATGTATTGCATCTGTTATTTACTATTTGCTTGTCCCGTAATCTCCGCTTCAGAATCTGCATAATACTATTAATCTCTATATCTTATTTGTATTATTAATCATATCTATTATTTACTGTTTATTTATCTCTTAACTGCTTAATCCCTAAATTAGTTCTCTCGCATAAACTAATTTTTACGGATTTCCAGTTTAAGTCATCTTTTGCAAATTTGATAATTGAATTTAATTAATTGTTTTTTAATTACTCTTAATAATAATATTTTGATTCAAATATTAATTTGATCCGCTGATCCAATTTCGACTCATGTGGTAATCACCTGTTTATTCCCAAATCAATGTCTTTGTTAGATTAATAACTTATCCTCCGTTAATTTTTATTAGTCTCGTGTTTATTTAGTTGCATCAATTAATTACTGTTATGAATTATTTAATTCTGATTAGCTACAGTAATCTATATGATCTGATTTTGCATCTTCTCATTTTTTATATTTATAGACCTGTTTTAATTACTGTTATCTAATTTGCATCTGTTAATTCGCATAAATCCATATGTTCCTATTTTCGGTTCTTCTAATTAGATCTTGCATCTTTAATTAGTGTTAATTACATCTTCATCTTAATTACGATTAAATCTTAATCAAGTTACTTGATTTGCATCCTTTTAAGTAAGAACCAAATAAGTTCTGTTAGATCTGCATAATTACTGTTCTAATTATAATTAGAATCACCAAATCACTATTAGATATAGTTGCGTAATCTCAGTTAGATTTGTGTCTTAATTACTATTGTTAATTTGTCCAGTTAATCTAATTTAATTACGTAATTATCCTGCTGATTTAATTACGTAATTATCTTGCTCTGTTAATTTTATTTTGATTACCTGCATCTTTATAAAATTTGTCAGTTAATCTAATTTAATAACGTAATTATCCTGCTGATTTAATTACGTAATTATCCTGCCCTGTTAATTTTATTTTGATTACCTGCATCTTTATAAAAGAATTTAAATCTACTTAATTTGATTACTGTGTCGGCGCTGGGATTAAACCATGATCTGCGCGAATGCTAAGCATTTCGCACGCGTTCATGACCAGCAAACTATCCAATGGTTTCTTATCATATTATATCTTGCTTGTTACTTGAATTAACTACTCCAGTGAACTGCTGTGCGTCAATAATACTTGTTTTAATTTTTGCTGTTAGTTAATTTTATTTATTGTGAAAATATACATGCTTATTAAAAATTTCTTACTTGCATATTTAAACTTTTTATTGTTTTCAATTTTATTCGTTTTAGATATTGTCTAGCTTAAATACTCTGAATCTATGAAACTTAGAAATGTCATAAACCTAATTTGAAATTCTTTCGAATATGAGGGTAATTAGCTAAGGTCAATATACCATAACTCAAAAGAAAGAATCTAGACCTAAGTCTGTTGATATAAGATATTCTCTAAACTTTTATATATATAAGTGTCTAGTAATTAATTTTGATAAATTGTGATAATAAATTGAGTAGACATATTAAGATACGAAAAAAAAAACTATTAAATGGTTGGTAATACATAATGCAATAATCATGTTGATTGTCTCACTAAGGGTTTGAATCACACCAAGGTGATGGTCTCATCTAGGGGCATAGAGATTTGTCCATAATGAGCTCTCCTACAGTAGCAACCGAACCTCTATGATAGGTAGACCCTGGAAAGAGGTTCAATGGGTAACAACAAGCTGATTGGTTGGCCAAGGAGTATCAAATAATAAATTATAAAAACACTTATGTGTTTATTAGAATTATTTTAAAGGCTCAAAATACCTCATTCCTAAGGTGATTATAGTACTTCTATGTAGATGTAAGGTTGAGTTTATAACTCTTAAAGGAACCCAAAAGTATATCCTCAGAAGTACCTCTACACACTTCTTCATAGGGTTTCTCCTATATGTGTCTTTTTCGTATACGGCCGCGGACTAGAGAGTGGACCCTCTAGCTATGTGAAAGTCACATGAATGCACACGACCAATAATATATAACACTGCGTTATAGAGATTTTGTATCATGTGTGCACCATTCAACATTGGGTAAAAAGGGTGTAGTTCAAGACTTAGTTCACTATATCCCTTCCAATAGAGTTCCGTGTACTAAGTGTGTTAAGCATAGCTTTTTCCTAACCGCGTGATATAGGCATTTGAGAGCTTTTTCATTATTTATGATTATTCTTTGAATTTTTTGAGTTTTTTTGGGGGGGGGGGGGATTGTTGGTGTTTTATGTGGAAAATCCAAAAAATCCTTTTTATTTATTTAATATTTTTGGGCCTTAAAATTACTATTTATTAATTTTGCCCAATTATTTTATTTACCTATTTAACTTATAATTAAGGCTATAGCCTTAAGCCTTAATAAATAGCCTTAATTACTAGTTGTTATATCAATTAATGCTGGCATTAATTGTGACTAGATTAATAGGTATGTGCTCCTTTTCTACCCTATGCGTGGATTTTCTTACGAGAGGAAGCGCAACGAGTTGTTCTAAGGAGACAAAAGAAAAAACTATGTTTTCTCTCAAAAGATCTCTCTTTTTTCTCTCAAAACGTGGAAAGAATCTCTTTGACAACCGCTCCACCGACACGCCGGCAGAAGCGGATTCCTGGTTGAATCTTCGGGCGTAAGATCGGATTTCATCTCGTGTGAGAGACCGAATATTTGCCTAAAGACAGGCTATAAGTCGCCACCAGGTTCTTTTAATTTATGTTTTTGTTGATTTACAGGATTACACAAATTTCGCGCAACAGGAGTTGTAATCAAAGAGCAGTTACTTAAGACGTCATTTGGACATTTGTTGGAAGGTCCATCCGTTGCACTAGATATGATAGCGGTAGAATATTTACATTCTAGATGCAATGGTGAGAGGAATGATTTTAATATTAATGGATATTTTATCCAATTTTCAGTAAAAGATATATTTATCATCCTTGAATTTCAAGAAGAAGGGGAGTTGGTTTGATTTGGCCATGATCGACCCAGCACTCTGTTTTGTCTTTCAGAATTTACTGGGATGCAAACAAGCCGAAATATAATAGAGGATAAATTAAGAAGTATGTGCACACAGAGACAGATAGCAGATGAAAAAATATTTAGAATGTTAGTCATATTGTACATATTTTGTTATTTTTTATTCAGTCACACTAGTTTTGGTTTGGATGTGGGTATTATAGTTTATATTGAGGATTTGACAAGATTGGAAGCGTACGATTGGGCAGAAGCAGTTCACCACTATTTGTCTGTCGAGTTGACCACAAGCTTTGCAAAGAAGAATATATCTGCTATTGGTGGATGTGCAATTGTTCTATGTGTAAGTCAATTATCTTTATAGTTTCTACATTACTGTATAATATACATATATATATCATTTTTGTGTGGCAGGTTTGACTATATGAGTTAGTTATTGTACATATTTTGTTATTTTTTTTTCAGCCGCACTAATTTTGGTTTGGATGCGGGTATTATAGTTTATATATCATTTTTGTGTGACAGGTTTGACTATATGAGCATATACTTATGTATATTCATTCTTCTATTACTGGTGTTTACTCACCGCTTTTCTGTTGGGCTAAAGTCAGGCTTTCACGACGAAGTTCTTATTTCATGAGCTTTTCTAAGTTAGATGAATCAATGGTATACAATCAATATAAACTAAAATATTTAATTTCTATATTTATCATATAATATTCTAAATATATATTGTGTGGCAGATTATTTTTTATCTTCAAATGGATGATGTTGAGGTTGATATTGTAAATAACCTACCACCACATGTAAATGTTAAAACTACATCATACATATCTGATACCTATGTTAGTATATATACTAGTTAGAGTGGATTATATTATATTTTTATTGTTAAACTAATTTTATTTTATTCCTTATCATAGATCAATGAAAATTTGAGAGACACCCATATGAGTATTATAATTTGCATTGTAGAGTTCATAAACTAACCTATGAAAATTTTTTTGTAGATTAATAAAGAAATTAAAATTTTGAATTCAGAAATGAACCTTACTAAAGAAGAAAATATGCGGTTAAATTCTGAAATAAAGATGTTGTGTGTTAAAAAAAAATAACACATAACTTGATACAAAATAGAATATGATTGAGATAGACAAGCTGAAGACGGCGTTGAAGTTTGAAATAGAAATGTTAAGTGTTGAAAAAGATAAGACAACAAAATATGGCTAAGATAGATAACTTAAAGGCAGCATTCAATCTTCAAGTAGCTGCCTTAGAACAAAAGATCAAGAATGCCCTTGATGAAAATGTCATACTTAAAGCTCAAATTGAGAATTTACTCAAGGAACTCAAGGAAGCTTCAAAGGACGAAGTTTCACGTAGTAATTTTGAAGCACTCGTTGACATGAGCATCAAACGAAGAAGCAAAAGAGTTAGGAAAACATGATGGGCAATAGTAAAAAAAAAAAGATCGTTGAGGTGATAGATAAAGATGCAGCTGAACCCAGTGAAGTGGATGAGATAAATTTGTAAAGTGTACTTTCATAATTTAGTAACTTGACATTATAGTTATACTAATATATATGATGCTAATGTGATTTCATAATTTTAGTTTGTTGGGAGAACAGACTATTGTGGTCGTTCTTGATTTTAGTTGAGCAAGCCGCATAGCTTGATTCATGTGTCACAGGAGATGACATTATGGCACGAGACTGAGAAATGGATAATTTATAAGGCTCATATATGTACAGTTTTATTCGGAAGAATGATATCTAAGAGTGTAAGTATTAAATTATTTACATTATATATTGTGCCACTGAGTGTTAGTCATTACACGAAATACTGCTGTCAATCCATTACAGAAACTACAATCAACCACTCTTGTTGTAATGACTGATTACAGTTTATGTAATGGATTGACAGCAGTATTTCATGTAATGACTTACACTCAGTGACACAATATATAATATAAATAATTTAATACTTACACTCTCAGATATCATTTTTCCGAATAGAACTGTACATATATGAGAGTTGTGAATTATCTATTTCTTAATCTCGTGTCATAATGTCATCTCCCGTGATAAATACGAATCAAGCTCTGCAGTTTGTTCAACTGAAATCATATAATGACCACAGTAGTCTGTTCTCCAAATAAACTTAAATTATGAAATCACATTAGTATCATATATATTAGTATAACTATAATGTCTAAGTTGCTAAATTATGAAAGTGCACTTTACAAATTTACCTCATCCACTTCACTGGATTCAGCTAACCTTGTTTTTTCTTTTATAAATGGGCTAATTGTTGCCCATGATGCTTTCCTAACTCTTTTGCTTTTTCGTTTGATGCTCATGTCAACGAGTGGTTCAAAATCACTACTTGAAGCTTCATGCTTTGAAGCCTCCTTGAGTAAATCCTCAATTTGAGCTTTAAGCATGACATTTTCATCAAGGGCGTCCTTGATCTTTTGTTCTAAGGCGGCCACTTGAAGATTGAATGCTGCCTTTAAGTTGCCTATCTCAACTATATTCTATTATATTTTATCTTTTTCAACACTTAACATTTCTATTTTAAACTTCAACAATGCCTTCAGCTTATCTATCTCAACCATATTCTGTTTTTTTATCAAGTTGTGTGTTATCTTTTTCAACACATAACATCTCTATTTCATAATTCAACCGCATATTTTCTTCTTTGATAAGATTCATTTCTGAATTCAATCTTTTAATTTCTTCATTAATCTACAAAAAATTTTCATAGGTTAGTTTATGAGCACTACAATGCAAATTATAATACTCACATACATATCTCCTAAATCTTCATTGATCTACGATAAGAAATAAAATAAAATTAGTTTAATAATAAAAATATAATATAATTCACTCTAACTAGTATGTATACTCAATGGGTATATATATATATATATATATATTACAAAATAATGTACAAACTATAAAGATAATTAACTTACACATAGAACAATTGCACATCCGTCAACAGTAGATATCTTCTTCTTTGCAAAGCTTGTAGTCAACTCAACAGACAAATAGTGGTGGACTGCTTCTGCCCAATTGTACGCTTCCAATCTTGTCAAATATAAACTATAATACCCACATCCAAAACAAAACTAGTGTGACTGAACAAAAAATAATAAAACATGTACAATTTGGCCAACCTTCTAAATCTCTCTTCATCTACTATCTGTCTCTGTGTGCACATACTTCTTAATTTATTTTCTATTACATTTCGGCTTATTTGCATCCCAGTAAATTCTGAAAGACAAAACGGAGTGTTGGGTCGATCATGGCCAAATCAAACCAACTCCCCTTCTTGTTGAAATCCAAGGATGATAGATATATCTTTCACTGAAAATTGGACAAAATGTCATTAATATTAAAACCATTCCTCTCACCATTCCATCTAGACTGTAGATATTCTACAGTTATCATATCTAGTGCAACGAATGGACTTTCCAACGAATGTCCAAATGGCATCTTAAGTAACTGCTTTTTTATTACAACTTCCCCTTCTACTTCATTCATGAACTTGTGAAGCCTGTTCGATGAGCATCTACTTAGCACAACCCTATGATCCTCAACCTTCTTTCTTCTTTCTACTGGGGCCCGCTTCTTGCATATAAACTGAGAAGCAGCATCATAACTAGAGCTTGAATAACTCATTATATCAAAATAATCTGCCAATACCCAATTAAAGAAACCTCAACATTATTGCATATACATATGAAGAACAATTTACATTAATGCTAATAGATAAGATAAACTTACAAAGTTGGATTCACCATATAATGATTGTATAGACTGTTATCATTACATCCTTCAGATTACAACATAAAGAAATAAACAAATATATCAAATCTATGCACTAATAAACATTACAGCATAATGGGAAAAGATAGGTTATTTTCCTACTTTTGATTTTGGGCAAGCGTCGGAAGAGATTTCAGAGCAGAGATAGTGGTTAGAAGTCGTCTATATTTTGTAACTAAAAAAATTAACTTACAAGTGAATGGATTGTCGGACCCTTCTCTGAGTTCGTTGGAGAGCAATTAATCAGCAGGAGGGAAGAGATTTAGCCCATTATTCTCCAGAAATCGTCGGAGACAGTAGCAAGGCTGACGGAGAGGACCAGAGATCGCCGGAGATTGTCTCCTTTAGGGTCGACGAAGAGGGCTAGAAATCGCCCCTAGGATCACACTAATGAGCGAGCAAGTGGGGCAATAAAGATTTTTACCCTAATGAGCGAGAAAGGCGGGCGAAAACAATTTTACCCTAACTAGCAGATGTTTGGTTGGTAACATTGACTAGCATGGCAAATTTTTGAATGAGTTGACCAAAACATTAGTTATTTCTCAGTTACCGCTTACTTTTAATTTTCATGTAAGTTGGCTACTATCGTATACTTGACCTCGCTTTATGATTTGAAATTTTGCCTCAAAATTCATGTCTGGATAATCGAGCCACCCTGCTGCAATCTCTCAGGGAAAGGTGCTCTTCCTCGAAAATTTTTTCATGTTTTTCTGCCTGTATGTCATATGTACAAATACGAACGTGCATGAAACACAATTACAACCATCACAATTAGTTCACATCTATCAAAGTATCGGATTTAATATTTAGATAATGCGAGTTATTGAAGAAGGGATTGTTAATGTCCATAAAAACTTAACAGACAAGAACTAAACCATAAAACTTATAATCATGTTTTACATCATATACCAAAGTTATTAGTGTACTAATCACATATACTAAAAGGTGAACAAAATTGATACACCCTTAATCCCACCACGAACCCCCGGAAAAAAGAGCTTCTTAGATCACTAAAGTGGCATAGTGGTACCTAGTTAAACAAACATGCAAAATATGGCAAGGTCATTATCCAATTATTAAAGTATAATTAGATTCCAAAATAACCATGGTTTGTGAAACTAACAAACAATTTTCCTAAGAGAAAGCATCCAATTTTTAGAAACTTACATTCAGATAACATAATAAAGAGCCAACAGAGCCGCCAACAGCTAGAAGGCCAAGAAGCGAAAATAAAAAATCACCTGCATATCGATTAATAATTGGATAAAAATAAGAAATAGTAAAAAAAACTATAAGTTTACAACTGAACTGACGGTAGATATCATGTGAGAAGAATAGTTCAAAGAAGTTGAAAAGGAATCTTCCTATAGATTCCTAGGAAGATGTTGAAGGAATCGCATGCTTCTAGTATTTTCTGTTCCAATTCCACTTGTATGCACCTTGGAGTTAGTTCTGACAAACTTGTGGGCCATTGTGCTACTCACAAAGTCATTCGTGGTGTTCAGTAATCAGTAAGCGCTACTAGCAACTGTAAGTGTCTACCCTGAAGGAGTGAACTTTGACTTACACGAGTTACTTTAGAGATTCCTCCTACCTTACACTAAAATCAAGAAATAGCATTGGGTCAAGATAGAAATAATCAGAGACTATGAGGCTGATTTATGTAGGAAGTTGTATGTCTCTCCAAGATAACCCTGACAGTATATTCAAAATACCAGTTTGTTCTAATTGAGTTTTCTTTGTCAAAGGTTTAACACATGTAATACTAAAAACTTATAAGAAATTATAAAACTAATACTCAAAAGCATGATATGAGGCTGCATCATCCAACACCAGAGGTTTGCTGTGCTGACTAGGATGCTTGATAGGAAGAATGCATCATCAAATATCAAACGTCTGTTGTGCTGACTGGGATGCTTGATATGAGGACTGCATTGAACACAATAATTTAACAATTACTTATAAATTAGAAGCTATGCTGGAAAAAAAATGTTAAACATACATACATATTCACGATAGCATGTTCCAAAAGCAAACCATTATAAGAAAAAATTTGTGATGGATTATAACATGAAAGATCTTCAGGTATCTATCAAGAGCAATAAATTTCATGGTAACAAATTTATTTAAATAAAATTAACAATCACAATTATAATCACATACTTGTGGGGGTGCACAGGTAGATGTAAGAGGCAGACTGCTTGTAATTTCTTTTTATCCTTTTGAATTAACTCTTTTCCCATATCTTTCTAGAATATTATTTTTTTCTCTTCTCCGTTGGCCCCTTCTTGGCCAGCGGTGCCTTTATGGTGATGTTCATGTCTGATGCAACAATGGAACAAACATTATTTTTTTCAAGCTCTTTATCATTTCGCAACATTTCCTCGGCTTGTAGATTGAGCTTATTTAAAGATTGTTCAAGCCACATAAGAACTTCTCTAGAATGAGCACTCTTTGTTGGAATGTAGTAGGCCTTTTGACAAACACGCAATAAAATGCTATTATACTATTAATGAATTTTAGATTAATAATATTGTATAATCAAATATTATAAAAGTAAATGTTTACTTTTTATTTAAATAAAAATTACTACGTGCTGTAGATAGACTTGGCAAAACCTAACCTAACCCATTGACCTGACCCAACACGACACGAAGTTAGGCGGGTTCGGGTCAGCCATAATCATGTTCGGGTCATAAATAAGTCAACCCGTTTATGATTCGAAAATAATTGAGTCGAGTAATCAAAATTAAGACACAAGATAAGGAGTTGAACCCGCCTAAAAAATAGCGGAGAGACATCTCTTAATCATGTTTTATTAATTAATTATATATATTTTAAAATAAAATTTGAGTTTATAATGAAATGGCATATCTATTAGAAAATGAGTTTTAAATAACACCAAAAAAAAAACTCGGGCCAAAAACTAATATTAAATAAATCCCAATCTGGACTTACACTAGACCGGATAGATTTGACCTGCATGCATGTGTTTGTGTGAGGTGAGATGAATAGGCTTAGGGCTTACAAAGTACAATAGCATATAAGCTAAGTGCTCTATTTAATTCTTTTTATGTGGGTACAAAATTATTATATTTTCCCATTTAAAATACACAACAAGACATAGGAAATAAGATTTTTTTTATAAAAAAAAATTAATTTTAAAGTGTGGAAAAGGGCACTCTTCTCTATCAGAAGTTCATGCTATTTCTCTATATTTTCATCACACTAATCTATTGACTTATGAGTTGAATAAGCATTGAAGGAAAATCCAATACACATGAACCTAAAGAGTTCTCTTTACGCATAAATGAATATTAATTGTGAAACCAAATATCCATCAAAAGTCAATAATTCCTCAGCGTCGCATCAAAATTCTCAGTTGCACTTAAACCATGGAGGCCTTAAATTAGCTCTGCGGTTGCTGGAATCCACATTGTGAAATTTAATTTAATAAATTTGCATTAAAACGAAGCATTAATAACCCCGAAAAAAGAATGTACAATTGATTTGATGGTCCATTTGGGAAGGGCGAGAAATCTCTTGTTTATAATTCGACCGAGAATGTGTGTAAACATGATTAAAAAATTTTGATGAAAAAGCGTGTGTACTAATTAAATAACTTTTTTTTTTACTTTAAAAAGAGGCCACGAGATTAATATTTTCTTATCCAAAGAGAAGAAAACGACTATTATTTCTTTAATTGTGGGATACATGTAATAGCTTCAGGTTATGAAAAAAAAGAAAAGAAATCAATAGATATTGAAGCCATACCATCATTTCAAGGTTTAACAGAATTCTTAATACGCCTGTGAACAAACATATTACTAAAGAAAGGGTGCGATCGAGTAATATACACGTTAAACGGATATCACTAATCACTCAAAACTTGTAGCAATCTCACGCTACCAGATCACAATTAGAATGAAAAAACACAATTTTTTTTTTCTCAGAAATCAAATCTGAAAAGCGGGCGGCCAGACGGTGAACAACCAAGAATGAAAGGGCCAGAGAATCAGCGATGCGCCGTAACCAGCGTCTCGATAAATCTGAGCCCGTCGAACCTTGGCGCAAACTTATCTTCCACATCCTTTCTCCGTCCCGAATCGGAACTCGCCATCTTTGCTGAAGATTCCGATTCAGATCTCGATCCCGATTCCTGTAGGACAAATTCATCGCAAGTCAATGAAGAATCAAAATAAAATCCCAAAAGTTCACAAGCAAATGGGCGGTCCATACCTTATGCACGGAGTAGGGACATTTGGGGATAGAGGCGAAGTTATCAGTATCAGCAGCGGCGAGAGCGGCGGAAGAGGCAGCGAAAAGGGAAGCAGCGAAAACTACAACTTCCTTCATCGCCATGTCGATATCCGGCACAGCAACGCTGTTCACTCTTCGCCGCCAAAGGAGATGCTTTGCGACCTGGCTACGGCGTCCTGCTCCGATCTTCCCCTCGCCTTTTATACGCGCTAAATTATTCTCCGCCGATTTACAGTCCGTGACCGAAAATTAACCAAATTGAACTGCGAATTTGGGTTCCGGGGCTCCGACGCGACCGATGGCGGTGCCAGCGGAGACTCTCTGCCAAGTAAATCCAATAGCCGCAAGACGCGTGTGCCGGAGACCAGGTTTGTGCTTAGGTTCGACGCCGTTGGGAAGAAACCTATCGCTATTAATCTATTATTCTCTCTTTATGGCTGGTTCTGCAGTACGCGTCACGGGAGGAATCGCGTATTGGGGTTTGTGAGGACAGCGTGAAATGAGAGGCTTGTAGGGCCCGCCAGGATTCTAGATTTTTTTTTGTTTGCAAGTCTTGGCCACCACGGTCCACACGTTGTTTTTCTCTGTTTTTTTTTTTATTAGCTTCTTTGAAGATAGAAGAACGTGATGTGTTGGGCGTAGATATTGGAACGGCTATTTCCAATCCAATTGGCATTTGGCAGTAATGATGGATGTGAGGTGGCTCCTTGGCGTCTTCTTGTGTTGTGAATTGCATCCGTCCGAGAAATCAATTTGTATGATCTGGCCTGGACCGCAACTCAGTTTGTACTTGGTTTGGTTGACTACACCAGAGGATGTCTGCATTGAATTCGTTTCACAAAAAAGGTCAATGCATGTGCTTGATCCACAGGCCATTCTTTTCGAATTAAGTGGGCTAGAGTAATTGGCCCCTTTTGTGAATCTAAATAATGGGCTTTTCGCGACTCGGATTGGGCTAAGCCTGCTTCGATCCACGCGCCACATTGAGAACACTACTCAATGTGCTTATTGAGTTCCAACAACCGATCCAACTCTGAAAATACTATGCATTCTTCTTTGATTTCACCACCACTTGTCGTTATTCTTTGTCACAGCCTCCGATAACCGCAATTAGAGAATAATTTTGGCCCAAGTCTATAACCACAACAGATCCTGTCGGTCTGCTGTATTTTCCTAAGAAGATCTAAATTAACCAATCCAAAATCAGATCATAAACTCCAGCCCGCTTAATGTTGGGCCAATCTTATCACTTTTAAAGTGATTGGGCCTCGTGGGCTGCTGGTATTTCATGTGTTGCCAGGATCTTTCTCTTCTTCACTTTTGTGACGTTTCACACTGCATGAATATTTTCCTATTTTGTTATTTTATTCCAATAATTTCACTGTTTTGAAAAGTATTTTATACCAATTCTTTATTTCAACGTTAGGATTGGGATCAAGGATGCAAGCTTTGCAAAGATGAAGAACCAATTAAAAATTAAACCAAAAATTCAATCGTAATTATATCAATATAAAATGCAATTTAGCATGACTTCGAACACAAGTATTGTCTGATTGATATGTAACCTTCAACTAACAACTGCAATCAATGAATTCTGAGCAATAGATATACACACACTCAATGTCTCCTCAGTCGGTGATATGCCCATCGCGTAATAAGTATAAAGTATTCCAGGCCGCATCAAGTGCTGATCAATCACGATCTGTCGTCCAGCTACTGAGAGGAGACACCACAACCCCCATCGCTCTTTTATACATATTATTAAAATAACAAATGCTAGTAATTAAATATGTAATTACATAATTTAATAAAATATAATTGTCATCCAACAACTATTGTGAATGTGAATACTATTTAATGAATGCAAATATTTTTTAAAAGCACAATCAAATTAAGCGCCGCTGTGCTCCAACAGGACGTCCAATGTTGGCATCCAGCATCGCATGCCTGATGTTGGAGTTGGAGTCACAGGAGTTCATATCTCCTGTCCCGGTCCTCTGGATGAGCCAGCTAAGGCAGCAGACCTGCAACCACTAGTTCATTACGCCTGGGGGCGATGCTTCTCCTGCACTTGACGCTCAAACAATTGCATGGCTGTGCTCCCTGGACCGATGGACCCTTGTTGCCTTGTGATCACGATTTTCACATCCGTTGTCGTCCATCTCCCTCGCTTTATTCTATCTGCTGCCGCGCATGTATGTTACTG
Organism: Costus lasius; assembly: GCA_027563935.2. NCBI lineage: Eukaryota > Viridiplantae > Streptophyta > Magnoliopsida > Zingiberales > Costaceae > Costus > Costus lasius. The sequence continues at coordinate 117,042,855 of CM050451.1, read as the reverse complement.
CGATGAAGATTGATGCTGAGCAAAATTCTGCATCAGCACTGCTCGATCAGATTTATTTATTAGTCCAACATTGCATATTTGCATGCACGAGATTGGAGACACAGCATGACCCAGGGCTGTGAGCCAGCCAGCTAAGGATGTTCCGAGCAGGAGGGGCCTGCTGGAGGACGTATCAATGAATACTGCACCGCAGCCACTCAGCAAGATTCAGAGGGGTCGTGGCCAATAAGCTTGCGCCATCTCAGCCAGAAGCAACAGCAGCAACACGTGGTTGTCACCTTCTCATAGGGACTTGTTGCCTCGCATCGCCGCCACATTGGCGGGCAGGCAGTTCGCTTTGTGATCGATCATATGCCCGCTGGTCATCTCTTCACTTTGAGGAGTTCCGTGACGATGAATTCTGGCAGCTGATGCTTGATAGGGGCTTAACGTGACTTGTTCTTGGAACTTAATCATTTGCATTAGTCAGCAAAAAAGTACGTGCATTTGATAATGTATTTACATATGCCATCTGTTTATAAATCTGCTTCCTCTGTCTCGTGTGATTCGTGTCATTAAAAGGGTTATGATTATATAATTAATATAAATGTTCTGCCATAATTCGTTCCGACTGTAGCTTTAGTTTTCTGTAGAATTAATAACTATATGTTCCATATTTAGGGTCGATATTATGGACCTAACTTCAAAGCGTGTTCGACAAACGTCTTCTTACTCAATCAAAAATTATTTCCTTCCATTAAATGACTTGAAGAAAATAAGCACTTAAACCCTTTCGATTATATTAGAAAAAACTAAATATGTTTCCATCAAAACAAAGAAAAAAAAAGGCAAAAATGCAAGAGCGAGAAAATGTCAACCTTGACTGAATGGAAAGTGAACCAATGTCATAGTCTTCCTTCATATATTTCACAATCAGATGTTAAGTATTGTTTGGTCCTTAAAATAGGAAAGGTACTTGTAATATGTATTTTTTTTGTGCCATGCTTGTTAGGTTAAAAATTATAAAACTTGTACCAACTGAATTGGCAAACTACCCAGTAGTCAGTACGGCCGGCTGCATATCTGAATTTGAAAGTATTTTCTGAAAGAGCTTGATAGGAAGCCAATTGGCCACGTTGGGAGAATATCTAACATAAGTGTGGCAAGACTGAAAAATTTTTTGCAGCAGATGCTATAAAAAATACAGCATGTGAGAAGATTTTACGAAACTTTTGTGAAATTTTTTGATAAATTTTATAAAATCTCATAAAAAATTATCATGAAATTTTTTATTATAAAATTTTATAAAAACTATCGTGAAATTTTCTCACAAATGCTGCACTTTTGTGCAGCACTCTCATCTGCTGCAAAAAAATTTTCGTGGCAAGAGGGGCGGTGAACTTAAGGACCTAAGGCAATTAATCACTGTAATTGCTGATCTTCCGGGATGACCGGGATTCAAATTGTTGATTTGGTCGAGACAAAACTAATTCAATTCTTCGTCAATGATTGCAAGCATCTCGTCATGTGCCAACATCGCCGTGGTGAGAAAGTAAACGACGACTACCCTGGTTTACTTCCGCGATTTATTTTTTTTTTCTTGACCACCGACAATTCTCGTTGACTTTTAAGCCCTTCGATGCAGCTCAGGTCGCTTCTTTATTTGTACTCGAGTTGAGATGCGTGAACAAATCCGCTCAGATATTTCCCGCGGACACGACTAACCATCTAAAAAAATAGTTCTCATAGGCTGGCGGGTACGGATTAAAATATTGCTCGACGAAGGATTGAACGAACAATTACAACTGGACGTGCCGCTCTCATACTCTCATAGGCTGTTGCGATAAGATACACATCATTGTACTGTTGTACCCCGTATCTTCTGTGACGCCCCTTCCATCTCTGCATTAATCTAAACATAAAAAGTTGGCAGCCAGCCGTCTGTGAGTCTTATTGCGCTCGTCGTCTTCTTCGCAGAGGAGATATTCCTGTGACTGTAACCGGTGAGTTGGAGGGGGCGGTAGTTGACAAACTGGACAAAATGGAGGATAATAGATGGTGACACCATACTCGTGGACGATAGCAAAAGAGAGGCGTGGCGTTTTCTTTCAGCGCTGCAACTAGGCCTAGCTCACATGCAGTCTTGAACAAAGGAGAAATCGAGGGTCTAATTCATCCATGCTTGTGTCTATGGGTGAATAAGGAAGAAAATGAGATGTGGTTGCTCCGTCGATTTTGCTAATAGTTGGAGTGAAAAAGAGAACATAGTCCTTTTGTTTCCTACAGCTAATATTAGTACCAATAATTGAGACGCGGAGGGGCCTTCCATGTTCAATATTGTCCATGATGGCAGTACGTTTCTTTGCTTAATTTTACATGGATCGCGAATTTTACAGTAAAGTCACGGATTCAGGTTGAGTGCTTGGCAGTACAGTCCAAACTTGATGTGGAGTCGGGAATCCTGTGTCTCGACAAAAGCTCAAGAATGTAATTAGCAAATCCATACAGGTTGAAACTATGAATGCAGAATCAGGTCTCACACCATGACTTGATAAACTATGACATCATTCGTCAATCTTCAAGGGCTTTTTTTTTCACTTTTTTTGCTTTAATAGTCTGTGGTCGGTCGAGCTGGCAGCAGAGTCATCTGTAAATCTCATCCAGACTCATGACAGGGAGACAAGCCAGGCGAGCGCGACGAGATGAAAATATGAACAAGAACAGGGGAAGGAACCCCCTCCGCATTTCCTTGCAAGCAAAATAATTAGTTCTCACAGGGCGGCACACGGTGCGCACGCCGCTCCGAGATGTACAAATCCAAACCCGTTCACTACGGGGTTTGCGTCAGAGGTACAGCATCGGTCTACAGAAACCGCCATGGTTGAATAGCGGTAAAAAAAACAAAGAAACAGGGTGAGTCCCCAGTGGTGAGGATTGCTTCCAGCAGAGCAGCAGCAGCCGCGGCATCGTCATCGGAGCATGGAGGTGAGGGAGCGGAAGACGACCTCCTCGCAGGGGATGGTGATGCCCATGTCGTGGCCGAAGCCGAACTCCTCCTCGGCCTGGCGAAGCAGGCTCTGGAACTCGGGGTGCGTCAGGTAGGAGATAGGCACAATGAAGCGGCTGCGGCTCTCCCCCACGTACACCGCGAAGTGCCCCTTGGGCACGTCCATCGGGAACTGTTCCCCCTGCTTCCGCCCCAGGCTCGAGCACCGCTTCAGGATCTGCTTGATGGCCGCCGCCTGCGACACCTTGTTCGACCTTCCAATGGCCATCTGCACAAGTGTCGGTCGAACACGGAGCGCCAGAAACAAAAAGGGAAGGCGAGGAGGAGGAAACAAAAGTCTGTTAGTTGGCTGTGTGCTCAAGGAGAGGAAGTTGGTGTTGATATATAGAGAAAGGGGAGGTGGTAGGGCGAGGAAGAGGAACAAGAGCATGTGGTAGGGAACGGACACACCACGGGCGCGTCAGACAAGCGGGGCTCATCCATTAAATCACTCCTGCTGTCCTTGTTAAGGACAAGCTGGTCCTCCAATCTCTACTCTCCCCCCTCAACATTTCTGTGCGAGCACTCTCCATCTCCTTGATTGGAGGAAGAATAAATAGAACCAAGTGTCCCCCCAATTCCTACTTTATTTTTTCTTTTATAGACCCCCCTTGCTTAAAAACAAGTTACCACGGTGAATGAATCAAAGTGAAATGGTTTTACATTTACACCAACTTGATATTGTCTGCTTTAAATTTTGTAAACATTTTTTTTACTACCACTCAAGTGGTCTCTGAATCAGAAAGCGTAAAGTATTCTCAACTATCGCACGTAAAAAACTAATGTCCTACGCCTCAAAAGTAAAGATAGACTAAATATTATGTTAAGCAGACCGTACACTACCGAATCTGATCACTGGCGTTGTAAATTCACAAATCAATCTTAGCTCGCTGCGGCCGAATCTAATCATTGGAAGTAGTAAATTCACAAATCAATCGCAACTCCAAGTGCCTCATATTTAAGTTACACAGTGCAGCAACTGGGAGTCTGGGACTTATATCTTACTTCTTACTCTTGGAGAGTTGGAGGTACAACAAGTTGTTTATACTTTACTGGTGCTTGGTCTTCTCTCAACGTGGGACTTCACAGTTAGCTTCCTGTTTTTGCGTCCTTGGAGTTGGGGGTACCGAATCGCATTTTAAAATGTTGGATTACCGAAGAGAAACTGCTATAGTAAAATAAAATTATTCTTCAAAAAACCCGTCATACTTTCAAATTATTGCATAGACACCCTTACAATAAATTTAAAATTGTAAATGGATAGTTGTGATGTATAAAAAAGACACCGAGAAGGGCGGCCAGCTCTCTCGGTAGTTGTGCAATTGAAACCGATACTTTGCTGTACGAGATGTACTGCGTCTGATTCGGCCTGCTTTTTTTTTTTACTTTTGTGTTCGATACTCATTCTATATGATATCTCCTAAAGATTCTTTGCAGGCCGGGAGGGAACCCGAACTTTCATAAGACGAGTAATTTCCGTAAAAAAAAAAAAAAAAAAAAAAACTTTCCCTTTCCGCTTCCGAAACCATTTAGCATTTATGAAGTTTGCGGTTCAGAAAAATAGAGTCGAGTAATATTTTAAAACAAATATCTTCTGTGCGGCATTATGTATCACGCATTGTATTCTCCACCTCTCAAAATGAGCTGAGCTTAATTAATGCACTATCCGTATGTGTACTGAAGGGTGCCGGTGATGATGCCAATGTGTACGTATTTAAAGGCGGCCCTTGGTGGATCGCTCGGTCATCTGACCTGTGCAGTTCAAACTGGGAACAAAGAAAAATCCTGTAGGGTGGCCGTTGGGCCCACCCTAAAAAAACAAAAGTGGGGCAGCACGACTTGGTAAACGTTGCAGATTCCCAAGGGCTGTTTTCCGTTTCCTGCATCAGCAGTTTTGTATTGTTAGTCATCCTTTTGCCGGGAAAGGGCAAAAAAACAGAGGACACAGACGCTGCATTCTAACGCATACCAGACGGCAACGACAAGGACGCCAGTCAAACACAACTCACAGCTCATCGACGTTACCACTGCACAACAGAACAGAACAAAGCGCGTACTGTCACGTACTGGCCGCACAGCCCCGTCCCCAAAAGATCTCGTTGTTGTATTTGTAAATTTGAAAACAATTAAGGTCCATGGGCCGGCAGGCTAGTTCTAGTCCAGTTGCAAGTCAGGCCGGCGGGCTGGAGAAAATAGAGAGCAGGGAACAGAAAACTTGTAGTCGACTAAATACAAATAGCCAAAAAATCATAAAATAATAATAAACTCAACTCGTCTGCATCCACTAACCTTTGTTTGAACTCGCATTTACCGTGCGAGAGGATGAAACTTGAAAGGTCGTCAAAACCAACCCAGTCCTTGCCATAAGCAACATAAATTCTTTACTCTTCACACGCGCACCCACCACATGCCTCTCGTCCACCCACCACACCAATTTCGATAGCATGATTTGATCTTCCTAGGCCTCAGCGTTCGATTTAACCCTTCTACTGATAATCAGCTCTCCTTGCCCTTTCCTATGCGCTTTGGTACTGTCTCAACCATCATGTTTCCTCTCGGTAAGCGTCTCGCAGGCTTTCTCCAGAGGCTCATCAAAGCCGTGGCGTGCAGTGGAGGAGGGCGAGGCAGGAGACTGTGCCGCTCAGACATCAATTGGCCGTCATTGTCCTCCGCCTCCGCTGAGGAGGTATCGAAGCAAGTGTTCCGGCTCATCGACTCCAACGGTGACGGAAGAATATCTCCCCTGGAGCTCGGGGACGTGCTGCGGTGCCTGGGCCACGGGCGCACCGCGGCCGCGAGGGAGGCCGAGGGAATGGTGCGCGAGGCGGACTGCAATGGCGACGGTTTCATCGACCTCGACGAGTTCACGGAGGCCGTCGGCGGCGGGGAAATGGCCTGCTCCAGCAGGGAGGAGCTCATGCAGGCCTTCCAGGTGTTCGATGCGGACGGCAATGGGTTTATCTCCCCGCTGGAGCTGAGGCGGGTGCTCGTCCGGTTAGGTTGCCGCAAGTGCAGCCTCCGGGATTGCCGGCGAATGATCGGCGGTGTGGATAGAAACGGAGATGGGTTGGTGGACTTCGACGAGTTCTGGTGCATGATGACCTACCCGCTTGCTCGAGATCAGTTGGAATCAGTAAAAGAAACGTGAGCGCTATGTTTGAAGATCAATTCACATGAGCTTTTGGTTGAATGATTTGCAGCAACTTGCAGTTAAAAATGTTTTTTTAAGTTTAACTGAGAGCAAGACGACAAGTGTCAGCACGCATTGATGGACTGGACCAAAAGTGTGTAATGGATGTTAATGGGCCGAAAGTAGTTCGACTTTTGCATCATCCAGATATAGTATTACAATTAATGTCTAGGTTGACCGAACTGCATGTTCTTCTAATTCGGTTTTCTTTGAACCGGACCAATGGTTCGAGGTTTAACCATTTAGGTGGTGCATCTCCCGGTTCGGTCCGGTAAATATTATAAAAAATCCTATTTCCTTCTGTTACTATTAGAAAGTGAATTTGCTTGCTGGATAAGGCATTATTAGGGCCCGCCAAAAAGCAGAAATTATTTAAACTACGAAAGCGCCCTCAACGTCGCCCTTCTGTATCGGCCACGGATCCGCTCTTCCTTTAAATTCAACGGTACAGATCAACTGATGCCCCAACAAAATTGACGCATGAACTCTATTTCGAAACTTAACCACCGCCACTTCAAATCTGCTTTGTTTCTTTTGCTCTCTCCCTCTCGCTGCGATCTTCAACGGCGTAATCCTTCAACGATATCTAGGTCTCCTTCCCTTTGCTTTCCCAAGAGATCGAGCCGCATCTCTCTTCAGGTACACGTCTCCCGAAAGATTTGGAATTCTCCCTTTTACCCTACATTTCTCATGCATACGCCTTTTATCTTTCACGATTTGCTGATAAGTTGTTTCGTTTGCTATATGATTATTGTCTCATATGCATTAATGCTTTGATTTGTTCGGTAAGAAATTTAATTCCTAAATAGAGAATTTTTTGTTTGAACTTAGACTAATAAATGGAGATGATAAAATAAAAGCATACCTGTTTACCCCATCGAACTTTGGCTGCATTAGTCTAGATCTTTCATCGCTATTCCTCAATCTGAAGAGACCAAAAATATATTAGATATATCTCAAGCCCAAATTTATGACAGTCTCATCAAAGAGTTTGAGTTCAGATGCACAATCTAAATCCATTAAGAATTCCTATTAAACGAATGGTGCAAAACCTAAATCCATTGAGGATTTCTCTTAAATTATGTATTACACAGCACATTCAATCACATATGTGTTATGGTCCACTAGTTTATTAACATTTGATCTTTTAAATCAACTAACGTTATACCAAACTTTTCATCATGTTCTTTAGGCTGATTTAATGTTTAGTGGAAGTGGGGTTGGTATTCGCAAGAGTATTGGATTCTATACGGTCCAGGGTGAACTTTTATAAATCCACTGAATTTTGAGTTCCGAGGCTGGGGCTATTTTGATCATCGGGATTGCAAGGGCAGATCTACATGTGTGGACAAATACTCATTCAGATTTATGAAAAATATGTATCTTGTAAATGATATGTATTATAATACACTGGGACCTAAATCCGCCAGTTTATTTCAAGGAGATTAATCATTATCCGTATCCAAACTTGCCTCGTTACTAATCCTATTAGTTACTAGTACGTGTTTAGTTTCATATTTGCATATAATCTACATACGAACAACAAAAGTTACTTCATCTAACTTCATCAATGAAGGAAAAAAATATTTTACTAGAAATTGTGGAAAATGATCTGAATTCTCATGGATAAATTGATGGTTAGGTGAAACAATAAGAGATATACACCCTAGATGATGCACAAGTTCCAAATAATGTAAGGAATGAGACAATTCAAACGCTTGTGGGTGCAATTGGGAAATTACGAGAGATTAGGATTGAAAGAATGCAGAAGGTAACTTACACCACTGAACAAGAATTATGTCCTTGTTTTTTTTCGTAATTTAAACGCAGATTTTCCTGTTTGGCAGCTTCAAGATCTTGCATCTACTATGTTGGAATAGTGGAATTTGATGGATACACCTATAGAAGAGCAACAACCCTTTCAGAACGTGACTTGCAATATTGCTGCTTCAGAGCATGAATTTACTGAGACCAACTCACTTTCAGAGGACTACCTCAGTTGTTTAAGTCAATTCAGGACACCAGGTTGAAACAAAATTTCAGGCAAATGACCGTACTCTCCCCTCTTATATGCGACAGGCAAGATCTATAAGCAGTAACTTTGTAGGTAAAAGCACAAGTTATGAGACTTGAACAGCTAAAAGCAAGCAAGATGAAAGCGCCTGTCCTGAGGAAAAAAACAGAACTGGAAGAGTTTCGTCGATGAAAGCATCTTCTTGCAGAGGCAAGAAATGAAGCAGAATTTGCTACTGGTGCTTCTGAATCTGGTAATTATCAACATTTCCGCAATATGTGATTTGGTTTAGGTTTCCGTAGCATAAATGTTGTTTTCAACTTCTGTTTTTGCAGGAGCTATTGACTTTTTTAGTATTGGAACAAATAGAGGACCAAATTGCAACACTTTCTCGTGCTCTTGTGAACAAGATTCCAGGTTAGCATAAAGGGACATAAATATTGATGATACAATATAATCCTTACCGATCCACAATAGGTATTGATCCGAGATAAAAGTATTATTAGTGTACTGTGTCCGTACCACTTGACCGTGGTCCAAAATTGAACAGATATGTACCAGTGGTACCAATGTTAGATACCGATCGTATCAATATATAGTATACCAGTATCAATTTTATCAAGACTGGATCGGTCCAAGATTGAACTGATATATTCGGTCCTCATTTCAATCTTGGACCTTATATATGTCTGCATTATTAGAATGTTATGGCAGTTTTGACTGGGCTCTTTTCTTATCTTGGCAGCATTGTTGGAAAATCTAGCAGCCAAAATTATGCAGTGGGAGAGAGAATGAGTCATTGCGTTCACATATGACGGCGTGAGTATTTCTTCTTATTCTCGTTATTATTAGTCAATGATGTGAGAAAGAAATTGATCTCCAGTTTCTTGTACCTAATAGATTATTCTTTTGTCGATGTTGGAAAAGTACTGGCTTAGTCAAGCAAGATAAAGAGAAAGGACGTAAGAGACAAAGGGTAGTCCTTCTAAACTGAAAATGACTTTAGATTAAATAGAATAGATATGGTCCTCGATTAGGACATTGATAATTCAGTTATTCAGGATCAAAGGAAACTCCAGGGACAACTCATAGTCGAGCAGGAAGCTCTCTACGGTTCAAAACCCGGTACCTCGAAGACTTTAAGTGCTAAGAAAGTATCAAGAACATCATCAACAGTTTGTCCAAGCCGTAGGCTCTCTGTTGGCGGAGCATTAATTCAGCCTCTGAAGATAGACGAGCTCAGAACATTCTCCTTGTTAGTTTCTTGAACATAGATTTACAGTTCCTGTCAAACAATCTTTTCGAAGATTTATTGTTAATTACATATGAGTATACTACCCTTGAAGGTGCAGGAAAACTAGGGCTGCTGGTCCTCCTGTGAAGATGCTTGCTTATATGCCCTGATACCACCCCAGGAAGGATGCGTGCCACGTAATCCATTAGCTCCACTTGTTCATGTTAATAACACTCCATCACCACCTTCTAAGGCCTTCGAAGAGGACAAGACCCTCCTGTGTGCTGCAATGGTAGCCCCAACACCGAAAACTCCTATGGCAGTGGCCAAGGCAGAATACTAACACTATATTTACCGGAAAGAATTTTAGAAGGAAGTGTATGAAGATTAGATAAATCCATTATATACCCTAAAAGATTTTAGGAGGGATCTAAAATAAAAGATTATTGGATAGATGGATAAGGGCAAAATCTCTTATTTTTTTGTTCGTTCAAATCGGACGGATTTACTGTTCACACGTGACATGGTTCCCTGCTGGAGTTGGAGCCCTCTTTGTCCGACTAGGGGTGGCAATAAGTCTGGTATTCGTGTTTTTACCCTAAACCTGAACCCGACTTGCTACCCGAATCTGCCCCAAACTCGGGTCGGGTATTTAAATGGGTATCATGGGTACCCGATTAAATAAAAAAATAAATTGTTTATTATTTTGTTATATAAAATATATTTTAAAAATTAAAATAATAATAAATATATTTATACTTTTTTATTTAAGTCAGATATCGGGTACCCATACTCCTAAACCTGAACTCGATCTGTTTAGCTAATCGGGTACCTGAACTTGTCATAAACGGGTCAGATCAAGTACCCAAACCCGTCAGATGGAATTACCACCCCTACGTCCGACCCCTTTAAAGCTCGAACCCGTCGGGTAGAATTGCCACCCCTACGTCCGACCCCTCTAGAGCTCGTCCGATCTTGCTAGAGCTTGCCGCGCTGGACATCTTCGCCGCCGCTAGAGCTCGCCCAAACCGCGGAATGCATGACTTGGTTTCCTGCTGGAGCTCGCTGCCGCTGGAGCCCTCGTCCGACTCTGCTAGAGCTCACCGACCCCGCTGGACAACTTCGCTGCCGCTGGAGCTCGCCCAACTCGCGAACGCGTGACTAGGTTCTTGAACACGTGATATTCATGTGATATACTTTCATCCATCCATTCATCCCTTTCTTTCTATTTTCCCGTCCGTCTTCTCTATTTTCCCCTCCCTCCGGCTATGCACACCCCGTGATTCAACCGCTAGAAAAGGGGTTACGAGGCTAGTGGCTCTTGTTTGCTTCCAAGTGGCTAATTAAATGTTCTAATCCAAAAACTTGTGTCTTGGGCCATCAAAAAAGGTATCTTAGAAATCCAATAATTTGCATTCTGGTGCTTAAACTAAATTAATCCTTCTAACTATAATATTTTTCCAATTAACTTCATTTGCTTGAATTTGTAATATAAATAACACACAAAAAACTTTTTGTGTTTAATTCAATTATTATTTGAAACATGTAATCCAATATTAAGCAGATTCAAATCACGCGCTGCGTGCGTGCGCGTGCACACACATTATTTAGTATTATTGTTATATATAATTTAATATAAAATATATAATCCCCTTATACTAAAACCTAAATAACCAAAAGATTTAATTTTCTACAATTTGATGATTCATAATATTTATTTTATTTACGATGTAATTAAAGAAAAAATTTTAAAATACGAGTTTAGTGACACTTTTAAGTACTTAAAAATTTAATTAGTAGCAATGAAAATTTATTCTTAGAATATGCGATGATGAATAAATACAAACATATTAATCAAACCTTATATAATTATAATTAGTATGCATTATTGAGTTTAAGGGTGTCTTTGTAGTTCTACAAAGTAGAAGCCTACATGTAATTTAGTCTTATAATAGGGTTTCTAAGCGATTAAAATTGTAAATGTTGATCCGAATAGTAAAATGGGTTTCTAATTATGTTTCTTTTTTTTTTTCTAAAATGAATACAAACTAGTAATAAACTTTATTTTTTTTTTTCATGGGAGTGCTGAATATTCAAGTAACATATGTGGCGTACATATCTTGTTCAGTATCCTATCCTTGTCATTAGTGATAATCAAGTATTATTTTTGATCCATGATTTAGACCATTAATCCCTTGATGAATTTATTGGTTATTCATCTCGATTAATTAAATTGATAGACGCATGAATTTGATTAATTTGCTGATTATGGCATCATGGGAACGAATTGGCAGGTCCCACCAAATTTCCGGTCATCAAAAGAATTGATTGCCTTGGAAGAAATATTATCCTTTCTTGCAGCATTCTCTTCCTGCCTACTAGTTTTTCAATGTACAACTCATCGTAAGCTAGCCTACTATAATTGATGTCATTTTCCACAAAAAAATAATAGCAGACAACCAGAATGCAAGGGAAATAATTAATTTAAATTAAGAAATATTACGATTTATTGACAATGTTGCTTAAAGTTTGCTCTCATGTTAGCCAATGATTGATCTCCACAACATCACCACTTGTCATGAACATACGATTCCACTCTCCAAATTGAAACTACATAACTGTGATCAGAACAAAATGCCAAAAACATCTCGTTCTTCCCTGCCGATGTCTTGATGTTCCACTTTGACCAAGTTGAACATTTGACATTAAAAAGTTGGTTTTTTTTTTTTCCTTTTGGCGGCAATGAAACAGTTGAAAAAGTACTAGACTGACTCTTCTTAGTTCATACACATATATTTGTAGGCAAGTTAAATTTGGATCCTTGATCCCTGGTTAAGAAGCACATTCCCTAAAACAGGCAGCGCCTGTTCCATACCAAACGCTCCAAACCCTGAGATTAATTAATCAAGTGAACGGCGGGTACTAACAGTAGTTTTGAGTTACTGTACTGTGTTGTTTCTGTTGTCGTTACTTTGAGGAGGGGGGTGGCTCGCTGGTGGCGGACCGGTGGCGTTCTAGGAGCTCCCTTGCCAATGCCTGGAGGTCACCGCCGCCGCTGAACCCGGAGCTCTCAGAAAGCTGGTGGTGCCGCGGGGTGGTGCTAAGCTGATGCCCGAGCTCGCTGTGCCGGTGCTGTTGAAGAGCCCATGCCGGCTGCACCATGGGGTCGAAAAGCGCTGAGAGGTCGACGGGTTGGGAAGGCAGGTTCGAGGACGACGGCAGATCGGATATCGAGAAAGGGGTCGGCGAGGCGAGCGACGGAGGCGGAGGTAGTGGCGGAGGGGACGGCAGTTCCAGCGTCGCCAGATGGGCTTGTAGGTAGGACAGCTCCGCCTGCAGGTTGACTACCTATTTAAAGGATCACAGTGCAACAGAATTCCATATCAGTGAGTGTATCTCATTCGATTGTATAAGGGAAATAAGCAAGAAAGGATGTAATCAATGTTGGGCCTCAATGTAGGTGCCTGGCAATTAATTGACTATTGAGGATTAATGACTGCAGGGAATTATGGAGGAGATGAAGTAAACCTTGCATGATTTGCCAGAACAGTATATACAAATCAACTTGTCAGTGCGTCAGAGAATATATAAGCGCTTCTGACGATCATGTATGTGTATATATATTATCCAATGTACGAAAATGAAATCAAATGGAGCATGGAATTAGAAGATGAATGAATCTCCACATTGAGAAACTGTAGTCTGATTCCGAAGCTAATACTGTACCACAGGAGAGTATCGCGGTGTGGGTATGATTGATAGACCTGTTGCTGGAGGGCGAAGATGTGGGCGACGCAGCCGTAGACGGGATCGCGGAGGCGCGCCTGGGCCTCGTAGCAGATGGTGACGACGGCGTCGAGACGCTTGTGGGCCGGGATGTGCAGCAGCAGCTTCGACACGTTGCTGGCGCCGAACACCTTGTGCACCGCCGCGAAGTGCGCCGCGCCCTGCTCCGAGTCGAAGTAGGGCGCGAATATGCACCCCGTCACGCACTTGCGTCGCAGGAACTTGCACGCCCCGCACGGCCCGCTTCCTCCGCCTCCGCTTCCTGCGCTGCTGCTCCCTCCTCCGCCTCCCCCGCTACCAGATCCGCTTCCCGTCCCCACCACTCCTCCCCCAACTCTTGGGCTGATACTGCCACTCATGATCTGACCACTCCCTCGGTCGATCCCCCCCGTCGTATAATTTCCTCAGCTTTCTCTTCAATATCGATGGATTGAGAGCTAGCTTGCTAGGGCGAATGGTATACAAGGGGACAAATTAAGGGAGGTCAGGGTCGGTTTACTAGATTGACATAGAGATAGAGATAGAGAGAGAGAAAAACAAGGGAGGGGAAGGGGGTGTTAAAAAGGTGTGAGCTGGGAGCAGGAGGAGTTTGTCTTATTGGCAGAGGGGTGTTACCATTTGATACTTGGGTTTGCTTTTGATTTCCATGTATTGATGACTAGCTCTTTAAAGCCACGCCAAGCACCCAAGCCTATCCCCAACCCATCCCCCCTCCCTTTCCTCTCTCTCTTTCTCTCTCTACACTTTGCAGATTGCGTGAAGCAAGCATGCAAGCGAATTTAAAAGAAAACTGAAAACCAATAACCAAATCTTTCCCTTCTCTACTTTCTTTCTTGCTTGTCACTGTGCAGCAGCAGCAGTCACGCACCTTCTCTCTCTCTCTCTCTCTCTCTCTCTCTCTCACACACACACACACACACAAACTTCTCTCTTCTACGTACTGTTCCACATCTTAATTCTCCTCTTCAATTGCCCCCAGAAACCATTGCCTTTTCTACAACATCGAGTGCATAAGTGGAGGTATATTCATATAGATATAGATAGATTGATTGATAAATATATAGATAGATAGATCAGTGTGTAACAAGTGTGGAAGGTGGAATTAACGTGTCCGCGTCCACGTCTCTATATGTGTGCAGGAGGAGGATTCCGGATGCGTAGAAGGCAAAGGACGCAACCTTGAACGCCTTGAAGGAACGTGCACTGTTTCTTTGTTTTCCCATTGACCAAAATAACACTGTTCCTTGCTTGTACACAAATTTGGTTAATATGATTCATCATGTGCAACTCGGCGGTTTCATTTCGCAACTTTTTTCAGAATCTGAGTGTGCATGAGATAACATCAATGCCGCCATTATTGCTAAAATATGCTGTAAACACGTGAGCTCAGTGTTCTTTTGGCAGGGGAGCTGGTTTTTTAATGATACCTCATAGGATCATATACACTAGAGAAGAGATGAGCTACAAATAATAGATAGGTTCCCTTTGCTTTTCCCCTTCCTTGCCAACCCAACGTCACCTTTCCATTATGGACTAGGGTCCTTTTCCTGAGGCTGTATGTACTATTTACCTTCCTGTTGGCCACCCTCCTCGCTCATACTAATTATTTTATACGCCGAACTAAGCCATCACCTCTTCACAATAAGGTTCTCAAGACCTACCGTGCCACGTAAATCTATTTGCATACTGACTCTTCAAGCTTAATCTACGTTTAATGCAAATTCTCGAGCACTTTTGATGCATTTTCCAAAAGTGAGGACCGAGTAATTAGTCAGAGCACTAGCTGTATGCAATTGCAAGCCTTCTCTCAACAACCAACGGTTTGAGGACGATTGATTAATCAGTGATATCAAGATTTACTGTTAGGAGTAGTTTACTCCTGAACGAACATATATGATTATGTACATTTGATACAGCAAACAAAGACTTTGTACCGGATTTGACGAGTGACATTGTTTAAGGCAATCGGGTGGCATTGGCAGCATGATGGAATAAAAGACTCATCATAGATGCAATGGCTGAAGCAACACTGGATCAATGAACAAGGACTAATGAATATGATTGTCTATGATGAGCAGTGAGGTTCCGTGATTGTGAGCTAGAGCATCTTTTTTCAGATCAGAGATGAGAGACCAATAGACAAGAAGCTAATTAAGCAGCGCCACTACTACCAACCAGAAATGGTAAAATTCAACGGCGCCACCACCACTAAATTAGGTTTATGGAGTCAAACTGAATTTAAAGAGAGAAAGTCTTTGGTGTTACACAGCTAGCTCAGTTACTTGGATTAATTAAACTTGCCAGTTTCTCCCACCCACGACCTCTTAATTAACAAAGTGCGAGCAGCTTAGTACAAGTATAGCTCAACTTTTTCAAAGAAAAACACCAAGTATTACTTTAGGACTGTGAGTGCTACAGTAAATAAATTCTGATTGTTTATTCTCTTTTGCAAAAAAAAAAAGAACAATATAGTTCATTTTAATTCCAGCCAATTGAAATAAACGGGACTGTAGACAGTATTTGGCTGGTCAGAAGCATGTAAGCCGACAGCCTTTCTAGTCCAAATAAACAAAGAAACATGCTCAGGAAACGGCTCCACTGAGCCTGGCGTAGGTGTCAGAATAGAAACATGCAGCATTAAACGATCGAGGAAGACGGAACTGCCAAGTTGCACATGTGCCTGCAGCTGCAGCTGCATCAAACTCATCAACCGGGAGAGCTGGGTGGAGGAAGAACACTAGTTAAGAAAGAGAGAGATGTGCTTCGTTCAAAGCCGGGCCCACCCCATTCGTGCGCCGGCGCATTGGAATCACACCAAAAATTAATTTAAGAGGAGGGAGTGATAACTACGTATGACTTCCACTCCAGATTTTGTGTGGACGCAAGTGAGCTTTAAATAGGGGCGTTGTCACCTCAAAACGGGGCAGCGAGGGGGCACTAGCGCACCTGCTTAATTAACTATCCACAATTAGTATTGCTAAACAACGCTAACCTTTAGGGTCAAAGGGTGGACGTACTGATCAGTTTTAATTACTTCTGCCGGACCATCCTAACCTTTTTCCTAATTCCCGCCACGTGTGCAATATTTTGATGGAAACAGGAGGGGCCTGCCTACCTTGCCAATGGCTCAGCAATTCGCCCCCCGTCCTTAACCGCGCTCCAAAATGCCTGGGGGTGTGGCGTGGTTGTCCATTTGTCTTCGTCGGGGCTGCCACTGCCAGGCCTCAGCAGCCTAACAAGCGTTCGGGAGCACGAGGCGTTGGGAAAATTAATGCACAGGATGCATACATGTCAGGTTGGGTCAACGTCAATCTCAAAGACAAAGCTCTCGTTGGCTTTTTAGCTCCGACGATTCTCCCTGCTTCTTCAGTAGTTAATTTGTTCAGGAGGTTCATAGGAGAAGGGAAAAGTGAACATTGACCGCCGCCGTAATGCCTCTTTTGGGCTACTTTTGAGTAATAGCTCATAAAGGAGAGAATGACGCAGTCAAACTCCTGGGAATCGAGAGAAACTGCCCGGTTTTTAGTAACGGGCAAAAAGGATTGGAGTCAAGTCAAAGTCATACGATAGACAGTTGCTCGCACTTTGGAAAGGTAAACAGACACTGCATTCATTCATGTGCATCTTCTTTTGTTTTCTGAAATATTAATTCGTCCATGAACAGCTTCCTCTCTGGCCAACATTCCTTAAACAGGGCCCAGAAAACAATCACCTTGGTCGCTGCAATTCCATGCATGGGATTGAACCATAAATCTTCAGTTCCATGCATGTCGATCAGTGACTAGATTCAGAAGCAGGCGCGAGTTTGTTCTCCGCGTCTGTGTTTCGTGTATGAGGAAATTTAATAAATTAAGATTTCATATACAGAAAATTAGACTAGTCGATTATATTTGTCAGCCAAAGTATATTTTATTGCATGCATGCTTTTCTTGCAGTTTCCATGTGGAGGTGGGCATTGACGAAGCTTTTTTGACTTGCATGTTGAGTTGACCACGGAGTACATATGTTAATCAATAAGCATATACATTTTTTATGTGGACGACTTTCAAAAACCAACCAGTATATTAATTGTCCACTGAAGAGAAGTTAGACGGCAGTAATGCGTACTGCCCACTAAGTTTTCAGCAATGTCTTTAAAAAGAAAATTAGGAACAAGGCTCCCATGAAGATTTCATTTCGAAAAGGTTGAACTGGAAACCGCAGCGCATCACTAGTACTCTCTACCAAATCCTAGAACGAGCCTCGTTGACACCCTTCACTCTTTTAGCTCAAGCAAGCACGGAGCCATGTGCGTCCCCAATTAATGAAATGGGAAGAGAAATTAAGAGCCTCGTTGACACCCTTCACTCTTTTAGCTCAAGCAAGCACGGAGCCATGTGCGTCCCCAATTAATGAAATGGGAAGAGAAATTAACTTTAACATCAGGGCTCTAATCAGACCAGTTGTATTGATCAATTTGTAGATTGTAGATATTTCCATTCTCAATTTTAGGGTACTAGTCCACACATGGGAACATGAAACTGGCGATCGAGTATTCCGTTGCCTCATTATCTACTTTTTAACATGAAATCACTTGTTTTTGGTTCTTGGTATTGCAAATCATAGTCTAGTAAATTTTCAAAGCAACATGACTCTACAAGAAGAATCGCGCATTGTAAGAAAATCACAACCTGCAAGTTGAGATACATCACCACAATAACAGGGTCATAGACAGAGTTAATCATTCTCTAAATCTCTAATGTTGCTGAAATGTTACTGGAATGTTCAGGCTTAAGCCAGTTGTTTCTCTGAATCTCTAATGTTGCTGAAATGTTACTTGCTGCTATGGAAGAACAAACATCATGGAAGATATGTTTCTCCAGTTTGAATCTCTAATGCTGCTGAAATGTTACATGTCCTTCATCCTATGTATCGTTGCTGTTTAGTAAATGCTGCTGATATGTTTCTTTTTAGGAAATGCAACCACGATGGAGGGGCACACTTGGTATGTAACACTTTGATTCATTATAGTAACGAATCAAAGTTGCTTTAGTAAATTTATTCATGTTTGTCTTATAAAATTATCATATGTTCTAGTGTAATTCCTTGTTCCCGTGAGATAATTTAGGTATATTAGGTTCTACATGCCATGCTTATTGCATAACTCAAATTTGTTGAACACAAGAATGTAGCGGTTAAGAACAAAGAGATTGCCTCTTTACAAGTGCACAAGACTACTTTAATGGATACTATGGTGCTGTTCACGCTAGATTAGGGGTGTCAACGGGTACCCGACCCGCCCCGACCCGTTTATGGTGGGTTCGGGTACCCGATTAGCTAATCGGGTCGAGTTCGGGTTTTCCCCCACGGGTGCCCGCGGGTATCCGATACCCGATTATATATAATAAAAAATAAAATTATATATATATATAATAAAATAATTTTTAATAAAATATATTTATTATTATTAATATTATTTTATAATTATATTTTATAAAAAAATTAAATAATTATTAAAAAATAAATATTTTAATTTAAACGGGTACCCGTTTAAATACCCGACTCGGGTTTAATCGGGTTCGGATTTGGGTCGGGTCGGATTCGGATTTGACTAAAAAGTGCAGGTACCCGACCCGTTAACATTCCTACACTAGATATACTCCTTCGGAAGCATGTCTTGTGGGGAGTTAAACTAAAGCATCAGCAAGTTCAATTATGTATGAGATTGTGTCCATTCGGACCAAATTTCTATTAGGAGAACAAAAAATATCAACATGCCTTTACTTGTATATATCTTTGTTCAAATTTCTTATTTCTGATATTGATTCCTTCAAGTGTGGGTCATTTCGTTGCCATTTTATGACTCTGGGTCATTCCAGCGCATTGGTGAGATCCAATTCTGATCCATCATCTCGCGGGCTTAAACTAAGAATTGGTAACTTCGATCCAGAAGGCCCTTCGAACAGAAAGGCAAAATAGAAGGTCAGATTCAGAATTGCATAGCAATCAGAGGCTCACATGGGTGTCTGTCCTTGAACACAGCACGACCTTTTTGCAGTGTCCAGTATATTTTGGATGAAGAGCGACATTAATGACCGTCATCTGATAGGTGTGAAGTGAGAACTCCAGCCACCTAACGCTGCCTCCCTTTTGAACTTGGTTCCTTTTTCTAAAACTGGTATTCTTTTCTCAAAACTGGTAAATCTTGAATGGCCCGTTGGGACAAAACACTGACACGATTTAACAATGCAAGTGTTTGTGACTGAGCAGGGCAAGTTTCGGGCCAAGTCTGATTAAAAAAAAATTGCAGGGTTTCAAACAAATAAGGTTTAGCGAGCAAGAAGAGACCAAATTGTTGAGTTCAATGGACATTCTCATCCATCACCACGTCAACCCCATTTCCCAAACAGGTAAGAGTCCTGGCCCTGGACAACTTTGCATTAGAAAATATATGCTGCGTTGCTTCTTCAGCTCATCTTCCAAATTTCCCTCTATACCTCGACTTAGATATTTGATTTGACTTTGGTTTCAACGCGTTGACTAAATGCAGGTTCCCCGATGTCGGGCTGACGTCCAGCGAGGCGAATGGATTTGCCATTTGTTGAGCAATCTGGGGGGTTGACTCTGAGTGGCTTTCTTTGAGTTAGTCAACAGGGCGTGTTAGAAAGTCAAAAGGGTCGCTTTTTTTTCAGTGATTAAAAACTTAAATGGCCATTAGTGATGTCTAAGGTTGCGGATTTTTCGAAAACAAAGGCATGAGGGTTAATTAGCTTTCGACTCGCAGCCGGACGGCCATTGGCCTGGGAGGAGGACATTGGGATGCCCGTGACGCTGAAAGCTGAACGCATCGAGCCTTCTTTATTTATTTATTTGCAATTTCTTTGACGTTGAGGAAACTAACTTGGAGATCACGCGACATACAAGCTTAGTCTTAAATGTGGCTTCTGACTTGGTAGTGATTGTGAAGGAGAAATATATATATGGACGAAACCTTCAAACAGATTTGAGCTAAACTTGTACTCTAAAATTAAAAAGATTAAACGAAGATAAAATCAAATAGATAATTCCCTTGCGTAAAACAATAATAAAAAAATTTGAATAAATGAATACAAAATTTGTACGATATTATAAATTATGATCCAAGCCTAATTAAAGCCACACTACACGGTAATGAACTAGAATCTTCATATGATTAAAAAAAAAAATTTACTTAGCATATAACATACAGCAACACATAGAACTTACTAAAGTGAAATGCCTAACAGAAACTCAAATTCAAATTAATCCAACCAATAGGTAATATGCGACAATCAAACAACACCTTGGCCGAAAGAAAAAAAAAATGATCAGTTTGACTGAACAATTATAAGCATAAGATCAATTCGGTCAATTGAAATTGTTACTTAGATCTCTTAGTTGGTATAGTTAATTAATCATTAGAGTTTCTTATTATCACTTGGTTGATTGATTGGTAGGTAAGGTTAGTTTGACGATTACATGGTCTTGTACGACCCATTGAGCCTAGTTGAGACCTCAATGAATCACTCGGTGAGTTAGTCAATTGGCAGTCGATAGATAACTCGACAATGTTCTTCAAAGTAATGGGATGAGTCAACACTAATTGTGAGAGTAAAGGGAAAAAAAAGGAGATACTTGCAAGAGAGCATTTTGCTTGAAGTTCAATTTATTAAAGCTTATCTCTTTGATTACAATGGAACTCTTCACAAAAACAATAACATTTTATTGTATGTACGAACTCACAATGAATTGCAGAATTCGGGCAATGAATGAATTCACAACAAGATGACTTTATTGTACGAACTCATGATCTAAATAAAGAATGTTTGACTAATTGGTATTGGCTTCCTTTTGACCAATACGGTGCAATAGCAACGTGGCTTGAACCGTATACCGAGGCTAGATCATATCTTGGCCGGTGTAGCGTAGTCAGGCTCATGTTCACCCTAACATGGTGCCTTTTAAACTTCACAGCGATCATATTACTCGCTAGAAAGGGCTCAGAAGTTGCGCCTGGGCTAGAAGAGGAAGGGATCGGTCATTCGGGTAAAACTCTGACAGGAGATTGACGACGGCAGAGGTGGCTGACTTGAGTTGGAACGGTTAGGTCTGACTCGGCAAATGGGTCCGATGAGGGCCATGCGCGGCGGCCGTGGGTTTCGAAGCGCTTTAAATGTGCGAGGCTTTCTGCGGTTCTGCCCTCGAGCCAAACCGCTACTGAGAAGGGGGTAGTTACTAGCTACAGAAAGAGGAGAGGGAGAAAGCGATACAGAATTTTTGTTTTTTTTTTTATTTGTTACAAGGTTATATAAAACAGAGAGAAAGAGAGCGCAAGTCAAAATCAAATTTGAAGGGTAGTCCAAGAAGAACTGAAGAAGCAGAGGAAACCGGTGGTTTAACCAGCGATGGAATTGCGAGATGAGTATCAGAAGCTCGTTCACATAATGATGAACACCCCCAAGTGAGTTTCTTCCTATTCTACTGTGTCTTCTCCCAGATCTACTGTATGCCCTTCCTCAATCCCCTTTCTATATTCATGCGCTTTTATCATCCTTCCTTGTTCGTCAGAGTTTCCATCCATGCTTTGTTGTTTGTGTTGAAATACAATGGGGCTTTTTTGTTGATTGCGATGCAGGGTGGTGATTGACAATGTGGCGTGCGCAACGGCGACGGTGGTTAGGGTAAGCAGCGCTCGGAAGCGCGGCATGCTGCTTGAGGCTGTCCAGGTGCTCACCGACCTCAACCTCACCATCCAGAAGGGTTACATCTCCTCAGATGGCCGATGGTTCATGGACGTTTTCCATGTCGCCGATGACCACGGTTGCAAGCTCCACGACCCCGCCCTCCTCTCCCGCATCGAGCGATCCCTCGGCGGTGAAGCCTCGTCTTCCACCGCGGACGACGGCAGCAGCAACCGCCACAAAGAGGATGGTGATAGCTTGGCGGATCTAACGGCGCTGGAGCTCACCGGCACCGACCGCCCAGGCCTCCTCTCCGAAGTATTCGCGGTGCTTGGGGATCTGGATTGCAGCGTCGTCGAGGCCAAGGTTTGGACTCACAACGGCCGCATCGCCTCCCTCACCTTCGTCAAGGACCAAAACTCGGGTTCCGCTATCGCGGACGCCCACCGCGCTCATTGCATCGCTAGCCGTCTGCGCAACGTCCTCTGTGGCGATCACGACATCCGTGGCGCCAAGACCACCGTGGCTTCTCCTACCTTGACCCACTCGGACCGCCGCCTCCACCAGCTCATGTTCACGGACCGTGACTACGAACGCGTGGCCTCCAACGCGATACCCTCCTCTTCCTTTCCGTTAAAATCGCCAGTCACGATTCAAATTTGGACCGAGCGCGGCTACTCCATTGTCAATGTGCAGTGCCGTGATCGCTCGAAACTCCTATTCGACGTTGTCTGCAACCTTACCGACATGGATTACGTTGTATTCCATGGCACCCTTGGCATCGATGCCGATTACGCTTACCAGGTAAAAGATTCATTATGTTTTAATTCCTTTCTGAAAACAGGTTATCCTCTATCGTTCTGAAAGCCGTAGATTAACTTGTTTATGTCGTCATCGATTTCAGGAATTCTACATAAGGCACATTGATGGAGGTCCGATCAGTTCCGAAGCAGAGCGGCAGCGTGTGATTCAATGCTTGCAAGCCGCCATCGAGCGCAGAGCACCCAAGGTACCCTTCATTTCGTTGGCTTTACCAATTGATCGTATTATATTTTATCCCAATCGGGTCATTTGGTGACCATTTCCTATCTGTTTCACTTCTGAAACAGGGAGTGCGACTGGAGCTGAGCATGCGGGACCGGCGCGGTTTGCTTGCGGAGGTGACCCGTACATTCCGCGAGAACGGGCTCTCCGTGACGAGAGCAGAAATCACGACCAAAGGCGGGGAGGCCAAGAACGAGTTCTGGGTCACCGACACCAACGGACAGCTGCCGGACCGCCGCACAATCAGTGCCGTCATCGAGAAGATCGGCGACGGCCACCTCAAATTAAAGGAGCCGCTTACAGTGTCTCCCTACAAGGATCACCCGCGGGCGGAGGCAGCCGGCGGCATCGGCACGTTCAATCTGGGGAACTTAGTGATGAAGAATCTCTATTTCCTCGGCCTTGTCCGATCCTGTTCTTAGGAACCTCCACCGCATCCCATTCGTCGCCACTTTGACTTCCACTTCTGGGTTTGTGTCTTCAACTGGGTGAGTTCAGGTCTATGATATTGATAAACAGTTAACAAGGGAAACGAAAAATGTTAGGGCAAAGCTAGATGTAAATAAAAGATAATGTAAAAATATTGCAGTCGTCAATGTACATATAATAGCTGGCTAGTGTAAAGCAGAGTAGTGATACATCGTCTTAGGTAGATGATGTTGACGACAATGTTAGAGCATTTGTTAGGTAAAAGTTGGTGGTTTGCCAGCTGTGGAAGGAAAAGTGTTGCGGGGCTGTCTCTACGCGTGTGAATTGCATTACATGTATGGTAACAAACTTGATGCTAGCTGGTACTGATGCATAGAACTCGCTCTTTGTCTGGTATCATTCTCTTGTTCTTTGTGATTGATTCACCCTTTCCACGGTTTCAGACCTAACTCCAGCTACCCGGATGACAGATTTGCAGACGCTCGGGTCGGACTTTAATTAAATCGCTACGTAGAGAAGGTGAGAAAACTTGGCTCTCCCGGAACAGCTACACAACTACTATATTTATTAACCGGCGAAGATTTGCTTGTCTCAAAATTTTGATATTCTTATGAGTTATGACCTCACAACGAATACCTTTCTTTGCCGCCAACAGCACGAAGAATAGGATGGAGGCGACGTTGTAACAGCCACGGGGAACAACCCGTGGGATCACAGCGTCATCGACGATTTTGAACATTATTTTTCTTCTAAATTTAAGAGCGTCGCCATCGCTCGGGGCAGTCAATTTAAGTTTAAATATTTGTGGTTGACTTTGGAAGAGGTAGATTTTAGTTGACAGAGGGGGCGTCTAATCTTTATTGCTTGTCCAATTCATTCGGAGCATGCTGCGTGACTGAAGCATGTCTAAGTCAACTTGCTGCTCCTGCAATTGACTATTTCTACACTAAAAGCTTCATTTACATCTCCATTGCTACTTGCTAGCCAGCCGCCCCTATTAATGCTGTTTGCCTTCTCTAAATAGGACAAAAAAACTGGAGCTCAAACTGGAGTTTTTGTTGATTCCGCCACTAGACTACTTTGGTTTAGTTGATGCCACTAAACTAAGAGCAACAGACGAAAAAAGATAGGGGAGCTTTTGTTGATTCCGCCACCCCATTGCCTGTTTGAGTTGGAACTTGGAACCTTGTGCTTCATGCCGTGCAATTTGCTATGGAATCATGAATCAGTACTTAATCTTTCAGTGATGCTGATTCTCCTTCTAGACAGATGAATCATCCACTTGCGGGGAAGAAATTTGTTGTTAGGCTTCACATATTTGTAAGATTCAGCAAGGGCATTCATCTGCACATAATTTGCATTGAATTCAGATTCTGGTTGGCTCATGTGCTTCCTTCCAGAATACATTAGTCAACTGTCGTCGTTAAAGTAGCTTTACAATCTTGGAGAGGATTCTGCATTAGCACTCTTTAAAATCAATCAAAAGAAGAGGCAAAGTAGCCTGACTCGGCTGCAAACTAAATTAGAGTCATATCTTCTGATATTTATTTTTAGTTTCAAACGTTGAATCAAAGATATCAAGGAAACTTACTTATGAATAGATCAACTGACTCGTCTGCAACTACCTGGAAATTTTCACAGACTAATTCATACATTTTTGACCTTTCCAAGACCCAGGGCATCATCTCCAACAAATAGTAACCCGGGGAACAATTACACATTAGTGTTAGCTGGTCAATGTTTACTCGAGACGGGAAACGAAGGACGGTATGCCTGAATCTGTTAAATACATCTGAGAGACGACCAAGTCTTGCGCTCTGTGGTGATCACAAAGAAAAGTCAACTCCTTTATATGCACCATTTCAAGTCAACTCCATAAAATAAGAGCACAGGTAAGCGGTAGATGAGCCGTGAAGCACTTAGCCTTAAATTAGTATTTATGTCAATTTTCAAAGAAGTTGTTCGGCGTATGCATCCCGCCGCTAAACACGTACGTTTGACTTGCTGCCTCTAATTCCTGCGAATTATCTAGACTACAGTTTCACAGGGCGCCTCGTCAAGGTTCCATTAGAATTCAGAGCTCCATGAATTGATTAGATTTGAGCAGCTGTTGCAGCCGGGGATAACAAATAGCGTACTTTTTCATCAAACTACTAATTCCCATTAAACAGGAGAATCTGTTTTCGTTACTTTGGAAACGTGGATTAGCTCCGTTGCTGTATTAATTCCTAGAAATAAAGAAAGATTAATGAATTAGTCAGTGCTGCACCGCATGTATAGCTCAAGATATTTAAATTCTCCAATAGCATTGTGATGATTCTAAGACAATCCTTGTGCGTTTGCCGTGTGGAATCTCCCTCCTTGCCTTTGGCTCCCAAAGTTGATGGGCCATGCAGTACTTGACGGCTACTTGTCATTGCAGAACATATTCCAGCTTCATGTTTGCTGGCCATTGGAAGATACCATTAAAGTGCTAATTTTTTCCTTTGCCTAAACCAATAGACTTTAGTTTGGTGGGTGAACTTTGCCAAAAAGTCAGCAAGAGTCCTCCATCCTACTTTTGTGGCTTTTGATTACTGAAATGAAATCATATAGAATAGGCAAAGAGAAGATATAATTTTTTTTGGTACAAAATAATATAGAAAACAATATGTCATTAATCATTTAGTTTGTAACAAAGGAATAGAATAAGAATACATTTTCTATTGATTGATTCACAATAATAGAGTTCCTAATTCTTTTTCACAGTATATATCATACTTAAACATTTTTCAATGCATGTATAAATAGTTTAAAAAATAATTATAAGTAATCCAATTAATGATGAACAAATTTAAAAGGGTAAAATTGTACTGAATCATATTATTGTTCTTAAGTGTCACGTATCATGTAAAGCCTAACTGAACTATTAGCTTCTATTTCTTTTATAATTGGGCTAGGGGTTGCCAATGTCAAGAAAAGGTAGGCCCGCGAGTTTGGGCTAGCTTTGATATAAGATTGATTGTTCAAAATTATTGTTTCAATGTTAGTGACACTGCATGAGTTACTTTATGAATATTTAAAGTTGACATGTGTGGTTTGAGAAGTGAAAGAGGTACACTAGTTCAATGGCTAAAATGGAAGTGATATGGATCCGCTAAGTCTCCTATAAATAGGGGGTTTCCTCATTTATATACATAATTTTTTAATTCGGTTGTAATTTGAGATCTTCTTTCAATAAATAGAACTATCTAGAATCCAGTCGATCCATCTCAGTAAATAGTCGACGAGAACTTCAATAAGGAGATAATCTGAGAATCGTGCTAGTATTGGCTTCAGGTCGGGTTACATCCGCTGTCTGAAATCCCCAATAGTACAGGATCCGATAGCTAATTTGGTACCGTAGTGGCAACCATTCTTGTGGCGTAACCATATAAAAATTATGCAGATAGCATTTGCAGGCCCACCAGTAGCTTTCCCGTCAAGATTGCCTGTGCCAGGCCTTGAGCCGCTGCGATCTGAGGCTTGTCACATGTGGAAGCTTCCCCCGCACACTGGCTTTGGATCTTAACAGTCGATAGGTATAAATTGAAACGCAATCTCTAATAAAGCCTTCGATCACAGCACTACCTAAAGAAGCCGCTTCCGGTCCCCTTTCTCTTCCTGGTTTTCTTGTGCTCAAAATGTTATCGTCTGCTGCAGATTTAGTGCCTCAATCGGCATCCTCCTCTCTCGTAGCCTTCTGCGCCTGCCAATTTCTCGTAGCCATTCTCCTACTCATTAGCAGCGGCGTCGGCGCTACCGAGAGCCCTGGCGGCGGAAGCGGAGCCGCCGCTACCGAGAACCCTGGCGGCGGCAATGTCCTCCCATCTTCTGGTTATATTGACACTGCATCCGGGGAAGCAGAGGACAGCAGCATAATTGAAGACGATTCCGATGAGGCAACATCATCATGCGGTGGCAATGAGGAAGAAGATGATGAACTGAGGAAGAGAGCAGAGGAGTTTATAGAGAAGATGAACAGAGTGTGGAGAGCAGAGAGAGCGAGAATGCTGCAGGTGTAGTAGCTAATTGATCAGTTTCTTAAGTTGTGTGTGAGATTTACGCCCAATAGATGATTTCACACTATAAACAATCTATATTGGGAAGGGAGTTGTGTAATTTTTGTGTTATAAACAGTGCACAGTGATGTTAATCTTGTTAAGTAGATGGCAAGACATTGAAAGAACCAAATGGGGAGCATAATGAACAGAGGAGACATGTCACTTTTTTGCAATCTGTAGCAGACAGTCGTATGAGCTGATTAGCAATTGTCGCAGTACTGAATTATTTTATAGTCACTAAAGCATTATCCATAGTCACTAAATTATTAGGTGTATTATTTTTTTTTTTACTTGGCTTTGTGTTGAGTAACTACTCTTTTGCAAAGCACTTGAGCTGGATTTTTCAGAGCATAGATGAAAACTTGGATGTTTTTCACAGCTTTCATGAAGCATGGAGAGTAAGTGGGGATTTAAGAGCTTACAATAGAACTTATCCTTCTAGAGATAAGTGGGGATTTAACAGCTTATTATACAACTTCTGTTTCTAAAGATAAGTGCGGATTTAAGATAGGATCATAGAACTTATCCTTCCATAGATAAGTGGGGATTTAAGAGCTTATTACAAAACTTATATATTTCTAAAGATAAGTGGGGTTTGAAGAGCTTATCATAGAACTTATCCTTCTAGAGATAAGTTGGGATTTAAGAACTTGTAATATAACTCATCTTTCTAGAGATAATTTGACATCGCTTCCCGATGAATGGGAGCAGATTAATTATGGCTGATCTTGAATGAGATATGAAGTTTGTCTTTATCATAGTTTAAGTAGCACATGAACTTATGACTATTACTTGCTCCTTCTCATATAATCCACGTTGAAAATACATATATGAATGTTATATCACTCTAAACAATTCTCAAAGGATTCGAGCATGCCAAAGCTAGAGTTCATCACTTTGGCTTCATCACTTTGGCATCTTAGTGTGATGCCCTGGGTATACTGGAGTTATACCCCCACCATTCCCATGGATTTATAGGGGTTATGAGTAGGGATCAGATGGTTTACTAGAGTAAGACCTAATGTGGAAGGGGGCCTAGTAGAGAAGCTAAAATACTAAGGGTCTGTTTGGCCCTGCTTCCATGCAATTTTTGCACGAAAGTCGAGATAATAAAAAGTTGGAATAGTTAAAATTAAAAAAACTCTAATTTCTAACTTTTCTAACTTTTTCAGCTTTTATTATCTCGACTTCCGTGCAAAAGCTACATGAAAGCAGGGCCAAATAGGCCCTAACATTGTATTAGGATATGTTTGCAGCTACATTGCTGAGGAGCATTACCTTTACACATGCTCTATCCTTGGGTTAGGCCTAGGGATTTGATGGAGCATGGTCCACATGTAGAGGGGCATGTCTAGAGAGCTTGGGTTCGAGTCTGGTTCGAATTCGAATTCAATTGGAGTGTCAGAGACCAATTAAATGCACTATGTTCAGTTGGGGACATGAATGTTATTAACTAGATTGTTTAATTTAAGTGACACATGTTTTGCACGTGCCAACTTAAGTTAAGATTCAATAAGAAGAATTGGATCCACATCCAATAAGACTGAAGTGGATCCACCTTGGCGACTTAAGCAACTTAGATCCATCATGAAGATCCAAGTTGGTGAGAACACCTTGGAGGGTTGGATCCATTCAAGCAAACGGATCCAAGTGGCGAGGATCCATCATGAATATTCAAAGTGGCATGTTCACCCTAGGTTGGCGGCTGATCACCAAGCTTCTACCCTAGCTCTCACGCCACCTTGTTGAAGGAGAGAACTTGGCGATTTGGAAGAAGAACTCTCGGCTCCAACACTTTTGGCGAATTCTTCATCCACCTTCATGCTTCTAGCAACTTGGGCGAGTTCCCCTTGCTGTTGGCGGCAATTGGCAAGGGCTGTATATTGCTTGGCGTGAAGATCTTCCTTGGAGGCATGGAAGAAGGGCTGTTCTGGGAGGCGAGAACACTTGGTACACTTTGAGGCAAGTGTACAACATTGGTGGCGGCACTTCAAGGGATTGGCGACATCATCTTGGGGGGCACACCTTGCTGCCCATCATCACCCTTGGCGGCGACAAGGAGTTTTGGCAATCTACATTGCCAAATAAGAGTTCGACCTTGTGAGGACAAGGATTTGGGTCCTCTTCTCCGGCGAGAAGGGGGCTGATTGTGTTCATAAACTTGTGCATAGGTATAACTCTCATTAGTTGAGTAGATTTACCATTGTATGAACATTAGCATATTGTCTTTATTATTATAGTGAGTTTTTGTGTTGCTCACCCACATCGGGGAGAACACCTTTCTCATACCTAAGCATATTGCTTGGAGGAGATCGTGCATTGATTCGGTGTGATTAGCTTGTGACTTGCGCAAGCATTGTGCTTGGCGCAAGGAGCTCGCTCGCTGTATAGTGGTCGATATTTGCTATTAGGGTTTGGGCATATGTCTAGTGCCCTTTGATTGCAACTGCCTGCGTGTGTCCTCGACGTTGTGTGTGTGCACAGGGCGCTTGTTCAAGGTGTGCAAAGTGGTTGGGGGTGTTAAAGTCTCAATCCGCCACCTAGGACCTCAGTCTGACCATCACAGAGTATTCGGCCAAAGCATAGATCAGGGTCAGAGGCTCAGTGAGTTTAGGCAGAGTTAGGGGAAATCATTCAGAGCTGAAAGACGATCCGGGAGCGCGCTAGTTACTCTTTATTCCGCATAGGCACGCAGTAGAGTGTTGGTTAACTTATTACACAGAGGTGTATAAGTTGTGCCATTATATCCCAGTATTTCGAGGTAAAAAATTGGAATGTGATATCTAGTGTAATTCAAGTGCATGAGAACTGTGAACCAATGGCTTAATCACCAATCACTCGAGTAAATCTTGACTGATTTACTTTTTAAGTGATTTGAGGACTTTTAACCTGTCAAGTGATCCGGGGACGTCCATTACTCACAGGTTACTGTTTTAGCAGCTCTTAATTTTTTTTTCAAGCGTGTGATTGTGTTCTGCTCGATACAAATCACTAGTCATTCCCATGTGAATGGTTCTTGAGTAATATAAGTTGATTTGTAAAATATGCTAAATATTAAAGTGAATTTTTGTATTGAACCCAAAGTTGTTCCCATATTATGTGATATGCCTTTTGACTTATGAGGTAGAATTAGAAGGCCTTCAATTTGAATGAAAATGATAATCTAAGTTATGTCACATAAGTCCAAGGACAAGGATATATAACTATTGTTAATAAAGAATGAATGCGATTGTGTAGTAGTGAGTCAAGACTAAAGCATGTAGCTATTCATGATAAACTAATGACTAATATTACCATTGACAAGATGGTTCATATGCATGTATGTCATCCTTTTACGATCAAATATCCTTAGATCTCTCCCACCAACTTGTAGGTCACATTTAATGGAGTTGACATACAAAGATGATAACGAGATAATAAGGTTTTATTTAATGATGATACGTTGTATTTAATATTAATTGTATATATGATAAATGATTTGTGCGGGTCAATATGCTTATGATACAATTTAATTTAATTATTTTTAATCATAAATAAGTTGACTTAATAATGACACCACCCTATTTTCTAAATTAACTAAATTTTAATAAATTTTAGCATAGTAGACAATATTCACGCTAGTGCACAATTGAATTGTAAGGAGGTGTATTCAAAAAAATTGTTAGAAATTGTCGAATCGTAGTTAATCGAATTGAATAGAACTGATTATCGGTTAACTAAACTAATTTTCTACCCATTAATCAATTACCAATTTGATTACAGAGACTTGGTCAAACTACCGATTAATCGATTGAACTGATATATAATATAATTTAAAATAAAATATTTTTTATATAATAATAATTATATTTATATAATTAATCACACTGGTTAACCACCGAAAATATTAGATAATTGAAAATCAATAGTTAACTAAAAATATTATATTTATTTATCTTAAATTATTTTATAATTTTAAATAATTTTATTTTATATATAAAAAATATAATTAATCGAAATGTTAATGGAAAAATCGATTGACCGATTTGACTGATTCAAAATCAATTTATAATTTTTTCAGAATCTATATATTTGATTTGGTTCAAAAAATCGATGCACGAATCGTGAACACCCTTAATTGCACGGCGAAGTGCACCATTGTCTTTATCTACACACTTTACTAGTTCAATTCTCTTAAAGCTACAAACAGTGGACCATAGTGTTTGCATATTTTATATTATTTATTGTTATAAAGTCAACATTTTTATAATAAAAAGTATCAAATTTATGCAGTTAACCTAACGTCTTAGTTGGCAAAACCATTAGCAGTTTGAATTCAAGAGTCACAAATGCTACATAATTATTCTTATATATATACATGTATATTTAATTGATAGAAAATAAATAATTAGCTACATGCACATGCTGTTCCATATAATATGACAAATGCTATTAATTATTTGCAACGTGTCGTATTTGCCATCTAGTAAAAACAAATGAACTATAAAATGACTCTTGCGCAGTTGTTACATAATTGTCAGCTAAATGATAGTTTTTTTTAAATTATCGAGCTGCATAAAGAGTAGAAAATGAGATACCTTGTCAGTCAATCCCTTTTTATTTTGATTCACTAGTCACAAACCATGTCTTAAGTGACATTGATAAAAATTTAATATGGAGGTTTATATATCATTGACATAAGAAATTATAAATATAAAATTGAAATATATATAAAATTCTAAAATGCTGATATGGATGAAGCCTATATGGTGAGACCTTCTCTGATATATGGTGAGACCTTCATCACGTTGACTAATTCGATTGACTTTATCCTGATAGCCTAATTTTATCACAATTTCCTATAAGATAAATGGCTAAACAAGTTCAACAAATGTATAGAAGACGATGTGTTATTATTAACATTTTAATTAAATGAATTTAGCTTAACTATGTGGCCATTCGATGTCTAATCGTTGCTTACTGATTTTGATTCAATATATTCATAACAGGGTTGAGTAATTAATTATAAAAGTTAGATGGTTTAAGAATTAAGATGCATGCATCGAATTTAAGTCATGGACCACGAGTACTTAATATCTTGTAGTCAACGAAAAATATAAATTTAATTCTAAGTACGTAATAAACTATTCTTAAAATAATTATAATATAAATATTTAAATTTATATTATATAGAAGCGTTCAAGATTTTATTTTAAACGAGCTGGGTTTTGGGTATCCACAGATGTCCGTTTCAACACCGTATTTCAATTATATAAAAGTGTATTCATCTTGCTTAGCAAATCTAGATGTCAAATCTGTATAATTGTCTCTCGTTAGATTTTTTTTTTCTTTTTTTTTAAAAAAAACTCAAGCACTTGATATCCACGTCATATCCCTAAGAAGGTTGCATCTATTAGGGCTTATTTACTTAGAGAGAAATTCAAAGAAAAGGAGAGAAAATAAATAAATAAATATATATATATATATATATATATATATATATATATAAAAGTTACTCATCTTCGATTACTACAAACTTTCTTGACAATTTATTTAGTATTTAATATTTATTATTTAATAATTTTATAATATTAATAATATATATATAATATAAATAAAAAAATAAAAAAATAAAAATTAAGATATATATATTAATCCTTTAAATTTTTTTCAATATATAATATATTTTATCTATTTATTATTAGTCCAAATAAACAGTGTTAATATGAAAAAAAAAATATCGATTGTAACAAGTGTGGCACGTTGACAATCCATTTACGAGTGTGAGTACACGCCACGAAGCATCGCCGCAACGCCAATCGCATGCCCACCAGCTCTCATTAATTTCACTGAGTGCGTGTCATCATCCTTTGTTAATTTTGTTAGATAAACGGATCTATTTTTGTGCAGATCGTAGCTTCCCCAATTTCTTCGGAGCGTAGCTGGAGCAGCGGCGGCCAGGCAGTGTATTAATTCCTCCGGTGGTTGAGCGGTCCATCTCGCCGGCTCGTCCTTCTGCCTGCCTGGCCCTTCCCTCCCATAAATTCTGGCGAACTGCTCCAACCATCCCTTTTCCCCTTCTTGATTTCATCTCTCGCCTCGCTCAGCTGCCTGTTGACGGACCCCTCTCCCCAACTACTCGGACAGACTCGCACTACCACTAACTACAGCACCTCCTCTCCGCTGCTGCTCTGTAGTCGCCAGCTCTCCACCTGTACGCATTTATTTCCTCAACTCCTCCCTCCTCGCCTCTTTCCCTACATTTCCTCTTTTTTTCAGTTGATGCCGAGCCTATATATCTGCCGATCAAGACACCTATCTTCTTCAGACACAATACTCATATAAGATACCCTTTCTATGTATCTAGCACAATTTTAGATTTTCTTTAACTGTACAGAGTTTGTTTAAACCATTCGCGCCACTTGATGGCGGCCGCCGAGCCCGCGGTGATGGATCGCGAGCGCCTGACGGCGGAGATGGCCATCAGGGACGACGACTCCATCGTCATCAAGATTCGCCGCGGCCTGCCGGACTTCCTCCAGTCCGTCAAGCTCAAGTACGTCAAGCTCGGCCTGCGCTATACCACCGTCCCTCCTGCCTACCTGCTCGCGCCCCTCCTCGTTGCCGCACTCGCCACGACAGTCCGCCTCGACCGGATTCTCCTCTCTACACCATCGAGGCTCTCCGTAGACCCCGCCACCAGCATCGCCTCTGCGGCCCTCGCCCTGCTTCTGCTCGCCATCTACTACCTCATGCGGCCGCGCCCCGTCTACCTGGTGGAATTCGCCTGCTACCGGCCCGACGATGAGCACAAGATCTCAAAGGAGGCTTTCCTTGAGATGACCG
This sequence comes from Costus lasius, assembly GCA_027563935.2. Classification (NCBI taxonomy): domain Eukaryota; kingdom Viridiplantae; phylum Streptophyta; class Magnoliopsida; order Zingiberales; family Costaceae; genus Costus; species Costus lasius. Next base: position 117,008,548 of record CM050451.1, on the reverse strand, counting down.
ACTGCACGGGCGTGTTCACACGCGACTCGCTCGAGTTCCAGACTAAGATCACCGTACGCTCGGGGCTGGGCGATCAGACCTACCTGCCGCCTGGCGTGCAGGCTCGGCCGCCGAGGCTGTGCATGGAGGAGGCGCGGCTTGAGGCCGAGGCCGTCATGTTCGGATGCCTCGACGCGCTCTTCGAATCCACCGGAGTCGACCCGCGGCGCGACGTCGGCATCCTCATCGTTAACTGCAGCCTCTTCAACCCGACCCCCTCGCTGTCCTCGATGATCGTCAACCGCTACAAGATGCGGGAGGACGTGAAGAGTTTCAACCTTGGCGGCATGGGCTGCAGCGCGGGGCTCATCTCGATCGATCTCGCCAAGGACATGCTTCAGGCGAATCCCAATTCCTACGCCGTCGTGCTCAGCACTGAGAACATCACTCTAAACTGGTACTTCGGTAACGACCGGTCGATGCTGCTCTCTAACTGCATCTTTCGCATGGGGGGCGCCGCCGTGCTGCTCTCCAACCGGCGCGCCGACGCTCGCCGCGCCAAGTACCGGCTGATGCACACGGTGCGCACACACAAGGGCGCTGACAACAGCTGCTACGGGTGCGTGTACCAGCGCGAGGACGGGCGTGGGAAGGTGGGCGTGTCGCTGGCGCGCGAGCTGATGGCGGTGGCCGGAGACGCGCTCAAGACAAACATCACCACGCTAGGGCCGCTGGTGCTGCCCCTCTCCGAGCAGGCCAAGTTCCTGGCGACGCTGGTGCGGAAGCGGGTGCTGCGGCTTCGGGGCGTGCGGCCGTATATTCCCAACTTCCGGCGCGCGTTCGAACACTTCTGCGTGCACGCGGGCGGGCGAGCGGTGCTGGAAGAAGTGCAGAAGAACCTAGGGCTAGGCGACACCGACATGGAGCCCTCCCGCAGCGTGCTGCACCGCTTCGGCAACACCAGCAGCAGCTCGCTATGGTACGAACTGGCGTACGCGGAGGCCAAGGGGCGGGTGCGGCATGGCCACCGCGTGTGGCAGATCGGGTTCGGGTCCGGGTTCAAATGCAACAGTGCGGTGTGGCGGGCCCTCCGCGACGTCCCGCCCTCGGCCGCCGGCGGCCGCGGACGGTGCAACCCCTGGGCGAACTGCATCGACAGCTATCCTATGTCAAAGGACAGCCTCGCTCTGGACTAGCTTGTACGTTAATGCATCACAAATGCAAGCTTCAATGCTAGCCAGATGGAGGGTTTGCTTGCTTTACATATATAAATCTCGTATATTATTATCAATTAACATGTATCTTAGTTTTTTCACCACTTCAAGATTTTTTTACCAATGGAATTAAATAACTCAATCTGGAATCTAGCCGTAGGTGTAGTTGTGGAATTAAATCTCTCTCTCTCCTCCTCCTCTTCATGTACTTAATACTTATCCTTCCAAAAGAAGTGATGAGAGTTAAATGAGCTTGTTGAGTCCCTTTAATTGAGCCATAAAAAACAACTCTGTTCTATTTAATTTCTCGAATATTGGTTGATGATTGAGAACTATAAAACTCACTCTCTTCTAGAGGTGGCCAACGGGCGGGCACGGCACGGACCATTGACCAAGTCAACAGATCGCGGGTAGCCCGTGGCCCGGCTCGGGTCGGGCTGGGCTGAGGGTTCGCGGCCATGGGCCGGGCCGAGCACGGCCCGCAAGCGTGCCGGGCCAGGCACGGCACGGACGCGGGGCCGGGCCAGGCACGCACGACACGTGAATGAACATGCATTTTTACCTAAATACCCTCATAACAGTTATAAAAATTTTAAAAGTTAGGGATATAATTGTCTTTATGGTATAAAATTATCATTTTAGTCCCTTTTAATAATTAAAAATAGGGTATAAATATGTAATTATACACCCAATTCATCCCTGTAAATTGACCCCCCCCCCCCAACCCTCTCATTTCTTCACACAAGTTTCCAACTAGCTTTGGAATAATTTCTCATTCTCTCTTAATACTTTCTTAATCTCTTTTCTAAGTCTTGAGTTACAATTAGTTTCTTAATTGAACTCAAACTTAAGCTTCTTTCTAGCCATCAAGAATTCAATGCTCTCTCGGTCTAGACTAGTCATTTTTCTCTATGCCTCATGCTCACCACGTGACTAGACGTGGAGAAGATCAAGTAAGTATTAAATTAATTTACTTTTATAATATAATTATCATGTGGTGAGCACGAGCACGAGGCATAGAGAAAAATGACAGATAATAAAAGAGTGAAGATAATTATCATTATGTCAAATTCTCAACGTTCAATCTTCCTTACATCTACCTTAAATTTCTTCAATGCTGATCAATGGAGAATCACTATTTTAAGTATTATCGAACGTGTTAGTCAAATTATACGAATTGATGTATTCAGGTTTGAAGAACACTTTATCCACTTATTTGATCATGCAAGATAAGAATTTTTGGCTTCTCCCTCCCCTTCTGGGGTTGAGATTGAGATAGAGGTTGAGGACTTTGAAATAAGTGATAGTGATGAGGATAGTGATAATATCAACGATGAGCCGGAGCAATATATCGAAACAAACCAAGCACAAGAGTCACTTGAGTTTTTTATTATTGAAGAAGGAGGTAGAACTGAAAACATTGAGTGCGCAATATGCATAGAGAAGATGGAGCACGGAGCGCAAGTATGCTTAACACAATGCTCACATATCTTCCATAGTAGCTGCTTGCGTAGTTGGCTATGGTCAATTGTGTATGCCCATTATGTCGGCAATTGATTTAAGCTTAAATGTATAATTTATGAATATGAAATTTAATCGAGTTAGTTTTAATTTTAGTCATGTGTTGTTAGTATTGTTAATAAATAAATTAATATTAATCTAATAAAATATATTAAAATTAAAATTATATATTTTTAAAATAAAATAATTAAATAAATAATAATTAAATATTTTTTAAAAAAAATTATGCAAAATACATAATTCTCAATTTTTATTTTATTAATATTTTTATTTATTTTTAAAATTTATTTTAATGAAGCGGGCCAAAGTCGGCCCATGGGTCAAATTCGGCCCGTGGGCCACATTCGGGCCGTGCCTGGCACGGCCCGCTGGGCCGACCATAGCCCGCGGGCCAGTTTCAGCCCGCGTGTCGGATTCGGCCCGCGTGCCAGATCCGGGCCCGGCCAGAAGTTGAACCGTGCCTGGGCCGACACGCCTAAACTTGCCGCGGGTCGTGCCGGGCCCAAGTATTTTTCTGTCGTGCCATGCCCGGCACGACACGGTTACAATCGGGCCGTGCCTGGCACGGCCCGCCAAGAGTCGGGCCGAGCTGGGCCCGGGCACGGCCCATGGCCATCTCGACTCTCTTCTACTTTCTAGAATAACATTGTTGAGTCGTAAAAGCTATGTCCTATATGTTGTACATTCATTAAATTTATTTCAATTTTGTTAAATTTCTTTTAGTTAAAATTTATGTATAAATAAAAAAAATCTTGCTTACACGATGATATCATATGGTTAAGTTATATGATAATTAAAATTACATTTTGTATATTAGTTAGTTCTGCCTTAGAGTCAATTAAATTTAAATCTCATTATTCAACATTTTAAATTATAGACTAGCACGGATAATGCAATGTCAACCATCTAGTACGTTGTCTCTTTATAAGAAATGGTCCATCGAGAACATCTCACTATATATTACAATCAAGATGGCCCTTAAAAGAAGTTACTGAAAATTTCTTTTTAATTTCTGATTTGTTGTTAAATTATCAAAGTCACCCATTTATGATAAAGCCATTTTTATGCCCTCCTTTAGGCCTAGGTAGCCAATAATCCCTAATAGCACTTGAATCATGGTAAGTCATTTCTTATGGGAATACTATAACTTTACTAAATACTTGCAAAATTGTTAAAAGAGATGCTACTAAATTTTCAAAAGGAAGAACCCAATAGAATAAGGCCTTGTTTACTTGGGGGAAAATTAGAAGAAAAGAAAATAAAGTAGGAAGGAAAGGAGTATAGTCTTATTTACTTGGGCGGATGAATAGTTTAGAAGGGAAAGTTAGTCATTAATCCATTCATTTGTTTTTCACCCAAATCGGACGAAAAGCTGAAACTATTACTTAACTTTACTAACTTCACACCAACTTTTCATCGCACTATTACTTATTCTTGCTCAATACGAGCTTTTCTTGACTACTCGTCCTTGTCGTCACTGCTCGAGCTCACCGTCATTGCTCGTTCATGTCGCTACTGCTTGCCTTTGCCATTGTCGCTCATATTTAATATTTAATATTTAATATTTAATAATTTTATGATATTATATATATATATATATATATATATATATATATATATAATATGAATAAAAAATAAAAATTGAGGTGTATATATCAATCCCTCAAACTTTCTTTCCATCCAAATAAACACAAGAAAGAAAATTCTATAACACATTCCATCCATCTATTTTTCCTTTCTTTTCTTCTTTTATTTCTTTTGTACTTTCCATCCGTCCAAGTAAACACGACCTAGGGTTGAATAATTAGTCAATGTTAACTAAATGGCCTCATCTCTTGATACTAATAAAGTAATAAACATAGTTGAGTACAGCTAGAAATATTGCCCTCCTTAAGCACAACTAAGGGATCTAATGGTAATAAAACGACAAAAAAGCACCGGGACACTTGCTTCTACTCGGGCTGTTAGCCTGTTATAATTAATGTGATGCTCCCGGGATTTAGCACAAATCCCAAAGCACACCGAGATGGAGCGATGGCGGGACCCCTCGTCACCAGCCGTGTTGGACGACTCGGGTGTGCGATCGTGTCACTGAGGCTGACACAAGTCCATAGGGCGAGGGTCGAGTCAAACCACGGAGTGTGGGTTCACACGTGGATGTGGGCTTCTGACTCGACCCATGGACCCCAGACCCCCTCGCACGAGCTTGCGAGCGTGCGCATCGAGGAGGGTCAATCTCGGGGCGATTCTGAGGTCAAATCGACCCCGAACCGGACCTGAACCACCTTCCAGGCTGAACCGAACCGGTTCAGCCGGTTCAGACCGCTACAGTGCAACCGCACGCGAAAGGGGGAAATTTCCCCTGTTTCCGTTCGCGTGGGATGCGTCGCCGCCGGCGTTGATTCCGGCCAGCTGGAGGAGGCGCGCCGAAGATGGAAGGTTGCCGACGGTGCGTGACAGCTTGGCGGTGAACTTGGCGGCGAATCAGGGCGTGGAATCCATTTGGACGAGCCCAGGGTTGAGATTTAATCTCACCCCGGTGGACGCGAGATCTCCGGCGATTCGGCGGCGGAGATCGACGCTAGCATGGCGGCGAGGGTGGTTTTCCATCCTTGTCGAGGGGAGGCTGCCTATCGAGCATTTTGAGAGCTCGGGCAGGTCTGGCGACGGCGATTTGGCGGATATGAGAACAGAGCTTCGTATCTTCCGTCGGCGACGAGGTTTCGGCCGTGGACTCGTCGGCGCGAGGCTTCCAGATCGATCACCGGTGCCCTGAGGTAAGGAGGGACTCATCCCCTCCGGCGCCGGCAGCCAGACGAGGGAGTGGGATCGGAATTTCCGATCCTCGGTTCCACGCGAGCAACGCGTCCATTGGGTTCAAATTTGTGTCGACGGCGGCTTCTCCGGCGACAATACACCGGTGGCGAGTTCTCCTCCCGTCGGCGACGAGATCCTGATCGCCCGGTGTGATTCCGGTGACCGGACGGCGACTGACGGAGAAGGGGAAGCCTCCCCTGTTTCAGCCGAGCGCCGGCTCTGTTCCGGACGCGGAACGTGAAGGGAAGAGAGGAGCTTTAGCGCGCGTGTTCGCGCGCGCGTTGCGTTTCGTCTCCGACCGGACTTTCCGACGCAGCTTCTCGGAGGATCTCGGTGGGCTCGGCTCGTGGAGTGGTGGCACGCTACAAGGGTAAACCCTCCCCGGATCTATCGTGTGTAGTGGTAGTAGGACGGGTTTCTCGTGTGTAGTGGATAGAGGCTTTACCGCCGTCCGGACTTCGTGTGGCTTTTCGTCCGGACGGTTCTTTGCGTTATCTGCGCCCGCATATGTGTAGTACGGGTTGTGCTTAATTGTAGGTACTGCTTGCTTGCCTGCAAAGTCCAGGACGTGTGTGCCGGCACCCTTGAAGGTGTTCGCCACCGTCCCCTTGTGATTGCTTGAGGCCGCGCCGGTGCCTATCTCGGCTGTGTAGAGAAAGGAGCGCGGGCTGAGGAAATTTCTGTGAGTGCAAAGTGTTTTGGAGAGTCTCCATCACTTTGACACAGTTGAGAGATTTGTATTCGTGTCCGAGGGGCGGTATTCATACCGAACCCTTCGCGCACGTGGTGTGAGGGCTTGTAAGAGTGCTGGGCCAGCTTCCGCAACGCGATCCTAACCGGTCGCGGGCCACTCTAGTGTAGGGCTGAGATCTCCGTGAGGGGATCTGCCGGTTGTGGTTAAGTTTATTATAAAAAAATAAATTTGCCCATAACAATTAATATGTCTATAAATGCACAATGACTGAATTCTAAAATAAAACATAGTTGTAAATTATTCAAAGCTGTGGATTTATTTGCAAAAGTACTACCTTGTATCCCTCGCCGCATAACGCTTTGTATAAATTTCGATTCCCCTCTCTAATTTTCCCTCGCTCGAAAACCCTTTCTTCCTTTTATTAAATGGCTTCCGGCGACCGACGACTTCTTTCCGCGGCGCGGTTGGGGGCTTTCGGTAGTCTTCTTCTTCCTTTCCGCGTGGAGCGCTTCGGTATCTTCTTCTCCGATGATCACTTAGTCTATTGGCTCTCCAATGCGGATTGAGGTGGCGGGATCGGGCTGACCTTCGCGTTGCGTTCTTGTTATTGGCGATATTTTTTCCGATCTAAGCAGTAAGATCTTGACCTTACTCGATTTTCTTGCATCTTCTCAGCGGACTCCTATTTAATGTTGAATGGATTTTGTTTCACCTTTTACTTGTTCCAGGAATCATGATTATGGGATTTGATGGGTCTGTTGGGGTTCTCGTCTGTCTCGGCGTTCATGATTTTGGGCAGAATGGTTCGTATATTGAGTATTTTCTTGATTAGAGTTTACTTATCGGGAGAAGATCGTAAATAGATTACTTTAAATGCCAAACTGTTCAACTTTAGCTAGGGTTTATTTGAAGGGAGATAATTGTATTCTGTGATGTCGAGTCATTCAATATTTTAGATTTCACTTTAGATATTTTAATACAATAATACCAGTAAGTATATTACTTCTAAGTGATATCTAATTAGTAATTTCTTGTTTGTATCTCGTGAGAATTTTGGAAGAGTGTCCATAGTAGATAAATAAGTAAAAGAAGAGCACTCAGTTCTATGAACATAAGGAGGGCAGAACCGTGATTGAGAAGTCGTGTTTGGTATGTTTTATTCTTATATGCAAATTCTAGTCAAATAAGTTTTTATTGGATGAATGTTCATTGAGACAATAATATATATATCCTCATTCTGTAGATAAATTCAATTAATTGTAAATTAGAAATCATCTATGGTAAAGCTAATTAAGATTTTACTTGAGGTTTAAATTCGGCATCATATTGTATAATATATATTTAATGCTGAATTAAAAGAGGTGGTATATACATGCTTATTAAAAATCATTCATTATAGGGTTATTGTTCCAAGTCACTTGTCGGATTGGATGGTAGAAATACCACTATAGGTAGAGACAAACAGATATAAGAATATAAATTAATTGATACATAGTGATGAAATTTTTGTATGTAACCAGGTGAAGCAAGAGCCGAGACACACCAGGGTGTTCTAACTTCTAAGGGTAAGTAACCTTAGGTGATTTTTTTTACACAAGTAACTGCAATTAACGTAGGAATTTTGATCTCTTCCTTCCATCGTGATATTGTTATATTTTATACATGTTTATAATAGAGGTTAAGTATCGTGATATTGTGTTGAGCTCTTTTGTTTTATTTTTCTTCCACTACATCATGCATCATTGATTTATTGAGCAAAAAATTACTTATATTAGCATTGGTTGATTATATTAGGCTATTTATTATGAATGATGTTATGAATTTATATAATTGATTTTGGCATTATGAATTTGGATGTTTGGCATTGATATTGATTATATAATGTCATAGTGTATGTTATCTTTGAGTTGATCTATGAGTGTCAATTGGACTACTTGAACTCTATAATAACCACTAGAGATCGACTATAAAAGTACTAACTAGAGGTTTGGGAAGTCTTTAAACTAACTAGGGTTCTAGGTATTGGACACAACCTCCTCTAACCTAACTTCAAGTAGTTCTTCCATTGGTTGAGCAATGTATATGTATAGCTCTTGATTTACAAGACATGTTGAATATCTATTTTGATATTATGGTACTGCCATATATAACCAAGAGTGTGGACTTGACAGTTAGTAAACTACCATATTTATGTTGATTTACAAAACATGTGGTAAATATATTGAATATGTATTTGATATTATGGATACTACCATATAGAATTAATAAAAATTGAATTGGATATCCTTTTATTGTTGTATGCATCATATTTTTATTCCTAATTAGCTATTTTGGCTAACTCTTCTTGTTTTGTCTCCATATTCTAATGGGGTCCAATCTATAGAGTAGTAGATAGTTACTATACTTCCTAGTATGCTAATACTGATAACGTTGAGAATTACAAATTAGATTGTCATCAAACAATTTTAAATGAACTTGTCTGAAATAATTACTTGTTTGGACTTTTCATTTGTTGAAAATTGAATAATGTAAATCTTGCGAAAAATAAATGTGAGTTGGGTTTTAAAATTGTTTATGTTGTGCTATCATGTTAAATTATCAAGCCAGCATTGCCTAACTTGTTGGAGGTGTTGTTGGGAATCCTGGGCTAATTTTAAAATTTAATTACAGCGGAAGCGATGGCCCAAAATAAGATATCCCTAAGTGCCAGGATCCCTTACGAGTGATTCACCGGATGTATCAAAGTAGTATACATTTATTTGCAAAAATCCTAGAAGTTGTCGATGATGAAGGAAAGGCGTACAAGTGGTCCACCCTCTACAATTGTGCACACACGGACTCCCTGAGATTCTCTTCTATCCATGCCTGGTGCTAGCCTTCAGAAGGAAGATCCTGTCGCCTATGCTGCCCTTTTCATATGCGCCACCTCCAAGGTGCGCCACACAAAGGGTGAAGGGAGGAGATTAACCACAAGGAGAGGGATGCGCTACAACTTGTGTCAATCTTGTCACCTAGCCATTTCCTCATGGCTTGCGCCACCATGAAGGTGCGCCCATGAGGATGGTCCATATTTCTCATCACAAACTTGCGCCAACCGGATGCGCTAAGGTGATAAGAAATACCTGTAATTCTTCTCCTTCTTCTTCAAACTTGTGCCACCCCTTGAGCATGCGCCACCTTGAAGAAAACTTTCTCCCTTGCGTCAATCCACCAAGTAGATGCACCATGGAGAAAGGAAAGAAGGCCCCCAAGCCTTCTATTGCGCCTAGAGGAGACAAAACTTGTCACACCATGAGGTGGGCGACAAGTTCATCCATGGAGGCGCTATGGAGAAGAGAAAACATATAGGCGGCTAGGTTAGGGATGAGGAGATGAGTGTTTTTGGCTAGGGCATATTTAATTACGAATTTTCATAATAAATATGCGCCTAGATCCATTATCACTTAATAGATGTGGATCCACAATTTAAGTGATGAATATATTTAATATAAATATTCACTTAAGTTGTGTGTAGCCCTTGCTACTTAAGCTGTGAATAAAATAAATATAAATATTCATTTTAGCGCTTAAGTTGCGGGCCCCATGTTGCGTTTACATCAGTCGCAAAAAGCCTCCGAATAAATCCGGAGCTTAAACCCAATATTTGACTACTTGACCGGACCCAGCCCACTGAGGTCAAATGTGATCACCTGAAGGTCAACCGGGGTCAATTGAAGTCAAAACGTAACATTACCCTAAATGATCATTTCCAACTCATCAGACGCATTCACAATGCATCAAACTCCCAAACTGTCTTGAATTAACTAAATAACTTGATCAATACAAGATCTCGAGTGTCTAGGTGTGCGACCCTGTAGGTTCTTCAGACGTTGGCAGTGATAACCTTAACTTATTACAAGCAATGAGTGACACCTAGCTGTATATTATTGCTACCCAAGTCCTCGGAATGGAGTCATCATCGACATCTCCTAAAACTGCGATAAAGTACATGTACACTCTAGTCCTTTTGCCAGGCTAATATCCTGATTGGACAAGTGTGTCACACTTGTTTAACCCAATCTGATAGTCATGACTAAATCAGGTTCTCACCTGAGTATGGTCATACACTCCCAGTCATGCATCCATATGTGGGGCCCATGGATATCAAGATTCCTCGCAAGGAAGGGGCAAATCGGGCAAATCCTCTATTGGCTCATTGAATCTCTCATATGACTCAAGATATACCCAATGACAATCGTTATGATTCCCTTGCTACGGTGGAGCGTTAGGTTGTATCAAAGTATTTCCTTTACTATATAGAGATATTAATGCCCTAAGTTGAGGATGAGTGAATCTCTGTCATTGTGAGATTTGACTTGTGACAAATCCTCATGGCAGGTCGATCTAGTATATCTATCTTAATATACCCATGTGCCTAGGGTTGGCAAAATTACCCGTCGGGGTCGACCGACCTTACCCGTTTACACCGGATTCGAGTACCCGTTTATCTAAATGGGATAGGTTCAGGTTTGATGGGTCGGGTTTTAATCGGGTTCGAATTTAGTGATGTGGGTACCCGGTACCCGATACTCGATTTCAATAATAAATAAATAAATAAATATAATTTTATTAAAATATAAATAATAATAAAATAACTATTATATAAATATATTTATTATTATTTTAATTTTTAAATTATATTTTATAAAATATAAAACAATAAATAAATTTTATTTTATTTAATCAGGTACCCGCGGGTACTCGATTAAATACCCGACCCGGGTTCGGGTTGCATAATAAGATATTCAACATGGGTTCGGGTTTTGGGTGGCAACGCGGGTACCCGATCCATTGCCCCCCCTACATGTGCCTGTGTTAGCAACACGTGCTCAACCAGCGCATACGCCAGTCTCAAGTGCATCATAGCTGTTCCTTATCTACTATGATACTTGACCGGGGACAATCCTTTGAGATTAGATGAAATCTATCTCCAGGAACATTTTATATGTAAATGTACATATGACGCAAATGTACCAAATGCACAACAACGACCATGACAGGATATATCTCATAAATGAATGTGACACATATCGGACCAGCCATAGGTCCTAGGGCATATACACCAACAAGTGTGATGTAGGCACCACCAACTAACTTATATAAAACTTGATGGTTAATCATCTGAGTGACTCCAAACACCATTATCAACTGTCACCCTTATAAGTAAGGTTGTCAGATCGAGATCCTACCTATGATTGGTAGAGGCTTGGTAGGATCAGGTCATAGGATCATAAAATCCTATCGAAAGAATAAAAAATATTTCTTTGAAAAATATATTTACATATTAAGGGTATTATTATGATAAAAAAATAATAATAATAAATAACAATACCTTTCCAATTAGTAAATATGATTGTAAATGCGGAACACCCTCCTCGAGGGTTAGACAATCTAATTTTTGACGTCAAAAGTCTTCTATTAATTGAGAAAATATCATCTTGAAGCATGTACATAAGAATGCCAACATGCTTACATAGTCAAGAACAAAATATTACAACTTACAAGATTATATTGCATAAAGCCATAACTCAAGAGTAAAAGACTCAAAAGTAAAATGTTATAACTTATAATCAACCATTATAAATTTATAATAAGTCAATAATAGCTTAAAGTCATAACTTCCAAATTACAACTTACAAGTCCAATATCAAATTTAAAATGATTCAACAATTCAACTGTAAGTCCAAAATCTAAATATCTAATTGTCAAAACTCCAAAGAATAATCTTAAAATAAATTTTCTATTGATTTATCATCAAAATCTCATCTTCTTCATCTTTGTCACTTTTTTCTTTCATCTTTTCTTCATCAAGATATCTTCGACAACATGTGCATCACTAGTTATGAGAGCCTCCTCATTCTTTTGGTCTCCTTTATCTTCACTCTTTTTATCCATATTATTATATCAAGAGCGCAAGTCATTCCTTCTTTGAGCAACTTGCTTCATTTGAACTATCTATTTGCTTATTAGTTATCCATTCATCATATGAAGATAATTTTTCAAAACCAATATCCTCTGGGGTTTTCCTTTTAATTTATTGATCTTATAATTTTAAATTATGTTTTACAAAAAATCAAATCATTTTATATTCTTTTGGTGTAAATAATTTCTTTTTCTAAATGGACATAAAAAAATTAAAAATAAGAGTAAGTTAGATTTGGTAAATAATATTCAATGAATAAATATAAAAAAATTAAATGCATACTAACTTGTTCAAATATACTCTAATTCCTTTTACACTAAAGAACTATATGTTAAACTTTATGTACGTATAACAAATCTCTTTTGCTCGGGATAATCATCTCCATAGAAATCCCACCATTTAGCTAAAGTCTTTTTTATCTTTTTTCATGATTATAGGATCAATGACAAATAATCATTTTTTATTTTTTCTTTAGGGTCGGGAACCATTCTTACCAAATAATTATATAACCCTTTTTTGACTTCAACATCAGGTTTAAAAGTAGGGCGGTAATAGAATTAAGGATTTAAATAATAGCCAGGAACATATAACGGCCTATGGTGTTGTGCATTTCATCTCTTATCAATAATTTGCTAAATCGGCTCATATATATATATATATATATATATATATAACATAAAAAATTAAAAATTATTTTAAATAAAAAATGTTAAAGTTATAACTATATAAGAATAATAAGATTAACATTTGAAATTCAATTGGATCTTTTCTTTAGCATCAAATACATTACTTTTGTTGAATTATTTTCCCCTCTTCAATTCTTGAAAATTTGCTTGATTGTCATTGACTAGAAGTAATATAGTCATTGATGCACTTTTCGAATTACTAAGAGAACCCAAAGTTAAATATGATGTAGCAAATCGAATAGTAGCTATTCTAATCAAAATCTCTTTTTCATTTGTAAATTGTGTCAACATTGATATACCCATAATCCTTGAATAAATAACTGTGCATATCCTTTTATCTTTGATAATAGTCATCTAGTATATACTTAATTTCTTCTCAAAATTTTTAAAACTTAAGTCAAGATAATGTGCTGCACAGGGAGTCCAAAATAAGTTCTTTTTTTAATAAACATTTCTTTTGTTGCCTTGTAGTTTATTGTATTTTTAGTAATAATTTGGACTATATTTTCTTATATAATTTTTTTTAATAATAACATCTAGCATCTCAAAAACTTTATTAGCTTTTTTAGAAATATCAGACCAAATGATAAAAAAAATGGTACCCTTGGGATTATTCACTAGAAAATTATAAATTGATCTGCTTTTTCTATCGGTCTATGCATATGATATTATTGAATAATCAATTTTCTTCCACTCAAGTTTATGAGATTCAAGACTATCCTATATCTTGATTACTTCTTTTTTTCAAAATAAGCTTTTCTAATCTCATGGTAAGAAGTAGGCTTAAAACTAATACCATATCTTGCTATAAGATCAATAAATTTTACAAACTTTAGATTTTTTTTGTAATTAAATGAAATAGAATTAGCGTGAAAAAAAATCTAGCTATTTGCTAGTAAGCCTCCTTTCTGTCTTTTTAAAATATTTGATTAATTTTGCTTTGACTTTGAATACTATTAGCAACACTTGTGGAGATTTTTTTACCAGAAGACCCAAAAGACCATAATTATCTTTCTTTTCTTTCTTGCAGTAGTCTTTTCAACTACATTCACATTCTCTTCATTGTCTTGATCAACTTTCTTTTTTATTTATGCAGTTTGCTCTAGATATGTCATAACAGAAATAATTTGAATTCTAATATCATCAGAAAATAGCTTTATATGGCACAACATCTTTACTTGTGTAAGTTAAATGATACTTGAATTGATATATATTTCTAGGAATAATCTTATCACAATAATTGGATTTGATTTTTCTGGGATTATTATCAATTGAAATTCTATGGCTGATCGACTTCCTGCATTCTTCCTCTTAGGTTTACAAGGGGTGGCCATTAAAAATTCATACTTTCACTATTTCCCAATTCACAAATTACAAACCAAATGTAAAGAATGTGTAAGTGTAATTTACATGAATGAATAGAAGAGATTAAAAATGCTAAATATAATTAATAATGAATTAAAAGTCAATAAAGTCATCGATCATAAAGTCATAAATACTAAATAGAATTAACCATTAATCTATTATCGTATTATGACATAAGAAATTTTGCTAGAAGCCTAGAAGACTTACAAGTTATGACGTAATTGAAGGCTTATAGGTTGAAGCTCTCACTCGACAAGCCAAGAAGTGATGGGTGAGCCAAGTAGCAGTCTATTTGTGGTTAAAGGCTTGAAGGTTGAAGCTATTTCGTTCATGAAGTTGGCCAAGCACCTGAGCAACAAAAGAGTAACATTGTTTTTTAGTTGACAAGAAAAAAAATAGAGTGAAGAAGAATAGAGAATAAAATAGAGTGTGCAAAAGAAGCAAAAGCTTTCCAATAGTGCCGGAAGGACTTGTGGCGGCCTGTGTCATAGCGGAGTAGAAATCGTATCGGCAGTGTCCCAACGAAGGAGAAATCGCATTAGTGGTGTCACAACGAAAGAGAAATCATGTTGGCAGCATCACAATGAAGGAGAAATTGTGTAGGTAGTATCAGAGGAAAAATTGCATTACAACGAGCACGACAGCGAAAATGGGCAAATTAAGGCTATGGTATCGGGTTTTACTACGGTATCGGATTTTAAATATCAACAAGTAATTTACCTCATAAGCCCTTGGTGGGATCGCCCGATCCCACATGTTCCCACATTTCGGAATATGGCGAACCTGTTCCCACACTGATCTGCGGATCCCAGCTCCAATCTAGATTGCTTGCATTGATCCAAGCAGTAGGATAAGATGATCCTACAACCTAAATCACATTTTTGATGACACTGTGTATAAGAGAGGCTTCTCCCACCTAAACTTGAAGTGTCTCATTCTTGTTAGTGGTATATCTTTGGTAGGGTTGGAAACAAGGTGGGTTGGGGCAGGTTTTGCCACCCCCAAACTCCACCTCATCTCTTTGAAATTGCCCCCCAACTCGGCTTTAAATAATCCACCTAAAGTCGACCTTGCGGAGAATTAGGTACCACGGGAAAACAAGACCTTGCTTTAACACTATTTTGTTAACTAAAATTTTAAAAAGTAAGGGAAAATTATTTGATTAAAATAAAATAATTATACAAAATAAAAAGATAAGGTTTATAATGAGATTAGAATAAAAAATATTATAAAATATATAAATTGGGGTGGCTTTGTGTTTGATGTAGGTTTGCAAATACCCAGACTCACATGAGTCAAGTTTTTCTTGAACTTGATCCGAAACCTGATCAAATTGTGTTTTTTCCGAGTCGGATATGGGTATCTTTGTTATCCTTAGTCTTTGGTTTGCTTATTTGCCTTTGTAGCAAGACACATCGAGTATGTGTGCAATATCACAGTGTATCATAGATTCACTTGAGAGCCAAAGCCCTACGTGTCAAATTAACACCTAGATACAGCGCCTTCTTTTCGCCAATGGAGACTTGACCTACTCAGCCATTCTTGACCATAGTTAATAAAAAAAGCTTATCTGAGTGGATTACGTCACCAAAATAGGTTGAGGCGAAATCCATAAGTCCGTATAAAGACTTTGCAAGTGAAGAGTTTTGCTTGAAGAATAGATTTATCATTTCAGGCTCCCTTGGGTGATCTTAATTTATAACTGAGTATTGCGCCATGTTTAGCATTCATTACAAGATCAGCTTCCCACCCTTAAACTAGCCGCTCGACAGAGGAGACCAACTGAACTCTTGGAGATACTAAAGAGGACGGTTTGGAAATATTAAGGAACGTGACCCCAATCATGTGGTCGTATTGGATGAATGCAAACTCTAATGGCAAAGACTTTTTGTACTAGCAAGCAAATTTTAGCAGGTGTTGCCGTGTTGCCCTTGGAGATACTAAAGTCGCGACAGAGGAAACCAACTGGACTCGTGGAGATACTAAAGAGGACGGTTTGGAAATATTAAGGAACGTGACCCCAATCATGTTGCCGTATTGGATGACTATGCAAACTCTATGGCAAAGACTTTTTGTACTATCAAGCAAATTTGAGCAGGTGTTGCCCTTGGAGATACTAAAGTCGCGACAGAGTATACCAATTGGACTCGTGGAGATACTAAAGAGGACGGTTTGGAAATATTAAGGAACGTGAACCCAATCATGTTGCCGTATTGGATGACCATGCAAACTCTAATGGCAAAGACTTTTTGTACTAGCAAGCAAATCCTTTCGGAAGGGCAATGCTTTGTTACTGCAACATGAGCATCTGGTCTTCGTTAATCTTCTTGGATTATTTATTGCTAAGGAAGATTGAATAAAGTCAAAAGTCGCGACGTCTCATGGATATATAACGTATCAAATCTGATCATTCTATCTCAATTTTAATTAGGTATCTGATATAAGCTTTAAATTGGAACTCGGCAAACCTGATTGGTCAATGTCCTTTTCTAGATTTGGCATCATATCGACATTTTGTGGCATTTTAATTTCAGTCTTATTATGCATGCATTACGATAATAATTATTTAAATTTATTATTTAATCTGAGAATTTTTTTGATTATGAGATGATAAATCGTGATTGAATGAGTATATAATTAAAATCTGAGCTTGTGTGTTTTCAGTTGCTATTGGATGTTTCTGCAATACTATTATTATTAGTTTTGGTTTTCAGCTTTAAGAGATTTGCATGACAACGCTAATCAATTTTAGGTGCGTTTGGCACAGCTTCTGGGCTGCTTTTGTTGGCACAACTTCAACACTAATTTAACACACTACTTAGCTTTTCCAGTAAGCTATTTTTCAATCGGCACTTTCTCAACCAGCAGAAGCTAAAAGCTCTAGCTATACCAAACACATCCTTTGTAGGTGCAGAATCTGCCAACTCAAGCTCAGAGCCTCAGTCTAATTGAGTGCGGCCTAGATTCATGCCTAGTCCGTTTCACTGCCGACTCAGCTGCATCAACCCAAACCAGATGGTCCGGCACAGTCGTGCACGTGAAGTTTGAGTACAGATTTGGACCAGCCCAGTTAAGTAGAACGGCAGGCCAGGCCTTAAACTTTATTCTTTATTCATAGAAAATAATAAATTAAAATTTAAATTATATAAATACGTAAACTTCAAACAAACGATTTTATGTTAGAGATATTTTGTGTTTAAGTGTGGCATTTCATGTTGTATATGAGTATAAAATGATTTGTTTAAATGAGGCATTTTATGTTTAATTTTTTTCATCATATTGTTATTATTATTTGATCCGCTTTTACAACTTTTTTTTGGATTTTAATTAGATGGAAAGTTTGCAAGTTTTAAAATGAGCAATGCCTTACAGTAGGTGCGCGGCCGAACCTTCCCGCTTTAAACCATTATTGATCATTTTAACACATTACATGAGGGCTATTAATGAATTTCTATGAAACAAAGGACAAGTAGCATGAGACAGAGTGAGAATATTATGCACATCAGGCCAACCTGGAATTCAAATACTTCACCAGTCAAATTAGTCTTCGCCTTGCGCATAATGTTTTTTTTTAACAATGTGCCACTATTTTAATATGGCAATCCGGCCATTGAGGGAACTGCTAACAAAACTATTTTAATATTGCAATATTTTAATATTGGCACGGCCTCCCTTACTTGGCTGGTGCTTTTCCTGGAAGTCTCGAAGACTTGGGAGAGGACAATGTCCCTTGACTAGTGCTTTTCGTTGAACCTGAAGCTGGTAGAAAAGTTCAATCAGAAGATGCAATACCACAAAAGAACACTAGCAAAATTATGGATGTCAAAATAATTAGTTTTATTAACGACTAACAACGATATCTGTATCGAGGTGTCACGTCTTTTGCTGCATTATCGTGTTGCTTCCAAAGTCATGTCAATAATACTGAATCATAGCAGACTAATTTCAGCTAGTCAAAACTAGCCAACTCTAGAATCGTGAGGTCAGAATTCCAGGGCTTTGATTTCGAGATCAATATAACATGAACAGGGCTTTGATTTCCACAGGATATCCTCAGTTTTCCATTACAAAAGATGCAACAACTACTTACCAGTTGGTGACTTCACGGGATCTCTTAATCTTGTTCTAGGTGCTGGGGCTTGTGTCGACTTCTGCGCCAGTGGTTTAGAGACTCGCAATCCAGTTTTTGGCCTGTGTTCATGATTATCTCCAATAAGTTTACTTTAATCTCAAAATCAAAATGGTTGGTTCCACTAAAGAATATTATCTCCCGATCAAAAGAAATTACCGAAAATGCTGAGACAGAGAACAGATAAATAATTCTGACATTATTTGTCTTATTCAGTTATCATTTAAGGATGAAAAGTCGCCATAATCCATGCACAATAGTAAGAAAACAGTAAATAGACCTTAAAAATTATGGTTTCATGCATAAGACTGTAAATACTCACACTTTGTCTTTTGTGGTTTCTGATGCTTTCGCTTGTTCAGGGAAGAGGTTACAGTCGGCCGCACTTCCAGAGCCATCCGTTTCTATTCCCATGGAGAGACCGCCATCTGAAGTATCACTCAATCTTTCTTCTGAATCTGCATCACCGTAGCCCAAAAGCTCAGGACCCACAGAATCTTGATCTCCCACTTCTCCATCAACCTTCGACTGACCTAGAATTTCACTTTGGTCAGAATGCTCATCATTTTGCTCTGCGTAGCTCTCTTGATCTAAATCCACCCTATTCAAAGCTGTCGCTCTTGCACTTGAAGACATTCTTTCTTGTTGAGTGGTCCCACCTTCAGATGATGATGAATGCTTCAAAGATGTGTTGCTCTGTTTAGAAAGGCCACCCTTCATCTGCTGGAGCTGTTCGATTTCATCATCTTTCATGGAAATAGTATCTTTAAGTGATGCAACCTGCAATTTCAACAACAAATGATCTGATGAATATTATGATATTTTGAAATCCAACTGTATTGTGAATGGAAACGAGTTTGTTAAGTTCTTTATGTGATTGTTGAACATGCAAACAATAATCTATCTATATATATATATATATATAAGAAGATGACCTTGTTTGATACATGCTATATAATAACTCGAAAAGTTGTCATTCAGCATCACTTGAACATGGTACCTACATAACAATCTAATAAGTGTACCACTTGTTCAATCAATGGTGCGATAAGGAAAATTATAATATAAAAGAACATTTTCCTAAAACTACTGTCATGTTTTTGTAGTGAATCTTAAATTTTAGGGAATTACTTCCTTTCAGAAACTTTTTGCTTCTACTTGCATTGGTCACAACAAAAATATTTTCTTAAATTTTAGGGTCTATATAGGACCAGCACATGGACCAATCAAATAGGTCCATGCCATGTATTACTGATCAGTACATAGGTATCGAGTAGCATGGATTGATTTAACAAGGGACGAACCCATATCAAACTATATCCATTTGAATATCATATGTACTAGTTAGTACCAATACAATTTGTGTAAATACAATATATCTTTAACGATTACAGGACCTGCACCAAATAGTACTGGCTCTTTGGCAGTTTTTGTTTTTTCTTTTTTGCCTCTTACAAATGGCTAAATATTCTAGATGTTTACGATTTTGAGAGGGGGTTTTCTCTCCTATATAAACCTCCAAACACTTAAACTCTTTTTAAAATTTGAAACTCTCTTAATTCTAAGCATCATTCTTTGAATCTTCAAGTATAGAATGTTAATTCCACACAACAAAATACTCAAAGAATGCTAGATAATCACCCAACTAGCAATGTTTCCACAGCTACGTTGCTTTGAAGGGGGAAGCACCAATATGGTCAAATAATATTTTGTTGATGATTATCCAGACACGCAACAATGTATCATAAGAGGTATAGTGTGAATTTCATGAACTAGAGTCATTTCATATCAATAAGATCTGAATAGCGAATGAACAGAGATCAACTCATGCACATTAGAGCATACCGCCTATGATTAGTACCAGTTCCCTGGAGGTGTAGACACTCCAGACATTGAGATAGAGGTGAATATTCTAGTTCCCTGGAGGTGTAGACACCACAGACATCGAGATAGAGGTGAATATTTGAGCTTTGAGAGCTAAATATGATCGAGGATGACTTGCAATCCACTTATATATATTTTGCTGAATGACCTCAAAATGAGATCAATAGTGGTAGCATCATCAATATTCTCAATGTGATAAAATCAATATCAATCTTATTAGCTGCTCCAAATTGCAAGTATTCATGGCGGTTCCAAAGTAAGATTTTAAATACCAATATGTCATGGTATCCTAGTCTATTCTCAGATTGGTATGTATCAGTTGGTAGTACACTAGTTTTTGAATTGGTAGTACTAAAACATATATATAGTACTGACTTTATAATAGTACCCACAAGAGGTCGGACTAATACGTAGTATAAGTGGTATACACTAGTTTTTGAATTCATGTATAGAAGCCATCAGCCCCTACTAGTGGCTGGCATTACTTCAAAGCTTTTTTTAGGCTTAGGTGAAGATCTGAACACCATAAATATTAACTACAATATTTTTCCAATCATAAGCAAACATGAATACGCAATGCTTAAACAGACAAAAATGGGTAAACATTGACCAAGTAGTTTTAAAGTAGTTTCATTTTAACCTTATTATTTCTCCTGTCGCAAGCAACTCTTATTATGGTAAAATCGTGTCCAAAATCCAAGAGTATAGTCCCCAAGTGTAGCCGCTAAAACCATACAAGATTATTGAGTGGTATCTTGATGATAAAGTTGAAGAATGTCATGTATGGATAAAAGATATGAAGAACAAATGAGAGGATTTTGCTCTCATTCTCATATGTGATGCTTGGGAGAATATGTGATGCTTGGACTGGACAACCTAAATAGGTATCATTAATTTTTTTTAGTTTATTATAATAAGACAGGATGTTCCACAAATCAATAGATGCATTATCTTAGTACCCTGATGCAACATACATCCAAGGTCTTATGAAGATTGTCATCCATGAGATTAAACCAAAGTATATAATTGAACTGGTGATGAACATCAACTTTGAGAGAGCCAACACGTTGATCCAATACCCACATGTTTTTTGGATGTCATGCACTACACGTTGCATCAACTTGTTATAAGATATTGTATAATATTCCGGTTTAGTCTCACATTGGATAAGAAAGAAATGATAATATAGTATATAAGATTTAGTAGGCTTACTATCATTAACTTAAGCTTACATATTTTAATAAATTAGACCATATTGTTATTTCGGGATGAATGTATGTTATGAGAAGGTGAAATTGCATTAAGATATTCAATTGGTGTGGAATTATAATATATGATATATCTAGGTAAGTAGTTAACTTTAGGTAATTACTTAATTTTATCTTGAAAAACTAAATATCACTTGTCTAATTATGATTATTTTAAAATTTTAGCTTAATCATGGTTGTAATTTAGGATATGAGTCTTATGAAAGATTGTTCTCTCCACATCCTATCGCAATGTGTATTGTCAAATAGATGTAAACGTAATGGGTTAATATTCACATTAATGCATACAAAGGTTCACATTATATTATCATTTTGTCAACTTGAGAAAGTACACTACCATATATGGCTTCGATTGTGGATATTATAACAAATAATGAGTAGGAGTTTAAACTACCACCAATCTTGTAATATCCCGAGTATAGTCTCATATTACAAGTGAGAGAAACTATTATATGGTATATAAAGCTTAGTGGGCTTGTTATTATTATCGATGATGGTAGTTACCTTATGATGAATTGGTGACCCTCCACGAGGATCAAAATTTGACTATGGACAAGCTAGGTGTTCCAACTCAACTTCCTTAATACATTTTTGAGCTAATTCGGAGGGAGAATGCGAGTGAATCAAGCCAATCTACTTAATCATGATAGGAGGACAATAAAAATGATAGGTTGGAATAAGAATGACATTTTGCCCAAATGAAGCATAATTGCAATGTCAATCTTCCCATCTGCATGTCATCAACCATGACAATCATTACCACCAATCTAAGGAACAAAAAAGAAGTTCATAGCAACAAAGAATGTGACACCATTAAGAGTAGGCATAAGAAGAAGAAAAACTCTACCTTACCTCTTTATCTCTATTAAAGAGCATGAAAATAAAGATTTTGATAAGACCTCTCCTTCCTTTAATACATGCCTATTTCAAGAGGTAGAAAAGGATTCAAGCAATATAGATTTATGAAATTGGATATGTACAAATCACAATGGATGAAGACCAAGCGATCAATTAAGTAGATCTAGAAGAGATGTGACTTCCTAGTATAAGATGAGAGGCATGGATACAACTCCATGAAAACATAGGATAAATGCCTTAAGGATTCAAAGGAGATGAGATCCACTCAATAGAGTCTAAGAGTAGACTATATGGTCACAACCAAGCTATAAAAAATACAATGCAAAGGCATTTTTCACATATAGTCTCAATATTTGTGCGCCCATCCTTGCAACAATGGTAATCCACAAAAGTAGTCAACCACTTACCACACCAATTTAACACACATCAACATATTAATATCATATGTTGTGGAAAGACTTTCAAATGTGGACATTTCAAAATTAGGAGCCAATTTAAATGCATGCAACTAATTTTCTACTCCAAGAGTTACACTCATAGATAGGAGTATGGTTTAAGATACTGGTCCAATATCAGCCGGTTTGTACCAGTCCGAGATCGAACCGGTTTCACTTTGGCACAGTATCGAGTTCACTGTAGTAAATAGGTCCGAGACAAGATCGGTACACTGGTTCGAACTGATATCTTAAACCATGGGTAGGAGCGCCTACTAAATGGCTTTACTAGAAACAAGGTTTAAAATTTTGGTTCGAACTAACAAAAATTTTTTATTTATTCATTGTAGCACAAAGTCGGTAAGGTCAGATTTGCTGTAGTATAGTGTCGGTTTTACTGTAGCAATCGGTTTAAACCAATTTTTAAAACCTTGAGTCCAAAAGCTTCTACTAGCAAAAAAGATATCATAATTCAATTTATGTCTTTTTTCATTCAAATATGACTTAAAAACACTGCAAAATTAACTAATTCTATTTTTGCAAGCTTTTAAGACACAGTAAGATCAAATTGGAGAGGTGGGACTAGTTTAAAATCAAGCCTAAGAGACATTTTATAAAAAGACAAAATATCATGATTCAAGTAATCAACTAAATTTATGAACTTTCGATATTGCTTACATAAGAGTCTAATTTCAGTTCAAAACGGATGAAACTTTACAGTGTTTTAGAACATGTAGAGTCAATTCAAAATTCAGGCAAAATTCATTTCTAGCAAGATAGCATATCACAATTCAAGTAATAAACAAAAGTTATAAATTTATGACATTCCTTAGAAAGAAGTCTAATTTTTGTTAAACCTAAACTTAAACACCTCAAAATTTATTAATTTCAATTTTTACAAATATCCAAGACATATGGGATTAAATTAAAGGAGTCGCTCTCGAGATGGTCTACTTTGTTGTATTGAATTTATGTGAATTTAATTTTGCTATATACCAATCCAATCTAAGACTAATATACAATACAGACTAGTATTCAAAACATTGCAATTGGTTTTGACAACAGTGTAGTTACATATTCACTAAATGCACTTTAGAAATGTCGAACTAATGTCAAAGCCACCTAATAGCATTATTAAACAGCAAAAATAATATACGAACAGGATATGTGCATCAAATGAGCAACACTACTATCATTTCGATATCAAAAAATTGAGGCATGGAATATTAAGTCACAAAATAGAGAACCTGTTCCATCAAATCTCGTATATCTTTCCCCTCTTTTTGACTTTTTGCAGCACCTAGTTCTACTCCTGAAACCCTTTCAGCAAATTTTAAGGTACTCAGACTCTCTGAGAAAGATGGTACTTCTGGATTTATCTGTACAAACATAAGTGTCTTAGCTTGTCCACCTGCATTATGTAGGAAGGTTAAACTGATACTAGTAAGAAAATGCTATTAAACCAATCAAAAGAATGTATGTAACTATGTAAGTACCTAAAGAACTTTGCAATACTTGCGTTAGTTTGCTATTTCTATACGGTACATGAGAACTTTTTTGCGAAAGAGCAAATATAACATCTCCAAGGGCAGCCAAAGATTTGTTAATATGTTGTGCTTCCTTGAGTCTATCTCCTGTGACTTCAGAGCGATCAACTCTTTCACTTCCGGCAAGATCTACAAGATGAAGAGAGCCTCTCGAAATAGCTCCACTTTTCAGCTCCGTACCACGAACATGAATTGTCACAATACTGTAAACAAAGCTGATAAGTAGGATGCAGCGAAGCAGTGAAAATATTTGCATATAAAAGAAAGAATCAAAACCTGTGTGACCGGCTACTTCTTTCATTGAGAGAAGTGGAACTCACGGCCCTGTTAGTATGTCCTATTTGCATTAAATCCAGCACATCAGAAGTGGACTTAACTGGAAGCATGCTTGCATCAGGGACAGCGAGTCCGGTTGGTTGGGAAGTAATCAAAACCCCAAGCGTGTGCAAGTTAAAGGGTAAACCATATTGATGAGACGTGCTATCAAAAAATTGATAAACCAAAATGAGCGACTACATAAATTTGAATCATGAATTTGTGTAACAGAATCAAGCAAACTAGTCAAATAATGGAAAATGTATTATAAATAAAAAAACACAACAGATTCATTACAATCATGATACCAACAAAAATTCTTTAAACAGAGAAGGATATTTCTTTTGTGTGCCACCACTTGCAAGCAAATCGCGAACTTGTTCATTATATATTTCAACCATTTGAACACCCACTTCATACAAAAAGGTGT
This sequence comes from Costus lasius, assembly GCA_027563935.2. Classification (NCBI taxonomy): domain Eukaryota; kingdom Viridiplantae; phylum Streptophyta; class Magnoliopsida; order Zingiberales; family Costaceae; genus Costus; species Costus lasius. The sequence continues at coordinate 116,983,445 of CM050451.1, read as the reverse complement.
CACTCCTTTTACGAGATATCTGAAATAAGTCATTTAGAGCTCGATAGTTAACACCCCATTCCTTTTCAGTTGCTATATCTGGTCCAGTCTGAAGAAGAATAACCATTAGAACATGAAATAAAATATGAATGTGAGAAATGTAATTCATCTGGAAAGAGTAAAAATGCTGACCATCGTATAGGTTTTGCCTGCTCCAGTCTGACCATATGCAAAAATGCATACATTGTAACCATCTAGAACTGACCGAACTAAAGACTGAGTTTCCAAGTAAACTTGCTCTGACAAAATCAGAAGAATTCATTGTGAGAACTCAAAGGAAATGGTATGCAAACTATGACGATTAGAGCATTTGGAAGCTATGACGATTAAAACCTTGAGTGGCAGTTTGACCAAAGACCTTGTTGAACTTGAACATCCGCTGTCCATCTTTTCCCTGTTTGGCGGGATTTACAACAGCAAGCTCACCATTCTCACCGACAAAATCTATGATAGTCTGTTTTCGATTTTCTCCCGGAAGAAATGGTCTTATACGACAGAAAACTCTAATATTTCCTGTGAAGTAGTTTGTGCAGAAAATGTAACACAGTCGTAAAATCAAAGTATCACACGGTAAGTCAAAATAGATACCTTTTAGTTCCATAACCTCATTATACAATTTCCTGTTTTCAGCCAGGACAGAACGGTAATTTTCTACAGCATCAGTCAGCACCTTCATCCGTTGCCCTGAAGGGAAAAATAAGATGCATTCTTAAACGGCTAGGATGTAATTTACTTAAATTCGGTGCAGCAAAATCAATCTTACCAAAGCCAGTTAATTCTTCACACCATCTTTTTTGTGTAATCTTAACTTCATGCTTGATAGAATCAGACGATGATCTTAAGTCCTAAAAGAAAATTAAATGCTCAGTGTTAAATATTACTAAGCAGAGCATAGGGATGAAATTACCTGCACTAACTGCAACTGCTTATCTATGAAACTTTGTAATGCATGTTCCCTTTGACTCCAATTCTGGAACTTAGATTGTGAAGCAGATTCGAGCTCTTTTATTTTCCTTTGTGATGATGCTAAAAAGGATTCTGCATCTTTTAACTTTTTCTCTAATTCCTCATTATACTCCTTTGCCTTGGCCTCCATTTGCTGAAATTGCTTTCCATATGTCTTTTTTATGGTTTCCAGCTCCTGCTTAAGTTCTGAAATTGTCTGGTCACTCTTTTCCCTCTCCTTTGTCAACCTAGCCGTATCTTCTTCACCTTGTTTACTTCTCTCCTCAATTTTGTGCTTTTCTGTCTGTGCGGGGAGTGAACAAATATAACAAGTAAACATACTTGTAATTATATCTAGTATTTTTCCTAAATATGCTATTCCTTGAACATAGCTGTGACCATGGTTGAACATAAGCCAGTAAGATACTTAAGACAATCAATGGACTACGTTATCTGAGCTCGAGTGCTTGTGTTTTATTCGAACTTGTATCTTTCACTAATTTGGTATTTCCACTGCACTCGATGACCTAGTATCAAAAACTAAGGGTCTATATTCGCATATTCTGATAATTCTGAAATTCAAGTACTTGTGCAACTTCCATCAAGAGAATGGGAGTTATGCCCAGTTAATCAAGAAAAAACGGAAGTTTTTGTGACAATATCCACATTCACTGAGTAAGTCGATAAGTATGTGCATGTACCATCATTTGGGAGATTTAATGTCATTCATATAATAATATTACTGCACATAATTTTAGATATAAGCATGCCCCTCGATCAAAGAGCAACAAACCTCTACTGCCAAAAATCAGTAGCAAATAAATGCTTCATTCCGATGTGCAGCCTCGTCACATCCCGATATTGGTATCTTATATGTTTACAGAATTGGATGAAGGAGGATATTGTTACGGGCCCAATACTATTAGTAGGTTATATAATAAAACGAATCTGGGTTGGTGTGTTATACCCAGTTCGCTAAGTAGGAAAGTCTTATAAATAGACGTCTAGGGTTTAGAGTTGAGTGTCTAAGTATTTTATTATTTTCTTATAGGGGATGTTTTGCACGATGTTTCGCCGGTGATGGCTGAGGTTCTATCAATTGATCTGACCTACTGAATCGACCACCGAGGAACCAGTGGTCCGGCAACAGATAAAGGTGGAAGAAATTCTATTGTCGATAGTAGATCTAAATGACGGATCTATTATCGTTGACTAGCCGTTAAAGGAAATCCTAGGGCATAAGGAGTTTGTGAATCTTTCTTCTCAGCGAATGTCCAATACGCGCGGCGAAGGAAAAAAAAGCCTCTCACGCGAAGGAGAAGGGCAAAGATCTCTCACGCTAAGGGGGAAGAACGAGCAGCGGCATCAGCACTACCTTATTTCCGGTGGCCCTGCTTTGTTCTTTGCTTCCGGCAGAGGCATCTTCTTCTTCGACATGAGGAGATGGCCGTTTCGGTGACACGAGGAAGCGCCATGAGTCCCAGGCGCACGATACCTTGCCTTCCTGTGGACGGACGGTGGCGTGGAGGCGTCATCCACAGCATGGACGGACGGCTACAGCGCTGCATCAGGTGACGGAAACAACGTAGTGAGATGTGGCATCAGGCGACGAACGGGAAGCATCGGCGAGCGGCGTTTACCAGCGGCCGCAAGGGTGATCCTATTTCCGGCCGCTACCTCTCCCGGAACCCTAGCCGGCGACGGGATTGGCTGACCGGCAAACCAGGCGCCTGCACGTGCGAATGCAGGTATTGGTAGAAGTGCATAGTTCTATTGTTGCGGTGCAGGCAGAACTCCAATCTGCAGGGAGGAAAGGAGAATTGAAATTATGGCAGCAACAGAAGAGCGACGTCTATATCGAGAGGAAATAGCTAAAATTACTAGGCTATACAGGCTGAGATGGATCGATACTTTGGGGCAATAGATGAGCTAAGGAACGAGATGAGAAATTTAGTTGCAGAGATAGTGAAAGAAAGAAGAGACAAATAAAGGGAACTTCCGACAGGCCCTAACTATCATTAAGGCAAAGGCAAGGAGTAGGGGTGGGCAAACGATTCGGTTTATTCGCTTTTTACGGATTTACCGATCAATTCGATAAATTCGGTTCGGTAAATTCGGTATCGATATCGGTATCGGTATCGGTATCGGTATCGGTATCGGTAATATATTTTCTAAAATTCGGTTTTCGGTATCGGTATCGGTTTTTCATTTTTCGGTTCGATAAAAACTGAATTTACCGATACTAAGTATTAAACGGTAAATTCGGTACGGTAAATTACCGAATTTACCGATTTGAATTAAAATTATTAAATTTTATTTGATAAATATTTAAAAATAGAAATATTATTATATTTATATAAATAGAATAATTTAATTCGATAATTTACCGAATTTACCGAATAATTTTCGGTAAATTCGGTTCGATATACATTCGGTAAAAATCTTATTCCGTTCGGTATCGGTAATCAAATTTTCGTTAATTTCGATATCGGTAAATTCGGTTCGATTTTTACCGAATACCCACCCCTCGCAAGGAGTCATACAGACCATTATCATCACGTGAGCATCGATCTCCACCAGAGTCAAGCATGAGACCCAACAGAATAGAAATCATTGATGAAGACAGAAGGGAAGATGGAGTACACATACGAGGAGATTCAGTGAGGGAGATGACTTCAGGGGAGGACATACAGTGAATTCACAAGCGCATAGAGTTTCTAGGGTTTAATAGAACTGATCCAGTAGGATGAATTGCACAAGCTGAACAATATTTCGACATTAAAGGCACGATAGACGACTATAAAATTTCAATTGCATTTGTTCGTATGGAGGGGCCAGCAGAACATTGGTTTCGAGGGTTAAAACGATAGATTCTCAATCTTTCTTGGAAAGGGTTGAAGTAAAAGATGATACAAAGATTTAGTAAAATTCTTGGTGAGAGCTACTATGAAGAGAAGAAATTTGACGACAATCAGAAGGAGGTCGGCAAACAAGACGTAATTGAGCATACTCATATTCTTGATAAGACTTTTTCAACCATAGATGTGGTGAGTACCGAATGTGGTGAACTCTCCAAAGGGGATATTGATGGAGTAGTTGATTTTTTCAAAGATGATGATCTAAATTTAGGCTGGCCAAGCGATTTAGATAACAATCTAAGTAAAATGTCTTATGGGATGAAGGTTGTGAATGCTACAAAAACACATTGGAAGATTTGACACTGCTTATATGTATGCTGGGAAGAGGAAAAGTTTTTTAAGGCAAAGAAGCATATTGTTGATAAACGAGATCGAGGAGCAATTTCAACTTATAAGCAGTGGGATCCAAGAAAAGTTTAAGAAAAGACCAACTGATACACAACCTTGTCCTTACGGCTGTAGTTTTATAAATAGGCATCTAGGGTTTAGAGTTGAGTGTCCAAGTATTTTGTTATTCTCTTATAGAGCGTGCTTTGCACGATTTCTTGCCCGTGACGGCTGAGGTTCTATCAGATATGGGTCTAATTCATTATATGATGAAACAGCTCGTACAACATAGTTTGCAAACAAAACAATAGGAATTAATTGATGTTTATCACATAGATTTATGCGGCAAAGGAAAAAAAAAAGAGAGCCACACCATTCATGATAATGAATTCCATAATGAAGCTGATTCTAACCCAATCTTTGGGAACATTATCATGGACGAACTAAAACTGAATCTTTACTATACAAAAAAGTCTCAACTTTTTGAAGTGTTAGAATAAATCTAAGTTAGAAGCATTTAGTTCCGCATGGGACAGTCATTGCATAGATGATATTAGTGTGTGTTTTACCCTAACCCCAACTGAGCATTTCCTTGCATACTCGATTTCGCTTGTAGTATTAGAGCCATTAGGACGCAACCCAAATTTCATTAAAATAAGAAAAATGTACAAAGCAAGACAATGAGAAAGGCACTGAAAAGGTGAGAAAGACTCAACCATTGGAGAATAAGACAAAGGCAACATAATCGACAATTGAAGAAAAATTCAGCCATTGGAAAATAAGACGACATCATAGGAAAAACCCAAATTTCATTAAAATAAGAAAAATGTACAAAGCAAGACAATGAGAGAGGTACAGAAAAGGTGAGAAAAACTCTGCCCTTGGGGAATAAGACAGACATAGAAAACTCCGAACTCGGAGCATAAGGGTGAAGACTCAAACATTCCATCAAATGCAAAGGTACCAACCCCAATAAAGGATCACACCATCAACACCTAGGGAATAAAGGCTTCCATAATAGCTGCCAGTAGGGACACAATCTTGATTGTATCTTAGTGCAGCACTGCAGAAGATTGAAACAAACCTACATAGGAGTCGAATCTTCACCTTATGATAGACCACATTTGCCTCTTGGCTTTTTAAGCTTTTTTTTTAACTTTCTTTTTAATGGCATTTTACATTTTTTAAATTCACAATTTTGTTTTTCCTGTGTATTTTCAGTTTCATTTCCGCAACATGTTACCACTTGAAAAGAAGGAAAATATTTTCTCCATAATTGTAGATTGGAATCATCCTCAATCAATTAGAACCCCCAACTATTAGACAGCTTGTGAAGATAAGTAGTAAATTATAGCACAACTTAATGCTATTGTACTTCTTATTTTTGTTAATAAGACATTGTAGCTTCTCAAGGACATTCAATTGTTTTATATTTAAACAAAAATTTAACTCAAACTTCTCTCATGCACGTGTGTGCACATGTTGAGTGGGTCAACTTAGATCCTCAAGCTCGTGCTTGGGTGTAGGTGCAAGCCTTCAGTTTCCTACCCATATTAAATGTGGGGTTTGACTCCCCAATCCTCCACCTTTGGTATTTGGCAAATCTTTATTCCTCTCTCAAGTTGCCTATAACCATCTCTCCTGTATTTGATAGTATCACTAACATAAAGATCGTGATGTATGAGGCTAGGCATACGGATGAATGTTATAGCACTAATGCACTCTAGATAGCTACCCATTCATTTTCTATATCAGCTCTTTTGATGATGATGAAAACCTTGTTTTGAAATTTTGCATGCTTCAACATGAGAATTTGCTATTTTTTTTAAAAAAAAATTGATCTGGAGTTCACTAACCATAAGATAAACATCAAGTAAAGGTCCATACATTCTAACTCGCAGGGCTAAGATAAATATGCAGTCTGGGATCAAAATATGTGATAGTAATTCACTCCAATATATTAAAACTCTAAAACTCTATGGTAAACTCAAGGTATTAAAATTGATGCACCGTAAGGTCATTACTACCACGTACTTTACATACAAGAGAGTTCTACTTTATAGAGTTTTAAAAACAAATCTAAACCGGTTGGTTTTTCAGTTCGAACCTCCGATGAAGGAATAGAACAAAACAGGTGGAGCAAGACGGGAAAAGGAAGGAGAAGGAGAAAAAGAAGAAGAAGGAGAAGAAGAGAGAAGAGAAGTGGAAGAAGAGAAGCAGGCGAAGCAGGGGCGGATGAAGGCTGGTGAAGGCAGATGCAGATTTCTCTTCTTCTTTCTCTTCCTCTTCTTCCTCCCCTTCTTCTTCTTTTTCCTCTGCTTCTTTCTTCTTCTTTCTTCCACTTGCTCCACTCGGTTCCAAGAAGATAACATGCAACTAGTTAAGTGTTGCATGATCATGCATGCACAATCTGCATAAGTCAGCATGATACAAGAAAAGCAATGCATGTTTGTACTATTAGAGAGAGTCACACAAGTAGCAACCATCATGTGTCATACTCATACAATCTATTTTAGTGTACATGAGGTTGTAATAATGCTTACCTTGTTCATGGGAGAGGAATGCAACAATTAAGTATCATTTGTCCACACTTCAAGTAACATTAGTTTGCATGTAGTGGTACAAATACTACTTATGCAAAGAGGCATATAGAATTATAGAGTAGAAAAAGTGTCACTTGGTATACCAAATTATCTAACAAGAGAATTAGAAAAGTTTTTGGGAGGAGAAATAGAAATAGTAGAGTTGGAGGGAAGCCTCCAGGTAATAGTCAAACCATGTTTTGTAGTGTCATATGCTCCAATATCACTGAGACTAAGGTTTTTTAAAATCAATATGTACTGGTCACCCAATATGGTCAATACATAGGTCCAACCTTGTATAGGTATTGATACAATGTATCTATGTATCTATGTATGTATATATATATATATATATCAACTAACGTAAGAGTATGAATCAATATTTAAAACCTTGATTGTTATTAGGTATCCTCAATTTTGGCACTCTAGCAAGTTAAAACACCAAGAATCACTATTAAAAATCTTAATTATTGCTTATGGTGATGTCATCTAATGGTGCCAATTCATATATAGTAGCAACATAGCCATAGAATGAGCAAAAGCATCACATGTTGAAAATGATTAAAGATTGATTTGAGGAATAGATGACTACAATTCTCTGCATAAGAGGGGACCGTAGGAAAGTATGTGGGCTATGAGGTTGCAGGGCATTAGCAATATAAGAATCTAAAGGTAAAACTAAAAGAATCTATTTGCAGGAGTAATGACTCTAAAAAATTATATGCAGGGAATTGGCTACGATTACAACAAATTCTAATTCTACAAGGAATTGATTGGAATGCCAACTACAACAACAATCGGTGGTGGAGCTACATCAATTTGGCATTATAAGCCATGACTATAAGGAATTGGTAGTAGGGTAAAAAACTATATAAAATTTGGTGGTACTAGTACTTCTTGTGAAGAGAACTAAGATTAGATTTTCCACTGAAGATGGGCAACAACTATAGAGAATTTGCAAAGCTTAGAGGAGTGCAACTAGGTTTTATAGATGAGAGAGAAAAGAGGGGGATGACTAGGTTTGTAAGAAGCCATTCTAATACTAGAGATGCCTAATGGGTTGGGCATCTTGTGGCCCAGGTTGATTGAACATGTTATGGTTCAAGTTAAACATAGTCCGTTGAATAGTCAATGGGCTGCAAGAAACCCGAGATCTACAAGTAAGATAGAGCAGGCAAAATTGCCAAGGTATATGAACTAGGCCAGGCATAACGTGTGTTAGGGTGAGCACTACTTGCAAGCTTGGTATGACCCTAGTATATGCCAAGCACGACTAGGTCACATGATAAGCACAACACAATCCATGGGCCAATTGGCTAGATAGGCATGAATTGTGAGCCAACCACGACACAACATGCGAGACAAACACATCCCACCATTTGAAATTGATCTTTTTAATTTTTAATTTTAAAAATTATCCTTTTTTTTTCTTTTTGAGATCCTTCACAGGCCCGTGGGGCTTAGATATCCTGTGTGTCAGGCCCTTGGAGCATTGGGCCAAGCCAGGCCCAAATCCAAAACAAAGCAAATTCGATTTCAGCCGGTCAACACCGAAATCGGACGAGGATAGCGACTTTCCCACATTAACGCGTGCGGTGTCTTCTCTCCGAGCCGGTCGCACGTGACATGCGGACGCGGCATCCTCGTGTTCGCAAAGCTCGGTCACGTGCGAAAGCGATCAGCTGGAGAAGAAATCGGATGCGGCTTCAAACGAAGATGATGGCAAGGCAACGGACGCGGAGCGAGCGAACAAATCGGGCGATGGCGAAATTTCGAACGCGAGCGGAAGAAATGGGCAAACATTTCAATCTGGGAGGGAGACGAGTTCGGAGGTGGCTTAAAGGCGAGCGGCGCCTCTATAAGATCGACTAGGGGATCGATAGGAAGGACATCGGAGAACAACGGCGAGCTTTACGGCGTCTGGGAGACATTTGGGTGAGCGTGAGTGCTGAGCGCTTGTAAACCGGCGACGGGGGCGTCTCCGGCTAGAGGACCATGTGGGAGAGGGGCGAGCGACGGGGGTCGCCGGCGTCTAAGAGTATGAGGAGAGGTTTTGTAAGCTTCCAATTGGTGAATAAGAGTTTTCTCCTCTTCAAATCTCCTTCCCTGTTTCTGATCTTGCGGCGGCGTCTTTCTCCCGTTCGGGTGGAGTTTCCGGCGGCGACGACCATTTCCGTTGTCGACAAGAGGTTGAGGACAAGGCGCGCGTGGCGTTCCGTTTCCACCGGCGAACTCACGAGCACAGACGGTGCTCGACGAAGAAGAGGACGAAGGAAAAAATCAAACGCGGGGAGGCGTTCGATTCGAGGCGATACGGCGATTTTCACTCAGTCAAAATTGAGAGACGGTGAGCGAAGGATTTCGACTGACGCAAGCCCAACATCAACAGCAGAATTAAGTCAGCGAAATCGAAATTGGAGGGGTGACGTCAGCACACACAATTTTGACGAGCGGCATGATTTTGACCTGAGGTGTTGACCAAAGGTATTTTCGGTTTTAGGGTTTTCTGGCTTTTTTGAATTAGAATTAGGGTTTCCGCTTGGTTTTCCGATTTGGGGATAAAAATTGTGCGGGGAATTAGGGTTTTCAAATTGGGAGTGATCTTGCACTCGAAGATTAGGGATTTCACGCCGGTCTAGTGTTCCGTCGAAGAACCATTAGATCGGGGCGTGACGCTGTGGGTCTATGTTGTACTAGGGCAAAGCAGGTCACATGTGGTGTGGGTAAAATGAACCATGTGCCATGCTGGGCCGAAAAGGAAGTCAATTTTGGGTTGTGCTCAACACGACCAAAAATCAATTTGATTGTGTTTGGCATGACATACAACATATTAGGCTAAGTTGGCCCATGCTTAAATCGGCCTAGCACAGTCCAAAATCAATTAAGTCATTCACTACTTATAAAGTACCAAGCTAGCATAAACCTATTGCCCATCGGCCACCTATATTTAATATTAAGTTGGATGAAAGAAGTAGCTTGATCAAGATGTGCATATATAAATAGTAACTCTAACACTAACAACTAATTAAAATAAAACTAAAACAAGTTACGTGTCTAAGCTAGGGGAAAGCTTATATGCATAAATAATTAACATTTGTCATGATAATTCATGTAGAATTTAATCTAGGCTTATATTTTTTTTATATTCAAGCCCAACTTAAAAATTAGACTCAAGCTTTAAACCTAGTTTGAGACGAAATATGAGCTTAAGTAATTGGCTAAGCTCTAAAATGGGCTTCGATATATTATTCATAGTCACTTTTGCAACCTTGCAAATTTATAAAAATAAAAAATAAAAAGCCTAAAAGTAAAGAAAATATAAACAAACAAATCATCATATGAACTAAATAGAGTGTTAGACAACATACGAACCTTTAGAAGATGAAGTTGATCCATAGTTATCTGAAACAAAAATACAGAAAAAGAATCATTTAGTTATTCAATGCAAGAACAACTTTGCATGTCAGCTGATAGAAATGACTAGCGGACATATTATCACTACCTGGGTCTCCCCACTTGTACCATTTGCTAGTGTTTCAAGCACTCTAATCCTCGATTGGTACTTCTCCTCACGTGCTTTAATGATATTATTTTGCTACAGAAGGCGAGAAGTCATAAATAGAAAGTCTGAATATATACACAGTAGTCATGCCAATCATCTTGACTTACATTTCTTATGTGCTCAGCCTGAGTCGAAATACGCCGTTCAATTTCTTGCACAACTTTCCTCAACAAACATGCTACACGCTGGAGGAAAACAATATTAGTAAAGGTTTGAACACAATTTTGCATCCTATTTCTTGATTAGGATATCACTTCCAGAGTCCAGACCACATTTTTGAAAATCAATGTAAAATTTGTAAATAAGGACTAAAATCAAATTCTATGGCATATTGGACTTACTCTCATAATTAATACTTACATGAGGTATTTCTCCATTTTTCCTCTCAATGCTTTCATCAAGAATTCCATTCACAACACTTAGAAGTGATTGAGTGGGGGCATTCTACAAAACAAGGCATATCAAATGATCACAAACAACAAAATAATTCATAGAAAGAAAGTCCATCATAATTGATGAAATAAAAACTTTACATCCAAACTGTTTGGTTTCATCATTTCAGTGATTTTAGCTGCAGGAAGGTCATAATAACGTCCCTGTTTTAGTTGGAAAACCTCATGGAATTTAGGCCCTCCAGGATGAGATTGTGGAGTAGACGGCTCTACAAAGAAAACGCAGTAAATATTAGTGTCTGAGAAAAAAGAGCACAAACTCCTAGGAGTTGTATTAGATTTTGAAAAAGCGAGTAGGCAACGTCCTGAATCGTCAACTGGAAATCTCCTCAAAAGAGTAGCGGCTATAAATCATCCACAAGAACATGTGCAGTGTTTACTTCTATCAAGCAAATATTGGAGTGTTACATAATCAAAACTTGAAAGACTATGTATAAATACCATGTATGGACCAATTCCATGCATAAGGTTTTTTCTAGTGCTGGGTCTGTGAAAGCATAAGTTTGAACAGGCTTTGCCTCATATTCCATCTGTTTTAATCGTTTACAGCATTTTGATTTTGTCTATTTCATCAGTCTTCCATCTAACGACAATCTTCACACTTGTTATCTGGTTTAGCACCACGAGGACTTCTATGAGAGCTTACGTTAGACCTCAGATCAAATGTACGTGCAACTTTATGTCAAAGTGTACACATTAATTCAATAAAGCTTCCTCTAGTAGGCCACCACATCTGAAGATTCCAGAAAAATTAACATACCCGACATAACAGGACTTCCTAGCAGGCGTTGTAATTTTGATTCCCGAAAGCTGTGTCTTCTCTCGTACCCAAAGATGGCAGAGCTTTGGGCGTTTGAAGAGTTATCCCCTTTTATGCCTTCCAACCTGCTTTCAAGAGATTTCCACCGCCCTCCTCCTATGCTCTTAACTGGCAGCTTCGTGTCCCTCTCCTCCCCACGATCAGGCGTAAGATGATCCCTCAGACACCAAAGGCAGTACACAACTGCAGACATTGGTCCCTCGTTCCAAAAATGCATACAAATTGAATGTATAAGCTCAATAGACAATAGTAACACTTGTACTGTCTGCTTAAGAAATAATCAAGATTCTATACCTGTTCCAGATCTGATGCTTTGAAGCAGGGCAATCCCATTTGTTGAACAGCTGCAATACATTTTCTAATGTTTTCTGATCGGTTCTCTGCCGATATGATCTGCGCCCAAAGTTCGAGATCAAGACTAAGAAAAGAAGTACCCCCACATTAGAGGACTGAGTGAAAACGATTCGACCTCCTCCGAGAAACCCGGGTTAAACCTTTTGATGATGCCACACAAGAGTGTTCCGTCGAGCAACCGTGCTCTCAGCTCCTCCTCCGGCGCCTCGACCGCGATGTTAAGGCCAGGAAACAAACTATTGAGCCACTCGTTCACTTCCGATCGCCTCTTAGCTGCACAAATGCAAGATTTCAGGCAAAATGAAGAGAAGATTGAGAAAGAGAGGACCGGCATTTTCTCACCCATCTCGGAATCCATCTCCGGACCTGCGATCCGTTGGCCTTCGTCTCACTAGTTCACCCAGGTGTCGCCAATGGGAAGATCGAGCAAAGCCCCGAGCTTCATCGGGGCGCCGAGATCAAACGCGCTTGTGTAGTTGGGAGGAAGAGGTGAGGAGGAGACGGAGAAGCGGCGGGAATGGGAGGGCATCGCTCGCGGGACTTCTTGAAACCGCGAAAAGCTCCGGGGTTCAAGGCGGGCACGTCCCGCCCTTCTCATAATCTCCTCTGTTCTCCCCGAATGAGGGGGGAGTCGATGGCTATTCATGGCCTCTTCTTCCGCTCCGCGGCCCTTCTCTCTCTTTGCATTCTTTTTTCGCATCCCTTTGCCGCTCGACGCCCGTACCGTCGTCCTCGGTCGGATTGAAAAATTGAAGCAAAAAAGTCGCTCGCGGCAAATCGGTTAAGTTTGGGGTTGAGTCGTTTCATAACATTACTATTTGAAACAATGCCTTCTTACTTGACCTACACAACGAACTACCGAAGTAGCAGCGCGTCGCGAAGCAGTTAATCAATGAAGCCATTCCTATTGTTAATAAATTATCAACAGAAGATATACAAAACAATTAGTTATTTGACATGAATTTCATTAGTTATTTTTACTAGAAGAATATGCCTAAAATAATTTATTACATATAATTATAATAGAAGTCAAATTTATGTATCAGTGACTTTTTTTTACTTTATGTGAAAGTGGTGTTAAATATATAAACTGAGATAATCTCTTTTTTAAACAAATATTAATTGTATTATTTTTACTTAAATTTAATCTTCTTCTTGATAATTGAGGTATGATGTGGTAAAAAAAATACACAGATAGTGTTACAGCCTTTTTCCCTCAACTAGAAGTTTGCCGTGGGAAGCGCAGCTCGGCTGCAACTGGCAGGCCAACACGCCTCGACCTTCGCTCCTCCAAACTCTCCTCTCGACAACCACACCTGCGAGGAAGGGAACGTAAGAGGATTTAAGAAAAATCTTTATCATCCATGTACTCTCGCGTCAAGTTTAAATAACTGACGCTCCCACCTGGGTTCCTCCACATGAGATACATCGCACCTACTTACTTAATCCAATGTGATGCCTCTGCACATAGTCCCAATAAGCACCCTATCTCGTGCACATGTCCTACTAGATCTGATGTCAAATGTATTCAATTATGGCCAAACTTGCCTCCAACGCACCATACGCCTGCTACAAACACCCAAAAATATAATTCCGAATGGCAACAGGTCCGCGGGTATGATCAATATACGTAGCCCAACCCCTGTGTGCACGCCCAATTGCCCAAAACCAACATCGCATGTCACACGAACTGCGCAGGTCTTGCCGTTATTCGCATCCTAGATGTGAGTCACCTATGATCAGCTCAAATAGATCAGGTGCTTGTTATCCAAACTTTAGGACACATACATGCTCATAGGATCCAAACTCACATAGACTCCGACACTCCGCCTAATTTGACATAACGAGGCTTACATTATAACGCACCAATATTAGCACTCCACCCCAAACTCTCGTGTCCTAACCCATGTCACAAATGTGTCACAAAACCCTAACACTTTACCTAATTCAATATGGCCAAATTCACATCATAATGCGTTATACACACAGACACTCCGCTCAACCTGTCTTATTCGAGCTCACCTTATATGGATCACTAGCTTGACCTGATATTACTAGCTCATGTCATAATGTGCCAAATTTGGCACTAAATTCGAGTACTATATAATTAGGCACGGGGGACTGTCACAGATAGAGTGGCGGTAGGTGAGGCGAAGCAGTTGGATAGAGAGAAGAATTATTTGCAGCGGAATTATATGTCGGACGCTTGCGTGTTTGACCTGCTTTCCTTGCACATATTAATTGACCGAGTTGTTTGCTGGGGGATTATCTGAATCTTTGACTTTTCGCGAAGGTTCTTAACTGGTATGGCTTTTTAATTTTCAACTCGTTCATCGACGACAATTAATTATAAATCTAGTGCCTATTAACTCTGTTTCTTAATGTCCGTCACTAATATAATGAGCTAATGCGTAACCTCGACGACGGACGAGACAGAGGAAGAGATCGTCAAGGATGCTGTCTATTTCTCGTGCCTTCTTCCTCGAAAGATATCCGAATTCGAATTGCTTATCAATTCAAGCACGCATGCAGGCATCAGACCTTTCCGAGATAGAAAATGCTTGCTGACTGAGAATTCTGCTGACCAATTAAGGCCTGGTTCAACAAATTCATTTCAGAGCCATCCCGATACACACCTCGAGATTACCTGGATATTTACAAGTGCAACAATACAAGTTCAAACACAAAAAACAGGAAAGTAGAGCAACCTGGAAACCAATCATGAGGAACAGAAAACTGAACTTCTTTGTATTGAGAAGTGAAATCGGATCAAAGAGCAGGCGGCAGGCGGCAGGCGGCAGGCGGATAAGCGTGATGTTCGGCGAGTACTATAGCTTGAAGGGTGCAATTAGATCATCACAGTCAACTAAACCACCTGACCGTTCTGACTGTGATATCCGAACCTGGACTTTCTGCTCCTCGTTTCTCCGGCGGCTCTTGATGCCGCAACGACTCCGACACGTGGCCTCTGCTATCCGCCAATCCTGCAACCCCTCGTCCTCCATCCCGTAGATAGCTAGGAATTGTCAACAGGGTTTTCATTTTTTTTTGTATTATTATTAATTGGTGGATGCACGCCAATGCTAAAGATGAGATAGGAGAAAATGATTATAAATTACAAATTACGTGAATTAAATTATTGCACAATACTATTAACATAAATTTAATAAAACACTAATCTGCACTTGGCACTAAATAATCACTCCGTAAATTAATTTTCGATGCTTCTTGGAAGTTGGTACTCGACGCACTTTGAGTCCTCGTACTTTCCCCTAATCCACTGAAATCGTTTACGCCTTGTGACTTGCGAGTTTTTCTTCAAGTTTTAATGCGATCCACCACCAGCCTTGTTGGCCTCACCAAATCGCAATTCTCCTATAAATCCAGAGCTGCGCCTTGGCACCAGAAATCCCCCAAACCTCGATTCGTTAGTCGTAACCATCCTCCAACGCTTTAGCACGGCAGCAAGAATGGCCGGAATTTTTCTAGTTTTCTCTACGATTATCTTCTCCTTTTCAGGTAATTCTTTGGGGGAAAGGCCCCTTGATTCTATGAAATTGGGTCTTCTGTCGAGTCTAATTATTTGATTGAACGCTTTTTGCTCTGTTATCAGGGGCTCAGGCGGTGACATTTACCATGACAAACAATTGCGGGTACACTGTGTGGCCAGGCCTGCTCTCGAGCGCCGGCACAGCCGCGCTCCCCACGACCGGGTTCGCGCTGCAAAGGGGCGAGTCTCGGACCCTCGACGCGCCGGCGGAGTGGTCCGGCCGCCTGTGGGGCCGCACCCTCTGTGACACCGACTCCAGCGGTCGGTTCAGCTGCGCTACCGGCGACTGCGGTTCCGGCACCGTCGAGTGCTCTGGCGGAAACGCAGTGCCGCCGACCACGCTGGCGGAGTTTACCCTCGACGGTAGCAACGGGATGGACTTCTACGACGTCAGCCTAGTGGACGGCTACAACCTGCCGATGCTGGTGGTGCCGGAGGGCGGCTCTGGCGAGAGCTGCAGCTCGACGGGGTGCTTGGTGGACCTCAACGGGCTGTGCCCGTCGGACCTCAAGGTGGTGATTCCAGCGTCCGCCGGCTCGAGCGAGGGCGTGGCGTGCAGGAGCGCGTGTGAGGCCTTCGGCTCGCCGGAGTACTGCTGCGTCGGCGAGTACGCCAACCCTAACACGTGCAAGCCGTCGTCCTACTCGCAGTTCTTCAAGAACGCGTGCCCCAGGGCCTACAGCTACGCCTACGACGACGCCACATCCACCTTTACCTGCGTCTCGGGCTCCGCCAACTACCTCATCACCTTCTGCCCCAGCACCACAAGGTATGCCAGCAGAGATCGATCAATCAGTTGCGATTCGATTAACCATAGAATTCGATTAGTGGAGTCAAAAAGTGAGGGCTGGAGGACGCGTCGAGCATTGCTTTTGAGCTGTGGCTAGCGATGCCTGCGCTTGACTGCATTAAACTCCAACACGACACTTGACTAATCTCACTTTGCACCCCAAAAAAATCTGCTAAACTTTTTGAACTCTGTTAACGTCCTAAGACCTCGTCATGACCGACGAGCCACCGGCCCACCGGCCGAGCCACAAAAAATGTATATAGTTCTCAAACTTTCTGTTCGCTAAGCTCATGCCGAGCAGAAACTATAGGTCTCTACTTTCTAGTGGCCGACAAAAAGAAGGATACGTCCTTTTCTCTCTCCATTTAATCACGGCTTGTGTCATGAATCAACTGCTGAATTCCAACTTTTTCTAATCTACTGACGCAGAGTTTTGTTCTCTTTGACAGCCAGAAATCTTCTGACACAAACCCGGAGGCTGCGGGCATTCCGTCGAGCACCAACGGTACAACAATGGTCTACATTGGCGGGGATCAAGTGAGCGACGCTACTCCGATCGCGCCACGCACGGCAGCTCTGCTGTTGCTTGTCTCCGCTGTGGTCGCCCTATTCATTGGATTTTAGCGCAAAAGGGACAATTGTCCATCGATTCTGGCGACAAAATACACTTTTATTAGGTGGATTCAATTTTAGAAAATTTCACACGTGATGTGACTCTCACAAACATTTTTTTGCTCTTATTTATTGAGCATGGGTTCGGGGGAGAGAAATAGGAAACAGCTCTAGTATTAGTTTATGTAGCTTTAGGCGTTACAGAAATTCATGTACAAGCATGCAATTGGCAATATTATTGAAAGAAAGTGGACACACGTCCATTTACTTATACTGTTTTCACATTTGTATGAATTGATTATCCATTTAACAAGCAACCCTTGTCTATTAATTTACTTATCTGAACGTGGTGACTTAGGATCTGTTTAGCCCTACTATTAATAATTTTATAGATGTGCTAAATTGTGCTGTGCTGTCAAAATTTATAAGATATTTGATTAATAACTTTTTAATTATTATTAAAATTTAAAATAATAAATAAATATATTTTATTTTTATTTAATTTTAAATTTTAAATTATTTAAAACAATAATACTTAAAATTTTAAATAAAATCATATAAATTACTTTTTCAAAAAAGTAGAACTACAAAATCATTAAATTATAATTTTATCAACTTCTACTTTTTTTACTGCTTTTTTCTACTTATACTTTTTATTACCAAACAATTTTCTATCTATTTTCAACTTAAAAACTGCTTAAAATCAACTTAAAAACAAAGCCAAATAGGTCCTTAATTTGATTCTTAGAATCCTCGAGCAGTTGGTCGCATGCTTGTTCAATTATTACCAATATTCCCGCGAGCATCAGGAATGGTGGTGTAGAGTAATCGATATGGTTAAAACATGCCAAAATGTTTTTTTAGTAAAACGCAAAACAGCTAATCATGCCTTCCGCGTTCCTTTAACTGACACGAGCAATATGTAAAGTGGTTTTGACTAGTATTGATATTGAATTTGATCCAACTAAGTCCTTGTGTTTATTGAAAGATTTGGTCTGGTTTGACCAAATCATCCCGATAAAAAAAATTGGCAGGAAGTTTACCTGACTTGTGCAATTGCCTCCTTAATTTAGTCTTAATTGGGGTATCAGAATGAATTAAGCTATTTCGTTCACACATAATTCATACTGTAGTTATAAGATAGCTAAAATTTGTAAGCTTTTAAATGGAATTTTGTCAGAGCTCGTTTTCATGAACATGTATTGTCAACAGCGTGCAGTCCTCTTGATTTTTCTAATAACGTCAGTTCGTATCTAGAAAGATGAGTCGTCGTTAATTAATGCCTCAGCTGACTTCCTCGTCGGGCATAAGAAACTAAATTTGACAATTATATAGACTTAAAATTGCGCTGTCCAGACTTAATTTGCTGGTATCCACAATTTAAGCACGCGCACTCGCTAAAATCCTGTCCCCACTCTCACCTACGAACGTTGAACTGTTAAACTTTTCAACGGACGAACAGTTAACCAAGTCAACGGTTGAACGCCGCCAACCAACTTCATTGCCGCTGTTAGGTCGCAAATGTCGACTTACAGTGCACACGCATCCGATTTCTGCCCCACGTTCTCTTAATCTAGTCAACGTTGCGAAGACAAGGCGTTACATTCCAAGTGGCTCGGGGACTCGAATTTGACCGTAAGAAATCTAATAACCATCGGCGAGCACCCAAATTGTCAAATTCGGATAGCATAATCAACCTAAACCACCAAACTCCAACCTGGGGAGGAGGTGTGTCGATTTGGTCCCCTACCGAAACATCTGACATGGTTCCATGTCAGCAGCGGGACCCACTAAATCTTATTTCGGATTGGGTCTGTTCCCCGTTCACACGAAATTACTTAATCGTGGTCACGTCAGTACTTTTCAAGCGCACCAGAGCTGTAAAAAAAAAAGAAAAAGAAAAAAAAAAGAAAGAAGAAGTATAGTTTTAACCTCTGACCAAGCTGCGGGCAGCCAGCTCGATCCCGAGTGTACTTGTGTAAGCCTGAGCTGACGCCATGCCGTCATCGGGACCCACCATATCCAAACCAACTAACAAATTTAAATCGGTTAAGTGAAACCATACTTCTGGTAGGAGCGAATATCCTTAGAATATTCCTGTTTTATACTTTTAATGGATGAAGTTGGGTCATGGGTGAGCAATCAAATTTTCCTTTTCTTCTGGAAGAAAGCTAATGTGTTATGACACTTGCCTCATCTTCGCTGGCCCACAAGTCCAAGTACAATCCTTTTGGGCTTGGCTGGATTAGCACCACCATGTGATCAGTGATTAGCGTCTAGTGTCCACCACTAATTTCTGCACTCGACTGGCTATCTGTTGGGGATCGTTATAGAAGAGAGACGCCGACAGAGCAGAAATATTAAGTGCCATTAGTTGTAGTTTCCGGGTTCTCCAAGCGCAACTCTACTGCTGTCTCCGTCGCACAGAAGTATTAGCTTTACGCAGTCATGGATGTTGCCTGTTGATGGATTAATGAATAGTTTTATTCGATAGGATACGTGGTGAACTGGACTATGTACTAGATGTCCAAATTGAGAACAAAAAGAATCGTTTTAAAAAGTTTTTTCTTCTATATTCCCTTCTCTAGTTTTTGTTCGTTCCTTGTTCCTTTTTTTTCTTTCCCCTAAAAAACAGTGTAAATGTGAAGAAAATAAAAGTGAACGCCAGACAATATGATATTGAGATATAACCTTGCATGATTGCATTGCATCAGAGGGGTTCCACAATTACCGATTTACTAATTTTTTTAATAAATTTAGTTTAGTTAAATCGGTATTAATACTTTTTCTATTAATTGATTATTAGTTTTGGTATCAGTTAATTATTTTCGGCTCAATAATTTACTGTTTTACCAATTATAAATTATATATAATTGATTTATCTGTTTATTCATTTACCCAACTACTTATTTATTTGGTAATTTATCAAATTTACTCAATATTTTTTAGTAAATTCAGTTCGATAACTATTCGGTATTTTTTATTTAATTCAGTATCAGTTTTAAAATTTTTAATAAATAATAAATTAATAAATTTGATTTGGTATATTTGATATAGGTTTTTATCCATTGCACACTCCTAGGTGACCTTTATAATATTTCCTCTTATAAATTTTCGCTGATATCCGCATCCAATCCATCGGAAGCACATAGGCCCATAGACCATAAACAGTGTTCTCACCGAACTGGGCTAAACTGGGCCGTTATGGATATCGCACACTCCTATTTGGAGGTGACCTTTATAATATTTGCTCTTATAAATTTTCGCTGATATCCGCATCCAATCCATCGGAAGCACATAGACATAGGCCCATAGACCATAAACATTGTTCTACCCGAACTGGGCTAAACTGGGCCGTTATGGATATCGCACACTCCTATTTGGAGGTGACCTTTATAATATTTCCTCTTATAAATTTTCGCTGATATCCGCATCCAATCCATCGGAAGCACATAGACATAGGCCCATAGACCATAAACATTGTTTTACCCGAACTGGGCTAAACTGGGCCGTTATGGACCACCCTGTCTTGGAGACTTCATCAAAATAAAATGCAGCTGTTTGAACAGCAGCTAAAAATACAAGAAGGCCGTACTTACGTAAACCAAAAATAATCATCACAAAAATGACACTAGAATAGCACAATAAATTAGAAAAAAATGAAATGGTGACCACAAAATGACTTAGGGTTGCAAATGGGCCGAGCTCATGATGATGCCCTCTGTCTTCTCCCATAACTGCATGCGCTCCATCTGAAGCGCATGATGAGGCCATTTGTCTTCTCTCTTAAGTGCATCCAAACATTGCAGTTGTTGCCATCTTATGTAGTTTCTGACTGTCAGTGACAAAAACAAATTTCCTTATTTTGATATTCAACTCATTATTTTAATCGCCATCTAGAAATTTTCGATCTGACTCAGCGTGAACACTTTACAAAATCCCTAAGCATTTCCCTTTTTAAACATTGCAGACTGCAGAGCATATAACCAATTAACCATAGTGCAAATTTCTTTTTATTTATGCAATGAAGATCAATTTATTAAGAACCAGAAATAGAAGAGTTTAGCTTTGACTTAACACTAGTCACTTTCTTCACCATTTCAAACTCTTTAATAAACGAGGACAGTGTCAAAGGAGAAGAGCAAAATATGATGCGTCTTGTTCTGATTCTTGGACCTCAGAGCTGAGGCGCAGAGCAAGCGTACGACAGCAGCACAATTGCCACATTTTCGCTCATCAAGTAAGCTTATGAGGAAAAATAAAGGAAATGCACGTTCCTGCCCTGAAATTTACTGTATTTAGAAATTAATTCTGATCAAGAACAGCTGCCGGACGCCGGAGCCCATGGCAGAAATTTAATGAAAGCTAGAATTAAAAAGAAATGCCAACTTTTCTCAAGACCACAACAAGATTGGTTGATGGTTAATTAGTACACGATTAGCATCAGCAGTAGTTTGCTTTAATCATCGAAAGGTCAAAAGCCTCATCATCACTTTACTCGCCATGTTCATCTTGTGAAATTAATAACAGTGCCAGTACTCTTTCTTCCATATAATGGCCTGCCATGCCCAGCATTCGGCTTCCCCCTTCCCTCTCCCACTCCTCCCCCCTTGCCACTTGCCGGTTCATGGCCGCTGCCGCTGCTGCTGCTTTCGACTTCCAGCCTCATCATTCCTCGTCCCTCGTTGCTGTCTACAGCCACTCCAAGAAGCCCTGTCTTGGCTACTGCTTTCCTTGCTTCGCCACCGTTTAAGAGGCAAACGAGCTGCACGGACATTTTGACGAACAACTGATGGGTCCTTCGCTTTCTTCCCCACCTCACATTCTTGTTCTCACTGTTCACTTACTGTCATTGCTGTTTCTTAGTGGTAAATGCTAGTTTGCCGCGGAGCTGTTTGGTTTCTAACGATTGTTCGCGTTTTTTGTTACCATAATGAGAGATTTTTGTGTGCGTTTGCGCAGCCGAGGGGAGTACGTTTACGTTTGTGAACAAGTGCCGGGAAACTGTTTGGCCCGGGATTCTTTCAAATGCCGGCAGCGCCCAGCTGGAGACGACCGGCTTCGAACTCCCCGATGCCTCTTCTCGTTCTTTCCAAGCTCCCACCGGATGGTCGGGTCGCTTCTGGGCGCGCACCGGCTGTTCCGCTTCCGCGGCCGGCGGCGGCGCGTGGGCCTGCGCCACTGGCGACTGCGGATCCGGTCAGGTGGAGTGCAACGGCGCCGGTGCCGCCCCGCCCGCGACGCTAGCGGAGTTCACCCTCGCGCCCTCGTCGGCTGGTCAGGACTTTTACGACGTGAGCCTGGTGGACGGCTACAACCTGCCGATGGTGGTGGAGGCGAGCGGGGGATGCGCCTCGACGGGGTGCGTGGCGGACCTGAACCAAATGTGCCCCGCGGAACTCCGGGCTGCCGACGGGCAGGCGTGCCGAAGTGCCTGCGAGGCCTTCGGGACGCCGGATTACTGCTGCAGCGGCGCGTTTGCGAACCCGGCGACGTGCCGGCCGTCGGCGTACTCGCAGATATTCAAGTCCGCGTGCCCCAAGTCGTACAGTTACGCCTTCGACGATCCAACTAGCACCTTTACCTGCGCCGGCGGTGCTGATTACACCATCACATTCTGCCCAGAATCCGCCCCAAGGTATCAAAATTGATGTCAAGGAGAAAAAGCACATCTTGCCTACCACATGTTTGTTGTTTTGCCAGTTCCCTTTTTTTTATATACATTTAACGACAAGTGAACTGATCAAGTTGTTGGTTTGCTCTCTGTTGTGACGCAAAGCAGTCAGAAAGCTTCAAGAGATTCCTCGACAAGTTCGGCTTCTACTGCAACTTCAACAACACCCACAACGACGGGTGGTGGGGTGACGCTGGAAGACAACTCGTGGCTTGCAAGCTTGGCCACCGGCGACGCAACCGCCGCGAGAGGACGCGTTGCTTTCCTGTACCAATCCTTATTCATTGTAGCCATCTCCATGGCTTGTAGCCTACTCTTGCAATAGCATTATACTATTAAATGCATAATTTAATTCCACTCGCTCTCCATTACTCTCGTCTGGCTCTCTCTGTGCGTGTGTGTGAAAGGATTGATGAAAATGTTTGTTTAAAGCTGCAATCTTTAAAAATTTGGGAAAGATTCGCACCGGATTCCCGAACGGAATTGCGCCTAAATAAAGCTGCGGTGCCGCGCTTCTCGAGAATATGAGATTGACCAAATGCCAGGACGCTGCAATTGCAACGCGCCGTGGTACTTGTGCATTGAAATTGTACATATAACATAATAGTGGATTACTGTTGCCAGCAGAACTGGGGAATCATGTGTCATGGGCATGCATGATGAAGTGGGGCAATTTCTCGATTCTTTTTAGGGTGAGGGGGAGTGATATTCCTTTCTTTAGTGGAGAATAACCTGCGAGCCTGATCTCCTGTGTCAACTTTTGCAGCCACTGGTACATTTTTTCTGCTTTGGTGAAATTGTTTAATGGCAGGCTCTGTCGCACATTATGATGATTATGTTAGGAAAACGCTCAAACGCTCCATTTGTGGTGTTCATCATAAGACATCTAATGAACCCCATGAACATTGATCCTACTGTTTGTAAGCTTCAGAATAACATTTAAAAATTTGGCTTCTGTAACGTTATATTTCCTTGTTGATAAGAAAGAAGAGATAAAAGTAAAGGTGGTGTAATGTGTGCATTTCTCTCTTTTACAGAGTACGAGCAAGCTGATCTAAAGTTGCAAGACCCCTTGATGATGTGCACTTTTCTGAAGGATAACGTTTGGTGAGCCAAAAACATTCAAATCAGCGTTACACTTAGAATATATTTGTATTACCTGACTTTAGTAAGGATGGGCTCCGCATATAAATTTTGTCAGAGCACAGCACAACTTCTGGGAAAGAACCTTATGGAGTGAACCCTCTTCATCCCTTGGAATCCAAGGTGAACAGAAAACATCTTGCCGACATAGTTTTTAGCATATCTATGTCCCGCTATATACAAATAATAAAAAAGACTGGGGATCAAATTGTGATATATGCAGATTTGCTATTTCTCAGAATCGGCAAGAGCACTAGTTTTGCCTTTTGATACGTGAAGATATGGCAAGAAACAAACAGTTGAGAACATTCAAAGATTTCTTTCCAAATATTCTTCTATGTATAAAGAGTTTGAGCTTTAATATGTCAAACCTTTGTTCAGTCATACTATTTCTTGAAGTGAGCATGCTTCTGTTAACTGATTATTCTTTTTGTTATCATTATGCAAGGGTGAATCAGCTGACAAATCTCATAAAAAAACACTTATGTTCAAGTAACAATTCGATTTTGCTTACTTGGCTTTGTATAAGTTGATTTGTTGATCTAAAGTATATGCTAAGCTTGCTGTGCGAGAAAGTGCAATGTTTCATTGCCTTATCTTATGCTACTTTTATGGATGTAAACGGGAATCTCGGCGCAATTAATTGTTTGTCAACCAACTGTTCTTTAATACAAGTCTAGGTCAACTTTATCGGCTTTCTTTGGGCAGCTAAATCTTAAAGAAAGGCATGATAGATAAGCGTATATGCGCACAAGTTCAGTGGTAATAAATCAAGTCAGTCTAGCTTTTCATCTAAGTTCCTCTTTGCCTCTCTAGCTAAAGAGCATACTTGTGAGAATATATTTGAGAATCGATGTCACTGTTCATGGATACTAGACTTTGAGTGGGGAGCATTTGATGAATTCTCCTTCCTTACCTTTTCTTTCTCGTCATCTCGTGTAGCTTTATGACCAAGCCTGATGAATGCAGCCTAAACTTTTGACGTAGCAGGGAGGATTCCTTATCTTCCATCGGCAAATAATCTTTCTTTTCTTGAGCTGGACAGCCTACAGTAGCCAGGACGTGCAGGGGAAAGCAGGGACTGGCCAAATCACAAATGTCTGAGGAGACTCATAGATTATTCAAGTGGCAGCAAAATGATTGGCGAACGCAAATATATAGTCATAGGAGGAATAGTTTTGCATCTCAAAGTTGCTTGGAATGGAAGAATTGGAATCATCAACCACCACTGCAGTCTGCAAACGTATTACATCCTGTTGCTTCAAGGTCACTCACTGGTGGTTGTCTGATTATTCTTCAAATTGGGTCACTGTTCGCGTCAGCAGATTAGTCCACTAGTGCTGTTGGAAATCTAATCTACAGATGATGTAAACAAAGAATACTATGAATTTCTTTACACAGCCATAGTTGTGCCTCGTTGCCTGCCCACTACTTGCCATTGCATGTGGATTGAACAATCTGTCTCTATCCTTGTTGGAGGCTCCATCTTCATGGATAACGCAAGTAATGTTGCTCTAAGATTCGACATGGCAGTGGCATCGTGATTCTGAAACTGAGATAACAAAGAAGATTTGGTCGACAGTTGAGGTGTTCCTATCATATTGTGCGGTTGGTCTTTCCTCTCAACATTGCTGGGCATCGGCAGCGCACTACTTCTCTGTGGGTCTCTCTAATTTCCGGGCCACGAGGAATTCAGGCACTGCAGGCTATGACTGGGAAAACAATGCATCTGATCACCCATAAAGCTACTTTGCTTCCGTCCTGCTCCCCCCCACTAGCCAAGCGGTACTGGGACGCATGACCTGATCAGCTGATCACCACGAAAGAGCTACCGTTTTTGAGAAATCGGAAGCACCCTACGTAGCTTTGCAGTGGGCTTTTTTTTTTTTTTTGCTATATGATAAAATTAATCCATATATAGTAGATTTAGATTGGCCTGTGGATGGATAACTAGATAATGTTGTTAATTTACCTTTATATCGTTAGCCTTTTGAAGCACCTAACGATATGCATCTTTTGAGGGAAGGAAAGTGGAAGTGGGGAAAATAAATAGGAGAAGAAAAGTAATGGGAGAAGAAAAACAATGTACGTGCATGTCAACTTAATAGAGTTCACATTTTGTTTTTTTTTTAAAATCAGATTTTGTGTTAATTCTTTTGTAATAAGCAATATATCATCTATTTTTCGGTTTAAAATCCGGATGGAGATCTGCCGTGTGAATCCAGACGGTAGTTGATGCTATCTCAAAACACAAACTAATACCTTTGTGTTGGATGGTGCATTTGTTTAAATATAGCGTGTGGATAAGATACAGAATAGATTGATTTGTTAGGGAAGAGAATTTAAGCCGTAATCACTAATTGGTGCTGTGAGAGAAAAGGAATATGTTTCTTCTTGCCCAACTTCACTCGTTACCGAATCTGGAGAGCACAATTGCAGGATTGCTGTATAATTTCGGCGCAGAAACTATTTACCTTTAAACTATGTTTCTGTGCTGCTTGAGTTCCGATTGCATTCTCTTTGGCATTGCCTGCTCTTTTACAAAAAAGGTTGTCATTTTGTAAAAATATGGAGCATTGTGAATAAATTTGGAGAAAAAGATTCATTAGTTCGGTTCGGCATTCTCAAATTAAGGTAAGGCAAATTATTTTCATGAAGGTACAACAATTATGAGCAATGAGAATTCAAACGAATTAGTTAGTATAACAAGATTATGCTCCTTGAAAAAGGACGAATTGACCCAAACGTGTTAAGAATATGAAACAAGGTCATTTTTAATCCTTTTTTTTTTTTGCATTGCAAACAAACGGTTTGCGAACTTTTGCTTAATACAACTGGGGCCTCAAGGTTGTTCCCCTTTAATTTTACAACTATTTACGTGCATTCATTTAATTTAATTTATAGACACCAGTGTTTAGTGGTCGACAAAGGATTTAAACAATTTTTACTCATCTAGTAAGCTTACAAGTTGAATACCAATCCAAAAGGATACACACTATATTAATTACAAATTTAAAAAATGGACCATAAACGACTGAGATCATAATTTTGTATATAAAACTAACTTCTTTTACTGATAACAATTCTCATTTTATATGTAGGAAGAAAAAACAACGATACGCATTACCCTCATTGCTAAGTTGCTATCCAATCAAAACGAACTCAATGGGTACACTTGTTCAAACCAACTACTAGAAACAACATCAAACTATATCTCTCCTACAAGGGGCTATCAATATTAACAATAACCCATTTATCCGAACTGCGACTTGCATGCTCATATACCCCTTGACCCAATGATCATGGATTTTTCAAGTCATGAAGCTTGTTTGCATGCAATTTGTCCAGCAAACCACATGACGTGGACGTGACTGACCATTCCAATCTCGACTGCTCGCCACCTACCATTTGAAAGCTACACCGTGCCAACGTGGTCAAATAAAAAAGCAGTTCTTAAATCAAATGCAAAAGTTAAGTTGAGCCTTCAACATATTCCTTAGACAAACTCTCAACAATTACATGTAATGGGAAAACAAATCCCTTTATTTACATGCATCGATTTGCATTCATTTTGAAACATAGAATCAGTGATTAGTTGTGTAAAACTAGGTATCTTTTAGAATAAAATGGTAACAGCACTAAAGAAACAAAAGGGCCATGTTGGATAATTACACCTATAGATGAGAATATACAAGATCAAAGACTGGAAATGAAAATATAATTGATTCAACCAGAAAATTTTCTGGCATGGCTGACATCAGACAAAATGACCAGATAACATGCCTCCGCTGCAAATCTGGATCTCTGCTGCTGACTCTCACATTAAAGCTTATGACAGATCAAATGAGCCCTGGCCTTCGCTGATGGCATAAAGCAGTTTTTTGTGCATAACTTCCTGCAAAAGGGTTTCAGTAAGTGAAAGGCAAGTGGAAGGTTCAAATCTTGAAAGAACACATGGAAGAATAAAAGAACCTTGGTCGAATAGGGAGGTAGTTTAAGGTAGTTTGCACAGGTCATAACACTAGGCAAATCATCATCAACTGATTCGGAAACCCCATTTTCATTTGATGTAGTGTTTGCCAAAGTAGAAGGATGCTGACATTGAACAATTTTACATTATAATCAGTAGTATGTAAAGAACCTTGATTTAAAACAGAACGATGCAACAAATCAGTGTGTAAAGAAGCATAATATGCACACATATATAGTGCTTAGCACAAAGAGTACCTTCCTCACTATGGTCAATTTTGGATTCAGTGCAGCCAGACCACCAGGCGGAAGCCTTGGAGCACCAGTCACAAATTGGCAAAAAGCATGCTGCTGTTCCGGACTGAATTCTCCCATAATCTCCAGCAGCTTCACCAAAATCAAAAATTTCATGATTTAAATCAGAGAAATCCTGATGATTATGATACGAAAAGGAACTAGTTGATACATTTAACTGTTTCTAACAGGAAAATAGGACTTACATTAATAATCGCAGGACTCTTAGCAGTGTAACCGTGGTCAAACTTTATATGATCAACAAGAGTCTCAGCCTGAAGGACAAATTGGGCACGCTATTAGTTCATTTTTCCTTTAAAAATTGATGGTAGATTAAAGAGCAACTTCATAATACAGCTAATTTACCTCCCACAATTCCCTACGACCACAGATTAGGTTGTCAAGTTCACTGGGAGAAAATATTTGCAAGGTAGAGATATCAAACACCTGAAAATTTATTGTAATTGAAATTAATAAGTATGGCTTCAATGTGCAGCTGGAAAATGGTGTTATCACAGACCAAAGTTTCATCAAGAAGGAAGGCATTGATAGCTTGTTTCAGCACTGACTTTCCAAACCATAGCTTAGTAATATTTGAAAATCAATTAAAATCAAAGAATCTAACTTTCTTTTAGAAGTACAAAGTGACAGGACCAAGGTGAAGAATAAACAAAAAATTATGAAATAAACGGGGTAGATTCACTGTAAAAAAGAACTACAGTAGGCTTAAATTATGAAGGCTGATTAAGTGTTCTCGATAATATGCACTGGTACTCTCATACAGGAAGTTAGGTTCGACTTGCTTGAGTAATAGCTCTGTCCTTATAACTTTGTCATTACAGGAAGTTAGGCTCGACTTGCTTGAATAATAGCACTGTCCTTATAACTTTGTCATTACAGGAAGTTAGGTTCGACTAGCTTGAATAACAGCTCTTTCCTTATAACTGTGTCTTTCTTTGTTCTCTACTCTTTTATCTAGTCTCTTATGTTATTCTCTCGCTATATTCTTTTTATTTACCCACTATTATCTTCATTCCCTTTTAGATTTAACCTAATTGTCTTGCATCAGTACATCTCTTCGAATAAATCAATTTATGCTGAAGACTACACTGTCAATCATAGTTCGAGTGATCAAGAAAACGTGCAATAGAAACAGAGTTTGACAATGGATTATCAGAAAAAAGTATCCAGTCAATGCTTACAACTGCATCAGGGGCAAAGAAAAAAGCAAAGTGTTTGAATATTACTGACTTATCAGCCACGCAATCTGCAAGGATTTTACTACATCCGCTGAGTCTATTCTCCTATGGGTAAATCATCTCCCACTTGCCCTAATTTGCAACAGTTCCCGTGCTCACAACAAGAAGACACTTCTCAACACTATGAACAAATACCTTCCCCTCCTCTTCTTCCTCTCATATTGCACGCCTACTCCCACCAGCCCTCGGTTTCCAGTAGCGCCTCTCCTCTCTTGAGACGCCTAAACCTCTTTAATACATTTCCATCTTACAGCCACAACATGGTGCGTATAGCAATCTGAAATGGTGCATTTTCCAGATAACGAGCTATGTGTTGTTACATCACAAAAAAATGAAAATTCTAAGACATCCTTGGACTAGTGTAATTACATATGATATTTTATTTCTACGATCAACCTAAATATATCACATCTAATGTACGCAACGTGTGCCTATCACCAACAATTTAAGCTCATCCCATCAGCAATTGTTCTTCAATCCCTCATCTTGTTCAATTATTGAGTCAAACCATGAAAATTTTAGCTTGCCTGATTTGAATATAGTCCCCTTCCAATAGGCAGTGCAACATTCGTCTTATGAATAATATTGACCTGCTGTCTTGTCCAATATGCAAGAACCAGAAAATTCCAGGACAAGTCTGATAAAGTGTTATTACATAAGAGTAAGGGTGACAGACCTGCCAGCCCAACTTAACCCATGAATTATAGGGTTTGGATATCATTTATTATGTTGAAGGTAAAAAAATAACATGATACATGCATGACCCATTGTGGATCGTGTCACGTGGTGTACCATAAGAGCTCACTCATTTGACTAATAGACAACACATCTAATTCTTAATAGACTAAGAGAATAATAGGCGTGTCATGCACATCAATGAAATTATTGACTCTACATTTACAAGTATTAGTAGTGTGACTTTTGATTCTCATAAATTGTCTACCCATCATGGTTACTTTTATTTAGCCACTTAACTTAGCATACCATTTGCACTGCACATGTTATAAAAGTTAAACTGTTGCCTGTGTAATACACGAATCAAGTGCAAATTATGATTTTGACATGTTTAGTAAACATGTTCCGAACTTCTGGTTAAGCTAACTTTGGTTTGTGTCACGAATGATATAACATGAACGTGACCTACTAACCTAACTTGCCACCTCTCATTTTATACTAACCAAAATAGGTGAAAAGAACATGGAAACTGATAATTATTGAGTGCATTTACCTGGTTGAACCCAGCTCTAAATGCTTCCATCTGTCGCATAATACCAGTTTTGATGATTGCATCAACCACCAGTGTAACATACTCTTCCAAATTGTCAAGATCAACCTATAAGAAAATATAATGAAAAATTCGTGAAGATATCACCAAGAATACAAAGATGTGAACCACAACTTTTAATAATTACCATTATATTTTCCCCGCCTTCCTTAAGAACATATTCAGGATAACCCGGAAGAGTAAAATCTAAGCATAGATCTCTAACTGAGGCGCCTCGGAAATGTAAATCAGCGATTGACTTTTGATTGTTCTCAGGATTTGAATCTACAAATTGTTTGCGGTGAACAAGGGCTTGCATTTCTTGTAATATCTTTCCAAACTCAGCATCAAATAAGAGGATGTCATGCAATTCAAGCTCCTATTTCAATGTGATTTTGCATTGTTATAGATATAACCAAACTTATGGTCAATCTGAACGTAAATAAAAATGAAGAAAGATTAAACTTCACTTACTTGACCAAGCACAAGTTTGAAAAATGCCGTTGAAAGTGGCAAGTCCAGGAGTCGTCCATCTTGTAGAGCTTTTGCCATTGCCCTGCCAACTAGACGGAAATACTCAATAACCTTCGTAAACTGGCTATCATCAGTAGTAACTACACTAGGAGGCCAAGGGCGAGGGAATAAACCGAGAGGTGCTTGTACAATATCTCTTCTTCCAGCAGGTAAATTAATGTCTACTTTCTTTGCCTCTGAACCATTACCATACTTTCCATCATCTGTTTCAACTCCATCAATTTGCATAGTGGAACTTTCTGATGAAGAATTCGACCTCCATAAACCTAATTCGACTTTTTGCAAGTCACGACTTAAAAGGGTATAAAACTCTAATGTTGGACCCAGTCCAGTTCCAACTTCACCAAAATATTCTACTTCAAGTACAGATTTTTGACTAGAATACATCTCCATGACCTTTACAGCAGAGTCCAAGATTCGATTTCTAGATACACGAACCTTTTGTCTTTGCAGTCTGCCAACACGGACCTCTCTTTCACTAGCTGAGTTCTGATTTTCAGAATTCTGCTGCTGCTGAAGTCGATGCAGTGCTCGAGATAGACCAAAAGCTGTTGAATAGAAATACTGCCTCCTGGTTTCAAATGGAAAAAGGAAAGGACATGCCTTCGTCAACTGATAACACCATGAAGGAAGACTACCACTACACAAAGCGAGAGCATCCTGAATTTGCCGAGCAAGCTTTGGAGTTATCTTTCTATTCACAAACTCTTCTGGTTGAACTTTTGAACCAATTATATACAGTGTATCAAGACTAGAACTCTTCCCTTCTGCAAAATCATCAATTATTGCCTCAGTTCTGAGACGAGTTGACAATTGATTTAGACTGTCCAAGACACGCATTAATGCTAATATATTGTATGTAGGATTTGATCGTTCGAGATCACAAGGAAGCTCCCCCTGCAAGATACTATCAAGAAGTGAAATTCCTTGACACTTAATGCTGTTGACAGAATCAGAAGCAGGAACAGGTTTTGAAGATTTTGAAGAATTTGAACATCCTTGAGAAGCCTTATCAGCCTGTCCATCAGCCTTCTGATATGTTATGGTAAAAATATCACTCCAGAAGCTATTGGCATCACCAGTGAAGTCAGATCCACTGAATTTATCATCATCCTCCTCATCAAGAATAAGATGGCGTTGGAAGGCTTGATAAATTGTGAAGTTCTTGCTAAGATGCTTTCCCCCTGCTGTGAATATCAGTTTGTTTTGGCTGTCACTTGAACTGCTACCAGAGGCAAGTCCACGATAATCTCTCCCGTCTCTTATACCTCTACCACCTATAGAAGCAAGCCCAGCCATTGCAGCAGCAGCAAATGACATTGCACCTCTTGAACCAAAAGTGCTTCCTTTTTGGAAGTCTGAAGACTCTGTGGCTCTATCTATGCCAGACCTATCACTCAAATTAGATGTCACATTTTCCTGATTATCAGTTGCTGGACAGTCATCAACACCTCCATCAGTTGAATCTCCTAACTTGACGTCATGTACCTTCTCTGGTACACAAAGAGGGAGAGAGTCATCTCTGAGCACCTGCATCAGTAACAATTCTAAGCATCTGTAATACTTCAGTTAAATATAAATACGACGAGACATGTAGGTCAGATAGAACTCAACAATACATTTCTATATTTGTGACAAGTCGTTCTTTATGGATGATTTCACAATGTTAATACTATATTTGCTAAATCAATAGATTTACAACCAATAGAAAAAAATGCTATATGCTCTTCACGAGTAAAAAATGAGATGAAAAGTTCCAGAACCACCTCCTCATGATCATCATCCTCATCAGATATGTCATCATCCACAATCATAAGTGTGTCATCAATCTCAACAGGAGACATGTCCAACTCTTCGTCCTGCAAAAAAAAAATAATAAATTGGTAGCTCAAAGATCTAAGAAAGAGAATAAACAACTATAATCACATAACAGCTGTAAACCAAGCATAAAAGTAAAAGGTAAACATCAAATGAAAAATGATATCTGAGAAGCAATCATTTAACAATGTAATAAAAAGTTGCTCTCTTGAAGACCCTGGGTACACTTGGTTAATACTTTCACATAAAAGTAATTGTAATGCAAATAAAGAACTAAAGCACTCTGCAACGTGCAAAAGTAATGCTTCCAACATAAAGGCAAAGTTCATATATATACACCTCCACCCCCCCCCCCCCCCCACACACACACACACAACAAAAAGCTAGATATATAAACGATGTGAAAGTAAAAATATTAACATGACCCGTTATAACATTTATAGTTCATAACACCATAAAGCCAAAATAATAAATTTGATGCAACTTTGAGTGTAATACTTCTCCATACGGGAAGTGTTAGCTGCAAATAAAAAGACTCATTTTTCTAAGCATGCAAGAAGATAGCACTTAAGTAGTGTTGTCTACCCGTGCACAAGCAATCTACTTCTGTCTGGATACAATGGTAAGAGAATTGCTTGTTCATGCTATAAGAGGAGAGGATCATGAAAGTACCAAAGTGTTTCATGTCTATGCATCTGTAATCTGCATCAATTTGCATGCAATTGTAAGAGGTTTGCTTGCTATGAGAGAGAGAGAGTGAGAGAGAGACGCAAGTAGCCAAGTGTAGCTAGCTCATATACACTAAATTACTTTAGCCAACATGTAGAGTAAAAACACATGTGCGTGCATAAGGCCACTGAAACATCAAATGTTGCTTGGTATATAAAGTATCTACGGGAAGAAAAACAAAGAAGCTGTTGGAAGGAAAGATAGAATTAGTAAAGTTGGAGAGAAAGCCTCTAGGTTATAGCCGCGCTTCCACAAAATTGTTTGCTTTGACATCATTGAGCTATAAAATTAAAGAAAGCAATCAAAGTCATTGAAATCAAGCATAGACATGTCCCACTATGAGATCTATAGTTGCATCACGCAACCCCATTTGGAATCGTGTTAAAACTTGTTCCAACCATTTGACTTGAGAAACTCTCCACTACAGTGAATCTAGATCTAATCCAACGTATCAGCTTTCCCAAAACACGAACTTGAGAAAGACCTCGTCCCCATAGAGAAGGGTGACATAGACATTCTCAATTTTGACTCTCTTGTGAGCTGTGGAACTAAATTCTATCATCGACAATGCCATCTCCAACAATGATAAGTCATCTCCCACCATTTAGAAACATGAGGGAAAGGGACTGAAAATTGCTTGTGCAGCACAATTGAAGGCTAGTGTCAAGGAGGGCAATGACTCTCTTTCTTGCATGAGGGAAATTATACAACAACGAGCAAATCATAAGGCAACAAGCGAGCTGCAAAGCAGTCGCATTCAGGAATTAGCAATACATGTAGAGCTTGCATGACTATAGGGAACCGGATAGATTACTGACTGCAATAATCAGCTAACATCGAGGATCCAACAATGAAGATAACGGTTCCTACTTTTTATGTTTTTTGAAATAGAGATAAAGAAATAAAGAGAAAAGGGCTCTACTAGTGGCATCTCGTCAACAAATTTACCTACGATGGTGATGATGACAGTTAGAGAGTATCACGGGGAAGGGGGTTGCAAGAAACGCAATATATACCATGTTGGAAGCAAAGTAAGTACTTAAATATCAATTATCAAGTGACATAAAGTACTATTACATAGAATCTCGCTCACACAAGGCTCGGAAAAATAAGTGATGGTGTTAAACTTGTGATAACAGCTCATTCTAACATATACAACTCTTAACAAAAAAAATTAAGAAATGGAAATGGTAGGATATCAAGGACATATCTATGCAAACAATTACAAACTAATCATATTTCACACCAATGTTCTTATACAACCATGTGGCAAATCCTCATAACCTTAACTTGTGTTTTTTAAAAAAATTTAATGTTTGTGCTTTCATTTTCTTTGACTCTAATGCCTCTCTATGTTTCTTATGGTTTCCATAGACCTATATGACTAACTTGTCAGTTGTGCAAGAATTACACTAACAATTTTACACTTCTAGCTATGTAATCATGCAATCCAATTTGGTAAATATATGCTTGGTGCTCATAACTTTTGGATTGTACAATATGCTTTTGGATTTTTTGCATCTAAAAACACCTTAGTACATTGATGTAGAAACAATAAAAAAATACGAGGTGGACTCCCTAAGTTTTACCTAAAGAAAGATCAATGAAATAAAAGAATTATTCATCAAATATTGTCTTGTGTCATACCAATTTATATGTTGGAATGTTATGACAAGCAACTACAATTGGATAATCAAAATATGGCTCTCTTCTCTAAATAAAAATTACCCTGTCTTGTCAACCTCTTTGGTTCCCCCCATCCACCTCTTAGTTTAAATTCTTTATCATCTCATGTATCATGCACTCTTCTTTATCCCATCTATCCACTTGTCCAATCACATCTACCTTGGGTAGGCAGCTTCTTATTTGTTCACACATTGAAAGACAAAAGATGCATGATGTGCAAGACAAAGGGTTCATTCACAAGATATCAAGACAATTTCATTTAATACACAAATTTAATCAATCTTAATCTAGTACATAAACTTGCATAAACGTTTCAATTAAGTCAGTCAATTAAAACAATTTAATGAAATAATTATGCCTCTGCTAAGGACTGAAAGTAATGTCACGCCATACAACAAAAAAGCATAGCTTAAGTTTCCGTTCTCTTTCTTCTATTTGATCTTATCCTTGTCCCCTTCTTTTTTTATACACTCTCACCCGCATCACTAACTGAAAGAGAGATTAGAAACCTCTTGAGGAGCTTTTCCTCCCTTTCACTTAGTAATCTTTTCAATGAGGAAGGAGATAAGAGAGCTTGAGAAAAAGAGGAGAGGAGCTAGAAGGGCATACGGATGGTGGAAGAGCTTGCAAAATGTAGGATGAGGAGGTCAAAAGAAAAAAAATAGAGGAACAAAAGAAGTTTTGAGAAATTAGAGGATGAAGAAAAACGTTGGAGAAAAAGAAGAATATGAGGTTCAATTGCAGTTAATTTGCCTACATAAAAAAATTGCAACGAGAATTTCTATGATCAACAAAAAGAACCTTTTCATCAAGACAAGAATTTGAGAACTAAATCAACTGCTCCCCATACTAGAATAGTCCAAATTGGTTTATACTGTTATGAAATAACAAATAGATTCTGTGATGTCAATATGAAGGAAATAGCACCAATAACCATATATGCAACGCGAACACATATGGCGGCTAGGTCATGTATGATGTATGCCATCAGCCACATAAGCATTCCGTTAGACATTTTAATGGGTTGACTTCATCGTTACACTTAATACAAGTTCAAATATCTATTGCACTAAAAAATAGTTTGTGCCAAATTGATATTGTTGAGTGTAAAGAGTAAATTCAAATTTTCCAAAGTAAAGCTACAGTGTTCCTTATAAGCTACTAACCCTACCAGGTTAGTGGATCCGGGTCTAGCTAATAACCTAGTTTCTAACACTCGCCCTCAAGAAGGAGAGTGAATATCAGTCATGCCCAGCTTGTTACATAAAAAGGAAAATTTTGACAATCCTAGAGATTTAGTAAAAATATCTGCTAGCTCATCTTCAGATTTGATGTGAGAAAAATGTATAGGCTTGGCGGAAACAGCATCACGAATGAAGTGACAGTCAACTTCAATATGCTTTGTTCTTTCATAGAAGACTGAGTTATTTGCAATAAAGATCGCAGCCTGATTATCACAATACATAGGCATTGGCTCCTCAAGTTTAATTCCAAGATCAAGTAATAAATTCCTGAGCCACATTAGTTCACAGGCAGTATGGGCCATAGCTCTATATTCGGCTACACAGCTGAATCTAGAGACAACATTCTGTTTCTTGCTCTTCTAGGTAACTAAATTGCCCCCAACATAGGTACAGTACCTAGTTATGGACCGCCTATCATCCCATCGTCTGCATAATCAGCATCAGCATAAGCGTCAATTCTAGTATGCCCATTCTTCTTATACAAAAGGCCCTTTCCTGGTGCGTTCTTAATGTATTGGAGTATATGCATTACAGCTTCCCAATGCACCTTCCTTGGCTTTTCCATGAATTTGCTAACCACTCCAACACTATGAGAAATATCAGATCTTGTGACAGTCAAGTAGATCAGTTTTCCAATAAATCGACAATAACATGTGGAGTCAACTAAGTCAGAATCCATCTCACTTGAATACTTTTGATTTTGTATTGAGGGGGTTTCAACAGGTTTGCACTCACTCATTCCAGTTTCAGCGAGTAGATCAATAGCATATTTCCTTTGTGAGAGATACATATGTGATTCTTTATAGGCAAACTCAATGCCCGGGAAGTATTTGGGTTTGCCCATATCTTTAAGCGCAAATTGAGAATGTAGATAAGCCTTCGACTCGAGAATAGCAATAGAGTCACTATCAGTTAAAAGTATGTCATCCACATATACCGCAAGAATTACCAGGCCCTTATCAGTGTCACGGATGAAGATAGAATGATCAGCCTTACATCCTCGGAACCCAATAATGGAGATGATATGAGAGAATTTATGGAACCAAGCCCCCGGACTTTGTTTCAATCCATAGATAGCCTTATGCAGCTTGCACACCAACTCCCCCTGAGCAACATACCTAGGAAGTTGCTCCATATAAACGAAACGCATTACGGACGTCCATCTGGTGAAGATGCCAACCAAGGTTGAGCACCAAGGAAAGGAGAACCCGCACAGAATTGAGACGAGCAACAGGAGAAAAAGCCTCAAAGTAATCAAGACCAAAAGTCTGAGTAAAGCCCTTAGCCACAAGGCGAGCCTTATAATGATCGATCGAGCCATCTGGTGCATGTTTAATTGTATAAACCCACTTACAAGCAACGGGGTGAACCCCAGGAAGGGGGGATACCAAGGAACAAGTATACCGAAAACGAAGCACATCCATCTCAGCCGCCATAGCATCACACTACTAAGGAACAAGCCGCGCCTCCTCATAAGAGCAAGAGATGACAATGGAGGAGAGGCCAGCTAGAAAAACTCGATGCACAGGAGAGAACCGATGATAGGAAACATAATTACCAAGAGGATACGAAGAGGTGCGTCGTTTACCTTTCCGCAAGGCAATGGGAAGATCCAAGTCATTAGGGGGTGAACTAACAAGCAAGGGCGATGAGCCAGATGGGGGGGGGGGGGGGGAGGACGCACATGTCTGTTGTATACCTGCAAGGGCAGAGCTGGTGAAGAAACAGAAGGAGTAAGAGGTAGGGAACCCAGAGCAGGAAGAGGGATGTCAGGCCGGTGTTCCTTGTGATCAGGGCCGGTGAAGTAGGGAGAAGACTCATGAAAAGAAATATCAGCACAGACGATCACCGAGTAACAAGGTCATGACACCGGTAGCCCTTTTGAGTGCAGCAATAACCTAAGAAAACACGTCGAGACGCGCGGGGGCTGTAGTTTGTCACGATGGTCAGTATGAATATGAGCATAGCATACGCACCCAAAGACCCAAGGAACAAGAGAAAAAGCGGAAAGGGTAGGAAAGAGAACAAAAAAGGGGGACTTGCCCTGATGTAATTGCATCGGTACTCAATTAATAAGGAAGTTGACCATCATAACAGCATCACCCCAGAAGTGATGTGGGACATGCATGTGGACGCTATACTGCTGAAGTTAGAAACAAGAGCCACTCACAAATCCAACATTGCACCATAAGCAGCAAGCATGCGAGAGGGAAAAGAAGCTAGATCCGTGAGCCACAAGAAAAAAAAACAAATATCAGACATGTGGCGGCACCATAAGTATGCACTGTTGAAGCAAGACGCGCCAGAAGAGCCAAAACCAATAACTGTCGATGCGCAAAGATGTTGCAGATAGGTAGAGAGGGAACAGAGATACCGATCTTGAGGCGGAAGCCATACGGGAAGAAAAGGGCGCTCGAGAGAAGAGACGGAAGCCAAGCGTAAATCCGGATGAAGAAGCATGGCAGAAGGATTTGTCCGGCGTCACCGGGCAAGAAATGATTTCGCCACCAGAGCCAATGAATGCCGCCAAATACGACTGGCTGGGGTCGCTCCGAGAGGAGAAGCGAAGTCGGCCGCCATCCGGACAAAGCCACGCCAGAAACTGACGGCGATTCGAATGTCGCCACGGATAGAGAGACAGCGCGCTATGATACAATGATGAGTGTAAAAGAGTAAATTCGTATTTTCCAAAGTAAGGGTACAGTGTTCCTTATAAGCTACTAACCCGTCAATAACCTAGTTTCTAACAGATATGATAGTATGATAGTTCATGTATCGTTTGTGCAATTAACTTAAAAGCTATTTCAAGCATTTTTTATCAGTTCAGTTTAGTAAATCAGATGTCTAGTTATTGACGATTTGCGATCTGGATTCTGGACAATACAAAAAATTGGGCCGTGATGCACAAATGGGAACACATCATTCAGATTCTTACTGCTCGCCAAACTGGAGAAATCCCATTGATCGTGCGCTATTGATTAACCAACAGGTTTAATTATGTCAACATCAACGTAATTGTATCACTAATGTTGATAACTGCAGCTCCCTTCAAAAAATAACTTAATAATTGCAATAATATTCTAAAACTAAACTTTTATACCTAAAAGGTCTTTCTTTGCAAAGAATAAAAATTAGTGCATGTGTAAGTTTTTATATTGCCGCATGAGGATTAAATGAAGGCAATGAACCATCAATAATTTCATTTAATATCATAATAACCACCGTAATTTGAAATGATTTACAACATTATAATCTATAATTCACTTAATGCTAAGTTATTTACCTCATTACAAGCTTCATAATAATCTATAACTCATACTCACTATCTGCACACACCAATTTTCCTTAAATTCCTTACATAAGACCAACAGATAAAATTTAAGCCCAAACACATTTAGAAAATATAATATTAACTCCTAAGAGATTAGGATTCAAAATTAATAAACAATATGCCCGCCAGAGGAATAACAGGATGAATAATAACGAATAACATTTTTGGAACTAACAGTATCTAAATAGATATGCATCGCTGCAGTAGCAGCGTAATGCAACAAATTGGAAGTACGGTCAATAACTTCAGCAGAGAATAGTCGAAAAATGAAAGAATGTCACAACATTTTA
Source organism: Costus lasius (assembly GCA_027563935.2). Lineage (NCBI taxonomy): Eukaryota > Viridiplantae > Streptophyta > Magnoliopsida > Zingiberales > Costaceae > Costus > Costus lasius. The sequence goes on along the minus strand of CM050451.1, from coordinate 116,943,259 downwards.
ACAAGCACAGGAAAGCAGATTTACTGGTTTCGTAGGACAATAGGAGAATTTTTATGGTTTTTCCTCCTTTTTTGCCAATAAAATCCATAGTATTTGACTAGTTCGCTGTCTAAAAGGTTTTGAAAGTTTATTAGTCAGTCGTGCATAACTCATTACTGGCCAGATAAACTTAAATTTCGGCTAGTCATTTAGAAATTATATGCTAGTAAACAGTAATTTCAAAGCTCTTAGGGTCCGAGGCCACCAAATTAATAAATCTATAGTGGTAAAATATGATGTGATAGCATGAACCAACCTCGGAGCTAGACTCGCCATGCGCAGTCTTTCTGTCTGCTTCCTTATCAGAAGCAGCTCTTCTACGGGTGGCATTTCTTGTTTGTGGTCCTCGTACTTCATCAGCATTACATTTCAGCACAGCTTTACCTTTCCCTTTAGAAGAGTTTGCACTCACATCTGAAATATCTTTTTTAGCTGGAACACCAATAGTGACTGATGATCTTGACCTAGTTGAAGGGCGGTTTCCAGGCGTTGCCGGTGGCGCTGCTGCAGCAGCAGCTCCAGAATCAGAATTGCCTGCTGATGAAGATGACTTCTGCGATGACTCACTTCTCTGAACTCTTGGCCAAAGAAATTCTTCAACAGCAGCGAGAGTTGCAAGTGGATCTATAAGTACAACATTTGATGAATAATCCCGAAGAGATTTTTCACCTTGGGCACGGCATAAACGCAGCTTAAAAGGCTGACATAATGCCCCAAGACCTGATGATAGACGTCCACTTCCACTACTGGATCTAGACAAATGGCTTATCAGAACTGGAAAATGATCTAAAGAAGATAACGCATTTTGAAGCTTCTGAACCAAAAAACTCATGGGGGTTCCAATCCCATCCTTCAATTCCACAGGAAGTGCAGTCGCAACAAATGATTTGTACCTTCGGAGAGCTTGCTGACGAAGCTTTGGCAAATTAGCTTCAGAGATTTTCTCCTTGCCAAATGTACCACAAGTTAAATAGTCTAACAATGCCAGAACAACTCCACTACCAATAAATTCAAAAGTGGATACACCACCATCCTTGCAAAGTTCATCCAGTATCTGTTCTATCACTTCAACTATTTGCTCCTCACTACTAGCAGAAATATCAAATGAGCAAACAGCAGAGGCTTTAGATTTACCTTTGTTTTTTTTCCTTGCATTTTCAAAAATGAAATTTAATTTTGAGCAAAGATTTTTCAATCTAAGGAGATCTTCTGTAAGACCAGCTTCACTTGCACCTGAATCTGATGGAAAGTATTTATCTTTGAAAGCCCTGGCAAGGGAACTGACAGTAGCTCGAAGACTAGAATTGTTATTTGGAACTTCACCTAACGTTGGAGGCGAAACAGAAATTTCGGTTGAAGATCCTTTTGAATCATCAAGTGAAGCATTTTCTGTGTTCAAGCTACCACTACGCCGCCGATTACGCCGTGCACGCCATGATACTCCAGGTAAAAGGTCACCGTCCTTTTCAGAGATGGGTGGCAAAGAAGGGACTGGATTCGAAGAATCTGAGGATATTAGTGCATCAACTGCATGAACAACCCCTTCTCTCACAAACATCTTGGAAAATGTTCCAGGGAGCTTTTCCATAAGAATGTCTGCTATCTGGAGAGCAGGAATCAAGAGTTGTGGGTCCTTCCATGCTAAAATTACAGCTAAGAAACTGGAATCAACGGAAAGCCACTAGTTATGACTTGAAAATTAGAAAAATATGTTAAAGCTAGTTAATGTCAGTAGTCAGAGGCCATGATCAAAGTGCACTTCGGGGACAGTAGTACCTGGATATGTTTGCAGCACTAAGCAAGGATTGGATCATTTCCGGTGAACTGAAATACATCAACTTTCCAATAATAGACAAACATTTATGACGAACAGGACCGCTAATGCTGGAAGAATATACCTATTGAAAAGAGTGGTTGTCAGGACAAAATTTGCATCAAAAAGATGTCAAACACTCAAACACTTCTATACCACAGAACCTGTATTAAAACAGGAAGTAGGTCCGATCCAAATTGCTGTAGGAGTTCAGGTTGATCTTGCAATAATTTTCCAAGAGCTGATACTTCATTTGCTGTAACATCGGCTTCATCATGCTTGCCAGAAATGCTAGCAGAACTTTTAGCAGATGATCCTTTCACAAGAATGTTAGAGGGCATCGGAAAAGATATTGTTCCTAGAGGCATGGAAGGAAGAAGCTCATCCACAAGGTTCACTATTGCATAAACCTAAAAGACATAACTGAATTAGTTTGATACCCAAATCTCTAGAAGGGGAACCTTAGATTTGCACAAAAGATAACAGAAGGTTATGTTACATTTTATTCGTAAACAAAACATACGACTACCATGTGTTAGGCATGACAGGACACAAAAATAAAGTAGCATGCTAGTTACAAATAAATGTGTTTGATATTATTCTGTCAATCATCTAAAAACTCACAGAAGGGAAAAGCACACAATAGCTTGGTTTACGTCAATCATCTAAAACCTCATATAAGGATAAAAGCACATAATACCTTTGTTCTTTAATTCCTGGATTCAACTTGCATTACTTATTCAGTGAAAAGCAAAGGTACTTTTTATGGGTGCAAAACCACCAAATACACTTTTGCATATAAAATATGTATTTGAGTATCCAATCGCTAAGACTATGAAGAGATTGCTAGATAAATTAGAAAAATAAATATTTTTCCAAAAAATTACTCATCCAGTAACAGGTTCAATCACTATTCATTTCAGATCTTTCTCATACACTTCCAAATGCCAGCCTGATCTCACAACAATCAAGTTGAGAACTTGGAACAAAAAAAGTTAGGAGTTAACTTCAAAGACCAGAGGGTATATGCAGCTGGTTGGACTTTAATGTAAACAAAAAGATATATGATATATCAACCACTGTTCGAAAAGCCGGTCCGGTACTGGCCGGCACAGCCCGTTTGTACCGATCCGGCGAGGGACTGGCACCAGACACAACTTCGGAGCACGGACGGCGGCGAGGCAACAGCAGGTGGCAGCTAGCATAATTCGGCTGCCGGCATTCGAAGTTTCCGTTCCCACTGAAAGCTTCAAACGAAGCTTCCGTCGCCACGAAGCTTTCTCCGCTTGTTTGAACGAAGCTTCCAGCGGCGACGGAAGCTTCCTCTGCCACTGCTCTTCCGCTCCCGCCCGGTTCTCCCATGGCTCGCCGGACCGAGCCACCGGACCAAAACTTCGAACCTTATTATCAACTATATTTTTTGAGATTAAATGTCGATAAATGTTAATGCTAGTTGCAACTTCAACATTGAATAAAGTATAAAAACAATTGTATGGTACCTAGGAAAATAATTTCCTTAAGAAATGTAGGACAACAATTAAGAAAATGACTTCTATAAAAAGAGAAAAGAAAAATCAGATCCTAATCTCATCTCTGTTACTTTTGATGTGCAGTCCAGGTAAATTTAGTATACAAGGATAAAGAAAGAAAATGACTTCTTTAAAAAAAATAAATGAGAGCATAAGTTCTTCTTTGATCTTTCCTTGGTGTAGTGTAAGAACTGAATCGTACAAGGGCCAAAACAAACTTGTTCTAAATACCATTGACTACAATTCACTGATAAAAATGTTCAACAGCAGACAGGATGAAATATACTTTCGTTGAATAATCACACCTTAGCATGTGGAAGTGTTTATTTATCTATTGATGATCCCGTCATATATATGTTAGTTTTACATTAGTTTTCACTGTCATCCTAAATCAATCTTATAGTTGTACTTATGTTCTATTTTGATTTCAATGTCATGCTTGTTTACCACTTTAAAGATGCTTTATGCCATTAGGAGTCGTGCAAAGAGTCTTAGTCGAGTTTCAAAACAAAATTTTTGAGTCACTAATACTATGTTTTCTTCAAGGGAAGGAAAAATAGAGGGGAAGAAAACATTTAAGGGAAGGAAAACATGAGGGGAGGAAAAAGCGAGGATGGCTATGCTTCCTTCAAGGGAGCGCGGAGCGGGCTCAGCAGAAAGCGAAGCAGCAAGAAATGAGGCAAGAGGTGGGACGAGCTCAGCGGGAGGCGGTGCTGTGGGAATCGAGACAAGCTCGGCGGAGGTAGACCAGCAGGAGGCGAGGCGAGAGGCGGGGCGAACTCGTCAAGAGGCAGGAGGTTGCGCGAGCTCGATGGGGGGTAGGGCAGCGGGAGCTAAGGCGAGAGGCGGGGCAAGAGGCGGGACGAACTCGACAAGAGGCAAGGTGAGAGAGAAGATGGAGAACGCAAGAAGAGTTAGGAGAAAGGGTAGAAGGAGAAGACATGCGAGAAAAAATAAAGGGTGGAAAAAGATTGGATTTTTCCTCCCACTTTTCCATTCAAACTTTTCCATCCGATCAAGGAAACAGCAAAAAACTCTTTTTTCTTTCCTTTCCCTCTAGTGTTCGTTTCACGGAAATACTATGTAAGACATTGTTTCCTTGCGTGGAAAACTGGAAAGAAAGAAACAAATTTCCTTCCACTTTTCCGCCGCTTCTCTCTCACCCTTCCCTGCCAAGCCCCGCCCCTTCTCCCTCTCCCTTCCCTATTGAAACCACACCTACCCCGGGTAGGTGCGGCCCTGCCCCTTCTCCCTCTCCCAGCCGAACTACACCTCCCCGGGCAAGTTACCCTGTCCTTCTCCCTCCCGATAGGTGGCCCACCACCACTGTCCATCCTCCATTGACAACCCCCCGCTCCTCCTCCAATTCCCCACGGGCCACTATCCCCCCTCCCGTGTGCCCCTTCTCCCTCTCCCTTCCCTGCTAAAACCCCGCTCCCCCGAGGTGCTGCCCCGCCCCTTCTCCCTCCCAGGTGGCTTGTAGCAAACACATCCTCCTCTCCACCAGTGTTATAGCGTATCGCAGAAAATAGCGGAAAGCTAAAAATCCGCAATATGATATAGCGGATTGCGTTGCGGGCAAATAGCGGAAGCCACATAACGTTTAAAATATATATTATACACATAAAAAATTAAGTATAAGGTTTGAAATATATGTTATATACCTAATAAATTAAGCTGCATAAAAATAAAATAAATTATATAAAGAAAGATCACATAGTACCAACACAATTCAAGTCATAATTTTAATTTCTAAAATTTAAAAATATTATAATATGGTCTTATCCGCTATAACGGTGCTATAGCATTTCATAGCGGATTGCTCAAAAACCGCTATGGAAAAACGCTATAGCGCTGATATTGCGGCTATTTAATAGCACTGCTCTCCACCCTCGCAAAAGCCTTCCGTTGAGGACACCCCCCGCCACTACTCCCCCTCCCGTGTGCTCCTTCTCCCTCTCCCTTCTCTGCTGAAACCCCCCTGCGCCGGTGCTGCCCCCTCCCCTTCTCCCTCCTAGGTGGCATGTAGCGAACCCATCCTCCTCTCCACCAACGCAAAAGCCTCCAGCAGCAAATGTCACGCGATAATTTTTCTTTCTTTCCTTCCTCATATTTTTACTTCCCTCAAAGGAAACAATGTAAGATTCTCCAACAAAAGAAAAAAATAGCATACCATGAACATGGGACATCGCAAATTATCAGTTATTAGTTTGACAGAGCATTTTTTTGTTATGTCTTTAAATGTGCGATAAATTGTAATTAATATTAGCACCTTAGTATAATACAAGGTTTTGAAAACTAGTTATACCACCAATACGGCAGCCAATTTGAGATCAGTTCAGTACCCATACGTGTAGTGTCATTATGTCTAGTACCGTTGTAGCATAGTATGAGGCAAAACTAGTACACTAATCCATGTTATAATATATAAATAATTCTCCTATGTTCTCACATTTATGTTGATGGTCTATTTATGATCCCATTTGATTTCCTTGTATACCAAAGATATTATTTTTATAATTATTGTCCTAAATAGTACCATTAACATTGTAAGTATATATTTAGCTATAAACACGATGCATTATGTTGTATGATTGTATTACATATTGTTGGTATTAATATGTAGCTTTTCATGATTGTGGACTAACATTCGTGCCAATATTGTTGTGATTGATTCGAAAAAGAAATGTATAATTGTTGCACATGACATTATTGAGAATCTAGTGCCACTGTGTAACAAATACAAGCACATGGTGTGTGTATATATAAGTATTGCTTGTTCTATGGATACAGTTGATATAATAAGATGTGATTATGGATTAATATAGTTTGATTGCATAAGTAATCATTATTTCCTTATTGAATCATTTATTTGTTATAGTGTATTTGCCTATAAAGAATCTTAATCAATTATCCCAAACTGAAGCATGCATTTGTATATATATTTTGATATTTCCTAAAATAATTGTGATAAAATTGACATGTATTTTTGAGGGCATGTGATTGGTTGAATGTAATGTGATTATCATAGTTAATATGGATCCTCTCCTGTCGTTGCATGATGCCACATTTAAAGGTTTGAGGGTGATAAATATAATTGTAAATAGTTGAGTTTTTGATCTATATGGAACTTTTGAGTTCCACTGCACTGATCTCATTGTTTAAAACAAAACATCAGAAAGTAAGAAATATATTTCCATACTCAAGATTAGTCACCATTAACATAAAGAGGCAACATTGCATGAAATATAAATCTAAAATTATTAAAAGAAGTTAACTAGTAATATGAGCTCGAATAAAAAATATAGTATGGCAACAAAAATTCAGAAAATCTCTATCTGGAAAAACAAAAAACAGATTATCATAACTCGTCGTTGATTTGATTGCCAAAGGCTAAAGCACTTGAGTATGATACTCATGAAGAACAAGGCCATCATAATAGAAAAAAGACTATTAATACCAGTGATTGTTTAAACCACACTAGTTTGCATGCATGATTATGTCTAATATAGCATGTTTTGTAAACTCATTAACAAAGCATTCCATGAAATTATGTAAATAGTAAATCAAGACACCAGAAATTAGAAGGCAAAGACATCAGAAAGATCGGCACCTGCTCAGGTGGCCTAGTCGTAGCAGGCAAAACACAAGAACCGGAAACAAGGCCAGATGACAAAAGAATATCTTTAAGAGTACCACTAATTCCTAAAAGAAGAAGGGTTTTAGCTGCCAGAGGAGAACCACTCGCACAAGTTGAAAGAAGACGGATAAGTCCCTGAAATAAATAATAAAGACCAATAAGAATATCTCAAAAGGTTTACTTGTTAGTAATTCAGTATAACTAAGTAACTACCGTGTATGTGGAAGTACTAAGAGAGGCTTGTCCTCCTGAATTACTGAGAGATATCAGCCCAGCAGATTGTGCAACCAATCCATGATTACATAACTCATCTAACTTATCAGGACATGATGCAAATGCTTCAGCAATTCTTGTCAAGCAGACAGAAGCATGTTCTACAACCTTCCATTCAAGATGAAAATTAAAACGACATCAATAATAGGAAGAAAACTATTTAAAAGGAAATTAGCCCTTTGGATCCTGATGGTAAGGTAAGATATAGCGAAATTTACCTTTGGATCATGATAGTTGAGAAGGTTAGTCAACAGTGGAACTGCTTCCATGACAAAGTCAGCCGCATCAGATGGGAGTTTCTTACACATATTTGCTGCAGTGGATAGTGCTACTCTCTAGAAAGAGATACGGAAGGTTAGATGGTAAAAGAAGGAAAGACATCAATGAATAAGATTTAACTAGATGAATGATCTTCCATTACCTGAACTCCTGTAGAAAAGAAGTCAAGATAAGAAAGCACTGCCATGAGTGCACCAGCACGTAAGCATGCAGTTGGGTGTTCTTGTGATATCGTCTTGAGAGCTTGAAGGGACTACAAAATATACAACTGATTTAAATAAAAAGGTAAAACAATGCAAATCATTTGCTTGATGAGAAAACAGCTCATAATTTCTGTTGAGGGGTGCAGCCATATAGCTAATCAAAAGGAAAAGTATAGGCACATCTCGTGTATCTCATACCATGCGCACATTTTTGGAGATTTTAAATTGAAAATGGAATATTATAAATTACAGAATCAAGAGTAAAGCAAATTCAAGCTTTTTCGGAGCATGTTAGCTATGAAAATCAAAATAGCGCAATTTACAGCAGTAGGCGCTCAAAACGGAAGCCATGTATGATGTATTCAATCCATCATCTACTAACCACATGAATTTTGCAAGCAGACATTGAAAAACTAGATAGTAGGATGTATAACTGAATTGAATGAAATCAAACAACACAATATTTGGATTTTTTTTTTCAGGCTACAAGGATTTCATAACCAATCAGAAAACATATTATGCACAAAAGTACTAGGAGCCCTGCACACCTGTTCTGCCAAGTCCATGTACTCTATCGTGAGAAGGCGGGCGCAGAAGCAAGGAATGGCACCATACCGCACCACAGCTGAGCATGACGAGGGCAGGAAATCACATAAGTAGGTAAGGGCCCTGGCTGCAAGCAGCATGATGTCAGGATTGCTCTCGTGGTTGAGAAGTCCTACGAGGACTGGCACAAACGAGTCCACCGATAGCAATCCAAGAGAATCCTCTGTACCGATGACCAGCATCTCGCAAAGCTGGTTCAACGCCTCGAACTGTTTATCCTCCTCACCGTCAGCTCGTAGACCTGACAAAATCTTCTTCAACCGTCCGCTTTGTTGAGAAGAAGAAGAGGCCGACAAGGCCGAAGATGGGAGTAGATCATCTAGTCCAGCACCCAATTTTCTAAGAAGCCCCTGGAAGGCGCTGCTAGCTGACATCAGATTTTGATGAAGAAGGCCGAGACCTCCTTCACCATCGTTATCATCATCAGCTCCCCCACCGTCAAAGCTCAACCCTAAGATCCTTTCAGCATCCCTGTCTCTCTCTCTTGCCCTGGAGGCCCCCGATTCCTTCCCTCTGTCAGAAGCATCCTTGTCGCGGTCACCGGAGGACTGGTGACTCTTGCCAGAACTGCGGCGGCGACGTCCAACTGAATCTCCAGCAGAGGAATCCATTGGGACGGCAGCGGCGGCGGACGAGGAAGACGAGGGCGGAGACAGCTGAGGGTTCTGCGAGCGGCGGGAGCGCGTGGATAGTGCCGGAGGAGCCTGAGAGGGTGTAGAAAAACGGGAGATCTTGGCGGCACGGGCAGCGGGAGGGGACTGAGAAGAAGGCGCTGACGAGGAGGCCTCCGCCCGCTTCCGGCTGCGTGTTTCCATACAAAGAAGGGGAACCTCCCTCGCCTCAAGGCGGCGGCGGCGGCGTTCAAGATTCGGCCGAGTTCATGTCCGATCCGATGAAGAGGAAAGAAAAGGTCGGAACTTTACCCTAGGGGAGGGATCAGAATCGAGCAATCGATGGAGATCGGCGGAGATCTTGATGCACCGAGGTAGGTTTTCTGGAAGGGGGGTTCGTTCGAAGCGAAACAAAGGACTTCCAGGACCGAACGAGACCGAATCGTGAAGAGCTCGATGGGTCAGGATGGGAGAGGGGAGGGGATTAAAAAGCTCTCCAATGCCTCGCATCCGCTCGTTTTCACGGACGATCTCGATCTGGATCCCGGTATGACAAATTGGGCCGAGGCCCAGTTAACCTAACTCGTTAGCCATCAATATTATATACTGGTAAGTGTGATGCCGTTTTATTCTCGGGGCAGATCGAGGAGCGTATGGGCCATGCGGCAGTCCAAATCAACCACAAGGCCCGGACGCAAGCGGCGAGCGAAGCTTGCGACCGATTTCTCGGCGCTGACACAGACGTCGATCGCGGCAACCTCTACGGATCGCTCGATGACGCAGGGATCTTCGGCGCCGTTGAAGGCCTCTTCTCCGGCAGGATCGACGGGTGGACGCGCTGCAAAGGCAAGGTCGGCTGGCGACGACGGCTAGCAGAGAGATCCCTTCCAAACCAAGCGGTGTCTCCTCCCTTTTAACAATTCAGGCGGACGATGGGGAGGGACACAGAGGAGCAGAGCTCAGAGAAAGCGGCTTCTTCCGGCGTGAGGCAGAAACAGTCAAGAGGCGCGACTGTAAGTCGACGGCGAGCATCGCCGTCGACACGAGCGAGTGAGGACGAGGAGAGGGTTTTATGTAACTGATTAGAGGTTAATCAGAGAAATTTTCCCTTACCTGTGTTCTTCTCCGGCGACGACGTCTTCCCCTGATTTCCGGCGATCTTCTTCCCTGCTTCCATCTTCCTACGACGGCTTCTTCCGCGGCAAGGATTCCCGACAGCGGCGGCTGTGACGAAGGCTGAGGTTCGTCGACGACGAACCTGCCGCACGCCCTGAACTCCGTCCTTCCCCTCCGGCGGCGTAAGCGAAGCCGACGAACTCGCCTCGAGAAGACGACGCGGGTGAGTTTCGGATGCTCTCAGCGTTCGAAACGAGACGGTCAACGAGTCAAAATCGGCAGACGAAATCACAGCGAAATGAGAATTCGAATTCGGCATTCGGATTTCAAATTTTGCACATAGTCCGAGGCAAATTTGGGTGATGTGGGCGGACTCTTTGGGGTAGGCGTGACAGTGGTATCAGAGCGGTTTGTTTCAGGAAAATGGTTACACAGGGAGACCGCTTGAATCGAGTCGAGGAGGTGCTCGGCTTGACCGGAAATGGGGAACAAGGTGTTGTTCCAACTCTGGAGAACCTGCATCGAACCGTTGAGGGGCAACAGTTACAAATTGTCTCGCTCCAACGGACACTGGAGGGGCAAGTAGCAAGTGCGCAGGCGGTGCACCAACAAATGCAGGCGGACCTCGCTGTGCTGCGCCTAGCGCTGGCGCAAGCACAAGGTGGATCTTCTGGGGCCGGGACTTCAACGGAGCAAGCGGCTCCAAGGATTAAAGTCCAGATCCCCGAACCAGAGTCGTACGGAGGTGCCCGTACGTCTAAGGAGTTAGGCAACTTTGTTTGGGACATAGAACAATATTTCGTCGCCAATCATGTCCCAAACGGCGATCGGGTGCAGGTGTGCACCGCTTACCTCACCGACGACGCAAAGCTTTGGTGGCGCACTAAAGTCGATTCGGCACCAGAAGCTGCGCATTGGACTTGGGAGGTATTTCGGAACGAACTGCGGCGGCAGTTCCTCCCCGGGAACTCAGAGGATCAGGCGCGCGACGAGGTCGATAAGCTTCGACATACTGGATCAATCCAGGATTATGTCCGAGCCTACTCGACCCTTATGCTGCAGATCCCCGACATGTCGGAGGCGGACCGACGCCACACCTTCCTCCGACATCTTCAGCCGTGGGCCGAGGCGAAGGTCCGAAGGCACGCGCCCCAAGGTTAGAGGGAGGCTGCAGCGGTGGCTGAAGCCTTGGTGGATGTGCGGAGGACGACACCGAGGGAATCAAAATCCCCTCGGAAGCGCGGCTCTCCGGTGAGATTGAGAGCCCCGGATAGACGGAGACCCTCTCCCCAGCAAGAGAGAGGACAACCCGCACGTCCCAGGCCACGGCAGGAGCCTCCCCGACACAGGACCCTTGACTGCTTCCTTTGCAAAGGGTCCCACTTGATGAGGGACTCCCCAACACAGAAGCGACTCGCAGTGATCGCTGCACGAGAGTCAGCTGAGGACGATGATCCGTTGATACTCGGATCTATGACGATCGACGCGATCACGGCGGCAACCTCAAGTGGAGCGAGGTTGATCTTCGTCCCGATACGGATAAGTGGAGTAGAGGTGGAGGCGATGGTCGACACCGGCGCGACTCACCTCTTCGTATCGGAGCGAATGGCAGCGCGACTGGATCTACGCACTTCACCGACGGAGGAGCGGGTGAAGACTGTTAACACCGCGGAGCAGCGGATGGTCGGGATCTCCTACGACGCACCAGTGGAACTAGGTCATTGGAGCGGACGACACCACATCCGAGTGGCGAGGATGGACGACTTCGACGTCATCCTCGGCTATGAATTACTTCGGCAAGCTAAGGCGAGCGTGATGCCACACTTGGGAGGAGTCCAAGTGTTCCACGAGGACGCGGCTTGTTGGATCCCCAGCATCGAGTGAGGCAGCTTGCCGGCTTCGACTTTTGGAGCGCGAGGGGTGCTGAGAGCAACGGACTCTGCACGGATGCGAGTCAGCTCTATAGCCACTTCGACGGACGAGGTGGCACACATCGCGATAGTGGCAGCGAGGGCGACGTCCAAACTTGGTGGGGGAGTAATGTGATGCCGTTTTATTCTCGGGCCGGATCGAGGAGCGTATGGGCCATGCAGCAGTCCAAATCAACCACAAGGCCCGGACGCAAGCGGCGAGGGAAGCTCGCGACGGATTTCTCGGCGCTAACACATACGTCGATCGCGGCAACCTCTGCTGATCGCTCGATGACGCCGGGATCTTCGGTGTCGTTGAAGGCCTCTTCTCCGGCAGGATCGACGGGTGGACGCGCTGCAAAGGCAAGGTCGGCTGGCGACGACGGCTGGCAGATACGCTCGCAAGTGGCTTGATTTGGGAAGGCGGCTGGCGGAGAGATCCCTTCCAAACCAAGCGGTGTCTCCTCCCTTTTAACAATCCAGGCGGACGATGGGGAGGGACACAGAGGAGCAGAGCTCGGAGAAAGCGGCTTCTTCCGGCGTGAGGCAGAAACAATCGAGAGGCGCGACTGTAAGTCGACGGTGAGCATCGCCGTCGACACGAGCGAGTGAGGACGAGGAGAGGGTTTTATGTAACTGATTAGAGGTTAATCAGAGAAATTTCCCCTTACCTGTGTTCTTCTCCGGCGACGACGTCTTCCCCTGATTTCCGGCGATCTTCTTCCCTGCTTCCATCTTCCTACGGCGGCTTCTTCCGCGGCAAGGATTCCCGACAGCAGCGGCTGTGACGAAGGCTGAGGTTCGTCGACGACGAACCTGCCGCATGCCCTGAACTCCGTCCTTCCCCTCCGGCGGCGTAAGTGAAGCCGACAAACGCGGCTCGAGAAGACGACGCGAGTGAGTTTCAAACGCTCTCGGCATTCGAAACGAGGCGGTCAACGAGTCAAAATCGGCGGATGAAATCACAGCGAAACGAGAATTCGAATTCGGCATTCGGATTTCAAATTTTGCACACAGTCCGAGGGAAATTTGGGTGACGTGGGCGGACTCTTTGAGCTGGGCGTGATAGTAAGTATGATTTGTCAGGCAATCGAACCAGAACGTGATCCAAGTTGGAGGCTGGACTGAGACTGCATTTGATCCAACCCAGACCAAATGGATAAGAAAAATAAGAAAAACCAGCTTTGGGTCACTTAGCAATTCGCATGCCCATGCAATTAACCCCTTATATGCTACAGATTAAAGAAAAAAATTTGCAAAATCCTTAGGCAGGGTTATATATGAATATGAGCTGTACGTCTCTTTAAAATCATGAATCTTAGAATAAGGATTATATCTAGTTTAAAATTCATGTCCTAATAAACGAATGGCTCAGATATGCTGTCTAAAATTCATAGGCACAATATTTTTTCTCTATCTGATTACTAAATAGTATGTAATTATTATTTGAAATGGATAATCAACGATCAATCATGCACATTTTGTGCCCATTAATTTACAGCAATCTTAAATATTATATAATAATAAAATAAATTTATTTTATAGGTCAAATTCAAATGTAAATATACGAGTATCTTGATGCCTAATGCTTAACTAGAAATATAAATGAAATTATAATTTTATCTAAGTTCTTAAAAACTCATTTTTTTTAAAAAAAATATTAAATAAGTATGTGAAAATATTGTTAACATAGTTGTTTTCTAAAATAATATTAAAAAAACTCGGTTAAAACATTAATTTGATCAACTAATTTTTTCAATGCTTAATTGGTGTAAACCATATGTTATATATGCGAGGGGTACACAAAAGCATGCCCGAGACCAAATCTATATACGGCAATGCTACAATGATCCATAGAGGACTAAGATCCAATTTAGGATTATAGTATAGATGCTACTGGTGCATGCGTTATAAGATCAAAAACAGTACTGTATATTGTCAAAAATATTATGTATATATATATATAGATATTTTATTTATTTTAATATATGTTTATATATTTATATATTATTTTGTATGTTTTTATATGTTTTCATATATTTATATTTTTATATATTTTTATGTGTTTGTATATATTTATATATGTGTAGATATATTTTTTATTTATATTAATATATTTATATATGTTTATATATATATTTTTATTTATATATAAAATGACATTAAGTTTCAATGGTTAGGTGGTAGAAATAAACAGGAAGAAGATGGGGTTTGAACCGGTCAATTTTTTATGCTCGTAGGAGAAGAATATCCTGTATATAATATATTTTATATAAAATATTATTTATATATAAAACTATGATTAAACTAAATTGATTCAACTGATTTTTGTTTTCCTTGAATCAATTAAATTGATTCGGTTAAAAAAAACCGCTCATAGGTCTCCGGTCCACATTTCGCCTAGCACATTTTGGGCAAGTGTGCTAGATATTTCAAAATAGTTTCATCATGTTTGAAAATAGGTTCTCACCGTATGGTTGTCTTCTATTTTTTTTTCACTTAGATCATATAGTCGAGCATGCACACTTGTAAGTTTAACTATTATATCTTTTATAAAACAATGTGTTCTTGAACTCTTAATAATCTGAATGCTCCATTCAAAAGGAAGGCGGCCACATGTTTACACATTTACTAATGGCCGCAGAGACTGATTTTATCCATCCAAAGAGATTTTTGTAAACACGAGGGGCTGATTATTGGATACCAAAATTAAATGCTTTAGTTTCAAAAACGAAGTTTTTATATAGTCGTGATAATCTTCACTTTCCTCTGATGTGATTTTGGTTGTTCACAATTATTCTCCTTATCTTATTGCAGAAGATTTGACCTTGCAAATCCTTGCAATATTTTGTTGTGTTTATATATAATTGTATAGTTGTGGTAGTAAAAAGAAATTACTTAGTCTCATATTATACAAAAGTGTAAAATTTTATATTCTTATAAACTTAGCCAAACCCCATGAATTAAGAAATTTAGAACTACTGTGAATTTATTGCAAGAGTTTACTATAATCTAATTATAATAATATTATTTAATAGTCAAAATTAAGCACTTGGGATATACACACTATTTCCTTTTCTTAAATGTAACAACGTTAACTCATTGTAGGAGATCTTGACACGCTTCTTGCTGACATTTCTATACATAGCTCTAGTATAATAGTTTACGTGGAGTATTTTTATCCTCCACTAGTATTTTTATCTATTATAATTCTTTTCCCAAATGTATAGTTCTTTTATTTTTTCGGGAAAAACTTTTAATTATTTATTTCATTGGAATCCTCCAATACCAATGCATGTGTTATTATGTATTACTTATAGTAAAATTTGTCTTTATTTTATTTATTTGTGACGGATCTCAAGTAGTAGAGAGCAATGCATTTATTGAGTTGTGGATCGGGCACAAACTCGTGCGCCGAAGTCAAACTTATCCAAAACCGTACCAATTGTCCGAATCTACTTCAGCATACGATTCCGGTTCAAATAACAGCCTGATAACTGTGCCAATTAGTTTTCTCTTTGGATCCCTTCTCAGAACTGACAAGAGCCACGACGGCTACAGAGACAAAAAGGATCCGAGGCTTCCGGCCCACGTGCCCGAAGCCCCACTCGTGCACGATTGATGTTGTTGTAACGAAATTTTACTAATTCGTATTTGGAAATAAAAATATTTATCCATTATTTTCTAACTTATATATATATAGTATAAATAATGTTTTTACCCAATTAGATGAAAGAAACTGATAAATCGCTCTTTTTTATTTTACCAATTCCCTCCATAATTTCAGTTTAAAATTTCGAAAATTTCCATATTTGTTGCCCCCGGCCCCTACGAAAGTAAAATAAAATTAAACCAGAGATATAGCAGGCGGAGCTCGCCTCCGCGATCGCAGGGTTTATCGTGTTCACCGCCGTCCGATCAGGACGCGTGGCAGCAGACGGGGTCCCTACCGCGTCGTCCGCACCCGCAACTGCACGATCCATCAACCGATCGCGTCCACGTGGCTATCCGCCTTCTTGTCAGTTTCGGTTCTTGGTTTCCTCCTCTCGCCTCTAATCTCTCCTTTGCTTCGCCCTTCAACCCCCCAAGTAGTGTGGCTTTCCGCCGTTTGCTTCAGGCTCGTTGCTGGGATTTTCGACCCTAGGATTTCTAAAATGTTCCTTTAACTTAGGAGGGGATTTGGTACCTTCGATTTGTTTATGGAGGAGACGGCATGAGCGGAGCTGGGAGGCGAAGCTACGCACCTGTAAGTTTCGTCTTCGACAATCTGCGTACGTATGCAGTTCAATTAATTTGTTTGCCTTTTACTTTTGTTCTCTCATAAGAATTAGTTTACTTGCAATTCACTTAAAACTTGCAATCGACTTTATTATCCTTCATTGTTTTTGCATTTGAATCATCTCGTTTTAGTTCATCCTTTTGCAGCATCGGCACTGATTTTTCGTGGATCTTCCGGTAGGGTGCAATTATTGTTGGGGAAATGTTGGTAGGAGAAAAGTTCCATCCATGTAAATTTAGTGTAGTGGTTCAGGTTTCCGCTCTAGCTTTGTAGAGACGAAACACTTGCTTTCGCTTCGGCTACGGAACTTCGATGTTTTTTAATCAATTTTGGCGACGTGCTTTTTGGTTGTAATTGTTCCGAATAAAGTCGTAGTCTTCCCCGAACGCGCTGATGCCGATATTGACGAATTGATTTCACGTAGTCCATTGTGTAAACATCATATTATTATAATTTTGCTATCATTAGATCGATGTACTCTGCGATCGATCATTGATGCTAACTTGTCTTCTGCACTTTTTTTTTTAAAAAAATCCTTCGAACACTTGTAGTATAAATTGGTTTTGCTTTTACCAAATAAATAGATAACTAGCTCGTGTAAAGAATTCTTTGTTTATGAAGACCATCTGATGATTTCATTATTTTTCTTTATTTTCTTGCCTTGAATCCGTTCTGGAACAGAAGGCAGGGAACAGTGAAAAAATGATCGATATTTTATATGCTGCTTCATGAGTCCAAAACTCATGGCATTCAATCAAAAGAGGAGGATGACGAATGCTCGAAACAACTACCCGAATCTAGGAGCTATTGATCAGCTCACTTGTAGCAGGACAACTACCAGATCTTGCACATATGTTGCAAAGAAAAGGGTTCGGTTGGAGCCTGACAAGAAGGGGAAAATAGTTAAACTGCATCAGAATGAAGTCGTCCAACATTGTACTCCACCTCCAGTTAGGGTTGATTTTCCGGTCACAACAGAAGCGAGTAAGCTACAGAAGCAGCCTCAAATATCTAAAACGCCACAAGCTTTTAGTTCTGTTAGTCTGTCAAGACTTGATTCTCTTCCAATGGATCTTCTGGTATGCGATCACATCACCTTAAAAATGCATTTCTTTCGTTGTCTGAGCTAGCATTGTAAGTGCCATTGTGACCGTCTTATGCTTTCTTGATCTAAGGTTAAAATCCTGTGCTACTTGCACCATGATCAGCTACAAACTGTTTTCCATGTTTGCCAGCGGTTTAGGGAAGCTGTAAGTGTCTCTTCTCAATTTTTGCTGTTTTATAACTTATTATGTTAAATAACTGATGGAATACTTATTATGGTTTTTTTTTTGCAAAAAAATTTAATTTCTTTTCACGGAATGCCTTCAATATGTGCTAAAAAATGCTTAAAGTATAATTTGCTTAATTGTTTGGGCCTATTGCGATCTCATCCTTTTTTTTCTATCTCACTGAATTTTAACCATAAGCATATCTCAAAAATACTTGAAGTATAATTTGCTTAATTAGGTATGAAGCGGTAGCTTTCTTCCTTTTCTTTTCCTTATTTGGCAAGTGGTAAGAAAGTCAAAATGGGTGGGGAAAGAAGGCACCATTCTGAACGGAAAGAAGGGCCCTCTGTTTGGTAATAATAATGTTGAGATTAGAGTTTGAAATCGTAGAAATTCTAAGTTCAACTTGGTATTAGAGTAAGGCTTGCATCCAGAAGACCAATATCTTTTTTGGAGATCAATCGTATAGTTTATTACAATGCATAGCAAAATTAGCATATCATCTAGGCTATGTTGAATAAAGATAGAGTGATTTGTCTTACTATAATTGAAGACCCACGCTAGTTGCAATTGAGAAAACTTTTTAAACTAGGATTTTAGGTTTTGTTTCAGTTTGTAAAATATCTTCTTAAGTTTGCATGCTCTATGCATCCTCAGAGGAATATACGTTGGAGATTGCTGCATGTAGACCCCTTCAGTAAGATCTCCATTATATAAAATGGAATTTTAACACCATTTTTTTTTGAGTAGTAGGAAGAGAAAACAAATACTCTAACAAAATTCATTCTAATAACTAGAGAGAATGTCTCACAATAGTCAAACCCACAAGTGTTAGTGAAGCCTTTAGCAACCAACTTGACTTTATAATGTTTCAAAGTTTCATCAGGTATATTTCATAGTAAACACCTACTTGCATGCAACTAGTCTAACCCATCGGGAAGAAGTTTCCTAAGTACCTTGAGATTTCAATGCATCCATCCCATCATCTATAGCTCTTCTCAATTGTTAACTAAGAATAGCTTTTTGTGTCCTTTAGAATGGCAATAACACACATGGATAATGACATAAGACAGAGAACAGAAGATATACAATTATTTAGAAAATATCTAGAAATGATATGGTCAACAATGGACCATTAACAGAGAGCAATGAGAATATCCAAGTCAAATGATGGTGTACGATCTGGAGACAAAGGTAGCTCATGGGGAGATATACTGTGGTTGTGTATTATACACTTATAGAGGATAACCAATGCTAAGAGATGACTCATCAATGGTCGAGTTAGTCTCTATAGTTGTTATAGGAATAAGAGCTAATTAATACATGATTTAATAGTGCATGTATAATGGAGAGTCACTTAGGAAAGGTTACAAATACATGACCATAGACTAATTAGATCATAGTAACAATAATCCTTTTGAATGCAGGGTATAGAAGGAAAGTAAAATGCGTTGAGCAAGGGGTACATTGAATAGGTGTAGAAAAAATACAGATATACTAGGAATAACATGAAGAACTAGGTGGGCTTTTGACAAATGAGGTAGGATGGAGTAAAAATAGCCTCATTAGATTTAGGCACATTCAAGGTTTAAAATTTCAATTCGAATTTTCAAACCTTGGGCATATGATCTAGAGCATCTAAACATATACTACATTGGATAGGTGTTAATTTTCACACTCAGGTACCCCATATTGCTGGGAGATATAGGCAGGGTTGCATCTATGTGGAAGCCACTGTGAGCAACTATCTCCACTGTTCTCCGAGATAATGTTCATATATTTTGGGATCTTATTTTTTAAAATAAAAAACATATTATTGCCTCTACTATTGGAAAAAATATTGAACATTATAAATTTACCCCAACATAGTCTGCAATCTTGGATTTGCCACTAAGAACAGATTGTTTTGTGAATGATATTTTGAGTGTGGCAGAAGATTTGAAAGATGAATTGTATATATTTACTAGCATTGTCTGTGTAAATAGTTTTAGAAAGGAATGAAATAGTAACAATATTTTTTTGATAAAAAGTTCTGAAGACATCAATAATATAGTATAGTTTTTAGAGGAATATCCATGTCATACGAGGAGATATAGTGATATTTGCCATGTCGGCAAACTTCACAACAAAATGTAGGGATCAATTTAAGGGATACACATTGTTGTAGTTTGGTGTGAAAGATGCATTAAGGGATATTTTCATGCACCTGGCATCCTAGCAGTGGTGGAAATGATAGTTAAAAGAGGCAGAGACATGCTCTATAAGAAAGCAGATGTCTTCTACTTTGTACCTCTATCAATTGTTTTCTTGATAGAAAGTTCTGAAGACATCAATAAGATAGTGTAGTTTTTAGAGGAATATCCATGTCATACGAGGAGATATAGTGATATTTGCCATGTCGGCAAACTTCACAACAAAAAGTAGGGATCAATTTAAGGGATACACATTGTTGTAGTTTGGTGCGAAAGATGCATTAAGGGATAATTTCATGCACCTGGCGGCCTAGCAGTGGTGGAAATGATAGTTAAAAGAGGCAGAGACATGCTCTATAAGAAAGCAGATGTCTTCTACTTTGTACCTCTACCAATTGTTTTCTTCCCAATTCCCATATAAATCATTTTTTAAGATATCTGTAAAAAAAGACTAGAAAACAATTTAGAGATCTTACAAGATTATCAATAAACGTAAGATTTTGTAAAAGAAAAGATATATAAGACAGTATATAAGGTATTGTGGGATGTGTTGCTTTAGTCCTATATGAAATATTTGAGTGTTACCATAGTGAGCCTTTGACTATAAAATATGACAATCAAACAACTATCTACAATAAAAGCAACCTGGTGTTTGGTAAACGAACTAAATTATTAAAGTAGACTATCATTTTGTCGGAGATATTGCGGTGTTAAAAAAGATATACATTTCGTTTTACTCGTCTAGAAAATCAGCCAGAAAATACTTTACTAAAACTTGCAATTTTACTAGGTTTTTTTACTCTTCGTGACAAGTTTAGCATGATCACACATGGATATTTGTAAACTGGATCTATTATATTAAACTATATCGGGCTATGCCCTACTTGTAATTAAGTAACCTAATAAGATTAGAATTTTCAAAGTTCAGCTTTCTATATAATGGTGAAACAGCACTGAATCCTTGAATTCTTCATCTGCACAACAAAATAAATCCAGGTTTCATATCTCTTAAATTCCTCATCTTTAAGATCTTGTTAACTCAGCTTTGTAATTATTTCCTCGGCTTCCTTCCATCTTTTATCTTCATCTCTTTTATTACTTTGCCATGTAAACATGTGCTATTTCTATCTTTTCCTTGTGTGCAAGGGATCCTATAATATCGCGTTAAGCTGCTTTTTTAAACAATATCTTGCTTGATTTAAAGGTCACTGTTAAAGAAGCATTGTTTGATTTCGTCAGATCAACTTTGGCAACTCTTTGTTTTACTTTGAACCAGGTCCTTTTAGCTAGGCAACTATACTTTAATTACACTACTCCAGACAGGTCTAGGCAGGCGATGCTGAGGACTACAACTGCCGCGACAACTGAACATTGTTCATTCACAAGGTACTGAATGATATATTGATGAACTCTTTTACCTTTTTGTTTAACCCATTATCCTTCCGAGCTTTTGCTTAAGGCAATTTGCAATTCTAGCAAGGCAAATAGGAAGGGTAAGAGGGAGTCCAGTCCACACACTCCAAAAGCTCCTAGACACGGGCCTCGTACTCCTCGTCTTCACATGATTGACATGAGACAGATTTCAGCGGTCCTTTTCCAGGAGTCTACATTACCTCCAAGGTGCATCCCCCCTTCCAGGTTTGCCAAGGGCAGTCTTTAAAGTTTTGACTCTTACCAGAGTTCTAGTGTACGAAGATCGAGCAATGCTACGCAGTAGCACGTAATAAGCTTCTGCTAGGATGTGATGTCCCTTATACTAAGCTTTCTCTGCTTGCAGTAATCCGGCTCACTGCCTGCTGTCGTAACCTATCCATACTTTCTGTAGTGAAGGTTTGCAGCTCGCAAATACTGCATTAGGATCCCACAAAATCAAAGAATTAGAGATCACATACACGAAATTACTACCCAATTTGGATTGCCCAGAAGTCGTCTTACAAAGAGAATTAATTGATCCTATTCTTTTTGGATTTCCACTTTTCATTTTCAAGCATGTCTTTTCTCACATCGTAGGAATTAATTCTATGCATAGTGTAATATAGGAAATTTTCTTCTTCCCTGCTGACGCGTACTGAGCTGAGGCCCCAAGGCATCATGACACTTGAATGTTGCTTGTAAAATCAAATGCTTGCGAGGCTAATTAGACAAGCAAATAAAAGGCTGGGAGGAAGCAGAAACTAGGAATTCAAATTATGAAATATATTCTCGCTAAATTTATCTTATAAAAATGTCGTTGGCTCTTACTGTTTTGTGCTTGTTTAAATCTAACATTATGCACTTTCTGTTGCGTAATTGTAGCTGACACCACGAGAAGACAAATCTATTTTGTAAAAAGAAGATCAAAGCAAAATTGACAGAGTGAAAAGGAATTTGAAGGCAAAGAAAATTTGTCCTGAAGATTCTATCTTTTTCCTCAATATATAATCAAGAGGAAGAAAAAACTCGAATGTCAAGGTAGGAGAAAATTTATCAAACACATGCTTGATTAGGATAGGCATGAGATGTTTTGAGTCGAATTTAGTGTGGGGTAAACATTATACTTAGTTTAGATCTAGTAGTTCAATGAAATTTTTAAGTGTATTTAGTAACTAACGTGCCGCTGAAGAAAGACAACTTACGAGGAATTGAGATGGTATTTAGGATAACTTCCTCAACCATTAATCTTCCCTGCTCCTTGATTCTAGTGTACCTGAGTTGAGATCTTGGCGTCAGTCAAGCCAAAATAGGAAATGATTTATTAAGGTACTCAATTAATGAATGTAAGAGTATAATTTGTTCATTTGACGAATATTTTGCCTATACATTTTTATTCTAAGTGAAGCGGAGGGTTCCTAAAGATTCATATAGAATATATATGAAAAGATGCACACAAATTAGAATAAACAAAATAAAATAACAACAAAAAAACCACAAAGAGAAGGGAGAGGAGAAAGAACCGAGAGGACCAGAAGACAAAAACAAATCCGAATCAAAATAGTCGATAAGAATACAACAATTGATTAATTTAGTCGAGTGTTATTCTTACCTCACATTATCCATCCAAACACATTAGAGATCAATGAATCTTAAGGGTTTTTTTACTATATTTTATATAGACAGGAACAATTCAAAAGTCCATTTCATACTGTCTTGCGAAGTTTAGGGGACTCAAATGAAAGATTGTATTTTAATTTTTTTTATCCTTTTTTATGAGCATTGCCTAAATATATCTAAAATATGGTATATACCAAACTAAACTTAGCCCTGTGCTTGATTCGAATCTAATAAAAGCATTACATAGGTACTATCTTCACCCATTTTATTTTATTTTTTTTCAATTATCAAATATAAAATAAATCTTGTATGATATATCATCGGATATACGCATACGTCTCATAATATTTCATAAATCTATTCCCTTATATTATATCGCTTTTCACCTTTCCAACATTTATTCTCGATTGCTATCTATCTTCATAAAAAAAAAAGTAATGTGATGGAATTGTATTGTGCATAATCTTCAAATTTCGATCACTGCTGTCATACTACATCTACCTGTATGTCATTCAACTAACAAAATTTTTATCACAAAATAGGGGAACAATTTTATAGATTTTGCCAGCAGTGGATCACTAGATTTGAGGCAAACTTTCTGATTCCTCCCACCACTATTAGCAACATTTTGTCTCCTCTGATGGAGTTTTATATAGTTAGTTGCTTAGAGAATAT
This sequence comes from Costus lasius, assembly GCA_027563935.2. Taxonomy (NCBI): domain Eukaryota; kingdom Viridiplantae; phylum Streptophyta; class Magnoliopsida; order Zingiberales; family Costaceae; genus Costus; species Costus lasius. The sequence goes on along the minus strand of CM050451.1, from coordinate 116,919,793 downwards.
AATTTTATTGCTTAGAGATTGTGCTAGTTATTTGCTTTCCATGCCAATTGAATATTCAATGACACGTTCCTGTTTCATTCATTAGCACTTGAAACCACAACATCCATCCCAAAGAGGGTAAACTATTTTTCTTTCTAAAAACTATTAGTCTATTATGCATTTTTAACTAAATACGAAAGGATAAAATAATTATTATGCATTATTTATTTACCATAATCATATAGTTTTTCAAAGAATCGCTTAATATATAATAGTATATTTTTATTTGTATAGATGAGATGTTACCAATAACCCTATTAATACACAAATACCTTTTGCATGATTTATGAGTTCAAACTTTGTGAAAGGAAGAAATTTCCATCTCCGCCGTTTCCTTCCATCACTGATGGATTCAATGACTGAAAAGTGAAATCCGAAATCCTCCAAGAATTCTAACCCGAGCACACTGAATAATCGGAACTGTCTTTCGTTCCTTCATTCTCCGCAGAGAAACAAGGAGACAAAGCCCACGTTCTGCACTCGTACTGATTTACCCCACTCTCGTCCATTTCTTTGTGGCTGTCATCCTTTCCGTTTACGTCTCTCGCGGGAGTTGGAACCAAAAGTTACCGACGTCCCACGGCACGAGCCGGTATAAATGGACGGGTGAATTTTGCACTGCCACCATTAATCCACGGATGGTGGAAAATGAGAAAGGAGACGGACCGAGGAAGCATCGATCTGATCTAACCATGCAACGCCATGCAGTCACGTCGGCGAGTTGGGCCGAGCCGCCGGAGCCGAGGGCTGGGTCCGGCGATCGAGGGCAGGTGGTCTGCCCGAGGCCTCGCAGGTCGAGCGCCGTCGCTGCGGAGGGCTTCCTCTTCGCCTTCAGCTGTCGCCACGACGACGAGCTAAACAGCGACTTGGGCCTTTTCAGCCGCGCTTGCCATCAGGAGAGCGGCGAGGTCAAGGATAAGCAATCGAGAAAGGTATTTGATACTAATCTTCGGCTAGGCTGCTCGCTGCAGAACTGAGCTGACGTAATATTTGGCTGCAATTTGTGCAGAGCGACGCAGGGATGGAATGCATTAGCCATGAATTCCCGCCGACGAGAGTGGGCAACCCGGTGATACACGACGTCCAATTTATTAAGCAGGCCGAGATACGAATCCCGCCATGGATGTCGATGGAGGTGTCCGACAGGTTCGGCGGCTACAGCTCTGCCCCTCCAATGTGAGGCAGCGTCTCAGGTCCCTTCGTGACTACTAGGACCATCCTTGGATGTACCAAAATAAGTGGCCCATTGGGCCTGACCAAGCCTGTCCAATTAACATTTCTTGATTCTTTTGTTGTGATATAAATAACCAAGTAACCATTCATGCCGCTGTAAGCACAGCCTGGAACTAAAAAGGGAAAAGATTCCCTCAATCAAACATCATGTGGTTTGCTCTTAATAAATCTAAGCCACTTAATTACATTTTTAATTTCATGATTTCACAGCCGAGATGAGACTTAAATAATTAATTAACATTAATTAATTCTCATGACGACAAGCAATTAATTAACGTAAATTAGACATTTGATCGCGGCATCTATATATTCCTCTTGGATGTATCATGTGATCAAAAGATTCCTCAAACACCTGCATAAATATAAACTTATCACCATGTGGATGTGGGCCCTTGTGTTCAACTTATTTTCTTTTAAATTTTATGGTTATGATTAATTAATTAATTGATAATTGAATGATATCAAGCTAAATTAATGCAAATTTCGTAATATATATTGTTGACAAGTGTTTTGCGATCGAATTTTGACACCAATATACTTTGATTAGACTAAAGTTGACCCACATGGGTCAATTTAAACAAATAATTGAGAATGAAGATTCCCAAGTAATAATTTAATAAGATAGAGGGAGAAACTTATATTACTTGCAAGGTTCTATCTTACTTAACCTAAAATAATGGGATAAAAAGAATACATGATTAGGGCCTGTGAGCTCAAACTATGATTGGATAGTAGCTAACCTCTTGTGAGATTGTGGTTCATTAGTAAGCATTTGGAACTAGTAAGTGACAGCATCGACCACGTCCAATGGAGGGCAGTGTTGCATTGAAAAGGGGGGGCGTCAATTTCTTCATTGATTTGGCCGGTGCGAACAAGCGGCAGGAGGTTAGTTGGGCGTCGCTAGATTCTTCTATTTAAACCAGAAGTTGACGTAGCAGCAGCTGAGATCGATGCGCTTACATACATTAAATAGCTCCCTGTTTTTTGCCCCCAAGCAACAGTCTCTGTAGGCCTCTCTCTTCGACCATCCTGCTTAATCTGAGCCGCGTTATTTGGAATTCAGCTCCTGATTAATGAAGAGGAGGACAGAGCTGCACGCACGCAGCAGCCTGCTACTTTTACGGTGGGCGGAATTTTTTTTTTTTTTCAGATAATGTTCGATATTCCCACTGGTTTATTTTCCCTGAGCGATCATGTGATCCATACATCAAAGAACAAAATCGACTGCGCTAATCTCAGATCCTCCTTCACTTCGATCGATGATTGACAGGCACAGAATCTTAGGGATCGATCCATGAGAGGTCGGTTCGTAAAAAATTAACGATGTTTACCTCTCACCATGCACGCCCGCAAGTTAAGGGAGGAGAGGGCTCAGTGCACGTGGTTTCGGCCAACAGCATGCATGTGCAAGCTCTGGTTGATTCCCATGGTGGCGTCCCCCTGCAACTATTTAACCACCCCCGAGCTCGAGCTAGCGGTGGCTTCTCCTCTCTCGGTCTCTCTCTCTCTCTCTTTCTCTATCTATCTATCTATCTATCTATCTATCTCTTTCTCTAGTTTACCAATGGAGATCGCCGGACTGCTCCTGGCTTTACTGACTGCATCCTCCTCCATCTCTGCGATCCACGTACAGGCCGCCGATGCTTACACCACCGGATCATGGACGCAGGCCTACGCCACATTCTACGGCGGAAGTGACGCTTCTGGAACCATGGGTCGGTAATTCACGTTATTACTTGAATACAGTTTTCGCAAGTGACAGCGGCGGGGATATTTATGCTGTATATATGTAGGCGGCGCGTGCGGGTACGGGGACTTGTACTCGACGGGGTACGGGACGGACACGGCGGCGCTGAGCACGGCGCTGTTCGACGACGGGGGGTCGTGCGGGCAGTGCTACAAGATCCAGTGCAACTACGACGCGGACCCAAGGTGGTGCCTGCAGGGCACATCGGTGACCATCACCGCCACCAATTTCTGCCCGCCAAACTACGCCCTCCCCAGCAACGACGGCGGGTGGTGCAACCCGCCGCGGCTGCACTTCGACATGGCCCAGCCGGCGTGGGAGAAGATCGGCATCTACCGCGGCGGAATCGTCCCCGTCTTGTTCCAGAGGGTGCCGTGTGTGAAGCAAGGGGGAGTCCGATTTAGCGTGAACGGACGGGACTACTTCGAGCTGGTGCTGGTGACCAACGTGGGAGGCAGCGGATCGATCCAGTCGGTGTCGATCAAAGGATCCAACACGCAGTGGATGGCGATGTCAAGAAACTGGGGCTCGAATTGGCAGTCCAACGCCTACCTCAATGGCCAGTCGCTCTCCTTCCGCGTCACCGCCACTGACGGCAAGACCCTCGTTTTTACTGACATCGCTCCGTCCAACTGGGCTTTTGGTCAAACTTTCACTAGTCCTCAACAGTTCTCCTAAATTCATAAGCTTCGCCCACTAGGATGAATTAATTACCTGCAAACAGACAAGGAAAAGAGGAAGGTTTAGATTGGCAGAGGCATGCTCTCGACATAGCTTATCTACTTGTTCGAGCTGCCCGCCATCCTCGAGTTAATTTCTGTTTTCGCTCTGAAAGAGTACTGGTTATGTGCTCCACGATGAATGTGTAATAACAACTTGTTTGGTTTTGTGTAATAACAACTTGCGAATCGCTTTCAATGAACAGAAAAGTGAAATTTCAGGTTATGGATTGCTCGTGTCCAGGTTATATTAATTGATATTGGAAATCAATAGTTTGATATAAGAGGCTGATGTAAATCCTAAGAAGTCGGTATACCAAAAAATTCTACTCTATCTTGATAGAACTTTCTGCGGTTGAAGCGTGAGAATACGAATGCTGGGCCGAAAGAGCCCGGGCCTGCTCCATTAACTCTCCCGCTTTCACATCACTCGGACACTCGACACTCGACACTCGACACTCGGTACAGAAAGCATAAAGATCTCACTGTTCAAGTCACCACTTTCACATCCTCCACTGGCCTTCTGTCTCTTCTCTCTCTCTCTCTCTCACCCACTTCATCTTCTTCCTTAATTTCTCTTCCTCCTCGGCCAATCTTCCGTGCTTCAGAATGTTCCCCATGTGGCGCTCAGAGCAAGACCACAGCCGATATGGCAGCAGTAGCAACAACAGCGGGAGCAACAGGGCGCCCTCTTCCTCCTCTTCCTCCCGTTCCTCGGCTTCCTCAATCTTGCCCCCTCCAGCTCCCAAGAAGCGCACCATGGAGGAGGTGTGGAAGGACATCAGCCTTTGTCGCCCCTTCATCCCCTCTCACCACCACCACCAGCAGGGCCGCGGACCTGCCACGTTCCCCTCGCTCCGGACCATGATTCTTCAAGACTTCCTCGCCGCGCCCCACAAGCACACACTCGCGCCCGCGATGAACGAGGACTTCCCACCCCCGCCCTCCGCCACGCCTCCCACCACCGCGCTGAGCCTGAGCCCCAACCCCGAGATACGGCTCTCGCAAGCTGACGCCGCGCGCGCAACCTCCAACAACACTCGCGCCAACACCTACCCCAACGCCGCCTCCTTCATCTTCCCTGCTTTCTCCGACACCCTGCCCAGCGCGCCGTCCCCCATCGAGCTCTTATCCTTCTACTCCGGGAAGGTCATGCCTGACAACCCGCCCGACTCCGGCGACCGCGTCCACAAGCGAATGATCAAGAATCGGGAGTCCGCCGCCCGATCGCGCGCCAGGAAACAGGCATCTCCACCCACCTTCTCATCTCTCTGTTTTGCTTGCTCATGACGCGAGAGGGGTTCCAACTTGCTATTTGGCAGGCTTACATGAATGAGCTGGAGCGGGAAGTTACTCAGCTGCTGGAGGAGAACTCCAAGCTGAAGAAGGAGCTAAAGGAGGTGATTGATCTACGTGCATACGTTGGGCTCTTTGTTGAGCTGTTTGGTTTGCTATCCATGCTCTGTTTCTGATCGGTGTAATGAAAACTGTGTGCAGCTACGCTTGACAATGACCACAAAGCACCTCGGAAGGAATACTCTCCAGAGGAGCTCAAGTGCACCCTTTTGAGTAAGGAGGAGACCAAAAATGGCAGAAGCAAGCATGTCACGAACAGCAAGACAAACATCTGCTTCTTTGTCTCGATCTGCCCTCCTACAAACAAATAAGTTTGTGTTGTACTCAGGAGAGTCAATTTGTGCAGAACTGTAGTGTGTGTAAATATATACCTGTTTTATTGAACTCATCAAATCTATGGAGTGTACTGGTTTGATGGAATTTGCTCCAATTACTTGTTTGGTGATGCTGCTACATAGTGGCCAAAGAAGAAGCAGGCTCTTTACTGGCTACGCTGATGAGCGGCGAATTGCGTGAGCTTCACAATAGGGATTTTGGGGTTGCCCTGCAGATTTCGAGAGAGGAGAAGAAGAGGAAGGACGGCGGTACGCCGCCTGTGAAAAAGGCACGGCAGGCATGGGTGGATGGGACGTTACGTCCTTTCCCCCTCTTGCATCGTCGGATGGTCGCTGACTCGCCGTGCAACCGGAGGAAGCATCTCGACAAGATCTAATTAATTATATGCGACGACCTCATTTTGGTCATCATGTTAATTATATGAAATAATTAGACAGTTTTTTTGTTGTTCTAAAATCTTCATGTAAAATCATATTTAATGAGGTAACAAAATTTCATGTGGGCAATTTATAATTGTTAAATCAATAAAATAGGAAATAAAATATGAATAAAATAAAAAGGAGATTAGAAAAATAGAATCCGGATGAATTGCGAGACATGTGATCCAGCTAGGTTTAGGATGAACGCGACGGGACATAGCAAGTCGTTATCCAGTTGCTATGGTGTCATTTTGCTTGACGTTTATACTTCATGGTAGGTTTGATTTGTTGTATTAACTAGACTTTTGAGAGCGCCATCTTTACTAATTGCTTTTGTTTCAAATAATCGAGCATCAGCGACAACCACGACTTGCTAATGTTCAAGTATCTCTCATGTGTCGTTGTGTTGTATATTTGAAATCAGGCTCATGAATTTATGAATGAACACAATTCCTCACCTAATCTTTCCTCCAACAGAAAATAAGACGCACGAAGATAAGGCAAATTATAATTAGCTTAACTAAGGTTACCATTACTTCAACACAAAAGCAGTGAGAAGTTGATTGGCCACGCTTATGCAAAAATGCCAATTATGAGAGAGAAAATAACAGAGTAACATAGGACCAGAGCAGTAGTAGAGCACCCATCCTTCTCGTGACACAATTGAAAGGAAAATTTGAGGTGCTACCGCCGAGGACGATAATGAAGACAAATTGATAGGTCCCGCAAGTGTACGGTTTATCGAAGTAGTAAATAATATCGTTCCCATAAGGAGCAGGTGTCAAGTACCGACTTTAATTGTCATCAATAGCTCGACAAATCAAATTTGAAAATGAAAGAGCTACACTAAAATTAACTTATCGAACCAAGAAGTTAACGACTTTAAGGAAAAATTACAGTTTAGGAAGTGTTCGGAACTTCAGGTTTTACCACGTTGAATGCTTTATATGTAAATCAATGAATCAAAACGAATTAGAAAACGGATCTCCTTCTCTCGAAGCGCAATCCGACAGTAAGCAACTTAAGGCGATATCTCTTAGGGTACGGATTACCTTCTCTTGAACCGTAATCCGGTGCCTAACATAAGTTAATCTCCTACTCTCGTAGTAAAATTAACCTAAGAGACCCATTAGGCTCTATGAAATATCGTAAATCCTTGAGTGATGTCAAACGACTCTCGTAATTCTAGTCACAAGTTTAAATAAGAACGTTCGAGTGTTACGATTCACCACTCCGCTTATCTCATAACACTTAACACATATAAATGTTTGGCCAAAACATAAATACGCAATAAGCACAACTCATTTAAATAAGTCTATTTACTAAAAATAACACTGAGATTCAATAGAATGTTTTACATAAGCAAAATTGTTCAACGGGCTACGCCCGAGTTCCGAACTAGAGTTTTACGCTAGAACATACATCATATAACAATGAAAACCCAAGTAAATGTATTCAAAAAGAGGGGAAATTACAAATGAGGGATAGGAGACGATGAATCTTCAGTCTTCTCTCGAAAGCCCCCAAGAATTCGGTTGAATCAAGCCCTCGAATGCAGATTTTCGCCCGTCTTTCGCCCTAGTCACGTGCTTCACAAGTTCGATGTCTAACCACCCCAAATCCTCTCTTTTCTCCCTTAATCGAAGCCTTGGACGGTTAAAAAGGTTAATTGCCCATTTTTTTCCCCAATTTCTAGGCATCTGGAGCGTCCGATTTGGTGAAGAAACGAACAACGGTCGCGATCTGTGGAAGCGATCACAGGCGTGATCGCTGTCACGGCCAGGCCGTGTCGGGCTCGGCAGTCTGCGGATAAGTGAACACGGCCATGCGTCTGGACACGGGCATGCCGTGCTTTGCTCGAAAATTTCTAGAATGCATGAACACAGGCGTGCACATGGCGGTGACGAGATCGGCCAAACCTGGATTTTCTGTCAAACACGGCCATGACGGCCATCACGGCCAGACCGTGTTCCCCTTGTTACATGCAGATTCTGATGCCGCGATGAACATGGCCATGGAAAACTCCAAAATACTCTAAAATCTTGCCTGTGACCTCGCCGAACTATGACAAATCTTTTCATAACTTTAAATCTTCAGAATTCTTCACAAAAATGTAGAGAAATGGCCTGCATTTCACAAATAAACGAAAAAGAATGAAGATTCCATACTTTACAGAAAAAGATATCAAAATTTGACATAAAATAGAACTTAAGCATAAAATGATGGAATAAATAAGACTTTAAATCCTATAAAAATAACACCTATCACAAACCTGTATCCAAATAAGTACTGGAAGCAGCATTATATTCATCTTGGACTGAGGATCGTGAACAAAACCCTAATGCTGCCAGTTTTCAGATCTTTATCAGGTAGATCTGAGAAAGGAAATGCAATCGTATGGATCATTTTTTTTTCTCCTCAAACGGTTCTTGACTTCTTTCATAGTAAAATACACTGCATGGGACTAAGGGATCAGATGATAATGTTAACCTCCTCGATGGTTTATTTCCATTTCAAACCTACAAAACGCTCGTGCACGGGAAAGAGATGGTCAATGGTTACTTCCGTCAACCGATTTTTATGTAAAAATATTACAATGGTTAATTGATTACCTTGTGTCAAGCCCGGTCCAACCGGTTCAGCCCAGAGCCCACCAAGCCGCGAGGCAGCCCAAGCCCACAAGAAAACCCACGCAGCAAAGCCTGGTCAACAAGGAGAGTTGACCTTGTGTTCGATCACGCCAGTGCAACGTCTTCCTCTCCGCTCGATTCGGATGGCGACCAGGTCAAGCGGCACGGAAGCTCGTTAGACGCGAAAGGAGGCTGGCAACGAGAGAATTTCGGCGGCTTGACATCAGCATGAGAAGCAGACGCGGGGGGAAAGAGAGGCGACGCGAGGATCTCGGGGGCGAAGCTGCCCTAAGGGGAGGCGGACGAGGTCAAGCGCAGAAGAGATGGACGGCGCTCGTCCTCTATAAATCCAGCCGACGGAAAAGAGGAGGGGAGATGGGGGATCCAGCATTCATCGAGCGTGAGATTGGGCGAAGCTTGGGAAAGCTTCGATAGAGACTGTAGCCAACGGCGAGTGCACCGTCGGTGAGGGAGGGGTTGAGGGTACTGGCGACGGGGTCGCCGGAGCAAGGAGAGGTCTGTAACGATTCAGGTGAATAAAATTGGGTTTCCTCTTCAATCCTCTTTTCCTCTGTGTTCTTCTCCTTCTGCGACAGCAATAGACGACAGCTCCAGCTCGATCTCGACGATTTTCCGGTGGCAGACGGCCTCCGGACACTGACGAAACTAAAGGGAGGGAAGGCGGCGGCCTTCCCCAACCGACACGCCCCTTTACCGACGAGCAGCGGACGAACAACGCAGAGGTGTCAGCGGCGCGCGTCGAAGACGAAGGCGAGGCGAGGTGAGCGTTTCGAGACGAGTCAACGGAAGCGAAGCGGTCAACTGGAAATCAAATTGCAATTCGATTTCAGTGGCTGACGTCGGCGTGACGTCAGCGAAACAAAATTAACCGGCGAGCGACGGATTTCGATTTTGCACAGTAACGGGATTTTGACTTGGGGCGTTGACCGAGAGGTATTTCTAATTTAGGGTTTTGATTCTTTTGGTTTCTCTGAATTAGGGCTAGGGTTTCTTCCGTGAGACTTGTAATTTGGGGATACAAAATTAATCGGGGAGTTAGGGTTTCTGATTTGGGGAAGGATTTTAGCCGAAAACCCTAGGCAGTTCACGCTTTGGTGTTCCGCTGGACAACCCTAAGACATCGATTTAGGACCAGTTTAGGGCTGATCCGACCGGGGCGTGACAATTGATATCAGAGGCAGGCTAACGTGTGATGGCGAACACGACACCTTCATTGGCGAAGGTGAAGAAAGGCTTGAAGTTTTAGAAGATCACCCACACGGCCAGAGGAGCGTTAGAGGACTTCTGGCCTAAGCAGGAGAAAGGTAAAGCCAAGGAGACGGCTGAACTTGAAGAGATGGTGAACCAGGGAGATCGCATAACACATATCGAGCAGGCGCTCAGTCTAACGGGAGATAGAGACACTGCAATTATTCCTCAGATGGAGGCTCTTCAGAGGGCAGTGGAGGATCAGGGATTGCGATTCGAGCAACGGTTGCAGATTGAATTCATGCAGCAAACTATAGACGGTCTGATCTATCTGCCAGAACAGATGGCACGCATGCAGCAGACTATAGATAGTTTGATCACCCTGCCAGAGCAGATGGCACGCATGAGAGAGGAGATGCAGGCAGAGAACAAGGTACTGCGGTTGGCCCTAGCGCAAGTGTCACGATCGACAGCACCGAGGGAGCAGGAGGCTCCCAAGCTGAGAGTACGCGTGCCCGAGCCAGCGACGTTCGGGGGGGGGGGGGGGGGGCTCGATCGTCGACTGAGGTAGAAAATTTTATTTGGGATATGGAACAATTATTTTCTGTTAACTATGTCCCAGAAGAAGATCGGGTGCGGTGTGCATCGCCTATCTTACATGCAACGCAAAACTTTGGTGGAGGACCAAAGTCAGTTCTACATCTAGGGCTACTAGCTGGCCTTGGGAGGCCTTCCGTGAGGAACTGCGGCAGCAGTTTCTTCCCAGAAATTCGGTGGACTAAGCACGTGGAAAGGTGGATCGACTGAGGCACACTGGGTCGATCCAAGAGTACGTCAGGGCGTTCTCCGCGTTGATGTTGGAGCTTCCACGCGTGGAGGAGGATGACAGGAGGTATCTCTTTCTCCGAAACCTTCAGCCATGGGCAGAAGCGGAGGTCCGACGGCGCTCACCGGTCGATTGGAGGGCAGCTGCAATGGTGGCTGAGTCTTTGGCGGATAATCAAAAATTCAGATCCACACCACCAAAGAAATAACGGTCTCCCCAGAAGCGCGGCTCTCCACGGACCCCACCGAATGCTAGAGTTTCAGAAAGAGGTATACCCTTATTCCGGCAGAACAGAGGTTCACCGGGACAACGAGAGCCAAATCGTCCTGCGGGAAGGACGAATGCAGAGCGCAAGCCACAGGGGTGCTTCTTGTGCGGCGGTCCTCACTGGCTGAGGGAGTGCCCCACAAGACAGAAAATAACGGCTATGGTGACACAGGAACCAGCTGTGGAAGCCGAGATCCCCGACGAGGTGAGAATTGGTGTTATGAGGATCGGGGCGATGGTTGCACGAGATCTGCCTGTCACGGACATCGAGGGCGATGTCCAATTTGGGCGGGGGAGAATTGTCAGGGCCCGGTCCAACCGATTCAACCCAGAGCCCACCAGGCCGCGAGGCGGCCCAAGCCCACAAGAAAACCCACGCAGCAAAGCCTGGTCAACAAGGAGAGTTAACCCTGCGTTCGATCACGCTAGTGCAACGTCTTCCTCTCCGCTCGATTCGGATGGCGACCAGGTCAAACGGCGCGGAAGGTAGTCAGACACGGAAGGTGGCTGGCAACGAGAGAATTTCGGCAGCTCGACATCAGCAGGAGAAGCGGATGCGGCGGGAAAGAGAGGCGGCGCGAGGATCTCGAGGGCGAAGCTGCCCTAAGGGGAGGTGGACCAGGTCGAGCGCGGAAGAGACGGACGGCGCTCGTCGTCTATAAATCCGGCCGACGGAAAAGAGGAGGGGAGATGGGGGATCCAGCATTCATCGAGCGTATAGAGACTGTAGCCAACGGCGAGTGCGCCGTCGGTGAGGGAGCGGTTGAGGGTACCGGCGACCCCGGCGACGGGGTCGCCGGAGCAAGGAGAGGTCTGTAACGATTCAAGTGAATAAAATCGGGTTTCCTCTTCAATCCTATTTTCCTCTATGTTCTTCTCCTTTTGCGATGGCAACAGGCGACAGCTCCACCTCGATCCCGACGAGTTCCCGGCGGCAGACGGCCTCCGGACACCGACAAAACTAAAGGGAGGGAAGGCGGCGGCCTTCCCCCACCGACACACCCCTTTTCCGATGAGCAGCGGATGAACGACGCAGCGGTGTCGGCGGCACACGTCGAAGACGAAGGCGAGGCGAGGCGAGCGTTTCGAGGCAAGTCAACGGAAGCAGAGCTGTCAACTGGAAATCGAATTGCAATTCAATTTCAGTAGCTGATGTCAGCATGACGTCAGCGAAACAAAATTAATCGGCGAGCGGCGAATTTCGATTTTGCACAGTAACTGGATTTTGACTTGGGGCGTTGACCGAGAGGTATTTCTAATTTAGGGTTTCGATTCTTTTGGTTTCTCTGAATTAGGGCTAGGGTTTCTTCCGTGAGACTTGTAATTTGGGAATACAAAATTAATCGGGGAGTTAGGGTTTCTGATTTGGGGAAAGATTTTACCTGGAAACTCTAGGGAGTTCACGCTCTGATGTTCTGTCGAATAACCCTAAGACATCGATTTAGGACTGATCCGACCAGAGCATGACACCTAGTATGAAAAATAAACGAAGGCAGGCAACTTGCCCCTATTCCGAAGAGGCAAATTTACAAAGTAGAATATTGCAAATTCAGGTCTCAACGGTCATCCAATTTGCTATGATTATTAATGGAGGGATCCCTCGATACCTTACTCTAGAGGTGCCTAACATGTCTACACAAGTCGGACCGAGCAGCTTCCTTAATGCAAAACAGACGTGCCAACAACTACCAAACATGATTAAGATTTTTTTTGAAAAAAAAAAATACGATTTATACTAAATTATTTTAAATAAGATGAAAGACCACGCCAAGACGAATAAAAGTTAAAAAAGAAAAAACCCAAAAGCAAGAAATACCCTCCACAAGAAACAAGATTCGCTTAAAATATCGAGCGTATAAACAGGATTCGCTTAAAATTTCTTGTTTTAGGTAAGTATTTGCACTGCAACCACCCTCAACATTGTACGTGGAGACATTTCTGAGCAGTTCATCGACCCAATCAAATCAAGAATAAAGTGACTAGAAGTAAGCAGCAAAAATAAGCACCTGACTAACATGCACCAACAGCACGGCTCAATTTACAGGGGTAGTAATTATTAGTCAAGAAAGTTCGGTTTGCAAATTTAAGTCATAAAAGAGAACCGAGATACAGAATATAATACTTCTTAGGTACATCATAATCAGCCCAAGATGATAAAATCAGTTGCCATTCTTCACTCGAGTTTTAACCAGTTCACAGTTACCTGGCATATCCATTACCACGACGACTATAATCATCACGAGAGATCGATGTCTCCCTCCTTGGTGGCCTACCACCATAAGGTGAACGGCGACCATGATACGGTGAGCGCCTTGGAGATTTACGGTACCCGCCACCATAATCATCACGACCGAAACCTCCCCGATACCTTCCGCGATCGTAGCGAACTGCCAAAACACGGAATATGAAGTCAAAATAAAAAGGATGTTTGAGAATACGCTAATCACTTTGTGCAGAATGATGAGTGACAGTATCCAACATTAAATGGTTCATAATCAAATTGGAAAGTATATATTCCAAAATAAACTCACTGCTATCTCGGGGATTTTTCAGCCCAAGGTAACTTCCAGGTGTAGGTGTTCGTGCCTTTTTCCTCCTCGACTGGGAAACAAGGAACAAATAAACTTTTTTTACATGTGATCTTCAAGAATTTAAATTCTCCAAAAGAGTACGGAAGCTGTAACTAAAAAAGAGAGCAATAAGAATAGATAAAAGTAAAGCATTCTAAAGTTAAAAATGATATCAATATGTGAACTTATTACTGACAGACTGATAGTGGATAACAAATTAATCTTGGCAACAAGGACTAGGTAAACAAGATACCAACAAACGACTAACAGCAACATTAGATGAATGCTAGGTGCAAGATACCATAATGCCCGATTTAAAAGTTGGTAAGTCCATTGATTTAGTTGCTGGGATAGTTGAAGTTGAAAGCTGAAATTGTTTAGTTGGGCAAGTTCGCAATGTTAGTTGTACATCGATAAACTCTTAAGCTGGCCATTCATCAAGCTGTATGACTAAAATTGAAAGGATGAACTCATCATCTTGAATGCTGCAACAGAGCTGAAGTATTCTCTTCTGGATATGAACCAAGAATCTCCAGGTCAAAAGGGAATGGATAAAGCAAAAAAGGGTTTCTTGCACCAAATTAAGTTTTGATATGAAGTTATACCTTCTCAACAGTGATATATCTTCCCTCCAAAACTGACTGGTTAAGATACTTGACACACCGTTCAGCATCTTCAACTGAACCCATGGTGACAAATGCAAATCCTCGAGAAATCCGAGTGCGTGGTTCCACAATTAAATAGCATTCAACCACCTGATAAACAGTATCAGTTATCCCTGTATAAAACTAACAGCTAAGTTACATGAACGATCAACCTTTCCTTCCTTTGAGAAGTGAATCTCAAGGTCCTTTTCTGTGACTCTACTAGATAGGCCCGTCACGTAAAGTGTATTTCCAGGATTCATTGCATCATTCCTGAGACATCAATTGTCTGTCGATTAGAATATGAAAAAGACTTCTAAAAATGAACATATTTAACAAATGTTTGTTAGTAGTAATGCAGACTTGTTTAACCTGCCATGGCTCCTGGACCGCGACCGAGATCTGCGAACGGGTGATGGAGATCTTGATTGAGATGGACCCCGAGATCTGGACCTCGGCAATGACCCTGATCTATAGTATTCCCTGTTAAACAAGACGTCAGTGCATATAAAGATATTGATGACAAAGAAAACACCAAGCTGAGCAATACATAGTCTTAGCTATTAATATAATAATATTAGACTTTTATCTATCAGTCACTGCACAAGAACCTGTAATATTCCAAGCTTAAATTGCTTAAACATGAGAAGAAAAACAGCAAGAGACTTCCTTCCTCCCTCCCATATTTTGCTTGTTGGATATATAGATCTGTAGCAGGTTAGCATGTTCATTCTTATTGGATTGGTCTCACAATACCATAATGTGTTCTCTCCCTTAGTAATCAATGAGAACCTTATTTTTGTCTTCAACTTGGTATCAAAATCAAAGCTTTTCCTTAGTGGCCCCTACACAAGCAGCCAGCTCTCTCCGCCACTACCTGCACACCCGTCAGCCTTGCCTGGCATGATTTCCACTCACCCTCCGTTGCAAGTTTATTCCAAGGTTAACAATTGTTGGCTTCTTTTACGGATCTTCCATCCACCCCTTGACGATTTCATTCACCCAACACAAATTCTTACATGCTGTCCATGAAACTAAATATTTGTGCAACAAATTTGATCAGTCAGTTTTATTAGTCAGAATTCCTATAGTATTCTCATTTGTGTTGTTTATATGAATGATAGTTTACTTAGAGACAATGAAGCTCAAGAGACTGCAAAGACTAACAAACATCTATATGATTATTTTGTTGTTGTAAATGTCAGAAATCCTAGTGATTTCTTAGGCATTGGAGTTGCTTAACAAGTTACAATATCTCTTTCTCAGAGAAAGTATAATATGGATTTATTGGAGGAGAATGGTCTTATTAGTTGTAAACATGTTGATCCTCATTTATTCAAATTGCAATCTTGGAGGAATGAATCCTGCTATATATATTATTGTATGACAGGAAAGTTTGCCTATCTTGTCGTCACTAGAGCAAACATTTCCTTTACTATTTGTATTGTCCACTAATACATGTAAGATCCACAACAAAATTACCAGGAAGTTGTTTTCAGTATTCTGCATTGTTTAAAAGGTGCTCTTGGAAAGGGATTGCTCTACAAAAATAATAGTCATATAAGAGTTGAATTTTTGTTACATGTTGACTATGAAGGATATATCCCTAAGAGGGCCTATTTCTAGAGTTTTGCACCTATGTTAATAAAAACCTAATCACTTGAAAAAAGAAGAAACAAAGAGTGATAGAGAGAGCAAACTGTGCAAAAAGAATGACGTTATAACAACTACCTATGAAACAACGTGCTCTCCAACCTCCTGACAGATCTAGGCACTCTTGTCCTATACATAAGATAATCCATTTCCAATCTACACGATACTGACTATATACTTCAAGTTCCTTGTATAATCAGCACAATAATGGATTAACTTATCATCTTTATTGCTTACTCCATAGGCGCCCTCATAGTGTACCCTTTACTGTTCAATCACTCATGTTGAAGGTGCTTCTCGTTACTTGCAGAGGACAATCTAACTATAGAGGACAATGATTTAAGATTAATGTTCATGCAACTTGGTTTAGTAATCACATTGACTACAAAAGGAAACATTCTATTTCTCCATCAAATATAGAGAACTGGCAATGATAAGCATTAAACATAAGAAAATAATAATTCCATATTAACAGAATGATTCCTAACTTCAGTTCACCATTTAAATTTAAGTCAAATTATGCAACCTCTTCTTTCTTTTTCATTTGAACGCTTTCTTATTGCACCAACATTCAAAAGTCTGACCTACATAAGCTTGGACAAATTTGAACTCCTACATCATACCAATTACCATGACAGTTGCATATGCAGAATCACATCTACAAGTTCTTCAATTTCGTACTCATAATAGGCAAAGCTAGATACTGTGTTACACAGATCAGGTTCTGCCTTGCTATGTCTCATTTTTCATTTTACCTTTTACATAATTTAAACATGTTTTGAATGTATGTTGTTAACAAAAGTATAATATGTTGATTCTTGAATCATATGTCGTTCCAAAGTATAGACAAGTAATATATCTGTAATTGTACCACATAATAAATATATCAAGGGAACTTATTACTCTCTATCATTTTTGGGTTATAACTCTACCTGAGTCCACGAGGCGCTTGAATTTTATAGCCTTAATATGTTCACTAGAAAGCAAGAGCTAGCCTCTATATGCAAACTTAAATGGTTAGGAGTGTTGCACCAAATATATCCTGAATATCAAATAATTGGTTATGACAAAAATTGAACATTCAGCCACATAAAAGTTTTGATGAGAATAGCAAACATCCTGCATATTAATAAGTCGATGGCCAATATTTTAAGAATGCTTCCTAACTAAAGCCGTCATTTCAATAAAATCAAAACATAGCTAAAAAAAAAGAAAATGTAGTGATAAACCTGCTCACTAGTCATTTGTTAAAAAATCTGACTAATCTTCGTGTCTTCTGTGAGTTTTAGAAAATTTAAGGAACAAAACCTAATTATCGAGAATCTTCCATACAGGTATCAGTCCAAAAATTTATCTAAGAAAGCAGATGTTTCTTGAGATGCTTTAAAATCCATCAAGCAAAAAATAACTCCGTAGGATAATGGGCTTAACTCAATTGTCGCAGAAAAAGAAGACGTTTTTTTTTTCCAAAATACTGAATTCCCAGAAGATAAGATCAAACATAAAATTGGCTAGCTTATCCCAGAAAAGAAGACTTCATATTTTGCCGAGCCCGAACAAATATCGGAAATTGACATCTAGGGTTTTGATCCATTCAACAAATGTAGAATATGAATGGAAATAAAAAAAGAAAGAAAACATGAGGATCGCTATGATATAAAGCTTTTCAACGTCGGATCGATATTTCAATCTACAAGACAGGTCCATGAATTTACCTCCTGCGCGGAGAATCCTCCTGTGAAAAGCCGAACAAGAGAGAAGAGTTAAGCATGAGAAAGAAAAAGATCGTGAAGAAGGCGGGAATGGGGAGATCGCCAGTACCATGTCGATTTGGGGAAGAACTAGCGACGGTGAAACGGCGTCGGACAGAACGATAGGCGATTTTCAGCTTTGCTATTCCCGTTCCGCAGTGCCTGACCTAAATAAAATTCAGAAATGACGCAATCCGATGTATCAGTACTGACATGGTTCCTGTAACGCTTGCTATTGGCAAAATGTTTGCGGAGGGCACCCCTATTGGCCTCATTTTTCATTTTAAAATAATTTTTTTAATTTTTTTTAAAAAAATATTATTTATCTCCTAAGCTATTTAATAATATAAATATTAAAATATTTTAAATCTTATACATGTATAAAATATTCTATCCAGATTACATATAAGATAAAAATGTCTTATATATGATCTTATATAAGATATTATATATATATACAATATTTAAAATATCTTAATATTTATACCATTGGATATGTCTAATTGAATACTTTATTTCTATAAAAAAATAAAAAAAAATATTTTTTATTAAAAAATAGGGGCACCCCTTTGCAAAATTTATAGCGGGGTGCTCCTCCCTAAACATTTTGCCGTTGCTATTTGTTATAATCGCGCTTACTATGTATGAATTGTGAAACAAATATTTAATCAATTTATGCAAAGAGGGACGCACATTTATCAATATGATAATTCTTAAATTTTATTTTATTTTTTAAAAAAGAAAAAAATGATATTTAAATTAAAAATCTAGATTGGTGTTTCTACGAAGAAGCCTATAATTATATTTGTATAACTATAATTTGTGATCGTTGATGCGGGAGAATATTTCTGGTAATTAGTATTCAATCCTTTACATTTATTTTTTTACACATTTTGGTGCCTAAATAATATATTTTTTAAAAATATTAAAATAGCATTCTGATTTAAAATATTTACTGTATATATATATATATATATATATATATATATATATATATATATATATATATATATATATATATATATATATATATATATATATATTACATATATGCAATGAGTATTTAAAAAATAATATTCTTATTTGTATAAACAATATTCCTCTTGTACATGGGATTATGGAATCTCTTCATGGAATCTCTTCCTCTTTTACATTGGATTATGAAATCCCCGAGTAGTATTTGCAACCGGTTAACTTACAAATATTAAATCTTATGATATCACATAAGAGTCTAATAATTTGATGTTGATGATATCTTTGTAGATTCCCTTTCTCGAACCCATGTTAGCATACTATGGAATAATCTCATAAGTAATCTTAGAATAGTGGGCTTATCAAATATCAAGTAACTGATATTGATAATGATCTTGGAGATCAGAAAAATGCAAGTCATCTTCCTAAATTACAAGTACTATTATTGGATGGCATGAAAGGTTTCATTGTCCCCTAGAAGAATCACACAGGATGGCATCTTTACATCTAATAGCTCGAGCTTGCAATGTTTGGTCCTCTCCAGACTTCCCAATCTCACAACAAATGGCATTTTCTTCTAGCAAACTGTATGTAGGATAAGAATTGAACAATGGCTCAGTGAAACTTACCGTATAAGAGAGTACCTCCATTTGCGGCGTACATCTTCTAACAGGTAATAAGTCTGCCTTCAGGAATAAAATATGATTCCAGCCTATTCAATATTATAGTGCTTGCTGTTTGTTACATTGACGTTCTACTATGAGAAAATTACAAAATAACTGAAGAAGAAACAAGAATTAATTTCTATTTGATCATGTAATTTGCGCAGATTTGCAAATTGATCATTCAGTAAGTAGCATACTAATTCTGAAAACTAATTTGGTGTTCTGAACACACTGCAGTTTTAGCAAAGAAAGCTGAAAAAAAAAAGAAACAATCAAGACGATGAACCAAACTAAAACAGATCTCAATTTTTAGTGTAACCATGATACACTTTTCCAAAAATAAAAGAGCAAAAAATCAGATAATATGCAATCCAGGCCCGCTGAGTGAATTTTCTTTTGTTTATAGCTGAATTGTGGCGAGAATGAATCAACGAGACAGCCCAAAGGACCATCACCAACAATTAGTGCTGAGGTACACTTACTCTGTAAACATGAGTAGTACGATATCATCCACACGCGTATCACTGATGGCCCCCAGATCTGCCGACAGCGAGAAGATGCCTTGCTCGCACTCGAACTTGGAGACGAACCAGCGCCTGCATACATTGGACGGCCACCCGCGCCTGCCGCCGCACGCACGCGCCGCGGACCACCGCCTGCAGCCTCACCAGGCTCTTCAGCGCTCTGAACGCCCGCCGTGCCTACACGCATAAGCGTCAATTCAAATACATCACTCCTCCGTCCTAAAATGTAAACAATTAGTTTGATCCATGACTTAAACGCTTAATTACAGTGCGTACCAAATGAGCCCTAAAGCAGGCTTGGATTATGATGGCCGCCGATTGTTCTCTAGCGGTGGGTTCTCTGCGCACCACGATCTTTTTCTTACCGCTATCGCCGCCGCCGCCGTCATCCTTTTTGGAATCACAACTACGGTCATGATGTCCGGCGGCGGCAGCGGCATGAATCGAGCCTTCTTCTACAACCATCGGGTTGCGGATTTTCGCCGTATTGTTCTTGATGGGGCCAAGATCGTTGGCCGACGTGCAGGAGGATCGCACGATCAGGCGCCGGGCCGCGCTCAGCCATCGCCAAGACCTGGCCATCGATCGATCGATGTCTCCGCTTCCGAACAGTGGAGCAGAGCAGGTGAGGATGGATCCGATCGATCGGGAAAGTGGCGGGTTTAAGGCACAGAGATGTGCTTACGAGTTACGAGTAAGCATGCTCCTCCTTGTGTCATTTGAAATAACGGAAATCTGGGAGAGAACGTGGCGGGAATGAAATGACCTCCTCTCATCCTTCCTAATCACGTTTGCACAGCTGGCTTAGAGAAAACTTACGTGCGTTGCACACACACAATAACACTAATTTATTATTTAATCTTAGTTTATTACAATGTGCTATTCATCAATTATTATAATTCGCATTGATATTTTTATATTTATGCTAAAATACCTCCCTCCTCAAAATCGTTCAAAACTAGTTTAAAATTTGTCAACGTCGATCGAATTATGTCGACTTGATAATCGAATCAGCTGCTAAAAAAATTGGACCCGTTACGAGAAGGAGTTCATCGAGGCAGCAGGCCCTGCTAATACATCAGCATAAAAAATGGAGTCTTGTTGGGCCAAACAGTGGTGCAACTGCAGATCTGGCTGTGGCCTGTTCTCCTGTCGGGCCGGTCCAATTGCGGGAAAGCCTACGAGTTTAAAGCATCGTGTTTTAAAATTCCTATGCAAGACCTTGCCTAAAATTTTTTCTCACCAGCCACCGGTTTGGGCGAATTTTCTGTCGCAGCGCGAGCCACAGCCTGACAGCCAGTTCTTTGGCTTCCAACTTCAGTAGCCAACAACGGCCATTGCAAATTTGTAGCAGGCAAGCAGTTCCCTCCGTCGACATCGATTTTTGATCCTTTCTATTATGTTTTCAAAGATTTCGGATCTAAGTTCAAATGCATCGCATCTTTTCCTTACTAATTAGGAACTCAGAAGTGGCAGCAGTGGATTTCCGCATATTTGTGGTTCTATCGCGGAGCAAGTAGTTCCGCTTCAATGGCGAGCATATCTGCTGCCTTTGCAGTCACCCGCTTTCCGTTTCACCGCTCCCCACCACACCTCCAGGTCTCCCTCCGATCACTCGTTCTGTTCATCAAGATTTAGAGATTTACAATTTGTTAAAGTGCACCCTAGTCTGATGCAGAAAAGAAGGATGATGCAGCAGTTTAAGTTCCGGGCGGAGATTTCTCCGCAGGAGGAGTCAGAGCCTCCTCGTTTAAAACCGTCACTTTTAGGCATTCCGACGAGCACTTGGAGTGCTGGGCTTGGGACCTTAGGGTTTCTGGAGACCGCGTATCTTACCTACTTGAAGTTCAGCGGTGGCGAAGCCTTCTGCCCTGTTGGAGGGGGTAGCTGCACCGATGTCCTCAACAGTGACTACTCTTATGTTTTTGGTACTTTTCACCCTCAGTTTGTGCCTCCTCTTTTGCGGATAGATTCAGGAATATCGCTGGCTGTAAATCGGTGCTTCGTTGAAAGCAAAAAAATTAATACTGAAATTGCCTAATCTTTATGTTATTGTATTGTTAGGTTTCATTTAAAAAGTCTAAAGTTAGATATATAGGTTACATTTTCCCCTTTCTAAGCACAACAGCGCACTGAATGGATAGGCAGCACGAGATTTTTTACCTACTAAAAGAAGTAAGGCATCCTATGCTTGTCCTAAATATTATTATATGACTCTGACGTATTTTGTTCTGTGATCTTTAGTTGTCCCTGATTAAATTTTCTACACTTTGAGAACAAGTTCCGTGGCAATAGAACTACCTCCATATAAATGTATCCATAGCTTTGATTTTCCATATCATTGGTTCAATTGAAATTATACCTGAGAATTTAGGTAGCACCTAAAAGTATCAGTCAGTTTGCAAGGACAATGCATATGCATTTCCTTTTAATTTTCATTCAGAATTTCATAATTTTGATAGTATTTTTCTATTTAGTAGTCACATATTTCGGTAAGATTCATGATTTCATTTTTGTTTTCCCTTTCATCTGTCAGGTTTGCCCCTTCCTTTACTTGGAATGCTAGCTTATGGATCAGTTGCATTACTTTCTTTCCAGCGGTCTGGAAAGAATTTGCTTTCTGGGCTAGGTGAATCTGATGCTCGCCTCTTCTTGCTTGTAATCACTACTTCAATGGCAATGGCGAGTGCCTATTTTCTTTACATTCTAAGCACAAAGTTTGCTGGAACAACTTGCTCATATTGTTTGCTCTCTGCTATTCTATCTTTCAGCTTGTTCTTCATCACTCTAAAGGTTTGAATTTGCCCCTGCTTTGCAAGCAAAAGATTCTTATCTAAATGTAGAATGCAATGAGTTCCGTCATGCTCTTTTCCAGGATATTGGTTTGGAAGAAATCAGAAACGGGCTTGGCCTACAGCTGGCTATTGCTGGAGTCGTGGTTATTGCATTTGCAAATACATATAACATGGCTGATACACAGTCACCATCGTGAGTAATTTGAGCATATTTTTCTTTTTGGATTAACCTGGTCTCTTATTCAAGAAATTTTTGGTAGTAGTAACCAATACGAAGTAGACTTTTACATATTACAAGCCCTATAGCCAGTTGACGTCCAGTGCTTCCCTTGCTTCTTCTTTGTTGATGCATTCAATGGTATATTTTACATATGACATTGCAAACTCAGCAATCAGCCTTGAGGTAGATTGTCAATTGATACTGAGTATTCAATATATCTGCACAGTAAATTACTAAATTGCTTCTGTGGTTACTTGACTGTTCGATGCACAAAAATTATTCTCCTATAAACTGTTTTCCAATTTTCCAAGTTTTTATATTTGGTAACACAAAAAGACATGACCAAAATGAGAATGTATTTTTTAGCCAAATTGAAAATGTTAGTTAAATATAAGGAAAATATGCATTAAAGAGAGAGTAGACATCGTGACTTCAAATGTCCAATCTTCTAGAACTATCTGACCTAAATGTTTGACAATGTTGGAATCCGCAACTAGGCCAAAATTGTCAAAGTGCTAGATCAGTTTAGACATCGTGAGCCAGCGAAAAGATCAGCTAGAATGTCCAATCTTCTAGCTTCTAACATGACCTATGTTACTTTTTATCAAAATATCAAAATTTGTTTTCTATGGTGACTTCAAATGTACCTCTAAACAGAGAGTTTTTTCTAAAGAAAGGTTCTTCATAAAAAATATTTTACTAATAAAAAATATTTTCTGATAAGCGAACAAAACCTAAGATGTGAAGGCTATGAAAAGGGACAGATAAGTTATAGTTGGGAAGTGGATATCCTTATTTCCAATTAAATGAAGTTCTTAAAGTTGCTAGCCTTCTATCTGGTCCACATTCTCTAAAATATGGATACTGTCGTTACTGATTGTCGACGATTTTTAGCAAATGGTTTAACTATATCCACAGGCACATCATTTATTTTTCTGAGAACGTTTGAAAACATTTGCCTAAACATCAATGAAACACAGGAAACTCTTGATTCATATATATATTGAGACACCTTAAATGTCAAGAAGCCAAAAACCTACCACTTGTTGCTACAGTGCACATAGACTCAAATACTTGAAGAAGTAACTAGTCAATTAAACGTTTTTAAACTCTTGCTTCATTATATTGGACTAGGTTATATGTTGGAAATGTATTTTGAGAATTAAGATTAAAAAAAAACAGAATAAGTAAATAATAATAAATTTTGAATGCCAGAAAATACTCTAAAGATAAATTTTATTCAAAATTTCACTTTTCTATAATTTATGGTACACTTTGGTTATTTGATTATAATATTTTTAGAAACTGCACACTATAAATACTGAATAGGATTGCAAAACTATGTAGAAATACCACAAGAATGATAGCTAAACTTCCTATTTCTGTCCCAAATTCTGTTGGAAAGTAATCGTGCAACACATCATCATCATCATTAGCTATGATTATTGCCATGCCTAGAGTATTGAACGTGACTTAAGTGCTTATGAGTTCCTTGTAAAGAGACAAAATTATCATTTGTCAAATACTCAATATGTTTTACACCCTGGATTGTATTGTTACCAACTGCGATAATTTCCTTCTTCATATGCTTAGAGAGCCTTTTTTGCGCCCTCATGATTACTAAAAAAAATCAACTTTTCCCTGTTCCTGATCTCTAAAAAGGGGCGTGGTAAGTAGAAATACACAGGAACCATGTCATTTAGACTTATTATTCCCAAGCTCTCTCTCGCAATATACTTGCCTTTTTAAAACCTAGCATTGCTCCCATGCTTGAAAATTTGACATTTGAATATTCAGAGGTCTATTAAGAGCATGGTCTTTGGAACAAATGAGTCTTAAGATAAGGAACGGGTACAATATAAACGGACGTGTTTATCATGAACACAAGGGTTAAGAACCTGTCCTTGAACCATGTGATGTTTCACCTAAACTTTAGGAGCTTTTTACAAAGTTATTTGCATTTCAAAATTTCCACAATGTGATGTTGCTTATACACTTCTTCTGTATTTTATGCAGCTTAAGTGATATTACATTGGAACCATATGAAACTGAGATAACAAATCGGTCATCTTCTTTAGCTCTGTCTCTTGCTCAGCACCTACGTTCCATAGGTGCAAAAATGTATGGGGCATTTTGGTGTTCTCATTGTATTGAACAAAAGCAGGTAACTTTGGTGACGAGAGTTAGTTTTCCATTATATGAACGTTGCTTATATGAAAGAGGAAATTGTAATGTTTAACTAATTAGGATTCCTGTCTTTTAATTTTTTTTCCATCTGATTCCCATTTGTTAAAATCTATCCTACAGCACTTAACATTGTTTATTGGATCCTCTTTGTTCGTAATTCAACTGTTACTACCAGACATTGAATCAGTCATGTATGTAGGAAGTCGATAATATTATTGTATGGAGTTTAACCTATTTGGATAAAATGATTTCTCTGGTTAGCGATTAGATTATATTACTTGATTCTTAATGACATAGTGCTAAGAAGGGTATTAGCTGTTGACGGAACAAAATCAAAGTTTATGTACCCTGTGTATGTATCTGGTCTATTAAGAGTGTTTGCATCAATTTCCTTATATCAACAATGTGTTACGACCGTTGTGCATCTGTATGTAATTGGACCTTGGATGTATTATTTGCACTATCCATGAGCAAAGTGGTGCTGCCCAAAAATTTTGCGCATCTCTTAAGGTGAGATAGGCATGGAGAGGGTCTCTTTTGAAGATGTAATGCCAGTTTCCTGAAATGGTGAAAATTGGAAGAAGATTTTTTTCACCTATTCTGAGTCCTCTTAGGCAGAGAAAATTTTGCAACTGAACACCTCAAACCCATGATGCTCCTTTTTTAGATATTCAATGTACAACTTGATCTAACAAAGAGTTACTATTTGACTTGGAAATTTATTTAATTATCTTCCTCTCTATTTACCTTGCACATCGGCTGTTGCAGATGTTTGGGCGTGAAGCTTCAAAAATATTGGATTATGTCGAGTGTTTCCCTAATGGAGCTGGCAAAGGAAGAACAATGACTAAGGAATGTGCAGTTGCTGGAATTGAAGGTTTTCCAACATGGGTTATAAAAGACAAGGTGAAAAGCTTCGCTTCCATATTTCACTTCTTTCATCGAACTTTCTGCCGTGTATAGCATTTTTTAGGTTAACTGCATTGACCGCCTAAGTAGTTTAAGCAAACTCCACTTGTCATCTCTTATATTCTGAAATAGCATAATTTCCCCTGGAAAATAGATAATTGAATATTTTACTTTTTCCCTAGTCATTTCTCTCTCTATAATACTCCCGTCCGCTCCACCTGAGCATCTCTACACCTCTTGCTCGCCAAAACTGTCGCAATTGTTCCCCCTTCCCTCTCTCTTTTGCGGCAATTAAAAGGGCAGCAATGACCACAGAGATAGGGCTCAAATGGACACACCATCTTCCGCTTCCTCAATTAGCCTCACCACCGCAGGCTCTATCTCCACCTCCAAACCACTAAAAAGACCAGGAATTCAGCATGACTCTGGCAATGTATAGTGTTGATTGTTCTGTTGTCACCTTGAGATCCATGATAAGTAACTAGTGAGCATCCTGTGGGAGCTTGTAGCGAGGCGACAGGACGGTCGATGTGGCAATACAACCTGCAAGCGACGTAGCAGTAGCGGGTAGTTCTCACGCCTATTGGTGCTGCCAAGGCCAACTAGCCTAGCATTGTGGAGTTTGCTTAAACTACTTGGTTTTCTATGCAATTAACGATAAATATAATTAATTCTTGAATACCTAGGATGTGACATGCAAATTGATCTCCTTTTAAGAGTGCAAGATCCTTCCATGGAACCTCTCTGCTTTGTCTGGCTTTTTCCAGCTTAGCTTGTGTGGTAATATACTGAAAGAAATCTGGCTAAAATCTTTACCCAGACTATCAAAATTTAACATAGAGTCATCCGACATTTTAGCTCAGCTATCAAAATTTAGCATGTAGAGTCATCTGATTGCTTTACCACGCAATCCTTTGCTGCCACCATTTAACTGATTGCAGTTGATATTCGTGTCAAGATTGATCTTGAGGGGTTATAGCAGCAGTTGAATTGTTCAGAAGACATACTTTGCTTCTTTCTTTAAACAAAACGTATTTAAGGGTGTGTTATCCTTACAGATCCTTAGCGGTGAGCAGGATTTGCAAGCTCTTGCAGAGGCATCTGGTTTTAGTGCTGAAAATTTTCAACCCTCTTAAGCTTCAAGGCCCCTGTTACCTTGGAAGGAATCCATAAAGAAAAGAAAGAAAAGTATAATGAATCTAGTAGCGAAAAACTACTAGATTCAATATGTTTTCTTAAACATTGACCAGTACAGAAGTTTCTATTTAGATCCATCTAGAAGATTCAACAATGTTCATATTGTTGTGTTTTTGCTGTCCCATGAATCCTTTAAGCGGGCAGCGGTTGTAAAATTTTGATCAGATGTATTTAGCGTATTTGTATATAATTTGAACAAGCTGTATTTACAGGATTCCAAAGCCAGCATACCCGTGAATTGAAATTTTAATGAGTTTTCACTAAGACTTCTATTCTGGTCGGCATATTATAAACCGGCGATGTTAGTTTTTAAGACAACATGATCCTTAATCCGTTTAAGTCAAAATTGAAGCTAATCAATATAATAAAGTTAATTGACATGATGTACTTGACTCATTTATATAATATAAATACTACACAAAAGAATATATGCATTTACTATCTATTAGAAGTAATGAATAATGTATATACACTATTAATATGTTATGTGCTTTAATTCATTTATGATTAATTTGATTTAATTAGTTTTTGGTAATAAATATTTGACTCGGTTATTATCTAAATCTGTTTATGCTTGGCATAATTTAGGTGGTTGACAACTGTTCCAATCGCCATTATGTTTTTTTTTTCTTTCATGATTGCATTATGGCTTATATAAAGAGGTAATTAAGTGTTCGATTAGAGTCTGTGAGTTCATTAGCTTAATTTAATATCTAAACAACGCATATGAGTATTTACGTATAACTCAATATGAAAAGTCTAATATAATTACAAATTACCTTCAGCAGTTTTAAAATTATCTTCACAATTTTTGGACAGAAGATACCGAGTCTGGGAGGCTGGGATGGCTTGTGAAATTGATGCTGATTGTTATCGAATAATATTATTGTCGTTAAGACTCATGAGTTCCTCTTGAGTTTGTGGGGTAGTATGCTCCAACAGTATTTTCTTTTCTCTTCTTCTTAATTTTCTTCTCACCCTAATTTCTTTTTATTTCTTTATATTAATGCAATTCGATTACTGACGTAATTGAATTACAAAAAAGTGCGACCCGCAAGTCTAAGAGCACAACGGAAGCAAAGATAGCTATTAGCGTGGGTGTTATCAAGTTCGCACAAGTTAACGAATTAAATCAAGCAGAACCCAAAATCCAAAGTCTAATTGCTGCAACAAAGAATTGCAGGCAACCATAGTTTGCTAATTACTAAAGTTTTCGCATCACTATAAGATAAATTTTCTTGCAAATACTATGCAGTGTCCTATGCTAACCGCATGGTACTTGAAAATAATCATGTTCTTCGAGGTTGCTTGTTGCAATGCCAATTAGTGGACTACTGAGTTATTTAATTAAAATAAAATAAAAAAGAATCAAGTACCAAAGTAAAACAAAGTTCACATATTAAACTAAAATATAGTTTAAATAACATCATTTTTTTACCAAATATGTTTCTTTGGTTCCATTCAATAGTGTTGCAAATTGGCAACTTACCAAAATCAGATGGGAAAACAAAAAACCCGACAGGAAAAGGGGCATAAATATTAACGATCAGATTGTAAGAGCAGCGATCAGAATGCCAGTAGTTTCTCTGGGAGGCTATTATTACTCATTTTCTTGACTAAAGTTGTAAAATTGGTGCATTTTTATCAGTCTGCAAACAAATACGAGATAAGCAGACTTTTGACAATAGTTACACACTAACATTTGGAAAAGAAAATTTTCACTATGAAACACACATGAGATGGTTACCTTTTCAGTAGCAAAAGCTGTGCAGGAGAAACAAAGTTGCGAGTAGAGCAGGAAAAGGTACAGAATTATCAGCACTATTTTAAAAGAAAAAAGAATTGCCTGGGTTGATTTTACAAGAAAAGAAAAGAGTGTGAAGCTGTAGTAACTTCTATCAAAATGGGTACGAAAACAATTTGTTTCTTTGTATTAAGTTGTGAAGAGCAGGTACACCAAGCCTTTTAGGTATTGGATTATTTCGGATCCACCAAGTTTTGAACTTCCATAAACTCTGTCAACAAAAGTTATTGGAACCTGAGCACACGAAACATCAACAGTTAAGCACCTTGGGATTAGAAGAACAATATCGGAAACACATTGGGCTT
Source organism: Costus lasius (assembly GCA_027563935.2). Taxonomy (NCBI): domain Eukaryota; kingdom Viridiplantae; phylum Streptophyta; class Magnoliopsida; order Zingiberales; family Costaceae; genus Costus; species Costus lasius. The sequence continues at coordinate 116,890,816 of CM050451.1, read as the reverse complement.
AATGAGAAGGACCATATAACAACAGAAAGTACTCCAGATGTAGTCCAATGTAATGCATAACCATAAACTGAAGGACCTAAATAAGTCATGCATGTTAAATACCCATTCATATCATACCTCTTCAATGTGATAGCCCTTCCTGCTAGCTCTAACAATAATCTCCATTTGAAAAACATATCCTTTACTTACACACGAACTTACGACATCTTCGAAAGCTTTCCTCTCATAAAGCCTAGAAAACAACAAAAATCAGGCAGCGAAGTGTAGGTGCATCGTGAACCAATTAGAGAAGAAGTTTATAAACCTAAAAGATCCAGTTAAATCAGATACGCCCGGCCATAAAAGTGTCTGTGCAAGTACATTAGCTCCTCTACTTGTCAATTTACGCATAAGGCTCCATCCATGCACTCCACCATTTCGGACATAACGGGTTCCAGTAACTATACTTGCACCAGTTTCCACTTGCCTCCTGGGAAACATGAGACAGTAAGATCCAAGTATTATCATATCAACTTAGCTCATTCAAGTTTATTTTAAATTATAGCATGCCCGCTACTCCACTTTACATTACAAAGCCTTCCAGAATATCAGACTAATGAACACATGCATTTGGAACCCTTTTATTATCTGAGGAATGATTCAAGTATCAAAAGTGTGTAAATGTAGCTACATGGATCCTCGTCAATTATGTTGAAGGAGAACTATCATGTAAACAGGGACACTACAACGCTAACAAGTGTCTCGCCATTTTGGCTCGCTTAATGCTCACTGAATATGTCAGAATAATATTTAAATTTCTTCGTGTCTCAAGTGGTGAGTGGTGCCACGGGCAGCTCACTATGATTGTGATCATTTCTATTACTGCATTACTTTCTTGTTATCAATCTTTTGTACATCACCGTACATGGCATCCTACGCTGCAAAGATGAACGGGGATTCCACAAATTTTACCTTCTAAATTAGATGAATCTGGCAGTCAGATGGCTTTTTATATACCAATTCTCTTCATCTTTGCTTCCCTTCAACATTATGCTCCATATTTGAGTTTACTAGTTATTTCTTAATTACTACTGCACCACTCTCATGATACACAACCAATCCTAGATATTGCTACTACATGACTACAGATCGAACAATAAATATAGTAATTCTTAAGGTGAAGTTACTATCATGGCATCTAAGTAAATATCTGTTCTCATCATTCTTTTTAAGATCCGCAGCAGTAGAATCACTATCCATTCTATGTTTGTTTAATCATGAAAGTTTGTGTGCCATGAACACTACGAAGATGGCATTGAGAAAGAGGAGAGAAGAGGGTAAGATGAGAAGACAAGATAGAACTGAGTTGCAAGAGGAACTAAGAGCTAGGAAATAGTTGACGATTCATGAATCAAACATATCTTCTACAACCAACAATAACCACTAATACAAGATTCAACAATAACCACACTAATTAATATTCCTAGTATTATATTACTATAATTAAATAAACACTAGATACCCAAATACAATACTCAGTTTACCAACGATTAAAAACAGTGATTTACCAATGATCAGTTTACATAGCCTTGATGATGGAAGATTACTTCTAACAAATAATTTATCATTCAAAAGCATTTGTTCTTAGTTAAGAAGTATAGTAATAATATCGAATTCACCAAATCAAACGTGAACATAGTCAATATATCGAAAGCAGAAATGCTCCTAAGTTTTTTCCCTCTTTTAGTTCCTCCTTCCTCAAGCTAGCTCCTCCCCCTTGCTCCCGGGTTTGTAAACGAGATTGATACCTACATTACTAGTGATGGAAACATCCCTCTACTTGAGGCTGCTTCCAGTCATCTCTTACCTCATGCCCCTTAGCTAAATATCATTGGTCAAAAAACACATAATTGCTCTTGAGATCATCTTGCCGTAGCCACCTACATCACCAATAATGGAAACCCCCCTTCTACTTGAGATTGATTCTAAAAATTCATCTCTTTACCTCATGCTCCTGAGATCACCTTGAGATTGTCACCTACATCATCAATGATGACAACCCCAACTAAAGACCACATTTTGCTTAATCTATCTTTTATTGACTTTTCACCATTCTACAGTGTAGCCAAGACACATTTTTCCAAATTAGTTAAACTCCCAGTAATTATGAAAACCAAATACATGCTGTTCATTGAATGATTTACTATATTATCTCCAACTTTTCGTAGTCATATGCTTTTACAAAGATCATTTTCTGTTTATGTTTAAGCATCTAATGACAACAACTTCATACTATTGATGGAGTAATACTAACTGCTACCATAGATTTAAAAAGAATTTTTTATCACTGGTGTGTGTGGCACATGCTCAACCAACCTTCTACTGTATATGGCATAAGGTCGGTATTGGTTGGTATATATGTGTATATCTATATTACATCCTATATATATTATCTGGTCATTACCAACCATTTTATGTCAGTAAATACCAGTTATACCGGTCTGAGCAAATACTAGAATAACCGGTCTGGTATGAAGGGAAATTTAAAACCTTAATTGTTACCAAAGTTAATGTTTAGCCACCACAAGATATTGTAAAACACAAAATGTTGCCCATCTCAACATGGGCAGGGAATCAGAAATGTCTATCCTTGTTTCTGTGGAATGAGCATATTTAGATATTCCACAAAGAAATAAGACGATTGTCATAGCAACATATATTTTTAGTTCATTCTGTACGCAAATCACTACCTGATGAAGCTAGGCAAGTACTTTGGCTGTAAAAAAAGAAAAGAAACCATTAGGGAAATAAAGCAAAGCAAAAGAAACTCAGCAGAAAATCAATAACAGCGGTTCAGATGGTCAAGTACATACATGGTGGGACAGATCAGCATCCATGATTATTATGAAATCTCCAGATGCATGCTTAAGTCCATGGAAGTAAGCAGTTCCTAAACATTGTTTCCAGAATTCAAATATAAGGAATCAATTTGCTACCAGAAACAAAAGAGTTAAGTCATACCAAGACCAAGCTTCTTTGGCCTAGCTCGTAATAGCTGATAATATTGCAACAAAAAGAAACAATATGTAAGAAGTTGGAGACATTTCAAGATCATGAAGGACTACTAGCATCTCAACCTTAATACAGTACTCACAATACGGTCTTCTCCATATACATCCTGTAGTTGTTTTACGATTTCTTGAGTGCCATCAGGACTTCCATCATCCACTATTATGACTTCAAAATCACAATCTCTGCAAAAATTCAGGATATTTTCTTCAATTCCTTAAATAGACAATATAATGCATAAATAAGATGTTAACCAGAGAATTAAAACAAAAAAAAAAACTGTACGTCCACTACCAACTGAACATGTTGCAGATGATAGTTATGTAAAAAAAAAAGAGCATAAGGTTGTCCTTAGTTTCCAAAAATACGCCAGATTAATGCACAAAAGAGAATGTTATCAAGAACAAGATCCATAAACAAGATAAAGTATTTAGAATATCATAGTATCCAGAAGAGTAAGCAAAAAAATTTTCTCAAGAACAAAAACAGAAAAGACAATATAGACAAAACTAATCTATCTGTACTAAATATCAGCACCATAATTGTGGAGCTACTGATTAAGAAACATCAACCACGAAAAAATGTCAAACAGTGAACAAAAAAATTTATGCACATAAACATAAAAGAGAAACAAACGATTGCAGATGCCATCGTAAATGAAAAAATGTCAAAGCGATATGAAATTTTAGATATTTTACCTAAGATCAAACAAGCATTACATCTATCACTTGGGAATAAGAAAAATGGAGAGCTTCTTTAGCTTAAAAACTAAATACATTGCATTATAATTGTCAATTTATTAAACATGAAAATTAAAAAAAAATGAAAGAAATAACTTCTTATAGCAAAAGTGCTTGGAACTGTATAAATATTTTGTATGCATTAGGTGGAAAGTTTATCACCTGACACAAGAAAGGTATTGTAGAGAAACACACTAGACTCAAGGAAAATCCTTATGAATCCTCGACAGCAAAATATAGACAGTTAGATACGATCACATTTTTTTAATCCAATAGATATGACATTAAAATGCCACACTTTCAAACAAACAATACTCAACCAATTATGACCACAAACTTCAACTCGTTTGATTTTTAATTAAGCAATAGGCAAATCTTTCGATCCAATCATGACTATAAACTATTGAAAAGTAACAGGAACTTATAGCTACAAAATGCAGTTACAATACAACGATTTGATTTTTTGGATCAATTGCTATTCCAATCTACTGAATAAACAAAAATCCCTTTGCAGGAATTTATTAAAAAAGGCAAGGGAAAGGAGAAGAGCATACTGGAGATGCTTGAAGACAAGGTAGATGACAAGGGCAATATTAAGACGCTCATTGTACGTCGGGATTATTATGCTGTACTTCCTCTTCCTCTTCACCTTACTTTTCATTATTGTCTTCTCGTGCTCCTCTGTTTCTATCTCCTCTAACTTAGCCATAGCCTATAACTAATTTTGGAAAGGTAATTAGAAATAAAGAAATAAATTCTAGAAATTGTCAGCTGTACATATATTTGATGCCCAGAAACAAACATGGCAACGAGAAACATATAATTAAGTCAAAATTTCAAATCTCTAACGAACCACCTAGCCATTTTTCTGTATATTACAAATATAAGATTCCAAACCATAGGTTAACAAGCAAACAGAAAGCACAAAAAAAGGAAAAAACGAATGGTGAAATTTGAGATATCAAAAGACAAGAAATGTGATTTCCACATGCAAAAACCAATTTCTTGAATCAAAAGATGATATAAGAATAAAAAAACGTTATCAAGGAAGCAAATATCATCCTCCAATTCACTTTTAACAGGAGTTAATGCAATTTTAACAGGAGCTAATGTTAGAAGAAGCATAGTAAATTACTGTTACGCAGAAAACTGTATAATAATTAAAATGATTTGTTAAATAAATAGAATAACATAAACAATTAAACATTCATATATAGATTAAAATGATAAATTATCTCATTTTGTCATAAGTTAAGTCCACATTTGACACACACACACACACACACATATATATATATATATATATATATATATATATATATATATATATATATATAAATACAATCACAAATTTAGGGATTCCATCAAGTGCAATTTAATAATGAACATTATCAAAGTCGTTAGAATTATCTTGATATGATTGATTTGCTTATTCACCATCTAACAAATTTTCTCCCATAGGATCATCGTCAACCTCTTGAAAAGTTGCATCATTACATGTTAGTTTTTTCTAGGGTTTCAATTCTATTGTGTAGGATTTTTAAGATTTCAAAAGCTCTCAAAATCATAGTGCAATTTGAAAAAGAACATTATCCGACTCGTTAGAATTAACTTGATATGATTGATTTGCTTATTCATCATCTAACAAATTTTCTTCCACTAGGATCAACGTCAAACTCTTGAAAAATTGCTTAATTTTCTAGGGTTTCAATTCTATTGTGTAGGATTTTCAAGATTTTAAAAAATCTCAAAATCAAACTAGAACTCACACTTTTTCAGCTGATATACAATCAAAATGCAAAGCAATAAAAAATATAAAATGCTACAATATGAATAGGAGATAGAGCGCAGGTACTATGCAAATAAAATATGCATTAATGTGATTAAAATGAAATGAAATTTATTTAATAATGTTAATCAATTTGATAAACCGGAGATGAAGATCAAAATGTACTCTCGTGAATGAAATGAGGAGCGGAGGCGAGGTGATTTACCGGAGCGAGGTGGTTTATCAGGGGCGGGTCCGGCGATCGCGAGCGAGCCAAGAATCTTCCATGCAGGTATCAGGACCAGAAATTTATCTGAGAAGGAAGATGTTTCTTGAGATGCTTGAAAATTCATCAAGCAGAAAATATCTCCGTAGGATAATGACCTTAACTCAATTGTCACAGAAAAAGATGACCTTTTTTTCCAAAATATTGAATTCCCATAAGATAAGATCAAGCATAAAATTGACTAGCTTGTCACAGAACATAAGATTTCATATTTTGCCGAGCCCGAACAAATATCGGAAATTGACATCTAGGGTTTTGATCCATTCAACAAATGTAGAATATGAATGGAACTAAGATAAGAAAGAAAACATGAGGATCACTACGATATAAAGCTTTATAACGTCGCATCGATATTTCAATATACAAAACAGGTCCATGAATTTACCTCCTGCGCGGAGAATCCTTCTGCTAAAAGCCGAACAAGAGAGAAGAGTTAACCATGAGAAAGAAAGAGATCGTGAAGAAGGCGGGAATGAGGAGAGATCGCCAGTACCATGTCAATTTGGGGAAGAGCTAGCGACGGTGGAACGAACGGCGTCGGAGCAGTGTCGGACAGGACGATGGGCGATTTTCAGCTTTGCTATTCCCGTTCCGCAGTTCCTTGACCTGAATAAAATTCGAAATGACGCAATCCGACATATCAGTGGTGACATGGTTTCTGTAACGCTTGTCGCTATTTGTGAATTGTGAAACAAATATTTAATGATTTACGCAAGAGGGACGCATATTTATCAATATGATAATATTTAATATTTTATTTTATTTAAAAATAAAAAAATGATATTTAAATTAAAAATCTAGATTTAACATTTGAGGTTTTTCTTAATTTTTGTGAATTGTGAAACAAATATTTACGCTATTTGTGAATTGTGAAACAAAATGATATTTAAATTAAAATGATTTACGCTATTTGTGAATTGTGAAACAAATATTTCAATTGTTTTTATTTTTTATTTTATTAATTTTTATATATTTTGGATTAATTTTAATCTTTGCCGAAGTCAATAAATCGAATCTCCGGTTTTCTTGCATTCAATTATTCAAACTTGACTTGAATTACTAGCATTCTAAATAAGAAAGCGATTTATGAAAGCTACGGTAGTCGGTGGTGAACAATAACTCAGTTTTGAATTACATATGTACCCAAATTTCGAATTGAATTATTTGGAGCATGAGCATAATTAGCAAGCAGCAAGCATAGATCAATATGGAGTTACCGTTCTTTGCTATTTCATTGTAAAATAAAATGCCGATTTTAAATAATGATTTGATTTTAAGCAGAAAACTTCTTTGTAACTTATTGATAAAAAAATATTCTTAATGTAAAAAGTCTTATAAAAAATTTATTATATTGCAAATGCCCTCGGACATTTCATATCTCATAAAATGAGACAGTAATAACTTATAAAAGATTATAATTGATCACCCACAAGGACTGGGGCATTCTCACAAAAACAGAGAAAAAAGTGATATAATAATATTGAATCAAAGATTGAATATTTGTGGTAATAGATACATTTTCTTTAGTTTTCATTTTGAATGAAATAAATAAACATTAAATTTAAAACTAATTAATAAATAAGTGTTAACCAAAGTCAAAATTCAAAAATTTAAGAAAATATTATTGTGTGGAAACTAACGAAATCTTAAAACTGAAAAAAAGAAATAGTTTGAGATAAATAATAAAATAATATTCAGAACTTGAGAATACAATGACATATGTAAATTATGTTAAAAAAATGAACATTTCAAGCATACTCTTTGTTCCACAATTTCAGACTATTTATATATAGAAGTGCCAAAGAAGTTTTCTAAAATAAAAAGTAAAATTAGTTGCAGCACAGATATATACATATATATCAACTAAATTATTAGTTGCAGCACACATATATACAAGTTCATCTGTGCATTTTTAAATTTTCCTCAAAGACTTTTAATTTTTTTTATTAGTCCGATATATAGTTCAATTGAATATACAAATGCTGCAAGTGGTTTTTTTGACAAACAGCCAAACATGAATCCAAAAAGAGCTACAACACAATAAGTGTTTAATACAAAGCACCAAATGGAACCAGCAAATCGTGCTTGTAAATGAGAAATGATAAAGTATTCATACATTCTACAATGGAAACAAACTAACTTTCAGTGGAAAAAAGTAGACAAACAAACTCTTAATCGCCATTAAATATCAAACCAATTGTGACATGCCGTCAAGAAACTTGTAACAGTGATTACCTGTGCAGTTGTGCAGAAAATAACAGAAAAGGCACTATTTTGAGACTACTCGACTGTCACAAAGTAACCAAATTAGCAAATAAGCTTCATCTTGTATGATGAAGGCATAAATACATGTATTAAGAATAGTTTTCGACATCAAAAAATATGGAACGGATTCAAGCTTTGATAACATATCACAGCCGCTCAATCAAATAAATCCATTTTCACATCTGTGACATCTAGCTGCAGTATCTCTGCTCTGGATTCCAAGATAGAGCCAATGCTGCCATAAAGATGGTGACAAGATAATAATAAAAATATGCCTTACGACAAGCCAGTATATTTTATACTAATAGAAGCAACTAACCTGATTAGTATACACAAGTAATAAAAGGAGACGCAAAGGGCTAAAATTTAAAATTCCAACAGATAATAAATAATGCTTGTAGGCACTCTTGTGGCAGAAACCAACCAGTGGTGGAGAAAGCAAAACTAGAAGAATGCATAGACTTGGAGGAGACTAGTATCTATAAGTTCCTTCATCCATTTAAGATAATCAATCACCCTTTACGTAGTGAGACAGTTGAGTAATCATGATTTCAAAGTAAACTTAGAGCAGATGTTCAATCCTTGTTATAAGGTTAGACTCCCACTAATACAAGTAAAATTATTAAACCACCGGGACATTTTTTTATGAAAGCATCAAAAGCACGGATCCATGACAAAGCGTGATACACTTCAGATCATATAATAGTTGTGTTTCGCATTACCAATTATATTTATAATCTTTTTTTCGGCATTAACTAGTTTTAGGCTGAAATTGGCAATGGATTAAAAAATATTTATCTTAGGCTGAAGGAAAAATGAATATTTCTATTTAGTAGTTGGAGCTATGAAGAGTATAATGTTTGTTGGGAATCTCTGTGCATCTTTCTCAACAAGATCCATCGTGAAACCAAAAGTATAGGAAAAAACAAAATTGACGATAAACTAAATCAGGCTACATAAATCAGAAGTACAACACGACATAAATATTTATTTGGTTCAGTCGAGAGGAAGCCTACATCAGAAGTATTGAGGGAGCAAGAATAATTGCGATGGTAAAGAAAGCTCAAAAGGTCTCGCAAGAATAATCTTGTTTCTGGTGGTGTTTCTCAAAGAGAGCTCTTACATATATTTATAGAAGCTTTAGGATCCAATTAAATATGAGAAATTCAATTTTAAGATATTTAATTTGGTCAAATTTTAACTTGAATAGTCATCCGAAAAACCTCAATATTCACACGACTAACTGTAATCAAAATTAGACATTGTAGACTAACTGAATTAAAGTTTTCACACTTTTCCTAGGACCAATTGATTTTTTCTAACATGATCATAATCTAATATTGACACATAATTTTACCATATTACTCTAGAAAAGTTGTGTTTTGAAACCAAAGAAAAGGTTTTCTAGCATTTCTATTAAAAAGGTTTCGATGAAGTTCCAAATCCATAAAATAACCAAAACTAATAATTGATGGTGCATGCCAGAACATGTACAGAAGCGCCTAAAGATTTGTTCTCATTTTATCCTAGCTAAAACTAAAACTAATATCGATGGTCAAAAAATACTAGACAGTTCAAAGAAAACATGGGAGGAAATGAATGAAATACCAAAATCAATTGATTCAGTACTAATAGAAACCAAATCAAGTCCGATTCAGGTTAACCCAAAATCGATAACCACTTTTTCAGGCGATTAAATCAAAGAGCAGATCACCCATGGATTCTCATATATTGTGCCGCTCAATACTGATACATCCCATGTTTGACTGACTCTTACACTACCAAAATTACATGCAGAACTCAATTGCACTTTTGATAATAGATATGGAAGGGGAAGAATGAAGTTACAATTTGTCTTTCGATTTTCTACATTAAACATAGATATCCGTTTTCATACAAGTATAAATAGATTAGTAAACATCTGTAAAGGATCTAAGTAAAAACAGCAACGTACGTTACGATATGGTTTTTGTAACCCGGCCGCCCCCAAAAAAAAACAACACAACACACACTCGCACATAGTTGTGAACAGCAGTCTGGAAATTTTTTCTTTTTTGACAGACCTTCCGACTTTTAATCAAGTTTTATCTTTCTGTACTAACAAATGAAGATCTTAAAACACTTGACCAATCAACACCAGGGAGCTCATAATTAAGTTCAGTTTTAAGCACATGCCCTCAAGAGCCACAATTTAAACTAAGGTCAATATTAACAAGTGAGAAGTATAGCCTACATGGTAAAGAATGGTAAAATAAACCAATCAAAACCAATGATATCTTTGGGAACCATGCTATCTACATAAAATTTCCAACAGCTTGTAAATCAACAAAAAGGTTGTAGGTATCAAGTGCTAGCAACTTCCCGGTTATTAGAGAAGGCATGGCAAAATCACAATCAACAACTGCTACTTGAAAAATGCCATATTAAAGATAATTAGGACACTAACTTTGCACCCACTATATCGTCGTAAGCATATCATTGATTAGAACAATCAACTTTACATAATCAATAAATGTTCATTGAGCAAAATAGCGACTGTTGAAGTTCAATGTTTCGAAGCAAGTAGAATAAAGCCTAGGGATATGAAGCCGTTATACGTGTATGAAATTTCAACTAAATTACCTTGGGTGCGTTCGCCCAAGATCTCCATGGACAAATTCCTTTATATATGTTCCTGCCTGACCACAAGAATTAAAGGGGAAAAAACAAAATTCAGACAGAATTTATATTAATGAATCATGGAGTAATAAGGTAGAAGAAGTCTTCTTACTCTATGTTAGAATAAGCTATTACCAAATCTGATGTTGCTTACTTCTGAAAGTTTTATGTGGGTGTGAATCGATATATGCGAACTAAGGGATCAATGAAATACTAGAACCATTTCTTTCTATTTAACATGGTATCGTACTATCGTAGTGAGTTTTGCAAAACCCTAGTTATCCCTCTATCTTCTCTCCTTTCCTATTAAAAGTTCAAACCCTAATTGCAACATCCCTAAGCAACACCACCGCCACCATTGTTAGCAATTTAGTCAATAGCATCATGCCATCAAACTCCTCTTTATCTCTTTGTTTCTTTCTCTCTCTTTCAAACAAAAGAATTAACCCAGTTTCATCAGGACTAACGAACCACTGAACTAGGGCCACATATTCAACTACCCAATGATGAGATTCTCGAGCTCACACGCCTCTCACCGATATCCTTATAGTGTGCATTCCCCTAAAAAGCATTGTATCTTCATCTCCAGCAAATCTAATAAAATCAGCCTTGTCTTCACCCACCAGGACATGTGCACCTTCACCAGCCTCAAAAAGGCTAATGCTAGACCCAAAAAACCTAGGGGCATCAAGACCTCTGTCAGCAAAGCCCTATGGCACCAGTTCTCCTTGTCAAAACAGGAAGTGTGACACTTTTCCTCGTGCATGTCCCCATGTGCAAACAAGTGATGTTTTTAAATCTGCACACAAACTGACACAAATTATCTCTACTAAGCGCACATGAATAGATGGCAATTAGCTAAATGCAGACCAAATCAAATTGCAATGAACAAATGGGACAACACTTGGCTACTTTCGTAACTCTATCCTCTTATGGCAATAACTAGGAGTACTCTTTCCACCGCATATAGACAAACAAGTGGATGGTCATTACCTTCTCACAGAGTGAGACTTTGCACTCACATAGCTACTTGTACATTACCTTCTCACATGCATAAATACACAGGAGTGTTATGGGTAGTAGACTTTCCACTCACATACAAATTGTCAGAGAGTAATAAACTTTAGGTTGCATACAAGTTTAATCCCATATTGTTTATTTCCTAAGCCTCGCGTGTATGGAAATTTATTCATGTATTCTATTTCTACCGTCTCAGCATTAATGAAACACTAGAACCATTTCTGTCCATCAAACTACGAGACTATTTTCCATGACCACAGTCCACAGAGTGACAGCGTAACTATTAGAAAACAAAATGGAAATTTTCCATCTAACAAAATTATAAAATGTTTATATACTAGAATAAAGAAAGAAAATTAGCTAAATACTATAACTGTGGAGTCAGCCTCAAAAGTGTACAAGCTCAAAATACTTGGAATTTTGTATAGAAAGATCTTTGTTTATAAAACAATAAAATTCCTAAAATCTAAAAACAAAGAATTGATTATTATGCTTGTTCTCCAAGTTCCAAAATACAGATCATATGCAGGTTACATTTAAAACTTCAAAGTGCTTAAAGGTTGACAACACTTTACCCGTTAACTAAGTACCTGGGTACAAAGATGCAATAGAAAATATTGGGAACTACCAGAAATTCTCTCAATCGTCATCCTGGTAAAACAATCATTCAGTGAGTTCTCTAACAAGAGGCTTCAGAATACAGAAAATAATGTACAGACATCAAAACCCTTCCAAGTATCAATGATCCAAACATAAAATTAGTCCATAGAACAATGGTTGAAAATTTCGACCCATACCATTATACTGATCTATCTCAGACCAGTCCGTGTTGAACGTACCAATACTAATGTGCTCCAGCACATGTATACTGCCCATAGTATGAATCGGATTTTTAACTATGCATGGAATTGAGTAATTATGTAACTTATCATACCAATGTATGATGCGCTTGCGCTCCAAAGGGCTACGGCGATGAAGCACCCTAATTGGTGTCTTCTGTATGATCTCCTACAGCTCACATAAAATATAATTAAAATGTAAAAAAGCATTTATCATGCACGGGCTATTAACGGTCTGCTAAAGCAGAAAAAGTGAAAAACAAAATCAATTAACAGATTGGGATAGTAAGCAATCGTTGGGAAACCAACAATGCTAGAACTCCAACACGCTATACTAATATTTTGGTAATTAAATTCATTGGATAGCAATGCTTCAATGAACAAATGACTACAATCAATTTACTAGAAATAGCTTGGTGACGAACATAAGTCTGGACTCTGGACAGCAATAAACTTGACACTAACATGCTGGAATATAAATAAAAACCAGTGTACCATGTCCTTTATAGATGAAATGTTTTGCAAGTCATCATCAATCAATGGGCGAGAAATCCAGACTAGAGCAGCATATTGCTTCTATACAAAAAAGGAATGAAGAATAAGTCAACAGGCATAACAGAAATGGTCTGGAACATAGCAGATGCAATTAATAACTAACTTGTTTCTCTGCCTCGCCGTCGCGCATCAAGGTCCACGCCTCATTTCCCATCAGAGTAAGATTTCTCACCCTAACCTGCAGAAAAGAAAAAATAATTATACACTCAAGCCACGGGTTTTAATTCTGGGAAGCATTGCACCGAAAACAATAGCATCAATGTTTTAATATGGCCAAACATTCAAAATGAATTTGTAACACTAATATTTATGAAATGTATATTTGAAAAATAAGTAATTAAATAAGACTTATCATATGCATTTAAAAACATAAACATGAGCACGAGAAAAAGCATTGTTTGATAACCTTTTCAACGCAGCATTTTTTTCTACGTACACTAATAAGTATTAGGCTATGTAGCAACTCTTGATAGCCAATGAAACAATCAACTGTTTTGTACTGATTCTAACTGAAGACAAGTTTTAAGCTTTAAACAACAGAGCAATTGTGCTGGTACTATTTTTTGTAATTCTAGTCCAGATCTAGCAACACTAACATAGTTTTGACATGTAAAAGAGAACTCACATATTTCTGGTTATTACTGTTTATCTGTTCAGCAATTAACCCAATGTCAGCCTTGGATGGAATGCATCGTGCATTCAAGATTTCAATTAGAAAAGGCCGCCCAGGTCCTAGCATCCGCACCTGAAGAGAAGTCCGATCAGTTTAATCTAGAATCCCAGATACATAAATTTGAAACCTTCAAATAACTCGCATTCACGTAATCTCAATTCTCAAGTGCAATTTTATGTTACATCAATATCTTCTCTTCCAGCAGCATGGAACTTGCAGCTGTCACCTCTGCATACAAGAAGAGCATTCTTTCCAACTATCTCCTATAAGATTCATGTTACCGCCGACTTAATCAAGATAGGAAAGAAGAAAAAAAATAACCATGAGATAGCCGGTCAGTTCAGTGGTACCACGATTACCTCAACAGATGTTTCACCCATTCTTTCATCATCAATTATCCAGCATGTCTGGCTCACCTTACGTGACAACTACACAAGTACAAATTGCTGCAAAAGTGTAAATATGTGCTGGATTCTCCAACATTATGTAAATGATATCTTAATACTGTAATTTACAAGAAAATATTTGAGACACATATACAAAGTAAATTCAGAAAATCAGGTTTAGAACAAGTAAATATGACATCATGCAAATAGAAGAGTTGATAAAAAAGAATGGGCCTCAGGCACGATTTTAGCCCTATCTAAACCAGCAATCATACGGTAAACAGTCAAAAACTCATATATTTTAACCAAGGTTTTAAAATTCGGTACGATGACTCACGGTACCGGTACGTACCATACAAACCAGCGGCAGCGGACAACGGCAGCGGCAACGGACAGCGGCAAAGGCAGAGGCGGCAGCGAAAGCTTCCACACGCTGTCTGCCCGCTATCGTGCTCCGACTAGAATTCCGGTGCCGGTCCCTTGCCGGACCGGTACCAACCGGAGGAACCAGCTGGTACCCTGGTACCGGATTGGTTCCTCAAACCATGATTTCAACCGGTTCAAACTTCAAAGTACAGGTAAATTGGATATGAAAAAAAACTGGTAAAAGACTACTGAGTTCTGTAAAAGGTTTAATCACTTGGTTGTTTGAGTATATTGGATACAACTCACAATAGAAATTTATTGTCGCACCTTCAGGTACCTACCACCAATATACATTGGCATCCTGTAGCAAGTCGTTGATAGATTGCACAATTCCAATACCTAGACATACAAATTATAGATGAGAATGCAAGATCTAAATCCTTTTCATAGTAAAGGTTTATGGGAAGATACTAAAATTACCTTCTCAGGAGGTAGCATAAAACGTTCACAAAAGATGTGATCCTGCATACTCTCCAGAGCTCGCAAAATGACAGCATCTGACTCGTTGCAATGTGATTCAGAACAATCAATTAGAGTCCCCTCTCGTAACTCATTAACTTTACCAATGCTATGCTTTAACCCTGGAGGGTATGTCAGCAAGAACCAACAGAGAGAAAAAAGTTACTCAAAGTCTCAAATTAAAAATGCCCCTAACATCCTCACCACATCAATGTCCAAATAGTTAGAGCTTAAGATAAATCTGCATTCCATGTCTTAGAAATCAAAGAAAGATACATATCTGGTCCAATCAAAGTTTGGTAGAAGAGCGGAAAATTAAATCAGAAGATTCAGAACCAATCCATCATCAGCAACATGAAAGGAAAAGGCTTTCAGAAAATGAAGTAACTTGCTCACATCAGAGAGAAATATTTTGAGAAGTTAATACATCAAAAACATGATTCAAATATAAGTTCTTGGAGTGAATTGTACAACAAATTTTCCAGAGCTTCATGTACTTGATGATGTGCTAAATGGGACTTAAACATGCCTTGTACCTTCAAAAACATAGATAAATGCATATGTATGTGTTAGTATTTCATCTGAAGCCAACTTGTTTTATGTAATGGGCAGTCTATTCATTGCCACCAGGATAACCTTTACTAGTACCTTTAATCTATATTTCAAGATTCGAAATTTTGAACTGTTCCTCGGTATAATGAACTAAATCGTGGCCCAATGCAAAATACTCCCACCAATATAGGATCTGGGATTACAGGTAAAGATGATACATGCAACCATGCTTTTATAGTCAAAAGTTATCTTACTGACACAATACTAAGCTATACTACAGACTTTCTGACACTTAAGGCTCTACCTACAAGCAAGACACTTTAAGACTAGTCTATATAGCTGAAAGAATGAACGAGTATCACAAGTATAAAGTTGCTGCTGAGCAATTATTTTTTTGGTCACATTAGTTGGCATCGAGATTGTCCATTTTTTCAGAAAGCACGCTCACAGTCATCTTACATAAAGATGGAAGGCAAAAAAAGACACCGCTTCTTACTAGGTAATTGAAGCTAGTATACTAGCAAATTGACAGAGGAAAAAGTCAATTTCTTGGACCAAAGAAAAATATAGAACACCTGGCTTTACTCGCTTGAAGGAAAGATCATTTGCGAAAGAACATTGAAGTCTTCTTGAAGCCTCAGGATGAGAATATGTAAGGCGGATACGAAATGAATTGACATCAGATATGACACCCTGTGAAAAATATTAGGGAGGAGTTAACTTCATTGTGAAGCTAAATGGTCAGTGGGTTCACAAAAATGTAAAGTCGGAAATACTGCAGAAATAGTAAAGTACCAAGTGAGTTTCGAGTGATGTTGTTATTGATGATCTCAAAGCATCCTTCACAGAAATGTGCTCGCAAAGGAACTTTTCTGAAAACCATTCTTCACTTTCATATTTTTTTTTCACATAGAGCCTATGAAACAGTTGGAAATAAATATAGAAGGGAGTCTAAAATAAAGTAGCATGCTGAAAAAAATCAGAAATTTCATCAAAGTAAACAATGGAAAAGGCGTACATTATGCATAAAATGTATTTACAAAGCAACCTGCAAGGTATAAGACTCTTAATAAAAAAGCATTAGGTGTACAACTAGGATAAGTTTTCAGCAAGCTGTAATTGTATGTAAAATACTTATCAGAACCAATACAAGAGTGATTACAAACTTATATCAACTTATAACATATATGCCAACTGAAATAAAGTGGCATCATTGTTTCTCCAATGTAAACAAGCCTTTTAACACAGGATTGGTGCATAACTAGCGTAGTGGTTAAAGTGTGGTTAAAGTTTGCAATACCGGTTCATACCGGTAAACCTATTATCCACATGATACGGTACCAACAGTACCAACGATACCGATCACTACCAAATGTAACTATAGATATTATATATACCTATATATAGGTCGGTACCGGTCCATGGTCGGAGAATGCTATGGTTTGCATCAAACATGGCTTCTTTTCTTCCAAATTTAGATAATTCTATGGTAGGATGCATTATGTTAGACTTTTAGGTTAGTATTTGTATCTGTTTGTTTGATGAAAATGTTTGTGTTAACATGATTATAAAATGATTGAATTATGTTATAGATAATTGAACATATTAATAATCAGCTTAAAAGTGTTAAATGTTGACATTTATCTGTTTAGTAATAACAATAAGTGTGGTGTGATTTATAGTGGTTTAATTAGTGCTAGTGGGTAGTTCATTGGTGTGATTTGTGATACATATAGTCGTATTTGTGGGTAGGTTGTTAATATGCGGCTAATATTGAGCAGTGAATATGTCTAAACCCTATTTATAGGCTTCCTTTGTTGCAAGTATAGAATATTTGGATTAATGAACTGAGACTATTCTCCTTTGATATTTCTTTCTGTCTTTTCTCTGCTCATCCTTTTCTCCTCTATCTTTTCTCCTCCACTTCTCAATTACTTCTCATATTATTATCCCGTGTCATAGTGCTCCATGGTCTCAGCTAGATTGTGATCTTGCATTCAAGAAGTATCTTGCTGGAAGAATTACAAGCAATCAAACTACATACCTTAAAGAAGCATAAAATTAATTAATGTGAAATAATCAAAAGAAAACCTCAAGGAAACTATAATTATACGAGTTAGGATCTTTCATATATTATGCCAATTGCCAAGAAAGAGAAAAACACTAAGATGCAAAGTTGTTAAACACATTTTCCTGCCTAGGAAAAGTAGAGGGATTGGAAGATCATAATACTATTTTTTAAAAAATAATAGTTCATATAAATATCCCATCCAAATAAAAAATAGTATGTTATATCACATCCAAATTCAAGAGTATAATTGCATTAGTGAGTTTACTATTTGCTATTATTAAAATACTATATAAACAAGATTTAAGATCCTTGTTCATTGTTGGACTAGTACATACTTGTCTATACCGGTTGATACCAACAATATTGGTCGGTTTTAAATTTTTTATATCTATTTTATATATACATATGTAGCTAGTGCCAATCTATGATCAAACCGGCCATACTGCCCAGTATAAATTAATTTTGTAAACCTTGATATAAATCATAGTTTTAAGTACTGATCCGCGGTACTCCTGGTGTCTACCGGTGCAAAATGTGACTGGTACTAGTACAAGGTTGGTGTAACTAATGTTGGTATGTTTGTGTCAATGTTCTCTAATATATTTAGGGTTACACACCTAGCACATATTGGTCTAACATTGCATCGAAACACCTTTACCGATCGAGAATAAAAATTTGATAAAAATCAAATATTAATAAATAGTGATTGATGAAGCATATATGAAGCAAGAGAAATATAATTGTAGTACTCTAGTTTAATCCCATGTAGAAAGTGGAATAAAATGTGATATAATATATAAGACTTAGTAAATTTTCTATCATTAACTTGGGCTTAAACATTTTAAATTGGACCACATTGTCAAACAGCGCACTAAGTTAATAAATAAGGTTGTAACAAATGGTATGAGAGCAAACCTAGTCCTAAGTATGGTGAGAGGCTAATAGGAAAGAGTTACCGAAGATGATGAAGCCACTATTGGGCTAACCTCAAATGTTGCTTTAGGCTTGACAAGGACGTCAAATCTTAAGTGGAGAGATTGTAATACTCTAATTTAGTCTCAAATAGAATTGGGAGAAAAGAGGTTTACTATCATTAAGTTGGGGTTAAACATTTTAAATTAAGTCCCGTTGTCAGCGCACCAAGTTAACAGGTTAATTTACTTATTAAGCGGATTATAAAAATAATAATTCAAAAAAATAAAATTATTCATTGGTGAGAATATAACCTATTAATAAATAAAGATTGAGAAAATTAATTTCTTAATAGTTAAATGTGAGAAAAGATAAGGATACATAAATTGTGAAAATTGTTGGAAAGTGATGTTGTAACTATTGCATGTATGTTTAATGATTATTGACTTAATGAGCTCAAAAAACTCAATGAACTCAAGTAAACTCGGACCAGTGATCTAGAGAGTTTAGTAAGTTTACTAAAAAAACTAATTCTATAATTGAGTCAACTCACCGTAACCAATTTAGAACATAAACAAACTAATTCTATAATTGAGTCAAGTCACCATAACTATTTTAGAATGTAGAATTCTAGGATCATATGAGTTATCTCGTGGGTTTGAAAACCATGTTGAGATGACAACATGGCAGTGTACAATATCTCATATCAATGTACTTATGTCAAAATAAATGGCATTTAATTTCTTATGCAAGCTGGTGTCATGTCATTAACATCCGCAGGACTTTAGTATTTTTTGGCGGACAAATTAAATGACAATACAGTGACAAGGAAATATGTTTTACAAGCATTAGGTAGCAAAAAAGGCAAGTTACCTTATAGCACGTTCATTAGCCAATATCACAGGGGGTATGGAGATTTCGAGAGAGAAACCATCAATGTGATAGCCCTCTTGTTTCACATGTTTAGCAATTGCCATAGTGAAATCCTCAATTGGAACTCGGCGTGTAGACATTTTCACTGATAATTGTTCTTGTTGAAAAGAAAGTTGCAGGACGCCTAAACAGACGCTACAGTACTGTAGGAGATTCTCTGCTTCTTCTGAAGTACCTGAAGTAATTCCATTTGTACATCCATTTTCGGCAGCAGCACTGTGGAAATCATCTCGTTCCTCGAGTAAAGAGAGCAACATCGCCTCTGTAATTAATGGGCAAGAATAAACACGCCCATGAACGCCGAACAAGCGAAAGATGCAGCGAACACATACCTAGAGCGCATAGTAACAGAACATTAAGACTAGTAGTCTAGTACTCCGTATTACCTTGGAAAATAACTCAATCTCCAATACCATGATGTGTGTCGTTGAAGCAATCGTTCATGTTAAAAAAAAGGGGCAAAACTAATTCATGACACAAATGTCTTCGCTCTCCATTTAAAATAAGACGATTTCGATGAAATCATATGTTGCCAAAAGGCCCAAAACATATTAGACTAAATTTTAAGAACTCCAAATAATACTTCACAATACCTTTGGAGACAGAGTGCAAACGGCAACGTGATACGATAATATCTTTTAGGTTTCTATTGTCGAAAAAATAGTGATTCTTAATAGAATACCGAAATAACACTTTTTGAAGCAATACCTTAATGCCAAAATTTGCTGCAATTAAGTATAAAAAGGTATGAAACAAAAATCACTTTTAACCATACTTAATACTGGAAGTGGGTAATGAACAGGCAATCCAGATAACCTTGATTCGAAAACACAAGAAAAAATTTGAGCTTTAGAAACATCAGGGAATTGCTCTCGGAAACACGAGTAGGCAACACAGATAACACAAGAGAAGAGAGAAAAACGGACCCCAACGGAGAGAAGTTCAAGAACGGCATGACGAGGGAGGGATTGAACGGCGGCACCGAGCGTTTTTCTCGCTCCTTCCGCCTCCTCGTCGCTGGTCGCCATCTTCGTCGAACACGAACAGAGTTTTGCGCTCGTTCTGGCCTTCTGGGTTTTTGGAACAGTAGAGCCTAGTGGCCTGCTGGGGAAGGATCGTGGCCACTCCTTAAATCTAGACCGTCCACAGCTTGGTTCCACTACTTGCCGCAAGTAGGTCGGGGCAGTAAATGCTGTACGATAGATGAACGGTATAGATGTGAGTATCGGGCTGATGGACGGTAAATAGGGATGGTAGAAGAGCAGAATTTAGGAGTGTAAATTGTAGGACATCCCAGATGGTTATTGGCAATTATAATGGGCCATAGGCCCATAAGAGAACAGGCTCTACTCACTTTTCGCATGGTTAATGCCTTGATGAAAGCCTATTTGCTTTTCTTATGTCTGATTGCTTTCCAAATAACCATGCAATAAATAAGTTAAAGTTATGGATAAATTATAGTTATTTTTTAAAAAAATTATATTATATCCAGCGAGATAAGTATTGAAGACGGTTATTTTGAACTCTCGAGTGAATGCCACGTTGCAGAGTTAAAAAGTACACGTGCCTCTACCATATCTGATCATGCATGCGGGTTCTACTGTCAGGCACTGCGCCCCCACCCCTTTTAACTCTCCTTAACTCTGGTTCATCATTTCTTCCCCGTTGCCCGTCAAGACAACGTAGAAACGCTGATGGATCAGGAAAAGACAGCTTCCACGACCAAGGACTCCGAGCAGGTAGCCGAGGACCCAACGACCCGGGCGCCCCACCCGCCGCACATCTCAGTCATGGAGCCGCTCACTCGCGAGGCTTACGGCGGTGGGCTCTACGGCACCGACAAAGATGGCACCACCTTGAAGCCACCAGGGCCGCCGGCCAGCGCTACTCAGAGCGCCGATGGCCCAGCGCAGCCCGTTGCGCCGCCAAAGCGCAAGCCTCCACCATCAACTGGTGACCGCGATCTGGATATCACCGGACAATCTTACATCCAGTAGCCTAGCTATAGACTTTCTTAACTTAGATTTCCTGTCCAGTATGTGACTGATCTCACTCAGATTTCTGTTACATATATCAGGATCAATGCACATGATATAAAATATTTAACCGCTTGAGCTTAATTTGAAAGCAGTGAATACTTATGTTGAATTCCATCCGTGAGATCTGGTGTGGATCCCGTTTACAAAGTAGAAAGGGCCCATATACCAACTTGTAAGAGCTTGGTGTAAGCCCAATTCATAAAAATAATAAAAGGAATATTTTATGCTTTTTTTTGGTTAAATAAGCTGCCCTAAAAGGATCAGGGAAAGTTAGCAATTCCTAACGCATATGCCTACTGTTTCGCCGGTGGTTCGATATGATGTGAAGGCTACCACTTGATTCAGCGCCGCCACAACCTCCTCGAGAGTGTCCACGTCATGTGCCACATATTTCAGGCCTTATCCACTTCCAACGGCGCGGATTTCTTTCTCAAACAAATTCTGCGGCGATGCTGCATCTTTTCTCCGAGGCCACCTCGTCGTGCGACACGTTTCACTTTTTCTCTTGGTTGTCTACGTGGGCAGAGTAAGCCCACTAGCTCGATCGCAACGAGATGAGGATCCACATGCGTAACACGTCCGCTTGTCATCGTTTCGTGGCACGTGGCGTTGCTCTACTCAAGGAAAAGTCAAAAGCGCACCGGGTCAAAGCATATCTCCTATTATTTTGGACGGAAACAGCGGCTGTGCATATCAGATTTTTCTCCAGCTTCAGATAAATTCGGAGGCGGGTATATAATTGAGCAGGAAAGAAAGAACGGGTTTTAACCGTCAGCATCACGGGTCAATTCACCCAAAAAAACACTCGAAAGCTTTGGTGTTGTACATGCGATCGAAATGAGCGGCTTGTTGCTTCTTTACCGCTAGCTCCAGTGCGCTCAATCCATGAAGGATCCGTTGATGTGGAACTTTTATCCGTTCCCCATATGTGGGTGGGCCGCAGTATCGTCTGAGTTCGCTCAATGGATGTCCCGCATTCCTCGGCCACGTTCTTGCACCACGTGGCATCGTCCTGCTGTGTCGCCTTATACTTTGAACTCGATGCTTACAGGATGACATAGCTAACAGCAGCGAGGATAATGCAGTCGCTATATTTGCACGCCGAGTAGACGCTTGAGGGTTCGGAGGACAAACGAGAAAAGTCTCTGGTTGTTGTTGACTTACCTTGGAATCTTTGGTCAACCAAAGGGCAACAAGTTTTGGGTTACCGCCTTCGCCAAGGTACAGAAGAGGTTGGGCGGATCATGAGTGATTCAGGGACATCTTGCCATTGCTTTTAGCCTTTTACATGTAAAAGACCCATTTAATGCATGAAGGTTGAAATGATGATTCCCCTAAAAGGCTCATTTACCCTTTTTTTTTTTTTTTTTTTTCTTTTTTTTTTTTAGAAAAGAAAACTATAAGGAATAAAAAACTAAAAGGAAAAAAATTTTAAGGAAAGAAAAAAATTTATATCCTATTTTCTTATAAAGAAGGAAAAGAAGAAAGAAAATTAATTTCGAATGTCGAGTGAAATTGCGTTGTGTTTTCTCTAATTTTTTTGTTCGATTTTGGCTGAAAAATTTCGGTGAAAAAGTTATAAAATTTTTCATCCACTTTTTCTTTCAAATTTTTTCTTCTATCCAAAAAAATAATAAAAAACTTTTTTTTTTTTCCTCTAATTTTTCTTCGAATACAAACCATTAATGACAATTGCTCGCAGCCAAATTTGCTCGAACATGAGATGACTTATTGTATCAAATATCTAAATTTGAGCATTTTCAGACTTTGGAATAGTTACTTAAAAGTCAAAATGCCCGAACGAAGTTAGTCAATAGATAGTATTTATAATCGATAAGAGTTTGGCCCTCAATGCATCGGGTACAACGCAAAAGAGAGTTCCACGGAGTTCAATTGACACTCAATAAAATTTCCCGAATGCTTATGGCCTATTTGATTCCATTTTAAAACTAATTTTAAGCGGTTTTAGGTATAAATAGTTAAGAAAAATTATTTAATAATATAAAAAAATTAGGAAAAGCTATAATTTAATATTTTTACAACTTCTAATTTTTTCAAAAAAAGTAATATATACAAATTTATTTAAAATTTTAATTATTATTATTTTAAATTATTTAAAATTTTAATTAAATAAATTATTTATTTAAAATAAATAAAAATAATATATTTATTTATTATTTAAATTTTAACATCATTTAAAAAATTATTAACTAAACATCTTATAAATTTTAAAAATACAGTATAGTATAGTTGCACAATTATAAAGCTATTAATAACGAGTCCAAACATACCATATATTTTTTTCTAGAAAATTGTAGAAGTGTCAATTTAGTAAATAAACAAATATTAATAAATTATATTTTATTAATATTTTTCACTTGTCGATGCTAGAAAACTCTAAGTACAGGGTTCAAGTGTTAACATCTGTCTCTAGTGTAGGAGACATACTAAATTAGATAATTTATATCCTTAGTTGCATCATCTAATTATAGCCTAACCTAAGTCTTAAATTAGATAATTTAATATTTTTCACTTGGCGCAACAATTTTTATTCTAAATTAACTTTCCTTTTTGTAATGTTGAATTTTCGATTCATGAATAAATTCCAATCACGTGTTTTATAGTTTTATTATAGTGTATAGTATTTATATAAAAATACAAATTCAATAAAAATAACATAATACCATGCACATGAACACAATTGCTAGTGCTAAAAAGATATATGAGCAAAATATTTAGTACAATTTATTCAAGTATAAAATCATGTTTTAATTTATAGTTTTTTTTTAAAAGAAATTTGTTAGAGAGTTTTTGAACTTAACATAAATTTTTTTATTTCGTCATTTATGAATTTGAATTTGTTTTACTCAAAACATATTAAAAATTCCTACAAAATGGCCTTAAAAATTCCAACCGCATGTCCGTCCACCGTTTACGGAAGACCCACCTCTGACCTGGTCTGCATTGCATCTCACAAAACGGTGGCACCGCCTCAGACTAGGAGGGACCCATGCTCTTCTGCCCTGCTGTGCCCTTCTCATGGCCACTCGCACGCTCCCCTAATATAAAATGGCGTCGAGGTCAATAAAAATGCTTTATTAAAAATCTTCCATTTGAACTCGTTATACCTCCGCTTCTGGGTTATTGATCTTGAGAGTTGAGAGATATAGTGAGAGTGAGAGGGCGATGGCCGCGAGCTCCAGGGGGCTCGCTGCGCCTCCTTTCGATCTCCGCATAAGAAGAGTTCGTCCCGCGCTGCCGCTATTCCCGGCGCGGTCGCCCTGGGTCCGCACCGCTGGAATTGCAGCGGAGAGGCGTGGGATGGCGACGGGGGTGAGGTGCTGTTGCGCGGGCGAAAAGACGGAGGAATGGCGGCTTGAACCCAAGAAGAACGCCGGGAGCGCTCGGAGAGCCCGGACTGAAGCCCTGCCATCTCTCCCCTTCCCCTCGCCGCGGTACATTTCTCCTCCTAAGACGGGGGATCCGCATCTGACGTGTTTCTTTTTCTTGTATTTGATGTCGCTTTACTGCTGCCCCTATCTAAAGGCAATGTTGGTTTTCTGGAAGGTCCAAGAAAAAAAAATTCTGGATTTTATAATTTTATTCTAGGCTTCAATTGGATTTCTCTCACATTATAATTTGAGGTTTTTATTTTTTAATTAGAGCGCTTAAATATTTGTTTCCAGGGTTGTACTTAGGCACATATTGCGGTTTGATGCGCTTGTGGTAATCATGTATAGTTAGCACATTTGTGACGTTTCAGTGCGGTAGTGAAGAGTAAAGAAAATTTTCTTTAGATCTTTAATTTTTTACAAATACAAACTTCCACTCAATCAATGAAACTAGTTGCCAGCTATGACGGATGTTCGTGTTAAGTGTGGTTTCGACTAGATACATCTGCTAAGTGATGTTGTTATACTTTTTTAGCTACGTTAATTTGCTCTTCTGTCGAGATTGATCCACACATATTGAGAAATAAGACGTGTGCAATAAGGTGGGGAATAAGACTTGCGCAATAAGGTGGTGCAGGCATGGCCCAGGAATGATGTTAATGATGATCAACAAGAAAGCAGAGACGAGTAAAATGGCACGACATGAAAATTCATCGAATCAACTGAAAACTCAGCCAACTGAACTCAAATAGGCAAGGGTTTAAGACTTCCAAGTCAAGTCTACATGTGGTATATCGTGTATAAAACAAACTAAGCAACTTTGGCAAAATTTTGATCAAATCATCATGATGATGGAAACTTGGATCAAGTCTAAAACTCAAATGAGTTTGTTGCTACAATTTCTAAGAATGTTTTTTCTGCCATCTCTCTCTCTTCTCACCAACATATAAAATTTGGATATTTAACTAAAAAAGAAAAAGATATAATTGTGAGGTAATTCGTTATTTTAATATTAGGATATTTTAACTAAAAAAAATAAATGTGAAGTTACATTATTTTGTATTCAGTCACAAGAACATGAGATTTCTCAACTCCTTCGTTAAACATTGTGAAATTTGTGGATCTTGGTATGTTATATTAGTTTATGAAGTCACATGAATATGATGCATTTATGCCGAATTAATTTACACGGTAGTTCTCTTTCACAACTTAGTTGATAATCCTGGGTGTTGGGATGAATCAAAATTTTAACAACTATGTTAAAGTTAAAATTTAAACTCTAGCGAATTTAGATACAACTAAAAAATCTTATTAACAAGTTTCTATTGTCGCTTTTTGCTATTTTGTTGCAGGAATTATGTCTTTTAATTATATTTCTTGGTTGTGATGTTAGTGTTTGTAAGTTCTATGGCTTGCCTGGTGTTATCTTATAAATCTTCGTTTCCTTTTGTCAATTTCTTGGATTGTATGCTGCAATCAGTTTTCAATTATAATATATATGAAATTACTTGTCCTGAGTTGCCATACAAGTGATACCATTGTTTATGAAGTATTAAATATCGGTAATTGTTAGTTAAAGTAAAAGGCTTCATAGTATAATTTGACATATTAAATCCCTTGTTACAGCTCCAAAAGGCTCTCCAAACTGCAAGACTTCTCTTTAAGCTGTAGTCCTAAAAATTCTGCTCCTGAGTCTCGTGACACACCACCCATGAGAGGTCTGTTTCAGTTCTATTATTCAGTTACCATAACTTTGTAATATTATTGGTGGTTCCAAGATAATGTTATGCTTTCATGTGGAAAAAGAGTTTGTCAAAGGGCCATTTGTGCATAAGCAGGCAAACATGCTTATTTTAATCATGGTTGACTTTCCAAATAATCTCCTTAAGATGTTGCTGCTTTGAAGTTCTTTGGGATCATTTGTTGTATCTGAGTGATCACTTTGCTTGTTTGACATTCCTCAAAGACACTGGTATTGCTAGTGAGAAGGATTGGGGCATCAACTTACTAGATGAAAATATCAATGAGTTTGGCACAAATAAAGATGGTAGTACGTGGTACCGGGAAAGTGGAGAAGAGCTTGGCGAAAATGGATATAGGTGTCGTTGGGCTAAGATGGGAGGAAAATCTCATGATGGAAGTTCAGAATGGAAAGAAACTGTAAGTTTTCTTGAATATTTATATATAATTATATACTCAAAACTTACATTATTTAATGGAAATTAAGTAACAGAATTTATTTTGTTTTTCATTGGGATACTATCTCTCATCAAGAAAGTTACTACATCCAATTTATTTATTTAAAATAATATCTATTTTGAGTATTCCACACTGTCAAACATGCACAGTACACGGTAATTAGTATTGTTATATGCATATATCTTACCAACAGTCTTTATGAAGTACGTGGATTCCATTTATATTCTCCTAATCTTTTAACCTCATTTTTCAAAAGCAGTTGATCGAATTTATTTCAGCTAAGTTGATTTTGATTGATTAATATGATTTGTGAATTGTGGTGTTCTATGCTTCATCAGCAACTGAGCAAAACTTATGATTTCAATAGTCTTTATATTAGGCATATTAGGTTTATAGATCTAAATCCAAGCTAATATAAATCATGATTCAGTATTATGAACTAATTTATATGATTGAATGCTGATTTTCATTTATATGGATACCCTAGGGTTTTGTAGGATTTATTCAAATAACTTTCTAACCAGACATCAAACTATGTAAGAACTTGTTAAAACTCTTTTCCATTGTAGCACATCATGCACATTTTTGCTTACTAGATAGTATATGAGGAATGATAGTATTGGGTTAAATCAAATACTGAGCGTGTTCAAGCTTAAAATATTGAGTATGGTATATATCTTTTTGCCTTTAGATCCTTGTGGTTGTTTTGTCCATTGTAGTTAGAGTACATTCTCGTATTGTGTATTTACTTGTTAGCAATCCTTGCACGTAGGACTTTTTTTGTTATTTTGTATTTTTCAAGCTTGGTTGAGGATGAATGGCTAGTGAGAGAAGTAGAATTGTGTTGCACCACATTCCAAGAGTGAAAAGGTTAAGATTATGACATTAGATTACTGACACTAGTAGTGTGCATTTGATTCTTTGTTTTTAGTTTGATGGAGAGTGAAAAAAATATGGATCCTACACCCACATAAGGCTTAAGGTAAGGAAACTGATAGAACCAACAATTGAAATACTAGTCTATACCCGGTCCGACCTTGTCCCGGAACAAGGTTGGTACGGACAAAGGTGGAGGCGGAAACTCAAGGAAACTTGGGGATGGTTGTCTCCTTGGGGGTGGTCGAAGCTCAGGAAGCTTGGGGACGAAAGCTCGGTGGAAGCTTGCAACTTATCATCAGGTGAAAGCTTGTGGGTAGAAGCTTGCCGAGTTGCGAAAGCTTGGCAGAAGCTCACAGACGATGAAAGCTTGGGGAAGCTCGACAAAATCTCACGGATGGTGGAAGCATGTGCTTCGGCTTGTGTATAACAATAAACATGCTACAGCTTAGTGCTATATGAGGAGATAATCATGCAAGTAACAATGCAATATGTCAATGCATGCACAGACTGCATTGCCTTGCATGTGCAGAATGACACTGTGTTTGTAGAAGAGGCGCATAAGTAACAACGTGTAGCTTGTTCATGCATGCGTGAAGTTGCACTACACGTTAGACCCTATGTTATCATAATACTACTACTTCCGTAAAGTGGCGTGCAGATGAGAGAGGTAGTGCTTGTTACACCAAAGTAATTGTGCTGAGTCAAAAAAAATTTTGGAAGGAGAGATGAAATCATGAGGAATTTGAGATAAATCCTCCTTAAGAGGTCAAACACATAGAACACTGTGTATACCATGAAAAATCCAAGGTATATCACCACTTTGGCATCCTAATTTTAGGGTTGGGAGAATCCACTCTAATACCAGGTTGAATAGAAAAAAATGACTTTATAGTTCACTTTATACCAAGAGGCAAGAGGTAGATTATAGAATATGTAGATTTTCATCTGCACAAAGTTTTAGAGAAACAAATAATGTAATACATAACATGTGGTAATAATTTACTCTCGCATATAATCAATAGCATTTTTCATTCAACATGCTATAATGCTTTGCCATGTCCTAAAATCTTAATAGCAAATTGTGTCTGCCATTTGCTTTCATGTGGTCTATAAAAACAGATAATGTGGTGCTGAGGCACTAGTACAGTGTTCCAAGGATACGTAGCTGGAGAAATGGTTGGAGTGGCAAGATCTTGGTCCTCTGATTATATAATAGCACAGATATCATGGTTCATCTTACATCCTCTTTATTCCACACTTTCAGTTTTCTGTTTTTGGCATGCTGATAATTAAATGTACAACAGTGCAAACAAAGTTTACAATGTGAAAGCAAGAAGCTAAGCTAGCATATTGGTGCTAGTTACATATGCATGGTGGCTGCACTTTTTGCTACATCTTTTTTTTTTCAATCAGTTTGGTTAATAAAATAAAAGTCAACAGTTTTGTTATATTTATAACCTGTATTTTTTTTTTTTCAATTATCAAAATTCTTATGCTCAGTTTTCTCTTGGATGGAGCAAATTCTCACTGTTGAAATTTATATTTCGAGTTAGCCGCTACCTCTGTACAATACTCTTTTGTGCTGTTTCATTATGTCATTTGAGTTTGAATTCGTGTCTAGTACTGAGGTAAACGGTTTTATTTGTTTTCTTTGGTCTACTTGGCAGTGGTGGGAGAAAAGTGACTGGAACGGATACAAGGAGCTAGGTACGTAATTTGGATGTTTGTGCTATTTTTAGTTCAATTTCTCTGGGAGTAGAACTTTGTTTGTAATCAACATATTTCAAATTATTTTGCATTCAAAATTTAGCCCATGTGAGTCTATCCAATTGTCTTAGTCAAAATGGAACCACATGAATTGAATAGTGAGAACATGATATGCCAAATCTGG
The DNA here is from genome assembly GCA_027563935.2 of Costus lasius. Taxonomy (NCBI): domain Eukaryota; kingdom Viridiplantae; phylum Streptophyta; class Magnoliopsida; order Zingiberales; family Costaceae; genus Costus; species Costus lasius. Next base: position 116,860,825 of record CM050451.1, on the reverse strand, counting down.
GAACTCATTGTGAAAATTGAAAGGAAATATGAAAAATACAATAGATTTCTATCATATCTTATCCCAATTCCCCTTTATGCTCTACAAATCCTACTACACTGGTTATGGTTGACATAAAATCAAAGTTGATCAATGATGACCCATAAAAGATTCAAATTAACCACTTGATTGAAATTGTGAACCACATCTATAAATTATACAAACCCCTACCATATTTACCTCATCTTATACTAAAATCTTACCCGAAGTAAAACGAGACTTTAATCTTAAAATTTTTCTAATTAAATCCCAGTCCGTTCCTAATTCACTCAAGAAATACTTATTTCTACAACACCTACCAATCTTAGCTATGAAAAAAGATCCCTTATCACAAAGCAAAAAGAGAGCCTGAGAAAGGGAGGAGACTCCAACAGAAACCTTGTTGATTACATACATGATATTGAAATTGAATTCCTCCACCATGTTCCTTATTACAAAGAAGCTTGCATGGAAACTCGCATGTCTTTTAAGCCTTACTGTCACATGCTTCGCATAGGGAAACAAAAGATGGAGAATAAAGCTTTTGGACAACACCAACTTGCTCGATCCCCATTGTTGTCGACCACTCTTGGTCACTAGAGCTTCCCTCGTTAAAATATAGAAGCTGCACTTTCCAACAACAAAAGGAAAGTGAGTGCTACTTCACCATCAAACTTGTCAAGATCATTGCCTATCATCTGTCAATGTCTTGCCAATGCTAGCGGCTCATGCATCATCACTATTATCCAATTTTGTGTTTACAATAAAAAAACAAACAACTGTAGTCATCCTCATAAGTTTGCCTCCCCATCTCCTTAAAGAGCAGTGGAGAGAGAGTTCTCCCTGGATTCCTTTTATCATGATTTGTATCTTCAACTTGCCAAAAAGTACCTTATTGGTTGTATTAGATAAATAAAATTGGTGTACGAAAGAAAAAATAATAATTTTGAGTAGGAAAACTTTAAGAATAACCATTTTAAAAATAAAAGCACAGTCGGTGCTCTTGATTCTTGAACCATAGTCAATGTGTAAACTTATATATTAGTTAATACGATATCACAAGCCATAATATTCATTTAAAAACTTAGATTTTATCAATTATAAATTTATAATATATGTAATCTTACAAATTATATTGTTAAGAAATTTAGCTAACATTGGTATGCAAGTGTAACTGTATTTGTAACTTGTTTTGTAATTTTATGTAGTTATTGCGTGAAAATAAAAAAAAATGATGTTAAAAGTTACATATTTATGTTTAGAATGTAAGAACATTTTTATATTTTATGCTTTTAATAACTTTAATAATTTAATATATATGAATCTTGAATTATATGTTGTATAATGATTAATGAATACATAGAATGTACTATTAGTCAAAGAGATTTGGCCCCTTTTGAACCTTGTTAGTTGCCTCACCAGTGGAGGATTGTCAGGTAATATTACTAATAGCTGCGTCTAACTACTTTGATGGAGACTGCCAACTCGAGCCCCATGACTGTGAATAAAGGGGAAGAAGAAAGGGAAAAGGAGACAAGAAAAATGATAGAAGAAAAAAAAAGAAAAATATTCATTTACCATTTGCAGTACATTACTCTTGTCATCCATGCATTGGAATTGTTTTGAGATCTCACAAATACCCCCTAGCGACAGCCATGCTCTAGGAAGCTTTCAAATTTTTTATTATACCTTGCGCAACATCTCATGGTTAATGCTTAAGAAATTTGAAAAAATCACATTCATGTTTTTTTTGATGAGTTGGCAATAAATTCAAGTGAAGTTAATGTCCTTTCCATGACAAATTCTCATTTTGGACAAATTCAAAAGGAGAAATATATTAACCTCCTTTACATTTTGAAAACTACAATATCTCTTTTATATTGGAAATTATTCAAATTCTAAAAAGATCACTTAGACTTCATAACCTTGAGAAGTTATTCAAATGTCTAAATATAATGGTCTTGCAAAATGTTCCTTGAAGATGGGTTAAATCGTCTTTCACTTTATTGCCACATAATATAGAGTTTGTGTTGCAAAGCATGTCATAAACAAAATCCTTGTGGGATTCTATGTTTTAGGATCTCTTTAAGAAAATCTATAAAATTCAAAACCTGTGCCTTTCGAAACATTCCCAAAAGATAAAGTTACACTCCCCACTAGCTACCTGCGATAAAGCTTACACTGTTAGCTTCGCATGTCCAAAATTTTACGCTCCCAAGCATATAAATAAATAAAATAATTTTTCATGAGATCTCATGCCTTGAGATCTTTTTCAAAATCTTTAAAAATCTCAAAACGTAGGTGCCTTGGGAAACATGTCTTGAAGATGGGTCACGACCCCTTGGATTCCTTACATCCTATTGGATAGGTTATGCCATAAGCATGCGAACAAAAATAAAATGTCCCATGACGATATTCATTCTCTTCTTTAAATTTTCAAAATATTCCCCAAGACTCTCAAACCTTGTGACACCCTTTCAAATTTTAATGCATACCCCACCTCATTTGTGCGTTGCATGAAATTTTAGTTTTGTTGCATCAATGAAATTTGTGCCCAGGGTGAAATTTTTTTATCTTTGCTTGCAAAAGAATTTGTGCTCTATGTACATGTTCAAAATCTCAGGCCAACTCAACTTGAATAATAGGGAAACCAACTTCCTAAAATCTAAATCAACTAGAATGATAAGTTTGAACTACCTAACCTAATCTGCTATTCTCCTTCACAAGACTCCACTCAATCAAAATGGTAGGAGTTAAACCTCCTTGTGCTTGATGCCCTCTTCCTTAGGTAAGGGAACTAACTAGTTCACGAAGTATACTTAGTTTAACTAAAAACTAGATAACCCCTGAAACTTAGTTAGCGATCCTATTCCGACATGCCAAGGCTTAGCATATGGCAATTGATTTCATGTCCACTTGGCTTGTTCCTCTTCCATGAGTCATTAGGATTAGGGATGTTAACCGAACCATGCAGCAATTTTTTACCCTGAACCGAACCGACCAGTTCAGGAAAATTGAAAACCATTCCCGAACCGTTGACTGGTTAACCGATTTTTTGGTATGGTTAACTGAAAACCGACGGTTAACCGTATTCTTTATTTATAAAAAAGATATATTTAAAAATATATAATAATTTAAGATAAATAAATATAAATATTCTCGGTTAACCGTTGGTTTTCGGTGGTTAACCGTTGGTATCGACGGTTAACCGGTTCAATTTTTATATAAAATATTTATTTATATATATATAAATAAATATTATATATATAAATATTATATATACGGTTCGGTTCGATTAACCACAGTTCGGGAAAGTCCCGAACCGTGAACCGTTTTATCTAGAAAAAAACCGACCGATCAAAGAATCGTCGGTTTGGTTAACCGCCAAATTGGTTCGTTTCGATCGGTTAACCGCGGTTCATCGGTTCGGCTGATTTTTTTGCACACCCCTAATTAGGATAGTGATCCTTAGGTGAAATGATTAGGATAGTGATCCTTAGATGAAATGAAATCTAGTCTGATTACTAAGTATCCTTCAAGATGCCTTAAAGCTATCTTTTTCAAGTATTGGTTCGAATGCAAATCTAAGATACAACTGATAATTCAGTTCTAAAACCTCTATGGCCTCAAATTGCAATGAAAATGTATGTTCTCGCTGATGAGCTACTTCAAACACGCTACTTGAGGTTAAGATTAGTAATTATCTAGATTCTTCTATTTGCTTCACTTAAAACCCACACATTCTAAAATTACTTTCATATCACTAAATAAAAAATGAATATTTTTTATTGCTGCCATCTTTCATGTACACAGCGGTATTGCTTGGTTAATTCATATATATGAACAAAGAAATGAAATGCCATTGGTTCGTGTATTGCACTTGTGTGCTTTATTGCTCACCACTTGAAGGTCTTTTAATCAACGTTCCCTTGTAACTTAAGGGTGATTAACAATGATATTATATTTATCTTGTTGGCGAGTCTTGAATTTATAATCAGATAATAATCCTATGCTCCCTGTTAGGGTGAAATTTGCAAGATTGCATTTTAAAACATCAATTGATGTTTGAATCTTAAATCAACCCTTCTGTCATGATGGCACATGGTTTCAGATTCTACACTCTTGTTTTATGACATGAGTGATTTAGTGATGTAAAGGAATCAACTATCCAGTTTATTTCTTAATGGCGTTTTAGTTCACTAATTCAACTAGCCTAAAATTGGGAAATGCTACTTTTAGAGGAATCATTTTCAGAAGATGCTGGGAAGGACGCCAACATTTTCTGTTTAGCTTTGCTTTCCTGTGACATAAGTTTTCTGCTTGTTTCAAATTTAAATTACTTTTCTGGTGAATGAAATTTAGATTTATTTTTCTTGACACTGTTATTTGTTACTTGCAGCTTTAAAATTAGGCTGTAATGCATAATTTTCATTGGCATAATCTCTCAGCCACAAGAAAATCCATTTTGAGTCCTGATTTATAAACATGATTATGGAACATAGAATCTTGAGAAGCCCTGATACACACGTATCAGAGGCTTGTCATTTTGAGTCCTGAACATAAAATCATTTTGAGTCCTGATTTATAAAAATGAGGCTGGAATGTTTTTTTAATGGTCAGCTAACTTAAATAGGCAGCTTATGTTGGCACCATCAATTAAGAACCCACATTTGTTTCCTTCATTAACTTGCGTGGCCCCAACTAATGAGGGAGATATATCCTCATTTGCATATTGTGTATTTTGGTGTTTGTCACTTGAGTATGTCCTCATCTTGCACGTTGACCTTGAATTTTCGCTTGGACTTATAAATTTGACTTTTACTTGAGTCTTGATCATGGAGTGAGGTGGAAGCTTGGTAGTTATTCTTGTCCTTGTTGGCACCATCTATGTGAAGACTTGGATTCATTTTTATGACAAAGTGAAGATGACTTAGCAACACAACAAAATTCAACTCAAATTATAAGCAGTTCATTATATTCAATTATATTATAACAATAATTAAATCGTGGTCCTCATTAAATCAAAATTACGATATTCAATTTGACTAAATCAAAATTAACCAAATTAAAGCCTACTTTATTATCAAGTGATGCTCTCGCATCATTTGTTCCTGAACTTTTGCATGCTTAGTTATTATCCGTTGGTCAGTTATGTCTATCTCTATTATAGAAATCATGGGCTGAAACTAAGATGCTCCTTTTCTTAGTTGGTTTTTTTTTTCGTTTTACTTAATATGGATCTGTTTATGAGTTACTGTTTGATAATGTAGTTGCTTTTGAAAGTGTTCTTCATTTTTGTAATTTTCTAAAGGTGCAGAGAAGTCTGGGAAAAATGCTGCAGGAGATTCATGGTGGGAAACTTGGAAAGAAGTGCTTTATCAGGATGAATGGAGGTAACATTGTCTCAAATTCACAATTCTTGTCATTTTAGTTATTGATCTATCTTATTCCATTAAACTGATTTTGATTTAAAATTATCAACTTCTTTTTACATGTAATATTACAAATTCATCCTATAATTGTGGGACTTGTTGGCGCAACTGTTAGTTAATCACTTAAGGCTAACAATGCTTAACAATACTAACCAGTGTTGCCTTACAATGGCTATCAAATAAGTCTTAGTTGATATTCACTTGTGAAGCTTAAACAATATGTTTGAGTTTCAAACTGACTTTTTTATTCATAAATAGATAGATACTCTTCTTATGGCTAGGCGATACCTTTTGTTGGTCTGCATTTCGGAATGGGTTGGTTAAAACCCTGCCAACTTTATGATCACTTTTAATAGAAAGAAAAATAGAAGGAATGGGAGAGGAAAGAAAGAAAATTTAAGTTCAAAGAAATTTTTTTAGTCTCAAATTTATGTTTGATTTCTTTTTCTTCCTCAAATTTTGATCTTATTAAATAAAGCTCATGTTGTATCTCATCATAATACCTTCACCAACAAAGCTTAGTGTTTCTCAATCAATACTAAGTTATTATTAACATTTTTAACTCTTAATTCAGGCTGCTTGGAAGTGTTGTTCGATGATAATAAGGAGGTTTTCAAAATCCTTTATGATGTGTGCCTAACCATAAAAAGATAGATTTGGGATCCCCTATCTTTGATTTCTATGAATAGGCCGTTTTTCAAATTGATCTCTCTTGTGATAAATGTCATCTTCGTTGTCAATTCCTCAATTTAAACAACATATGCTATATAGTTTCACAAGTGTTCTCACTTATGTTGTTGACATGATCACCCGTATACTCTTGCACTTCCTCAATGCTTTTAATCACTCTCCTTCAAAGCATAACACTGCATGAATCTCCTCTATAGCATGGAGTTGTGACTCAATATCTGGAATCGTTTCCTCATGGATATTTGTATGATCATGCTTCCATGGTATCCTCCTTTAACACCTTCACGAGTCATGTTACTTTTGATTTCATTTTTACTACATGCCAAGTCAATCAACCTGCTGCTGTACCCCAACTACTAAAATCTTGACGTCTCCCCCTTGAAATATTGTGCAATATACAACTCTGCTTGCTTAAAAGGGTAATCAATCTCAACTCTTAATTGCGTAGTGCTCAAATGAGGCATTATGAATAACATATTTAAACAACATGAAATATTGAACAAACTTATCTCACTGCATAGCTTGATAAAGAGCAAACATATTGCATAAGAATGTATAATGAGTGAGCTAGAAGTTCTAAGGGTAGAAAGTGAGAGATACAATTTTAAGTTTGAACAAACCAAAACCTGATTTAGACCCACTTTCAGCTCTTTGGTATTATTCAATTAGATCATACAAATTTTCAAACATCATATATGAATCTTAATTTTGCTTTTCTCTCCGGTGGATTGTAATTTGTATCCACGATAAAACGTTTTATTCACAATTCTTGTAAGATGTTTGGTAGCAAAATTTTTCTGGCGATACAATAGGATGTTATTGTACAAGAATATTGTGTATTTAAGGTGGAAAAGCTATACCTTATAGGTTTGAATTGTGAATATCTCGTGTTGAATCTGCTAACACAATTTTGCCATTGCATATTCATTTTCCAAGATCTCATATGGACATAAATATTGAACTGTAGAGTAAAATGCGAGTAAAAGTTATTCTTTTTAGAAAAAGGCTTTGCTAAGTCATGAATATACTTAAAAATAAATTAGCATCTTGTATGAAATAAAATGCTGCACAATGTTTGTAAGAATCATTGTGCTTCTCCAATTTTATGTGTTTTGTGGTCCACTTCGTAATTTGTCTGACTTGTTTCTATGACGAGCAATAATGATAAACTTTTTCTCTTTTAGTAATCTTGCACGGATTGAGAAGAGTGCGCAGAAGCAAGCAAAATCAGGCACTGAAAAAGCTGGATGGTATGAGAAATGGTGAGTGAATCTATATTATCACTTGTGGCAGGTTAATTTATTTTTTAATTTCACATGTTATTTTATGTAGTTAATCAAACAAAATACTTTTTTGCTTCAAGGTGGGAAAAGCATGATGCAAAGGGCTCGACTGAGAAAGGAGCTCATAAATATGGAAAGCTGAATGAACAATCCTGGTGGGAGAAGTGGGGAGAACACTATGATGGAAGAGGATTCGTGCTCAAATGGTTGGACCATTTTCATCATCTCCTACATTGATTTTATTTCTTTCTTTAGTTGTTGAAATTATTAATATTTGATTTAACTCTTAGGTGCTTACAATCATCTTACTCTCTGGCCAATGAGATGAATTTTCATGCATAGTTTAATTCCTACTATTTCATACTGCTGTCTCTCAAATTTATACGTAAATTTACTTGTAAAAATCAATGAGCAGGCCAGAATAAGATAAGCAATTCCAAAGTAGTTGATTACATGAGGTCGAACACACTAGTAAAACTTCCTGTCCTTTGCCTTCTGATATGCAACCTTGTACATCACTAAACATTGTGGGCTGGCTTGCTGTTAAATTAGATATGAAACTTATTATGTGATTGTCCTTCCATTTATTAATTATTCACATAAAATTAGGTATTGTTGTTGCCAAAATATTGCTAGTGTCCACTGATTTAGGAATGTGTGATATTCATATAATTTCTATAGTGCTTTTCATCATAAATAAAAACTAACTAACAACATTTGGGCCCTTTGTAAACTAGATTTTCAGCACCTTTCTTGGTGTTTATTACTTTATCATGCTTGATAATTTACAGATTTTGCAAAGCACTAATAGAAATCTAATGCTCAGAGTTTATTGAAACAAACGTAAGTAACTTGATATATATTAAGAAGATTGAGCGGTAAAACTACTAGCTCAGTAGTTTAAATTAAATGTGCGTTATTTTATTTCTCTAATGCTTCGATACAGGATAGTTCTAAAGTAATAATTGAGATTTAATTATGGATCATACTCATTTATAAACTTTGATATGTCTTTTCTTCCAAATTTTCTTCTGGAATTCAAATTCACAGGTCATTCACTGTAAGTATATATAGGACGCTATAAACTGTGTGCAGATTATAATGCACGTTATCTTTGTTTGTTTGAAGTGTGAGCTGGTGGATATGAAATCTTTCTCATAATCTCTAGCATCCTATCATATGTTGGAAGTAACATTGAGTTGTAAATTTTCAGTATATCCTAGATTTTGCAATTTTAAGTTTGGCTGCAATTTGGTTCTGGCACCTTCACTTGCATTAATAAGGTTCCTAGTATTCTTCTGCTAAAAAATGAAACATGCATCTTAACTTTATTCGTAAAATAGGACTGATAAGTGGGCCGAGACTGAGTTAGGTACCAGATGGGGAGATAAATGGGAGGAGAAATTCTTCGCTGGAATAGGTTCACGACAAGGTGAAACTTGGCATGTATCTCCTGCTGGTGAACGTAAGTTGAATTTCTGCTATCATTTTCTCGGTCTATTGTTTATGCTAGTTACATCCAAGTGGAATAAAAGCATGTTTATATATGAGCAGATAGCCAGATTGCTGTGTTTTCTATTTAAGTTTCTTAATTACTTTTTTTTGTATTCTTTTAATGTGGAAAAATGGTCCTAAGTGCTGAATGGACAAATGATAATGTGGATAATGTGCTCAAGTGTAGGTTCTCAATTAGTTACTATTATTTTGGTCCATACTTCTACGGAGAAAGAATAGATTGCATCATCTATAAATAGGTAACTCTGTAACATATGCTATAAGTTTTTCTCCTTATATAGGCTTGCCCTTAGTTCATTTTCAAAACAACCTTCACATCCTATTCTTCTTCACATGATGAAAATTTATCCTTCTGTTTGTTTGTTGTCCTGTTAGGGCACTTTAGCGTGCGCATTTCCAGGCTTGCATGAGTTTATGAGAATATGAAAATGGAGCGAAGGTGGAACTGGCTAATTAAGTGATTGATCCTTTCATATACATCGTCAACCATAGTTTATGAAGTTGCATATCTAGATTTGCATATAATCAAGATTTGTGGGATGGTGATCCTAAAAAGAAAATTTAGGAAAATATTACTATAATATGTTATGTAGGGGTCTATTACCTTCATATAATATTTCTCTTTTTCAAATAATATGCAACAATAATGTAGGCTTCTCTTTTTCAAGGGAGATAAGCCCCCCACCTTTTCTTATTTTTCTCCTCTTCCTCTAACCTACTGACGTCCTAGCAAAGTTTAAGTAGATTCACGTTTAGTTTCTTTGAAAATATAGAATTGACATGCAAAAGCGGTTGGATCTTGTATGCTTCTCTGCCTTGGATATGATAATATGTAGATGTTCTTATAAAATCATTTTAGGATCAATTGTCCTTGACTGTATGTGTTTGTTAAATTGCTCTGTTGTCTATACATATTTACGTTCTCACATCACAAAAACGAATTGCATTCAATCATATGTTTCATTTTGTAGGATGGTCAAGAACCTGGGGAGAAGAGCACTTTGGAAATGGGTACACACATAATCTTTCTCCTTTTAGTCTTCTGTGAAGCGTGAACACATCATCTGTGAAGCTTTTTTTATCTGGAAAAGCAAAGAATCAATGCTTGCTAATTGGATGATTTTGTCGTGGACGTGATGTGAATATTTATCTTGTTTTAAATTATTTTCCTTCTGTATGAGGTGGGAATTAACCTTCAACTTGCTTTTCTGTCTCTAAAAGAATTCGCATACCCGTTGATTCTATGTTAGCAGCTAAGTCTAAATTCTTATTGACAGGACCTTTGGTCTCCTATTCTAGCTCAAGATGTCTTTTCTCCATCAGTGTAATATTGATTTAATTTTATTGTTACTCAATTTCTGTATTGAATAAGCTTGTATGTTTCCTGTATTTTGGCGTTCAAGATTTTAAAAGTAACAATGATGTCATCAGTAGGAGAGGTGTGCCTATATTCATCCTTTGCAGGATTTATACATTGAATTTGAATAAGCTTAATGCCTTTCATGTATAGAATATCTAAGAAATGATAATCCTTTCTTTTTGTTAGGAATTTTTGTTTTCTTTCATGTATGGAATATCAAAGTAATTATAATCCTTTTATTCCATTGATTATCTACTTCCCCTGTCACATTTCAATTTTATAACTCACTTGTGTCATTTGAATTTACTTTGTTCTAGGAAAGTACACAAGTATGGTAAAAGCACTACCGGGGAAAGTTGGGATATCGTGGTAGATGAAGATACTTATTACGAGTGAGATAATTCATCACTGTTTTTAGATTCTTAAGTCTGTTTGGTGTATCTTTTGTGAGGAGAAGATTTTCCTTCTAATTTATGGATCATAAAAAAGTGTGATTATTTTATCTTAGAGATGTACTCTTGTTTTTTTCCTCGTATCAGGGCTGAGCCTCATTATGGATGGGCAGAAGTTGTGGGAGATTCCACCCAATTGTTGTCGATACAACCTCAAGCGAGGCCACCAGGTGTATTCCCAAGTCTCGATTTTAGTGCATCAGGAACACAGGATGCTATTATACCAGATGAACCAATTGAACAGTGAATAATTTGTTCTTGTCGGTCCTAATTTTTTTTGCAGACTCCAGTCGTTGTGCTGAAGGACTTATCATGTGAACTGATTTTGAAAATCTCATTCTTCTGTCATTTGTTCATTAATTATTTTAAGTTTCTCTTTAATGATTCTGGAATTTTGATTAGTAATATAGCGTGCAACTCGGGCACATTCTCGTGTGTTGAAACAGTCGTTGAAGGCATACAGTCATTCAACTTCTGTAACAAAAATTATCACCGGACTGCGGTATGCGCATACCAAGTTTCACAATCTCGAAGCCTTTAGAAGAATGATAACGATTTCATTACTCACGTTGCCAGCCATTCTGGTCATGTTTCTTTGTTCTGAGTGGTGTTTTTAAGCACGACTTTTCTCATCTCTTCGTTTTTTATACTTCTCGATAGATTACAATTTCTTTGGGAGTTTTTATTTCTTAACTCCTTAGTTTGAGTAAGACCATGAGCATATGGAATTAAAAGAAAGAAAAACGGTGTCTATTTTGAATCAATATTTTTTTCCTGAAAAAAAAAAGAATTGGAAGTCAACGTAAGGTGTGTCCACTAATTAATCCCTGTTGGGACCCTCGAGGACTAATCACAAGGACAAGCATATTCTTAATTAACACTGAAAGTCCGAAGCCACCCACCAATTGCCTCCCCATAGCGAGGATTCCATCCTTTCATACTCCATGTAATTAGTTCCAGAGAAAAACCAAAAAACCTATCTGAAAGTCTACGAAGAGTCTAAGAGTTGCCGCGCCTAATAATTGTCTTCAATTGACTCAAAGTAGAATTGTATTCCACGCCCCACAAGTTCCCAATTGTCACGCCCCGATCGGAACGGTCTAAAAACAGTGCTTATTCGCTTCCTAGAGCCGTCCGGCGGAACACCGGAACGTGATCGTGCTAGGGTTTCCGGGCAAATCTCACCCCCAATTCGAAACCCTAGTTCCCCGCTCACTTTTTATCCCCAAATTACAATTCGCACGAAAAGGATAGAAAAACCCTAACCCTAATTCAGAGAAATCGAACCCTAAATTAATTACCTTAATCTGATTTTGACCAAAGTCAAAATCCACTGCACCGAAATCAAACTTTGCTGATGTCACTTTGCGTCAGCCGCCGATCGAATTCGATTTTATTCTGATGATGTCACGCCGACGTCGGTACGCGAAATTGTTTCTCGGCTTCGATTTTGACCCGTTCAAAATCGAAGCTTCGTCTTCATGCAGACGAGCGCCGCCCTCGCTCGCTCGATATTTGCAGTCATCGCCGGAGAAGAGGAGTGTGCCGCCTGCGCCTCGCCTCCGCCTCCTCGCCGCCGACCTGGATCTACCTCGCTGGACCAGAAGATGTCCGTTGCCGTCGCAGTGCCGTTGCGGAAGAACAGAAACAGGGGAAACTCAACCGGAACAAAGGAGGCTCATTTAGACGCCAGAGAGGGTCGCCTGAGCCGGAACAGAACCCAACTTTGAAGGGAAAATCTTCACTCTTTCTTACTGTCAACAAGAGCTACAAAAACCCTTCTCCTCACCGATCTCTCTCTCGCGTCGGCGACGACTCTTGTCGCCGATTACAATCGCTCACGACACTCGTTCGTCGCCGGCTCCTTCTCCTCTCTACTCTCGATCTCTTCAAAGCTCTCCAATGGTGGCTCTCAACTCACAGCTCTCTCTTCCGTTCTTCCCGGTGGAGATCGCCAATCGCTCGGTTTTATCGGCCGAGGTGGAGGCATCGCCTCTGCTGTTTTACGCAGCATCGGACCGCGTCTTCCGCCGCGCCTCTGTCCCGACTTAGGGCGTCCGCCGCCCGAGTCCTCTGCCGAGATTCGCGCTGCTGACCCTGCTGTCGACGCCGTCATCCGTCCGTAGAACGCATCGTCCCGCTTCGTTCGGCGAAGGTGACGCTCGTCCGCGTCCTTCGCGTGGAGCTCGCCTCCGAGCGTCGCTTCGAATCTTCGATTTAATTTCTCAAAATCGGACGTTGACCCGATTTTGACCTTGAATTGGGTCTCCTGTGTGGGCTTGGGCTTGGATTGGGCCGAACCGGAAACCCAGGGCCTAACAATTCTCCCCCGCCCAATTTGGACATCGCCCCCGATGTCCGGCGCGGGTGGCCCGCTCAACGTCGGCTGGCGAGCCACCGCTCTTGCTCGGCACAGTTAGCCTCGTAGCACTCTTTCTAGTTCTGTTCCCTCTTGCGTTGGAGTTTCTCATAGTTCCCACGTTGCCTTGCGTTGTCTTCCGCTTCTATCTCCTCCCAAGACTTCGGTGAAGTCTTTTCCTCCACTACTTGCTTATACGTCTTTTTCTCCTGTGGAGGGTTCGCATCTCCGGAGCTCGTCTTCTGCTCGACGTTGCTCTTGTCGACTGCGTCTTTCGGCTCTGCTTCTATGGGGGTCGGCGATGATCTTCCTGCAACCACTGAGGCAATGCGCACAACTCCTATGCGGGCCTCTACTGGTTCCTCGTCATGCACCACCGCCGGTTTCTCAGCTAGCTCCCGATGCACAATCGCTGCAATTGCGTTCACCCTCTGTCGGTCCAGACAGTCGCGTATCCGGTGCGGTCCCTTGCACAAGAAGCAGACAATTGGTCTCAGTTGACCCGGCCCTCTCTCTGCAGGTCGAGTATGCTCCTGCCATGCTGGTTGTCCTCCGTTCCGTCGAGGAGAGAGCCTCTCTCTCTCTCTGGCGCTCTGGGTCTGGGTGGAGATGGTCGTTTCGGAGGCGACCTCTGTGCTCTCTGAAAGGTCGTCCCTGAAGTCCTCTGGTCCACAAGAGATTCGGCTATAGCTGCAGCCGTTCTCCAGTCCTGCGACGCATATCGTCGGACCTCCGTTGCCGCCCAGGGTTGGAGATTCCGGAGGAAGAAGTACCTCCTATCTCCCTCTGCCATCTCAGGTAACTCCAACATCAGCGTGGAGAACGCCCTGACATACTCCTGGATCGTCCCTGTGTGCTTTAGTCGATCCACCGCCTCTGGCGCTTGGTCCACCGAGTTTCCGGGAAGGAACTGTTGTCGCAGTTCCTCTCGGAACACCTCCCATGTCCAACTAGCCGCCTCTAATGTCGAATCAACTTTGGTTCTCCACTAGAGTTTTGCATCATCTGAGAGATATGCTGTGCACACCCTCACCTTCTCCTGATCTGAAACATGGTTAGCCTCAAAATATTGCTGCATATCCCAAAGGAAGTTACCCAATACTTTTGTGGATCTGGCCCCCTTGAACATTGCAGGTTCTGGGGTGCGAACCTTCCCGTTGCCGTTGGGAGCCCCATACTCCGCCCTGGTTGCTGTAGGGGCACCTCCTTGTGCCTGTGCCAATGCCATGCGCGTCACCGCAAGATCTGCTAATATCTGCTGCTGTGCTGCCATGGAGTTGGTTAACTGTGTCGTCAATGTTGCTACCTGTCCTTGCAAGGTTGCCATCTACTGTTGTAGCGCCGCCATCCCTTCAAAGTTTTGCTGGGCCTCAGCCATCCCAGCCAAAGTTTGTTGAAGGGCAGTAATTTACAACCTTTGCTCCTCTACCGTGCGATGGATTTCCTCCACCTAAGGAACTACCGCATCTCGGCTGTTCCCCGTCAAACCGAGCACCTGTTCGATCCGGGCAATGCGATCTCCTTGATTCACCATGCTGCTAGATCACTTTAAGCTCTGATACCTGTTGTCACGCCCTGGTCGGAACGGTCTAAAAACAGCGCTTATCCGCTTCCTAGAGCCGTCTGGCGGAACACCGGAATGTGATCGCGCTAGGGTTTCCGGGCAAATCTCACCCACAATTCGAAACCCTAGTTCCCCGCTCACTTTTTATCCCCAAATTACAATTCGCACGAAAAGGATAGGAAAACCCTAACCCTAATTCAGAGAAATCGAACCCTAAATTAATTACCTTAATCTGATTTTGACCAAAGTCAAAATCCACTGCCCCGAAATCAAACTTTGCTGATGTCACTTTGTGTCAGCCGCCGATCGAATTCGATTTTATTTTGATGACGTCACGCCGATGTCGGTACGCGGAATTGTTTCTCGGCTTCGATTTTGACCCGTTCAAAATCGAAGCTTCGTCTTCATGCAGATTGCAGACGAGCGCCGCCCTCGCTCGCTCGATATTTGCAGTCGTCGCCGGAGAAGAGGAGTGTGCCGCTTGCGCCTCGCCTCCGCCTCCTCGTCGCCGACCTGGATCTACCTCGCCGGACCAGAAGATGTCCGTTGCCGTCGCAGTGCCGTTGCGGAAGAACAGAAACAGGGGAAACTCAACCGGAACAAAGGAGGCTCGTTTAGACACCGGAGAGGGTCGCCTGAGCCGGAATAGAACCCAACTTTGAAGGGAAAATTTTCACTTTTTCTTACTGTCAACAAGAGCTACAAAAACCCTTCTCCTCACCGATCTCTCTCTCGCGTCGGCGATGACTCATGTCGCCGATTACAATCGCTCACGACACTCGTTCGTCGCTGGCTCCTTCTCCTCTCTACTCTCGATCTCTTCAAAGCTCTCCAATGGTGGCTCTCAACTCACAGCTCTCTCTTCCGTTCTTCCCGGTGGAGATCGCTAATCGCTCGGTTTTATCGGCCGAGGTGGAGGCATCGCCTCTGCTGTTTTACGCAGCATCGGACCGCGTCTTCCGCCGCGCCTCTGTCCCGACTTAGGGCGTCCGCCGCCCGAGTCCTTTGCCGAGATTCGCGCTGCTGACCCTGTTGTCGACGCCGTCATCCGTCCATAGAACGCATCGTCCCGCTTCGTTCGGCGAAGGTGACGCTCGTCCGCGTCCTTCGCGTGGAGCTCGCTCCGAGCGTCGCTCCGAATCTTCGATTTAATTTCTCAAAATCAGATGTTGACCCGATTTTGACCTTGAATTGGGTTTTCTGTGTGGATTTGGGCTTGAATTGGGCCGAACCGGAAACCCAGACCTAACACCAATACTCTTCGTTTCAAGTGGTCTACTTTTCCAATTTCCACAAGCTCTCGTATGCTTTGAAGTTGAGAAGTTGGAGATGACTTTCATACTTCCCCTACGTTGTTCCAACACAAACCTAAAGAATTTTCACACTTTGTCCCACACGCCAACCCACCTTCCGCAGCCGTTGCCATTCCACCTTTTCGAGTGCTTGACCAAAAACATGGCGTTCAATCGTGCGAGTGCTATAACTCGGGTTCTGACTGGTGCAAACCATATCTGGTTTATTGTCAGGACGATGACTACTTTTCTCACACGCTAAATTACATTCTAAAAACTTTTAATAACCCTCGACCTCGATCGATAACAACTTAAGTGCGTCGTCTCAACACTCCTATCTCAATCGATAGCGGTCGCAGTGTCAATCTACTCATCCTCCCTCATCAGATTGCGATCAAAGTTCTCTGTGACCTCACAGGTACGGAGTAAGGACAATCAAAACAGGGTATTGCGTCTAGAATCCAACGGTTGTCAACAGATCCACACTCCCAACACCTTATCCTCTACCGTAGTTATCGAGTTCGATTGACTTTGGCCGCGGAAACATGGCTATTTCTGTGTCCCATTCATAGAGCGAGAGGAAAGTAGAGGACTTGTGTTGTACAGCAAGAAGAAGAATAGCGGAGAAAATGAGGACGGCTCCTCCGCCGCTGTTTCTCCTCCTCCTCGTCCCCTTCCTCGCCCCTGCCGCCTCCGCTAGATTCCGTTGCTCCACGGACAACTCCACCACCTGCAGCTCCCTGGTCGGTTTCCAAACTGCCAACGACACCACCTACGCCAACGTTTCCTCCACCTTCCAGGTGCCCCTCAGCTCCATCCTCGGCGCCAACGGCCTCCCGCTCTCCACCTCGGGCAGCTTCCCCATCCAGGCCAACTCCACCGTCCGCATCCCGATCCGCTGCCGCTGTGCGAACGGGACCGGCTGGTCGGACCGAACTCCGAATTACACGGTCCAGTCCGATGACGCCGGGCTGTACGACATCACGGTGAATCGGTTCGGGATGCTGCCGACGTACCAGGAGATCGGGACGGCGAACAATCTGCCGGACGTGAGCAAAATCACGCCGGGAGAGACGCTGTGGATCCCGCTGCCATGTAGCTGCGATCGGGTGGGCGGCGAGGAGGTGGTGCACCTGGCGCACAGGGTGGCGGCGGGGAGCACGGTGACGGGGATCGCGGAGATGTTCGGGACGAATGAGTCGACACTGCTGGATCTCAACGGGATGACCGACCCCAAAAAGCTGCTGGCGGATCAGATTCTCGATGTGCCGCTCCGTGGTCGGTTGCAATTATTGTCCTTTGCCACTACCTTCTCCTCTGCCCACCCCACATTTCTCTTTTAATTCTTTTCCTTTATAATAAAGAAAATTAAGTTTTATCTCCGTCTCAATTTAGGCATTAAATCCTAAGCTTTTCATCGTTCATCAGTCGATTGTTTAACAAAGAAAATATTTTGACCTAAAATTTTGACTTTTAGGTAAATAACCTGCTATGATATCTGATTGTCTCCACAGCTTGTTCGTCTTCCATCTCCAATAAATCTCTGGACTACGGCCTGCGCCTCGCCAACGGGAGCTCCGCCATCACCGCCGATGGCTGCGTCACCTGCTTCTGCAACGCCTCCACCTATCGGTCGGTTTCTCCAATTAACCTTTGTTTCCTCTTTCTTCTACTCTTATTATCATTAATGAATACCTATTGTACTGTAAATATCTAATAATTAAGTACTAATGCATAGGTTGGAGTGCAACCAGTCCACAAGCAATGGCCCCACGCATTGCCCGGCGCAGATGCAATGCGCGGGGACGGGCTTGCCCATCGGCAGCTCAACCAGGACCTCGGACGGTTGCGAGGTGCAGTGTGCCTACGCCGGCTACAACAATGCCAACTCCGGCACCGCCACGATCAGTATCAGGGCCACCAACGCCACGGTCGATTCAACCAATTGCAAAAGTAAGTGTATATAATCCATCCTCTGTTTTTTTTTTCTTATTTTCCACATCCTATTAATTATATCAATGATCTTAATTGTGTGATCTTGTCGCTGCAATATGCAGGCGGAGTTTCTGGATTGAGAGGATTCCAGTGGAGCGCAGTGGCTCTCGTCTCTCTTCTCATGATCTGGAATATTTCTTGATTTCTAGGACAATATTGTTTTGCCAATTTAATTATTGGCTCCTCCTCTCTCGTAGAGTGTGTTTCAATTTGCGTCTAGCTCGGAAGTGGAGAATAAGTCCTTGGGGGCAAGATTAAGGAGTTAATGTGTCTGATTGTGTGTACGAATAAATCAAATGTTGTAGAGCCATCGTCAATGTTTTCTCACAGTGACACTAATAATATACTGCTGTTCTATTCTGGCTCCTTTTCTTATAGTAAGTTTTCATTATTACCGCTAATTTTGTATCGTTTATGGTAATTAACGCTATGAAACTTTATTAAGGCCATGTTTACTAGGACGAAAAAGAGGAAGGGAATGATGGATTATACCTTTTTCCATCGTTTACTTGGGCGGACGAAAAATTAATAGAGGAAAATGGGAAGAAAAAAAATATGACATTTTCCTTCGTTTCTCAATCCGTCCAAATCGGGCGGATTGCTCACTGCTTGGAAACTTATAACATTTTAAGAAGGTTAAGTGTTTATTTTTTTTATATTTTAATAATACTAAATAATATTTAATAATTTTATAGTATTTAATAATATTTAGTAATTTTATAATTTTTAATAGTATTAAATAATATTTAGGAATTTTCATATTATATAGTAGTATTAATAATAATTTTATAATATTAGTAGTAATTATGTAATATGAGTAAAAAAGATAAAAATTAAAGGTGTATATATAAATCCATCAAATTATCCATCCTTTTAAGTAAACACAAAGAAAGAAAACTTATAATATATTTCATCCATTTATTTTTCCTTTTCTTCCCTTTTTCCTTTTCTTTACATAATTCATCCGTCCAAGTTCTTGTAACACATTAATCGATAATAATATTGGATCAAGCAACAACATGGTTAATTTCACATGATTATGTAGTATTCATATGGGCTAATTGTCATCTACGCGACCCTCATCAATTTCATTTGATGAAGTGAAATAATAAATGTCACTAATGATAATCAATAAATAAAAATTTAACTTATAGATGCACTACAATAAGGATATCACAATACATAATAAGTATAATTTTTTATTCTCAGATTATTTTGCCAATCATCATAACACTTTTTTTAGGGTATTATAATAACTTTACGATCACGTAAAATTTTTTTAAAATAAACAAATTACCAAAAGCCAATATTTTTTTTTTGTCTTACTCAACTATTTGATGATATTATGTGATTATAACCCACTCAATTAGATGATCTTCTCAATAATTTATTTGAAATAACATTTTCTTTTCTTTGTTATATCATCGCAATGCACCTAAGAGTAAGGAATAGTTGGTGAATTGGTGACTTTGGGTTCATTGTTGATATACCTTTAAATAAAATTATAGCAATTATTTTATAGTTTTTAAATGACACAAATCACTTTGTTTCATATTTATACTCCAATAATCTTAACAACTCATATAATTTATATATATTTAAAAAAGATTAAAAATAAACTCGGACATATTTATATTATAAATTTATCTTTTATATTTGTGACTTAGAAACGTCTATATGTTTTAAAATTATAGGAAAGATTAGGTTTATTTTATCTTAATCGCAGGGGTGTTCCTGCAAATAACGTTATTTATTATTATCATTATTATTTTATATCTGCCGAGGAAAAGAATAATAAAACGAGGTAAAAGTCATTGCTATTGCCGTCAATTTGGGGTTTCTTCTCCTGGCGATCCTTTTCTTTCTTCCTCCCTCATCCCCAATCGTCATTAGGGTTAGGGATTCATTGATCCCTCGCGGTCGACGTCGCCATCCATGGCTGCCGCGGGCGAGTCCGGAGAAAGCGCGCCTTCCCCCGCCACCATCCACATCCGGTGTTCCAACGGCTCGAAGTTCTCCGTTCAGGCGGGGCTCGACGCAACAGTGGGTGCGTTCAAGGCTGTAGTCGCTGGGAGCTGCGACGTTCCGGCGGAGCAGCAGCGGCTGATCTACAAGGGCCGCATCTTGAAGGACGACCAAACGCTCGCGAG
The DNA here is from genome assembly GCA_027563935.2 of Costus lasius. Lineage (NCBI taxonomy): Eukaryota > Viridiplantae > Streptophyta > Magnoliopsida > Zingiberales > Costaceae > Costus > Costus lasius. The sequence continues at coordinate 116,840,715 of CM050451.1, read as the reverse complement.
CTACGGTGACCGTCTTTCATCCAACTTTTGTTGTGTGTGATAGCCAAATTTTATATTAATGTGCTTTGACATGAGCTCAGATTATGGGTTTTGGATGGATCAATTTGCGAAAACTTCGTTCTTTTGGTTTTATGTTCATTCATTTATGCTTTCCGACGCTATAGGACCTGAAATTGTCATGTGCATTGTTTCCATCTGTTTGTTGACAATATTCTACTTATTTGCGTTCCTTTCTTTTTAATGTATTATGCATTATTGGTGAGAATTGGGGTTGGGGTGATAAACAAAAATGACACTACTCGTTTAGAGGCAAGGATTAGTGATCACCTGATCAACTTGGCTAAAATTTGTCTGCAAATTTTGCGACATAACTATCTTGGCGTCATTTCTGTAAGCTGGAATCTGAATATTTTTACAATTTTGTTAATAGAATTCAGGGATGATTAGATGAAACACAATTCCTTTTAGTATAGAAGGATTGCGTATTCATGCAAAGATGTCATAGGTATAGGGATTGATTCTATTGTTTTCATCTTGTACGCATCATGGTACTTGTTACTTTTAACATGTATTTTTTTTTTTGTATGAAGACGAATGATTATCAATAGTTTTATTAACAAAGTTCAAAGACAAATGCATGTGCAGGTCCCTTGGCTTGGAAAGCACATTCGTGTTAAGTTATTGTAGGTCGGGGGATTGATATGTACAATTGATGTCTTGTGTGTATTATGATTGTCATTATATCTAACACATTGGCTAAGTTCGTAATTTTTTTTATGTTTTGAAAATATTTCTTCACTTGGTGATGACAGCTGATTGCAATTTAGGTCTTCAGGTGGTTCTTATGATATTGAATCAAAGCCATTTACATCTAGTTGGAAGAGAAGGAATTGGACACAGTAATGTTAACATATCATAATCACTTTTCTAATTTGGAGTTTTTTTAACCTAACCTTGAGAATAAGTAATTGATTATTGATCATTTCTCTTGACATTCTAATAATGCAAAATGCTTTTGTGAATGCATTAAACCAAGGTTTTAAGTCTTGATCCCAACCATTGTACTGGTCTAATCTTAGACTCCTAATAACCGATAATAAATGATACTGGTATTGACCAACACTCTATGTAGTATGTATCTGTACCTGTATTGTCTCGGATCAATATGTGCTGCCCGGGCAACAGTACAGTTTTTAAAAACCTTGCATAAAACTATAAAATTATATGAAAAATGAATAAAGTGGCTACAAAACTAGTTTGCTGGGTAGCAACAAGCACACTCTCTTCCTAGCTACTTCTTGTTTGTCTATGCTTTCAAGCTCTCATGTTAATTAGTTATTAAATGATTTTCCTTGATGATTTTAATATTCTTAATCATGTATAATATTTAAGGCTTGCCTCTTGAGGAACATGTTAATACTTAAGTTTTATTACTGAATCATTTGGATCATTTTTTTTTATTTCATGATTTCATCATGTACTATATTTTGGTACTTTTAACAAGGTAATAAAAAACTTCATTGTTAGTTGGGAGTTCTTTTAGATGGCCGCATATGCAACATCATGGATATTTTTTATCGAGTTAGATTGGGTGTTGTTCTAAGAATCTATGTTTGGTCTAAACTATTTTTTTTGTTTAGATACTTAGCACATATCCTATTTCTTGAGCATTATTAATTTAAAATGTAGATTATTCCCTAATCTTATAGCATTTTTTTTTTTCTAAATGTCAAATGTGTATCATAGAGAAACTAGAGTGAGGTATAGTTAGTTCAATGATGTTGTTAGGTACCTGTACGAGATTTTTAGGCCCTTAGGAAAGGCCACTCAGTGCCTTCCATCACACCACCTCATTGTCGGTGCTGTTAAAGTATGCCAATGTTGTACATTGCCTCCACTTACACAAAGGTGCAAAAGCCTCTTCTCGTTGTATCAGGATCTCTAGTAAGAAGCCACATAAACCTCTCATTGATGTAAGCATTGCTCTGTGGGAACCACACTTATTCATCTGATCATAGCCATTTGCAATTGCAGACTAGCAGAAACTATAGTTGCCTGAGTTGACTTCAATTGTCTTTTGCAACTCGTCAAACATGAATTTTGAATATTTGAGGCTTGGAAGTATTAGCCTTGTCTCTCAAGTTGTTGTCGATTGCTACTTATCACTCAACTACCACCAAATGTCATAGCTAGAAGTCATCACTAGCCTATGAACTCCTTCAAACAAATTACCACTTGCACATCCCTGCAGTGATTGCATTGTATGGTTGAGATTTGCGGAAAGGTACCAAGGTTTTAAAGACCAATTTGTACTAAAGTACTAGTCCACTCTTGGTACAGTACTATCTTGTACTTGCCGGATTAGTTCGTACTGGTGGTTTTTAAATCCTTGGAAGGTACTATTCCTGTGATCACCAAGTGACCACACCAGTTTAGAAAAAAAAGAAAAGGGAAATTGTGTCACATCAAATAGGAAATAACCAAGCATAAGGAAAATGTGCATGAACACATGAGAAATACAAAAATGGGGAAAAGAGAAAATTCACCAAAAATCAGAATTTTTTTTTATAGTGCAAGTCTTTAGATTGTAGCAATCTTTAGCTTTTGTTGTTAACTTTGTCGAGTTGAGCTCCTTTTCAATGAATGAGAACAATGCGATATTAATTATTTAAAAATATTATATTCATTATTAGCATGAAAATTAATTAAATATTTGTGATTATTATGGTCTTGTGTTAGTTGGTATTAGGTCATGGATTAGTGATATAGTGTATTTATGAATAGCATTAAATTAAGAGTGTTTTTAGCAACATGTATATAACTTTAGTTTATTGTAATGGTTGATTGATTTTAATGGTAATCGAATTATCTCTTTTTTCCGCAAGAAGGCAAGTAGTGAAAGCAAGGTTTGATCCTAGGGTCTTGTTATAATGTCTGAGATCTTTACCCGTTGAACTACTGCCACCTTCATAATCTCTCTTGATAATTATTGAATTATCAAGAGAGAACTATTTAATTCTCTCTCTTGATCTATACGTCTATTTATTTATCTTCATCATCCCTCTAAATTCTCATCTGTTCTATCAAGAGAGAGAACTATTTAATTATCTCTCTTGATCTATGCTTCTATTTATTTGTCTTCATCATCTCTTTAGCTTCTCATCATGTTCTTCTATTTATTTGCGATAGCATTTACACTAAGTTCTTTCACTTGGGATCAGTTCATCAAAGTCAAGTTGTTATCTATTAGAGGAGAATGAGACAATGCAAGTTAATGGAGTTTTAAGTCTATTTGGTTTCTATGTAATTACATTATTGGATTAGTAGGTTAGGAAGGGAACATCCTCATGAAAAAATCAAGGATATGCATGATAGGCTGGGTATACATGATCGAAAGAGGAGTGAATGGAGAGGAATAGAGGAAAGTAGAGTGAAGGGGTTCCAAATAGAGATAGAAGTGATTTCAATGATAATTTGATCCATCAAATAGAGACGTCTTCATACAACTAAAGAAATCTATAAAATTATAAATAGATTTTCAGCAATAAATAATAACCTCTCATTTGAAGCCTACCCACTAGTACCATCAATGTACTAACACAAATTCACAATAGTTCTATTGTCTTTACTAGCAATTCCTTAGCTCCTATTTATTGGCATATATATAGATTGCAATGTTTTTCATTTATGCCAAGGAAAACATATTTTGACATGTGATGTTCGATATGGAACTCAAAAACTTATTCATAGCATATCCCTAAATACTTCGCTCATCATATACCCGTTTTAACTTTATAAAAAGTTATTTGAGCAAGTGCCTCTTATTTGATTTACTATTTTCTATGATATTGTGGTTTTTTATTGAATTTGTGGTTTATGTCTTATATGGTATATGCTGGTGTATTGATATTTCTTGTTCATCCCATGAAATTTTCGTGTGATATTTGATTGATTTAGTCCAAATTCAATTTAACTTCTTAAAAGTATTTTTATGCTGGTATTTCTTTTCATGTGTTAAGATCTTATGCTTATGATTTTGTTGTTGATTTTATTTAAAGTTTAGAATGATGTTTTGGTATTTTTATGCAATATTCATACATATAATGATCATGTATTCATGATGGAATGATGGATCAGTCTTTCAACTCTATTTTAGTTTTGTTTGATATTATGATATTGATTCAATTATGTGATAATACCTTTTTAGAAATTTAGTGACCATGTTTATATATATATATATATATATATATATATTTGTAATATTTATTTGAAATTATAAGCCTTGTTTTTCTTGGGCAAACAACTAGCATCTTAAAGCTTGATGTTTGAAGTTGTCTTGTCCATTTTTGCTAATTGTTCATATTTCCAGAAACAACTCAACCATTTTTAAACTTTAAAAAGATATCTCATATTGAGTTCTTTGAAGAACTTCCTACTGCATAGACGTTCTATGAATTGCTATTTCTTCAGATTCTATATTAATGCATTCCCTATGGCTTTTCATTATTTCATCATTTGCCTCATAAAATACCTCTTCTACATTCAATTATTTCCAATACCATTTCTATAGTTATCTTTGTTTTTTTTCCGTTTGTTAACGTGACACATGTTCCTATTCTTGGCAATGCCTTATGTTTCCATAGTTATCACCTGGTACCTGATTTCTTATTTCTATGAATGCCTTATATTATCCCATCCTCACCTCACATGAATAGGTGTCGAGTCAGATCATACCATTCACTTGGTTCGTGGTGCTGCTCCATCAACCCCATCAGCCAATTCAGATGGGATTAATCAAGGAGCCCCAAGGGCATCAAATAGAAACACGTCATCTGCTTTTGGAGGTTCCCCTTTTCCAGGACTCGGTGTTGATGGTTTTGCTGGTAGTGGATCATCAGGTTTATTGGGCACTGGAATACCAGAACTTGATCAGATGCAGCAGCAGCTAAGTCAGAATCCCAATATGATGAGGGAAATTATGAACATGCCTGCAATTCAGAACCTCATGAACAACCCTGATATAATCCGAAATTTTTTTATGAACAATCCCCAGATGCGTGAGATCATAGATCGCAATCCTGAGCTTGCACATGTTCTCAATGATCCAAACACTTTGCGACAGACACTTGAGGCGGCAAGGAATCCTGAACTCATGAGAGAGATGATGCGTAACACAGACAGGGCTATGAGCAATATAGAATCTTCTCCAGAAGGATTCAACATGCTCAGGCGCATGTATGAAACTGTTCAGGAGCCATTCCTTAATGCTACAACTATGGGTGGAGATTCAGCAGGTGATTCCAGATCCAACCCTTTTGCTGCTCTGTTAGGAAATCAGGTTACTGCTCGTGGCAGAGAGAGATCAACAAATTCACCCAGTAGTCAAGAACCAACAACTGATTCTGTGCCAAATAGCAATCCTCTTCCAAACCCTTGGGGCGCCACTGGTTAGTTTGACACCACTTGCTTTATCTGACTGTCGCACTTTATACGTTTTGCTTCGGGATCTTTTACTGTTTATTAATTTCCAGCTGGAGGTGCTCCGCCTGTAAATACAAGATCAAATCCTGCCAGCACTCCTGGCGTTCCTGGGTTAAGTGGGCTTGGTTCACTGGATCTGGACAACGTGGTTGGTAACCTCCAAGATTCATCCCTATTAAGTCAAGTTTTGCAAAATCCTGCCATGATGCAGATGATGCAAAACCTCCTTTCTGATCCTCAGTATGTAAACCAGGTAGGATTTAAATAGCCACGGTTTACTTGCTCACACGGTTACTTACCTTTGAATGTTTACTGCTGTAGATGCTTAATTTCAATCCCAATGTGCGTAGTCTGTTGGACTCCAATACTCAGTTAAGAGAGATGATGCAAAATCCAGAGTTTCTTCGCCAGCTTATGTCTCCTGAAACTATGCAGGTGAGTCGTGACTGCAAGTGGCAAAGTGATGTTGTAAATCGTAACATTTGGTATTCGTTGTTAACGTGTTAACGGATTACTTCTTTCATGCAGCAACTTTTATCTTTCCAACAATCACTGTTCTCCCACATTGGTCGGCAGCAGTCAAACCCGTGAGTAATGCCATCCACTCTTGCATTTCACTCCCTTTGTTAACTTCCAGTTCATAAATTCTGTTTTCTTTATTAAGACTACAATTATGTTTGGGCGTTTTACTTGTGCTGTTTGCCAGTTAATTTAAGTCAACTCGCATATGCAGCTGTTTTGTAAATCCTTTTCTTTCTTTCTCATCATATGCGATTTACTTTTTGAAGTTTTCTTGTTCAGCTTCTTATGATTAGTTCTATATTTTAATTTATTTCTATCTGAACTTAGTCACTTTTTATTTCAAAACCATCGAGCACTTGGTGACAACTGTGTATGTTTGGTCTCTTTCAGGGAGCAACAACAAACAGGTGGTGGCAATGGTAAGAACAAATTTCAGATTTAGATCAATTTATTTATTTTTATTTTATGATTGTACCATCAGTTATGATTTGCAGTACTCGTATCAGTATTGATTTTAGACAGTTCACAGAATATGATAGCCATTGTGTCGGTTGTATTGCAAGTATGTCCAGTAGAATCAGAATATAAAAGAAAAATACTTGCAAATAAAAAGTAAAAATCAGGGCAAATATATTTTTCATAAAAAGTTGAAAGAATATTCAAAACGTATTATTTCCTACGTCTCATGATAAGCTCAACTAAGTGCAAACATGCTTCATATAAACAGAGAATACTTATTAATTTATTGCAAGGAGCTCACAAGATGCACATCTGCTTCGTATTAATAAATAAATACACCAACATTCATATTTCATTGTTTTCATTGTAATCTCAGTATAAATAATTTGGAGAACTCAAGTGATGCAAATAGGTATACTCTAAGAAAAAAAAGACATGGGATCAACTGGTGAGAGTTACTCCTACTGAGAACATGTATTACATTATGATTATGCCTATAGATATTACTGCATACTTTGTTCTCTCTTCATTCGCATTTGCTTTCCATTAGCGTGGACATGATAAGATGGTGAGTCGTCAGTCCATTTAAGAGTGCCATACTTGCTCATTTAAACTACCCCATACTATCAAATAGATAGTCTCTATTCTCACCTCTTTCTTGTCTTCTAGCAATTTATTGCTATGCCCACTTTTTTTCTGTGTTTCTCTTTGTCGGTTTGCAATCTAAAAATAATCAAAATAGGTTGACCAGATGTATATATTGCACTTGCACCACTATATCCACTTTTTGCATGTGTTCTACCTCTAACATTTTGATTACTTGAAGATGTTGTAACCTCATCTCCTTCCTGATGCAGTTAATTAATTAAATGATTAATTAATATATTGATATTTTAAGTGTTATATAATTAATCCAGATAACATATTGTTGCCCTTATCAATTGTAAGGTTATGTTGGCTATGTCTAAAATCTAAATTAATATGGCTATTATGCTTGTAAAAGCCAGCATAAAGGCCTATTAAATGTTGTAATAGGTAACCTTTGATATGTGAAATATTAACATTATTTAGTAATTTGGTATTCTCTCTCTACCTCTCTTGTCTATCTCTTCCCTTAAGGAAGCATTTGGATTTGTGAGTCCACGCAATAGGATCATCTCTGCCACGTTGATTGCAGCTCCCACAATGATCTTGTCAGCCACCAAAGTCAAGGGGATAAGAGAGGTTCTTTTTGGGGAAGAGGACAATAGTTGAAATCATAGAAGAAACACCAACCATCTTGTCCTTGAACAATCATGTCTCTTGTAGTGACTGCATCTCTTGGGATGTTTTTCCCTGATTTTAGTTGTATTTCTGAATGCAACGATTCCATCCATCCGCCTGTTGTTGACAGCAAGTTTGTTCACCTTTCCACTCTCATCCTCTTCCCTAACAACAGCGTTTGGCATTCCCTTTGTAACACTCGCCCCTATAAAGAACATAACAACCACCTTTGCCTTTACCTACTTCGAAACAATATCACGCAACCTCTTGAACAACAACAAAGCATGATGCTTGTATTCACTTGATGCTTTTGAACCTATTCATCATCAAGTTAAGCTCGAGTTTAATTTATTGGAGGCAAGATCTCTTTGATAGAGGTAAATGATGGAGATAATTGATTGATTAATATAATAATAAATAGCTTAGTTCTTATTAATTGTAGGGTTAGTGTTGAGCAGGTCTAAATTTATATGTTATTATTATGTTTTATAAAACCTATTTAAGTGTTTATAAAGTGTTGTAATAGTAAACCTTTATATGAATTATTGATATTATTTGGCAATTAGTTCTCTCCTTTCTCCACCTCTCTTCTCTATCTCTCCTTGCATCACTTCTACTAATCTCTTTTCCAATCGAGGAGTGACTATCATCTAATATTATGTCTTTCATCTCTTTACCCAATGAATTAGTGGTTCTTTGTCATGGAAAATAACATTTTAATCTATCGATTGATCATTACCAGATCTCTTCTTTGGAAATGTTTTCCTTATTCTCATATTATGATTAAAAATACTGGACGATATTACTTTTCTGATTTAAACCTATTCTTCTTCTTGTATTAATAAGGTAACTTGTTCAATTTCTTCACATTGAGAAGCAGAGACAGTTTGGTTTAGGTATACCTATTTGACCATTGCTCTAACAATCACCTACTGATGTTAAATAAATGTAAGCTTATTAGACATTTACATACTATTTTAGAAGGAATTTTTTTTTGCCAAGAGTCATTTGTGTTGTAGCTTGCATCACTTTTGTCATATCAAATGCACCAATGGATCAATAATTTTCAAAAGAAGTCCAACATACGGTACCTTATACATAATGGCAGAAAACTTTACCAAAATAGATAAAATAAGACATGCCAACTTTTATTTGGGTTTGGATATTAGGCACTAATCTTTCAATCACATGTTGTCGTCCATACGCCAATATCATATTTATACTTCTTTGCACATCGGAATCCAGGATTGAGAAAGTAGCATAATGAATAAAAAAGTAAAATAATGATGAACTGTACTAAAGATGTGTATTGTGAAATACAAAGCTTCAATCTGATCGGTTGCATACTAGCATGTTGGTTGTTCTGGTGTTTAAGCCTATCCATCATCAATTATTTTCTATCATTTTTATTGCTTCTTTTCAATTTATTTTTATCTCTTGACCTTAATACATTGCTTCCACGAGAAACCCAACTAAGATTTACCACACTGTCAATTAATTGTAAAATTGTAATTAATGTTCCCTTTCTCATGCAATTAGTATTGCATTTGCAACAAGTATCAGCTAACAAAGTCCTACAAATTAAATGAACATATTTTTTTCCTTTTTACACTTTCATACTGTGATGACCAATCTTGATCCAAGGTCATTCTTTTTAAAGTTCTTGTTCTTGCATATTGTCTAATCCAATAGAATTAGTGATAAATCAAGGAATGCCAGGTCTAACCAGCTCCTTGCAGTTGGTATGTTTCTTCATCATGTTTAAACTCCACAAGTGTTATTGATTGCGCTCAAGTAATACTACCATGTGTCTCGTTATTACTATTTTCTAACGTCAGAACAATACAAAGTGATACATAGTCAAATATACATTAGACATTTTTTCCATTAGTAACCTACCAGTTGCTTTAGGTTTGCCATGTTATCTTGAATTACATGGGCAGTTGTAGGTTAACGTATGTCTTTTATTCTTTTCTTCATTAACTTCCAAATATATTATGTAATTTATATTTGCAATTGCATCCTTGGACCAGCTATATAACAACCATAGAGTAATTAATTAATTTTACTATGTTTGGTGGTCGGTGCATCACACGTCTGAGTGCAACCTAATTCATCCCACAATGTCTGAAATATCTCCACCCAAAGTCTTGTCTCTTCAACAATATTCATTATATTTTATTTCCTCGTGTATGGCGGTACTCATTCTTTCAAGAATTGCATTTTTGATGTGACTAGTTGAATCCTTAATGCCACTTAAAGTTATTTATTTTGCTTCTTTTCAAAAGTATATCATTAATGCTTCTTTGATTGTATCGGTTACTGGTTATTCTTTTGATTTTTCATTCCTCGTTTTTCTTCCCTTGTTTATTGACTCTAAAGAATCTTCTAAATGCATGAAACCAGAATAATGAACATAAGCTGTCAAGTTAGATGGCCACTACACTAACCCCATAGCCATTCTTATTTCAAACACAGAATTAAGTCCTTATTGTCTTCTTCAACTCACCATGAGTCCCTCTTAATTCTTCATTTGTTCTGTGGTTGTTTGTATTTTTTGCTCTAAGGTTAGAAATAATATCATTTCCAAAACGTTCAAAACTGTGTATGCTTTTGCATTTCCTTGTAATACACTGAAGTAATTCCACCATGCATATTTTTTGATACCATTTGCACTCAATTGTGTTTAGCAAGATCTTTTAACTTTCCATATTCTCATCCCGCAATTTCTACTTGTTGGATATTTTCGTTTAGAACTAACCAGCTAAATAATCCAACATAATTGAGAGAGAAGTTATTTTCATACATCAAATAATTTAATATTCTTAATATTATAAATCTGTCTCTACCATTTAGGAACAGAGTTACAGAGATACAATCGATTATCAATTTTTGTTATTTATAATATATTGTAAATTTTAACTTTTTTTATATATAATTTATAATCTGTTAGTAACATGTTTTATAATTCTATACAAGGATCAAGGATGAGTTAATTGAAAAATGATTTTTAAATAATTACATTTTAAAACATTAATAATTCGTTTTATCCTTTAGCTTCTTTAATGGTTGTCTTTGAATTTTTAACATATATGTATTAATTTTAACTAGTAATTTTGTAATGAGGTAATAAGATTATATATATATATATATAAATTGTTGGGAATGCTTGATCCCTGTAATTCATACTTGAGATTGATGAAAAGTTATCCGATAATATCCATTTCATGTTGTGTTGAGAAATCCTCAAATAGCGGATTAGCCATTTCTGTTCTCGATCCAATTTGCCGATTTCCATTCTGGACCAGCTGATTTTGCATACTGGGGGTTAGATGTTGGTGATACACCAAAATCTGGCTGCGATGTTCTCTACATTTAAAAGGTTCTGGCGTCGATAATGAACCAACACAATAACTCAAAGCACATTTGGCCCTAGTTCTTGTTGGAGAAGAACATATTAATTTAAAGTGGGTATTATATGCTAAATTTAGTTGGCCGATAGATGAATTAGTTAACTAGTATCTAAGCATCCTTTTGGATGCATCATTTCGTTGATATTTGTTATACTCGATATCTTCTGGCATTATGCTAGCTTTTCTAGTTTCTACTTAAATCATGGTATGATGGTCTATCCGACATTATAGTATGGAGGGCTCTTACATATTCTGATTCCACTGGTCCAAACTAGGCATTCCAAATAACACAGGGCTTGAATTTCTGATGAACATGTTTGGTGGACTTGGAACTGGAGGTCTTGGTGTTCCCAACACTTCAAATGGTTCGAGTTCTATTCTCCACCTTCGTAGGACTTTTCATATATTAGATGCGCTCTTTATCAAATTATGGTTCTGAACTTCATTTCATATTGGCAGTGCCACCGGAGGAGCTTTATGCTACTCAATTGTCTCAGCTTCGGGAAATGGGTTTCATTGATACTCAGGAGAACATTCGGGCTCTAACTGCAACTGCAGGGAATGTCAATGCCGCTGTCGAGCGACTCCTAGGAAATCCTGGCCAGTAACTTGCCTTGAAAGCGATTGAAATCTCCTCGACGTTGTATCTTTGCTCTATCGATGTAATGTTTAACAGTTTAATGTCTGATAGCTTGCAGCAACAAATCGCATTACCGGCTTTTAATTCTCGGCATGAATAATTTGAGATGTTGCTCTAGGGGATATTAAACAGTAGCCTTGGTGGTCTTTTAAATTTAATATTAAGTGAATTATCAGTGTACATGCACATACAAGGTTGTATTTTGATCTCGTGAACTGTGAATAATCAAAATATTGGTTCAATAGTGTGATTAATTTGCCTTATTTTTTTCCCCATCTTTTTTATGCTGATACCCCTGCTAGAGTTAATTTGGTGGTTTTTATTGCGCACAATAGTATGAAGCGAAATTTTTATCTTTCCTACGAGATGCCAGAAAATTATCAAGACTTGAGCTTCAGATTGCATTGAAGATCTATGTTTATTCTTGTATCACTGTTCTTTTTTACTGTGAGTATTGCTCTGGTTTTCTGTATGTTCCTTCCTCGTTTCCGTCTATCGTTCCTTGCATCCAGGAGCTGTATGGTGGAACATTACACAGAAAACAACACAGTAGTCTTCAGCTTTGGTAGAATGGAATCTTAGCGTGTTTAGTAGGAAGGAAAAGAGGAAGAAAAGGATGGAAAGTTAGAAGGAGAGTTATAAAATCATGTTTAGTAGGACGGATGAAAATAAGAAAGAAAAAATGAAAGAAAAATGAGAGGGAAAATAGTCCTATTTGCATTCTGCCCAAATTGGGCGAAAAATTGGACGGAAAGTTGGATTTGCTTTTTTCATACTTATTTTCACTCTTTTCTTTTTTATGCCCGCTCTTCCTCTCGTGCTTTTCTTGCAATCTTCTTCATCATCGTTGTTATCGCCGTCGTCATTGCCATTGTCGTCATCATCGTCGCCATCATCGCCTCTCATCTCTCATCGTCGCCATTTCCCCGTCGTCTCTCATCGTCATCATGGACATAAAAATAAAAAAAAATAGAGTATGTTTATAAATCCTTTTAACTTTCTTTCCTTCTAAATAAACACAATAATGAAAAATCTTATTATTTTCTTTCTTTTTTATTTTTTATTTTTCTTACTTTCTTTGCCTTTTAACTTTCTTTCTTTCTTACTAAACACAACATAAGGGTGACAGCATTTAGTTCGCACTCATAATAGAAAATTACATTTAGGGGGTGCATAGTAATTTAGAAGGGGAATAACCTCTAAAACCATTTAGGTCTTTAAAATATCATGTTAAAAAGGATAATTATATATATATATATATATATATATATATATATATATTTGTTAGTACAAACGAAGGTGAAATTGAACATTGATTTGAGCTATAGTTTACAGTAAAAAAATGGAAATATCCGAAAAAAATTATAAATATTATTCTATGGACAAATAAGAAAATCATAAACATAAATAATTAGCTTTAGGTAAAAATCTGAATGCACAAAAGTCTGTAAATAATAATTTATATCTTAAAGTAATAAAGCTACCATTTTATTATAATATTAAGTATTTAACTCGCAAAATCTTTTTCTTATCTCTGATTATTATTTCTACATAAGTGCATCAACTTAATTTTTATAAAATTAAAATCAAAAGCAAAAAAGAGTTTTTAGGTTTTTATGATTACCCCAAAAATTTAAAGTTACAAACGCACCTCAATTTTTTTTTTTAAAAAAACATGGGAACATCTATGAAACTTAGTCATTTAGTGTTCCATGTGTAAGATTTGTAATTTCTTGCAGTTTATTCCATAAAATCTTATGTATTCGAATGCTTAGGTCCTGAAAGCATGCTAACACTGTAACAACGCTGAAAAGAAGTAATTATAATGGCCATTCATGTTTCTTTAGCAGGACCTGCGAACAAGATATGAACTCCAGATATGAGAGCATTGTTTCCTTTCTCTAGGTTGATTCTAGTTTCTTAGAATAGCACAGAAAAATAAATGTACACCATGCATTGTCAAAAGAAATTAAGGGCAGATCAATCGTCACAGTGAATATTCGAAAGTCGAAGGTCAACAAGTTCAATAATGTTTTAAGAAAAACTGCTTCACTCCTCCAATTATCCAGTAAGTATTCACATTAACGAAAGGAACCACAAAGGCGACACAGTTCTGACATCTAATGTATCATGTTGACATTAACTGTCATATCCCCATGCAACCCTCCAGGGAAGCCCAGAATCGGGCGCAGACCAGGGCGTCGTCATACATAAATGAAACAAAACAAACATGCCCGCCTTGCAGTTGCAGTATTCTGTAGTCTGTACAGACAAATTCTCACATTGAATTGATTAAGATTTTACCATCTGTCGTACGTGGACTGATACTCAATCTGTGATGCCTACATTATCAATATGAAAGTGTCAAACACAATCCTACTAACGTACGGTTAAGTAGAGGGCATGCCGCATCAGATCTTTTTTCCTGTTAACTTCTCGATCACCTTGGTTTGAAATGTAATGCTCTATGTTATGTAGCCACGCCTCATCTTGCAAACTTGGGGCTGAAACCTCTTCTCCCATTACGATCTCCTGAGGGTGTAACTGACGGCGACGACCGAGGGGAGCTCATGGCCTTGGAATCAGGCTCATGGGCATATGGCTGAGAAGCCACGTGATTGAGAGCAACAACCACGTCAGCAATGATTGGTCTAACATGTGGCTGCTCTTGGAGACACATTGAAGCAATGACGACCAGCTGGTGGAAGGCCCGTGGCGGGTAGCGACCTTGAAGACGTGGATCAGCCAACTGGTGGAACTTCCTTTTATCACCGAGAAAAGGCCTTGACTGAAACAAAGAAACAGATAAACTGAATAAGAAGAAATTAAGAAATGAACAGATGGAAAAACACTTTGGCAGCGTCTGGCACAACTATGAAAAAGCACTTATCTTTTATTTTTCCCCACAACAGAAGCTCATTTGGTTTTTAAATATTTAGAATCATTTTAGAAAAGAACACTAGTGATGGAATAATTGTGAAAAGGCTAAAAAGCTAAAGCTAATCAAGAGCAACTTTTGGTTTTGAGAAGCACTCGTGCATCATTATTAGACTAATAAACTTATTAATTTTAAAGATTTAGACCTTTTATCTTCATCCTAATACTATGTAAGATATTAAACTAAGCTTAGTTTATGGCACACTATCAAATACTATTGATTCATCCATTAATTTAAATAGTTTATTTTAATTATTTATATTAATATAATTTACTTAATATATAGAATTCAAGGTTCTACGAGATAAGAAGCTTTATACATAAAATCACTTCTCATAATTATCTTTTTTTTTGCCATTTATACTCACAACATACTTTTCTTATAGTTTTACCGAACACCTATAAGTCATAAAATCAAATTTAAGAGCAGTTTTGACAAACAAATTTTATGCAGCTGATTTTTCACATATGTGTTTTAGCATTATTGTGAATTTTGTGGCTGTAGAACAAATTGGAGGGAAGTTGGAAAATCTTTCTTAGCTATCTGATAAAAAATCATCCCCCACGCAATGAGAGAAGACAGATTTAATATTTAGATATTATTTACCATGGTATGAAACTCTCAGGAGTTAGATAGCATATTGTTTGATTGTGGGTTTGAAACTCCTAACAACTGCAAACCCTTGCAACTATATTAACATGTAACACATACAAACACACCTCAAAGAAGAAGCTTCACTGATTTAAGAACTAAACCAGGAAAATAAACGGTGTGCATGAAATAATCTCATTTTCTTTTGTTCTTTCTAATTTGCTCTTTTGGATCTTTTTCTTTTTCACTTTTGTTTACCTAGTTTTTAAGGAATGAAGCATTTTAACCTATGATTATATGAGTAACTAACCCAAGTGAAGAGAGTTTAATTTGACGTCCGATTATGAAATATTGGTTTCTAAAGATAACATCTTCACCTCTAATGTTCCTAGAAAAAAAAGAGTTATGGAAGCGTATCATCATTTACTGGCGTTGACTAAGTATTTGCTGGATGAATGATTGAAAATGACTCATTGAGTAAACTTAGTTTGTCATCCAATTTGGGTTTTCACCACTAAGTTGCTGAAAAAAGGGGATCATCAATGTTGATGAAGATTGGTAATCTTGTCTTTGTCAAAACATTTAAGCCAGACAACTTGTTGGAAGAGGCTGGCAGTGACAATCCTGAAATTTAGGTAACTTGTCAACTTTGAATTATATGGTTGTTTGATGCCTTATAGAGGTTCCAATATTCAAATTTAGATGAATTTCGAAACTTGGATCAATGACTTTGAATAATGTAATCTTCAAATTTTGTGATTTGTGGAAATCTAATCAATGACTTTGAATAATGTTTGGATTTAGATGTCTTTTGAACTCTGATTGCTCAACTTGCGGAGGCTCTAGACTATATTTGGATGATTTGTGGAACTCTACTCATGTTCAATAATGGAGACAGAAAATTTGAACTTTGATCTTATAGAACTGCAATTGCTTGACTAGTGGAGACTTTAGCCTCTGAATTTACATGGTTGTGGAACGCCATCAGTTGATTTGTGGCACCTCCAAAAATTGGGTTTGGATGGCTTGTAGAACTACGGGCTTATGGAAGTCCCAATATTCAGTTTGGATGAGTTATTTTGCCTATCTATATTCAATATTGTTTCTCTTCAAATGTGAAAAATAATAACAGTAATTCAAAAATAGCAGAGCTGACCGAGATCACTTACCCAGCTCATTAGTTTTTGTTCGCAAGCAGTTCTAGAAGCATCAAAAGCCCTCCGCCCAGTGATCAACTCCAAAAGAAGCACACCAAAGCTATAGACATCAGATTTGAGTGTTAGCTTACCACTCATTGCATAATCAGGAGCACAATAACCGTATGTCCCCATCACCCGTGTTGAAACATGTGTATTGTCACCAACAGGACCAAGTTTTGCAAGCCCAAAATCAGAAAGTTTTGGGTTAAATTCGTCATCTAATAACACATTTGCTGCCTTCATGTCTCGGTATATAACAGGTGGATTTGCTATGTCATGTAAATATGTGAGACCTTTGGCAACGCCTACAGCAATCTTTATTCGCGTGTTCCAGTCAAGGGGAGGCTTGCAGCGAGGAGGATCTGAAGATTAACAGATCAAAAAAACATAGGATAGTTATATCCAAAGAATATAAGGAACTTTATATTTAGGATATTCGATAAGTCAAATACAAAAGAGTAGACGGGTTTGACCTCAAGACCTTGTTATAAACAACTAAGGTCCTTACTAGTTAAAGACACCCTCAAAAGAATTAGTTCAATAACTCCTAAAAAAAAATTAAATGGTATTTTACACCTCAGAACATTCCAAATCATGTATCAACTCTTTGATTTTTTTTCAAGATTTAATATTTACATTTTTGTGATTTTTGGCATGTATTTAAATATTATGTGTCTTAAATAATTTAAACTAGCGTTATTTGCAAACTTGGTTCAAAAAGCGTAAATTTAATTATTATATCCTAATGAAAATAATAATTCAATTTTGTGTAAGAAGAAAATAGTTTCTTTCTTTTTAGTGGTGGAATTTAAATCACTATGTTATATCCATATTTTTTTGCATTTTATTGAATAAATGACATCATTTTACTACGTGCTTTGAGAATTAGTGCTCAATTTTATTTCTTCGTAGGAACTCAAGTCATTACGGTTCAAAACCTATGATATAATCTAAAGTCAAAGAAAGAAATCCCCTGCCTTTATCGGTAGAGTAAGGGATAGTCAGAGAAGCTTCTTGGAAGGAAGATAGAACAATGAATGAACAGACATGCAGGTAAAGGTAAACTTGGTTTCTATGTAGGTTGTAGAACTTTAACAATGTTGGAATATTTTTATTATCTATTTTGGACCTGTAAGAAGCCTTAAACCTTTTTTACTTACTATGATCACAAATTTTAATCTATGGAAACGACAAATCATCCTTAGAAATAATATCAATTAATCAAGGCAACAATAATCATAAAGAAATGAGAGGTGAAATTACATCACATGTGTCTCTTAAATTTTTCTTTCTTCCATAGAATAGCATTGGCACAGTTTCAATTCTTGAGATTGGGCAAAAATGACTATATTATTGAATGTAATAATTGAGTTAATGCAACAAATCATTACTGAATAGATACTGAGAGTCACATTTAGATTTGTGGTGCTTTTTAATGTAATTGTATTATTTTAAACAAAATCAATTAATTTAACATACAGATGAATAATTTACTATTTTTATAAGTTGATAATGCATCATGAATGTTCATATCTAGTTAGTACCCTGAAAAAGGACAACATCAAAAAGATGCATGATAGTGCAGAGTATAATGTCATCCTCTTACAGAGTCTATTGGTAAGACTGTATTCGCTTTATTCTTTCTGCTATATCCTATTGTTACTAATCTCTTACATACAATCTGTTTCATTAATCAACAGAAACTAGGAAGACAAATCAACGTCATGCACAAACAGTGAATAGTAACTAAACATTGGTCGTATAATTGTTTTGGAGATTGAAATTGCACTAAAACAAATATCTTTTGCAATGTTCTTGATATGTCAGGCAATGAGGCATCTCCGAGTAGCAATAAACTAATGATTTATGAATCCTAGTAAGTAATAAAACCATGGATGAGCACGGGAATACAATGAACGTAGTCAATATGTATTCACAGCTCCAGGAGTGTCTTTAACTACTATAAATCAGTCCATTTTAAGAACTGCGTCGAATCCTAAGACAAACAGGGTCCAACAATGGATGCGGATAAAGGAAACCACCAAGGAGGAAAGAGAACACAGACATTGGCGGATTTAGAATGTGCTGCGAACAGAGAGGCTCACCAAACAAGTGATCTTCCAAGCTGCCCTTTGGCATGTATTCATAAACCAAGAGCCTTTCATCTCCATCAGCGCAGTACCCAATCAAACTCACAAGATTAGAGTGACGCAGCACGATCAGCATGAGAACTTCAACAATAAATTCTGTGTTCCCCTGAAGCCCATCCCGGTTAAGTTGCTTAACAGCCACCACCTGCTCGTCAACAATGACAGTATTAGAAAAAACAATTCGATCGAAGCATTTTGCCCAAAAATTAAGAAAACAGGATTAAACATAAAGACAAGACAGTAGCTTGCCTGTCCAGAATCCAGCCGTCCTTTGTAAACCCTTCCAAAGCCCCCTTCTCCAATCAAATTGACTTCTTTAAAATTCTGAGTGGCTATTGCGAGCTCCCGGAAAGAAAAACTCTTCGCACTGTTGCTCTTCTCCCCGCCATGCGATGGCAGCTTGCTTCCACATTCTAAAATGCCAACGTACGAGAAATTTTTTTTTTTTTAACCAAATTACCCTAAGAAACCCTCCAAAGAACGAAAATTGCAATGTTGACCAACCTGAGGAATCGCCACGGAATCCCGAGCTGGAGTGGTCTCCAGCGGCAGCCTCAATACGGGAGCTCGTATCCTTCCCACGACGCCTGAAACAGGGAATGCAGCCCATCTATTCCAATTTTCTCAATCCGCAGCCTCTATCCCCACTAATCCGATCCCAGAAAGAACTTCAATCTCTGCACACACCTACATTGCCATCTAACCGGAGGGAAAGATCAAACCACCTCGAATCCATTCCTCCCCTCTCTCCTTCCAGCAGTACCAGACAAAAAATCACTTTTTTTCGAACGAAAAAGACTCCAAATTTACCCAAAGTCCCAAACCAATCACTTAATCAGGAGACACCATCTGCACTGTCTTCAAATACAAAAAAAATCCATAAAAAGCGTAAGAAAACAGCGCAACAAGAAAAACAACAGCTAAAGAGACGGCCAAACGAGGATCCCGAGAAAGGAGGAGCGGCTGAAAGCAGCGGGCTCCTTGGTACAAGCTAGCAACAAAAACAACGACAGGTACAGTTATCCGCTATTTTGTTGTCTTCTTTTCCATCGCTTCTTCAAAGGAAGCAAAGCATGAGAGATCGAGGAGACATGCAAATGGAGCTTTTTGTGTTCTCTTTCTTCTCACTCCTTTATGTTCCTTTTTTTTCTTTTTCCGCGCATCCTTTTCGCTGCTGGGCTCTCTCCGTCCATCATCGCCGCTCTCGCTCCGCTTCAATTGCATAAATATTTACGTCCCCAACAATTTCACCAGCCGGGCATGTTGTGGATCCCACATTAAACTAAAGGTGTGTAATTGGTCCACGTAGGTTGGTATGCATCCGAGTAACGGACCAGATGATTTTGTTAGATGGGGCCATGAAAAGACGTGTGCGTCGGTCGGCGTGACGTGAGATTGCGCGTGGAAGAAATTAAGATGACGATGTGATGTGTGAACAACAAACACTTTTATTTATTTCTCACTTTCCTTATTATAGCCTTCGTGTTGTCATTTTAAATAATGATGTCATAAACCTATAAAAATCTATTTTTTATTTTGCATAAATTTAATATGTTTATGAATTAGGATGTTTCTAATAGTTATGACTTTATAATTTCAATTTGGCTTCCTAATTTTTTATTTTATTGTCTAATAAGAATGATAATATTTTTTATTTAACTTTGTAGAATTTTGATTTCATGAACTATAGAAAAATATATATTAAGCAAAATAAAGAAATTAGCTCATTCTAATAACATTTCAATGGAGGTCAACGAAATTGCATGCCATGGGTCAATCATGCGTGTACGACATGACTGTGATTGGTGGCCCCTTCATAATTCTTATTTCTAAATATTTATTTTTTTAATTGAAGGAAAATAAGGAAAAATAGTTTTGTGAATGAATGAAAACTGAAAAACATTATCATTGTTCTAAATTTCTTTTATTTTTAAAATAAATAAAATTTTTTATTTTCTTTTTTATATTACATAACAATTATATAACCATGTTTTTATTCTAATTTACTGTGCTTACCTTTTTTTTTCTTTTAAAAAAATTTATAAAAGAAGAGAGGTCACCGGTAGCTTCGTATTATAGCGGTAATGCGTTCGCTTTGTAAGTGAAAGGTCGCGAGTTCGATCTTCGTTGGGATCTCCTTTCCGGATATTGACATTTTTGTACTTTTTTTCTTTTTTTAAAAAGATTTTTGTCTTCGAAAGGAGGTCTATGTCGGAGCTTCCATAGCACAGTGGTAGTGCGTTCGCTTCGTAAGCGAAAGGCCGCGAGTTCGATCCTCGCTGGGAGCTAATTCGACGAAAACGACTGTTTTGGTCTATTCCTCTACTGTCATATTTTCTGTGCATGATTATGAAGCTGCGACTTCCCTTTCTCCAAAAGGCATCTTTCTTGAATTTCGAGTCAAATTCAAATGAGAATTCCTTTGAGAGTTCAGCTGAAGGTACTTAAAGAAAACTTGTTTTGGAGAACCGATGCCGAGGTAGTTCTTCTGCTGCATGCACACTTTAGAAGAACTTTACTTTTGATGCTTTCCGCTTCACTTTCTCCATGTGAACTCCTAAACTCTAGTTTCTTTTCTAGCTGCACGGAGCATAAAGGAACAAGAAACTATTAATTAGATTTAGGATCAGATTAAAGAGGCTGCGCATCATTAATTAAGCACATAATCTAAGCCTGTGCACGCTCGCCATCATGGATGGCAACAGGATGCAAAGATCAAGTAGCGCTAGCGTTACAAATAGTCAAAGTAGCAATCATCACATCATTGAACTGGACATTATGGAGTTTTTTCCGGGTTCCTCTGCCAATTGCTTGGCGCCAAAAGATGTGTACTCTGCTCTCCTTAGACCTCCCCTTTACAACTCCGAAATCTTTCAGCAGCCGCGAGCAGCTAGCGAATCCATGTCCCATATGTTGGAAGAAAAAGGACGTACTCGCATCATGCGATACAATGGTCCTGCAAAGATTCTAATTATAGTGCTCCAATCATCTTCTTCCGGTGCTGCTGCCTACCTGCGTGCATGTATCATCCTCTTTTTCTTCAGAGTCGTCCCTACCATGTGAGCTGCGCGCTGAAAGCTTGCTCGCTGCTTCCTTCAATCCACGAGCATACTTTACACGAGAAATGTGAAGCTTACGTGCGCGCAATGCCACCTGAGTTGGCGAGCTCGGATGAAAGAGTCGCTGGTGGGCGCCGCCCTCAGAACAGCGGTTCAGTTCATGACGTCATCTTTGCCGCTGCCACGCTTGCGCAGTGCGCGGTAGAGCGCGATCTCCGGTAGAGCTTCTGCATGCATGCTAGATGCGGGCCATGGTGTCTTTTCCACACATGTCGTGCTTCAAGGAATTGACCAGATGGTAAAAATGAACTAATCTCAAAGACTTTACGTTTCCTTTAATGCTTTTAATGCAATTTATTTACTTTACGTTTCCTTTAATGCTTTTAATGCAATTTATTTCCCTGTTAACGCCTGGGAACGGTGATGGATCATTGCAGTGAGATGCACGTTTTGCCTCTATTAATGGTGCCAATGTCCACTTCATGATCATTTTTTTAATGCTCTTAATTGAGCAATGAATCGCCGCAACTACACGCATTGTATGTTCCCAATTACAAATGCATTGTTACGATTTGATGAGATAATCGTAGCAATTGGTCAACTCTTTTGAATGATTAGATGAGCTAATCGGTCAACTCAGATGATTCCTTCGTCACCAAGCTGGAGGTAAGGAACAAACACAAACTAGCTAAAAAGTTCCGCAGATCGGCTGCAACTGTCAATTAGTATTATATGGCGCCAAATGGAGCCACCCCTCGTGCCTAGAAAGTTTTTTTTCTTTGAACTACCAACCAATGTCCTCGAACCCGTGAGCTGTCCCAAACAAAACAGGTTAAAGATTAGAGGGAGAGATGGAGAAAAAAGTAGTAGTTTTCTAGTCTATTGTAGCAAAAGAACTGACTTTTTGTGAGACGATGGTGTTTCTCTAATGAAACGAGTTTAACGAAATGAG
Source organism: Costus lasius (assembly GCA_027563935.2). Taxonomy (NCBI): domain Eukaryota; kingdom Viridiplantae; phylum Streptophyta; class Magnoliopsida; order Zingiberales; family Costaceae; genus Costus; species Costus lasius. The sequence goes on along the minus strand of CM050451.1, from coordinate 116,818,048 downwards.
CGGCGAAGAAGTGGAAGGAATCATTTGCTTTCCAGATGCTCTTTTCGCGCGATTGGGGTGAGCTATTTCTAGGGTTCCGGATTGAAAGCCAAACTCCAGATGTTTTCCTCTTCTTAGGTTCGCCTCGATCGTTGCCCTGCGTTGTCAATCGATGAGGCGAGAGTTGAGCGGCATCTAGGTACGAGAATTTGTGGTAATTAGGTGTAGAATTGTGATTTTTGGGGGGTAAAAGGAAGGTTTTCTTTTATTTTTCCTTGCGTGCCGATGTTCTGAATGACAATTGTTGTGAAAAGATTTGTTTTTTGGAGAAAAAATGGACTGTTTTTTTCTCGGCACTTCGAATTGCTGCAACTGATGGAGTGAGTTAGATATTTACTCTATCAAACATGTATGCGCTTATGTGTTTTTTTTTCTCCTTTTTGCTCTTTTAGTCGTCAAGTGATGCTGCTGAACCTGGATTTCTTGTCACCGAATCGGAAGAGGGTAGGCTGAATTCTTTTATTCTCTTCTCCATTGATAAGGAATCCCTTTTCTTCTTCCGGCGATTTTTTTTTGTTTTCTTTTTTGGAGATTGTTTCTTACGGTTCTTTCGGGAAAAAAAACTCTTATAGATGGATTTGCACACTTCCTTGTTATTTATGTTACTGATATTCAGCTATTACTTGTCGATCGTAATACACACTCTTCTTTGAATTTGCCATGGCTCCTAGATGCTGCTTACTTTTGTCGATATTGTTGAAGTACAAAATATTGGCAGATGAATCCTGAAAATTCCTTTTTTATTGCCTGAACATTTTGACTGACAGTTTTATGCAGAATTTTATCTGATGGAATAAAGGCTTCTTGCTCAGTTCCACTAAGTGATAACTAAGTGCTTCTGAGATATGAGTTTGATTGACAAGGATGCTTAATTTTACTATCTTGCAGTTGAAGAGTTACTTCTAAAGCTTACTCTGCAGTTTGTGAAAAAAAATTTAACAATGTGCTGAAGATAGTGTTGACAGAGGATGGTAGGCATATTGCAATTCTTCGATTTTGGTCAAGCTAGCTCCTCCAGGAAGTTGCTGGTGCACGGAAGACGCAGTGATGGTGAGATTTTGCATAGCAAAATTTAAGGTCGTGCAAGTAGAGCCTATGATATTAGTGCTAATGCCAGTATAAATGGTTCCAACTTCCAAACATAGTCTAAAAAGGGTGATTGATATGGATCGAAATTTGCTCTTTATTATACTTCAGAAAATGTGCAAAACTTTTCAATTTATTGCTCAAGGGAAAACCTGTTGATCTTTTGCATTAAAAAAGCTGCTGGTCTAATTAATTTGTGCTCATCATTGACCACCTTCTCTGAGATAGTTCATCTTGTCCTTGGTGCTTCAATAGGTTTTCAACCTCCCCGGAATAGTTTGGAGCTCCCAATGGATGCATATAAAAGTTTTCCAGCTGTTCACGAGGCCATCCCGGTGAGTTGTTTGATTGTAGAAGTCATTTTTTCCTGAAATGATGCTCAAAACATTCATGAATTTCCTTATTGCTTCCTATTACCCCACATAATGTCATCACAAGATAACATGAACTTCGTTATAACTTATTTACGGTCTTCACGTGTCTCCGAGCGCTGGTACTTTTGTTTCTTGAGCCATCATCTGTGATCTTGCTTTTGTAAATCCTAGTTTAACTCCAGTTTATGACCAAATATGGTTCGGTAAACCAGCACATTTACCTGTATCTTTTTCTCTATTTGCTTTCAATTGTGAATTAGAACAGATATTCCTTGGATATAATAAGATTCAAGAGTTCTGTGTTCTACCAATTTTGAAATGTTCTTGTCCAATGTAACATGCATTTAGAATGAAAACTAACTTTCCCCTGTTCTATGTGCATGGTTTCAGAATTCACAACATTACTCTGACAAAGAGGATTACCAACATGATTTCCAGTTCAATTACTTGATTGATGAGGAGATGCTTACTAGAAAAAAGGAACTATATAAAAAACCTAGTGTCGTGGCCAGACTAATGGGAATGGATGCTCTACCTTCAGATTTAAAGCCTACAATACATGCGAAAGAGTCAAATTATGAGTTAAGGGCAACTAAACCCAACGGCATTTCTTCAAGTCAGCACAAGTCAGCTATTTCGAAGACAATGAAACATTTAAATCTTGAACTATTTCCTTATGATATCAAGCAAGATTTTGACCACCAGACAATTATCTTTGACATGGATAAGCCGCGACCTCGGGAACATCCTCAAGAGGAATTGTTGCAGAAATTTAAAAAGGAATTTGAGGCATGGCAAGCATCTAAGGTGTGGGAGAGGTCAGAAAGCCTTCAATTGGGAAATAGTCTTCCAAGCAGAAGATATGTGGACATTCTTCCACGAGAAAACTTAAGTAAAGAGAAACTCTCTAGAGACGATGATCCAAAGAAAAATTCATTAATGAAGAAAAACCTGGAACCCAGATATCACGTCCCATCAGCTAGGCCATACATGAGTGAAGAACAAGAGGACTTTTCAAACTACGAAGCTTTAGGAAGTAATCCTGGCCAAAATGGAATGAAAGATGATGATTTCAGAGGCAACACGAAGCGTAATTCTCATGCTCCTGTGTCTGATGATGGAATGAATGTATCTGATTCACCAAGAAGGATTGTGATTCTTAAACCTTGTTACGAAATAATTGGCAAAGTTGAAGAATCCTTATGCTCACCAATGATGTTGGAGAAAGAAAAGAACATGCATGAATTTCTTCAACAGGTAAAGGAAAGACTTATTACAGAGATACAGGGAAAACCCCAGTCGAAAACCACAACTAGATGGAATGATTCTGAGCTTTTTGACAGTGAAAGGTCAGCTGATTCTGAGCAAATTTCACAAAGATTAGTCAAACAAATTGGAGGAGTTACTAGGGACAACAATATTTTCCTGTTGCGATCAAAATCAACGAAGTGCTACAGAAGTGAAATCCAACCCAGTGGACAATGTTCCCCAGAGTTCATCAACAGGGATACTAGAAAATCGTTGTCAGAGAGAATGAAGAATGTCATGAAGTCGGAAACAGATATAAGGTCCCCTTTCATTTCAAAAGCGAGATCATTTTTATCTCATTCAAACAGAGAATTAGAAAAGTTCAGTTCAATGCAGTACATTGACAAGAAGAACAGTAGAAAGACAAGCTGCTTGGAAGATGAGAAAGTGCTAAATGAATCAAGGTCTTTTAGACATACCCAGCGTCATGCATGTGATGATGAGGGAGAGTCTCCAAGGAATCTAATGAGATCATATTCAGCTCCTGTTTCTGGAACTGAATTTGGGAAACTTCTTTTGGAAGACAAGAACGCATTGACAGCTGTACACATTCATCGAAAGCATGAAATGTCTGAAAACAACTTAATGTCAGGAAGGAAAATGAAGAAAGAAGGGTTTAATATAAAGAGTAGAGTTTCAAGTTTGAGACAGAATCTCTCACTAAAAGGTAAGCTTTTTGGGAAGAGGATTCAATTGCTGCAAGAATTAGCTGAACATGAATTGTTGCCACCCATGAAGGCTTCTGAAACTACACCATCTGTTGTCCTGAACTTGTGGTTTGCACAGGCAAGTACTACACTGAAATTTAACAGTTCCTTTGGTGATCTTATACATAACATTCTCGCTCATTTAATTGGAGCTGATGAGCACAGGACAACTCCACTGAGGTGCCACCAAGCCCAGCGTCGGTATGCAGTAGCTCCTATGATGAGATTTGTAGGCCCTACTATCCAAGTCCAGTATCTCCGTTAGAGGCACTTTTCACTGAGGATCATATTCCCTTGCCACCACCTGAAGAATTAAGTTATAATCTTCTTGGTATCAATATCTTTCTTGTTCATTCAATTGTTATATTGTCATTTCTGACTTTTCCCTAGTCCAGTTCTTCCACAAATTTATCTTTATTTATCTAAGTCATTCTCTTTTCGCCCTATAATGCAAAGGATGTATTTGAGAAACATTCATGCATATAGAAACAATCAGATCCCAGAGCAATAAAACTTAATATCATCAATGGAGAAACTTGCTTATATTTAGCTTGTGCTGCAAATAAACTGCAGATGAAATAATTTGCTATCTGAAAGAACTTTTTGTGATTATTCCTTATGTTAAGCGTAACTTGTACCTACAAGAGCAGTTGCTATACATGGTTTCCTTACTATGGCTACTAATCTTCTACATGCATGTAAAGTACTTGATTTATAGACAAGATTTTAAATATTGGTTGTACCAGGTTACCAGTCTATTATTAGACCAATTATTGGACTATCAACACATGATACTGATCGGTTTTAAGTAAATCTATACATATACGATACTATCCATGTATTGGTATTGGTACATATCTGAACTTGACAATTCAGTCATGTCATTCAGTTTTTTAAACCATGCAAAAGCATTGTTAACTGATATCATGAGCTTCTCATCTTTTCAGAGTTGAATACATTGGAAGAAAAACCCAAGTGCGATCAATCTGAGGAAGCAACATCCCAAGCCAAGCCAGCTGAAGATCCTCTTACTGAGTTTGAATACAATGCAAAATCTTATGTAAGAGAAATCCTTGTTGCTTCTGGCCTGCTCGAAAGAAATTACTTTGATGAGGCCCTTTGGGAGTGGGATAATCCAAGAAAACCAATTTCTATGTTGGTTTTTGATGAAGTTGAGGACATATACCAAGATAATGTCAAGCTGGATTTTACCACATTTCTCCCGAGTAATTGCCATGTGAGTCATAGAATTCTATTTGATCTACTGAATGAGGTATTGCTGAGGACCGTTCAAAGTACAAAGCCTAGCTCTACATTCAAGAAATGGTTTATAGCCCCCAGAAGATTACCACACGGAGATGAACTCCTAGAGACTTTGTGGCGTCAGATTCAATTGTACATAAATCCATCTGTGGAAGACCCGTGTCCAGTAGATAGCATTGTGGGCAGAGATCTGAGGACTCCTTGGTCTAGTATGCTGCACGAAGACATTGATACAATCTGTCTGCAGGTAGAATCCTTGATATCTGAAAATTTAATTGATGAGCTTGTGTGTAACTTGTCATTTTAGATGTGTAGTAAATTTAGAGTGGTGTCAACAAAATTTTCTAACCATGCTTTGGTGTTTATGTTTGGGGAATCACATTAACCAAACTTATTCCCAGTGTCTTTTTTTTTCCCTTTTTTTACTGAAACAAAGTGTCCATAATGTATGGTTGTACCCTGTATAGAGAAAAAAAAAACAATTACAGATGTGCGAAAGTAAATTTCAATTCTATACTCTCGTCCCAGAAACTACCAGCAAATTTCGAGTATCACCTGATGATGAAAATTATATGATAAAACCCCCCAAGTCCAATGAAATACCGTGGAAAATTAACTTTCTTAGTTCTAGCAGGTAATCTATTTTTGCACCAACAGATCAACGCAAGACTGGAAACAATTTCACAAGTCAACGTCAAGCATTATTGCCTATTAATGTAAGCAGTAGAGATTAACTTTATTTAGTTTTAGACGTATCTTATGTAAAATATAATTTATTTTTAAAAGAAATAATGCATAGAATTGAAGAGGGGTTGACTGTTGACAATCGAAAAGGACAACAATGTGAGTCTGCGCATGTGATGTGACGGCGTCACGGCGGACACTAATTAAACTCTTTAGGTGAGTACATGAACGCATACATGCACGCATGCGTTCGTACACACCAAACTCGTTCCACATGCATACGTAATTAATTATTATTAGTTATTTATTTTTTTGCATTGTATTGTATGATGAATTTGCTGAAGTCAAGTATGTTGGGGATTTATTAAGAAAACTTTTTTAGGAAGATGATATTTTAAGCAATTTTAGAAAGAAAGACATGCGGGAAAAAAAATTACTTGATTTGATATATATTAATAAGAAATTATTATATATCATACTTTTTATTTTTATCTAAAAATTATTTTATATTATGCAATTAATTATGTAGTGTAGTTTGATTTTTTAAAAAGATTTTTTTCTCAAAATTCTAATTGATTTATCGCATTAATTTCATATCGTGTGCAGATATAGCTTTAAAATTTATTTAAAAACTATCATTTTTTTTTCTCTCTTCTTAATGTTTCAACTTCAAGTCCGACTCAGATCTTAACTCCGTGCATCCGCACTTCTGTTATCTCACGGCAAATTTTTTCTTAATCATGTTATATTGAAAAAACTCATGGAAAAATCCTAAAAAGGCCCCACCACCATGTTATGTGATGGAACGGCAGGAGGGCACAAAAACAAAGGAAACGGTGGCCAACCAACCGCTGAGGTCACCCTACATTTTATTTATACTTCCCTCCCTCCTATTCTCCTCCCTCTATAAGCTACTCTTCTCGCTGCGATTCAAGAGGGCTATGGAGTGGGAGAGAATTTCCGCCGCCGACACTTCTGCTGCTGGTAATTATGATATTTTTGGTGATTTTGTTGACGTCATCGGGGTGCAGGCGATGACGGAGGAGCAAATTGAGGTGCTGAGGGGTCAAATCTCTGCCTACTCTGTCATCTCCGAGCAACTCGTGGAAATGCTGCACAAGACGACCTCGACGAAGCACCTGGATTCGCCCGCACTCTCAGGTCGGGCGATCGATCTCTCTCCGCCCCATGTTAATGTTCAAGTGTTTGCGACTCGGCGCCCCAAAAAAAGTTAAAACTTTTGGGGAATCAACTCTAATGTGCAAGGACTTCTTTAAGCTTCCTCTTCTGGTTTACACTGTTTTTGCTGCAATGTTTCTATCTTAGTTGGAGTCTGGATCAAGAGCAAGAATATTCATACTCATCCTTAATCACCCGTTCGTTTCATTAAGGATTGATATATTTGGGCATATATTGATTACTTTATAGTGGGTATATAATATTGCATGAAATTGTAGATAGACTCAAGGGCATGTGAGTTCACCTACCACTAAATAACGAGGAAATCGGTTGCTATTTTCAGGGCTGGTGAAGATGAGCAGCTTGCACTCTGATCCTCTAATGGCTACCGAAGCTTCTAAGCCTTCTAAGCTTTCTGGGAGACAACGCTGGTCGCCAACCCCCACGCAGCTACAAATTCTGGAGAGCCTATTTTATCAGGGCAATGGAACCCTGAGCAAGGAGGGGATAAAAGAAATCGCTTTTGAGCTCTCGCAGCACGGCCCAATTGCAGAGACAAATGTCTACAACTGGTTCCAGAACAGAAGGGCGAGGTCGAAAAAGAAGAAGACAACAACTGCGGCAAGGAAGAACGCCGAGTCCGAAGCCGAAGGTGAGTCGCCGAGCGAGAGAAAAGTCAAGTCAAACGTGATGCTTCCGCCTGCTCTTGCAGACGCAATGCAGAGCCCTGCAGATGTCAGCTCCGAGCTCAGAGTAATCGATCAAGATCTGCAGTTCTGTGGTTGTTCCAATGAAATGATGGTCTTGCCAAACTCGTTATCAGATCCAGGTGAACAGTCTTAATGTTTTCCTTAGAAGTATGAATTGCTTGTTAAGTAAATTAACTTCAACTACTTCTTTCATGCAGCGTTTGACCACTTCATGACAAGTGTTGAAACCCAAGGAACATCAGGAGTATCTTGCTGGTCTGGTGAAACATTTCATTGAATCGGTGAATGATTCATGTACATCAAGCCCATCTAGGTGTCATGCCGACTACAGAAATATTACTCAGAAACAGGAAGATTGGCTACTGTCAATATTTCCTGTACTTTGTCTGCCTATTTTTTTTCATTTTTGGTAGATATCAATATTCCTAACATTTGTGCCTGCATATTGGAATCATTGAAGACTCTTCTACTGGCAATATTGTCATGCCTATGAAACATTGAATTTGACTACATTTTCTGTCAACCGATCACCTATAGCAAGCACAACAAAGGTTCACGGTCTGATTCCTAATTCCTGAAGGGCCAATATATTCACATAACTAAAAGAGAATGTTGTTATTTCATTTCATGAAGGGAAAAAGTAGCAAATGATATACCGCTCATTTGCAGGAACAAAAAGAGACAATGATCCATATAGTTAAAAAAAATACATAAATGCCAATGGAGTAATGTAAACTTATGCATGTTACTTTATAATGTATGTGAAACTCGTGACAGAGAATGTGTTACCAACCAACAAATAATACATAAATAAACTCCACAACAGCGTTCCTCAAAACGATATCATCTGACCAAGAAGGTTATCAAGGCTCAGTTAATGTTGACAGCTTTATGGTTGACGTTCTTCCACTATCCCAAACATTAGGTTAGGCACTAAGTACAAATCCATCTAAGGCCCCATGCTTATTTCCAACCATTCACCAAACAATATTGTGATAATTACAACATTCAAAAAACTTTGAACAAAACAAATTCGTTGTCTCGTGTAGTTACCTCCATGTTAATGCCGCTAACTTAGGTCCGACTTTGGCTCTTTACTTGTGCATCCACACTTCTTCCATCTGGAGGCAAATTTCCTCCGAACCATATTACGTTGAAAAAAACTTATCCAAAAACCCTAAAAGGCCCACTACCATATTATGTGATGTGAAATGGCGGAAGGGCACAAAAAGAAAGGAAATTGTGGCCAACCACTGAGGTCACTTCCTCCGTTCTCTTCCCTTTATTTATATTTTCCTTCCTCCTCTTCTCCTCTCTCCTAAGGTCGAGGAGAAGACATCAATATTCATGATTGCCGATAAGTTCTCCAAATATAAAGTTTTCATTCAAGCACCCGAGCTTTGCTTAGCTATGGTGGCTGCCGAGCTATTCTTTCATAATTTGGTGGAGCATTTTGGGTTCCTAGAGGATATTGTGAACGATAGGGATACCCAGTTCACTGGACGTTTCTAATCGATATTGTTCGACAAGCAGGGAACAAAGTTGAACTTCTCCACTACGAACCATCTCTAGACGGATGGATAGACAAGCGAGTGAATGCCCTCGTGGAGGACTACCTTCGTCACTTTGTGACTGCAAGTCAAAAGGATAGGGTGAAGTGGATGGATTCGGCACAGTTTACCTACAATCTCCACATATCGTCATCCACGGGACACAGCCCCTTTGAGCTTGTGTTAGGGAAGCAACCCCTAACCCCTGTTGATGTCATGATGAGGAACTCTGAGGTGAGCTTCCTTAAGAGATTTCATAGGAATCCGGGGGATCCCGCTCGATCACAGTCGCTTCGCACCCCTCCGACAGTTCAAACAGAGTTCGACCAAAGGATCGGAGAGATTTTAGATCACCCAGTTTTAGGACATAGCAGGATGAACCGATGAATGAAATTTATGGGAAGGTTCTCCAATGGAAGAAGCTATATGGTATAAGGCGACTGAACTGTGACAATTCGATCATGAGATCCGACGTTACTCTGAGTCACCGAGGACGACGGCTCGCTCTGGAGGGGGAGAATGTTAGACCACCGGGCCAAAAAATTGGGCGCTACCCAATTTCTAGCCCAATCGTGCGCTCCAACCAATGAAGCCGTGGATCCAATCGGGTAGCCATCCGGACCTGTTACTCCTCAATAGGCGTCAAAACGTTAAATCATCGCGTGTGTGGCTCAATGAGACATGAGCATGGATCATATTGCACATCGACGTGGGGTGGTTGCGCAGGTGAGAATGGATGAAGAAAAACAAAACAAGAGGATGGCAGCGTCACACTCGCTTGCTTCATCGTCTCACATTCCCCTCTCCATCTCTTGTCGAGCGTTTCACCAATTGTGGTCGGCAGAGCTTTCCTGGTGTTCTGGTGGTGCGGGTGGGTGGTAGAAACGCCGCAGTCAGTTTGGTCCCCCTTTTGTCAACTTTCTTTGTCTCGTTGCCACTGCAGTCACCGGCTACATCTAGATCGCCTCGGAAGGCGGCGACCTCCTTTGCTTCACCGACTAGAAGGAGCCGATGAACTTCTTGTTGAGGTACTCCCTCTCCCCGCCCCTTTCCGGTGTCTTCCTTCCTCGGTCGAGCTTGCATCTCCCAGGCATATTCTTCTTCTCCGGTTTTGACGGTGCGTGTCTGCCAGGCCGGGTTTCTTCTTCACGCTCCTCCAGCAAGCCCTCTCTTCTCCCCTTTTGGGTGCCGGCTATCGCTGATGTGCGATGGAAGTCGGCCTGCCGTTGTCGGTTGCCTATGGGCGACGCTTCCCCTCCAACTGTTCTCGCTTCCCTGCGAGTGAGGCTTTTGCCGAATCCTCTCCGTAACCAGCATGCGACGCTGTGTGGACGGCCGTCCACAGACGACGGTTGTCGGCGTCGCCTGCGAATGAGTGGGTGAGTTTGGCTGCTCGGTGTGGGACATCCGGCTACTCCCCTTGGCTTCCTCCTGCACACAAACATGCTCAGATACTGTTGTGGACCCCATTCGACGTGGTCGGTTACGAGTAGGTCCACTCTGGGTTCAGGCGAACCCGATTCAACTCTACGACACAGGTACTCGGTGATTCGCCAGCGTTGATCAGAGTCGTGCTTGGACGGCAGAGATCTTCGTTGAGTCCTTAGTCGGGCTGGGGGTCGGTTCGGAGAACTTCCCCGCCAGTCGCGCACAATATCATGGTTATGACTCTTGTGCCACTATGTGAGCGTGTTTGGATTCCAGTCAAGAGTTGACTCACATGTACAAATAGTTAAAAATTTGTCATTGTAATTCAGGATGTGACACTATTGACTGATTAGCAAATAAAAAAATAAAAATAAATATAAATCAAATAAGTAAAAATATTTGCAGGAAAAAATAAAAAATAATAATTTAAAAAATACATGTATACATTATATTGGATTTCATTTAATTTAAAAGGAAAAAAATCTATTCAATTTTCAAAAATGATGAAAAATATAAGTTATTTTTTTCTCCTTTAAATGAGTACTTATTTTTAAAAATTGTGTTTTAATCGATTCCAATTTCAATTTTTCTAGAATTGGAATTGGAATTGGAATTGAATTCGGAATTCGAAATTGAAATAGGAATTAGAAATAATTTATTGAATTGGAAGCAAGCATCCACCACATTGTTGTTGTAGCCTCTGCGCTCGCCCACGCCAACTACAGGGGAGCCCCGCAGGCTATGCCGGGTGAAAAACTCCCAGTGAACGTCGGTTAACAGGGGAAGTAATCTCCAAGCGCACTCGCTGCTTCGCGTTTGCCGCTTGGTTGACCAACCTGCCCACCGGTACCATGCCTACAATGCCATTCCCTTTATTTATACTTCCCTCCCTCCACAAGCCACTCTTCTCACTTCGATTCAAGAGGGCTATGGAGTGGGAGAGAATTTCCGCCGCCATCGCTACTGCTGTTGGCAATGATGATATTTTTGGTGGTTTTGTTGACGTCGTCAGGGTGAAGGTGATGACGGAGGAGCAGATTGAGGTGCTAGAGGGCAAATCTCTGCCTATTCTGTCATCTCCGAGCAGGTCATGGAGATGCTATACAAGGCGACCCCGGCAAAGCACCTAGATTCGCCCTTACTCTCACTTCTCCAATTTTAAGGCAAATTTCCTCCAAACCATGTTATGTTGGGAAAAATTTATTCAAAAACACTAAGACCCCACTACCATGTCATATGATGAGAAACGACGGAAAGGCACAAAAAGAAAGGAAACCGTAGCCAACCAACTACTGAGATCACTTCCTCCGTTCCCTTCCCTTTTATTTATACTTCCCCCCTCCTATTCTCCTCCCTCCACAAGCCACTCTTCTCGCTTCCATTCAAGAGAGCTATGGAGTGGGAGAGAATTTACGCCGCCATCGCTTCTGCTGTTGGTAATGATGATATTTTTGGTGATTTTGTTGACAACGTCGGGGTGAAGGTGATGATGGAGGAGCTGATTGAGGTGCTGAGGGGGCAAATCTTGGCCTACTCTGTCATCTCCGAGCAGCTCATGGAGATGCTGCCCAAGGCGACCTCGACAAAACACCTAGATTCGCCCTTACTCTCACTTCTCTGATCTCAATACAAATTTCCTTCAAACCAAGTTATGTTGGAAAAAATTTATCCAAAAATCCGAAGGCCCCACTACCATATTATGTGATGTGAAACGGCGGAACGACACGAAAAGAAAGGAAACTGTAGCCAACCAACCGCTGAGGTCACTTCCTCCGTTCCATTCCCATTTATTTATACTTCCCTCCCTCCTATTCTCCTCCCTCCACAAGCCACTCTTCTTGCTTCGATTCAAGAGGGCTATGGAGTGGGAGATAATTTTCTCTGTCGTCACTTCTGCTGCTGGTAATGAGGATATTTTTTGTGGTTTTGTTGATGTCGTCGGGGTGAAGGTGATGACGGAGGACCAGATTGAGGTACTGAGGAGGCAAATCTCCGCCTACTCTATCATCTGCGAGCAACTCGTGGAGATGCTGCACAAGGCGACCTCGACAAAGCATCTGGATTCACACTTACTCTTACTTCTCCGATCTCAAAGCAAATTTTCTCCAAACCATGTTATGTTGGGAAAAATTTATCCAAAAACCCTAAGGCCCCACTACAATGTAATGTGATGTGAAATGGCGGTAAGACACAAAAAGAAAGGAAACTATAGCCAACCAACCGCTGAGGTCACTTCCTCCGTTTCCTTCCCTTTTATTTATACTTTTCTCCCTCCTAGTCACTCCCTCCACAAGCCACTCTTCTTGCTTCGATTCAAGAGGGCTATGGAGTGGGAGATAATTTCCACTGCTGTTTGATGCGTTGCATTTACACCATGTTTTTGCCTATATTTTACATCATATTTTGGGCATATTTGCATGATTTTGTACTATTTTAGCGTTTTTACTTCACTTTGCACAGAATCTTCACTTTTCTTGGTTTTTATGAAAATATAGGTAAAAAGGCATAAAAATGGTAGATTTTGTAAGTTTTGAAGCTATAACACGATTCCCGAGAAAATCACGAGCCTACACGTCAAATCTGGGGCGAAAACGGTGAAAGACGAGAGAATTACGACCTTGGCCGTAATTATGGTCGCAGCCGTAAAAGCAACGACGAGCGGATGAGGAAAAAGGGCTAAGTGTCGGAAGTGACCAGAGACTTTCACGGGTGAAGCCGTGATTCCATCACGGACCGTGAAACTCGCTGTGACCGAAGACATTATACACAGAGACATTTACGGCTTCAGCCGTGAATCCATCACGGGCCGTGAATCTCTCTGTGACTGAAGCGCTGTACACACAGAGGGAATTACGGCCGTGGCCGTGAACAGGTTACGGACCGTGAAAACATCCGCCCGACGAGTTTCTCACTCGTTTCTCACTCGATTCAAACCGGATTTAAGCCAAACTTCACAGAACCGTTCCTTGATGAGTTCTAAACCGGTCCAAGTATAAAAGATTGAATTTTGATCGGGTTTACAGGACTTTTTCGGAAAAAGGCGAGCGGCGGCGGTGATAGAGGCGACAACTTGATTTCTGATCAGATTTCGACGAGGTGCTCTCCAGAAACGACGATTGCTCGACCAATCCTCATCTACGGATCAAGGAGAAGGCGATTCTATAGTTTCTTTAGAGATTTCTTGTGATTTTTTTATGGTTTCTTACTCGTTCATATCAAACATCATGTATTCCATTATTACTATGAGTGAGTAGATACTTTTTGTCGGGATGATTGGGTGTAACCCATTGACTTTTATGAGTTAACCTATATTCTTACTATTTTAATAGAATTATCTTCATGATTTAGTTGCCATTGCCCTTAATTCGTGATTTACCCTGGCCAAGTAAATTTGCGTCTTAGGCGTTGCGAAAAGGACCGGGAGGTGAATCGCAACACCCGATCTATTTCAATTAAACCTGCGAATTCAATCACGGGAGTAGTTTGAATTCGTCTGAAGGGTTTAACCAACTCTTCACAGAGCTTAAAGGGTTTAATTAGATTAACTGTCACGAGAGTAGGGAGTTAATTTAGTTAAGCACCGTGCTACGCTCCGGGACGAGGTAGTATGTACCTTAGGAAGAGTCCCTTTCATGATTGATATTTCTTGCGAAATAGTTATTCTTTTTAAATGCTCATAATTGTCTCTGTGGCGAACCCATGATATCCCGACTCTTTAGAAATCAAGGTCTCTTTAAAGCTGTTTCCGAAATTGTTAGTTTGTAAAAGTCTAGAAAAATCCTTTAATTCAGTTTGCCTAAATTCAAACATATCAGGAAGTCGACACTTAGCTACGTAGTCCTCGTGGGATCGATAACTTTTATTACTTCGATAAAATCCGTGCACTTACGGAGGCTATCACTGTTGCTTCTGCTGCTGGTAATGATGATATTTTTGGTGATTTTATCGACGTCGTCGGGGTGAAGGTGATGACAGAGGAGCAGATTGAGGTGCTGAGAGGGCAAATCTCCGCCTACTCTGTCATCTCCGAGCAGCTCGTGGAGATGCTGCATAAGGTGACCTAGGCAAAGCACCTAGATTCGCCCTTACTCTCACTTCTCCGATCTCAAAGCAAATTTCCTCCAAACCATGTTATGTTGAGAAAATTTTTTCCAAAAACCCTAAGCCCCACTACCATGTTATATGATGTGAAACAACGAAAGGACACAAAAAGAAAGAAAAACGTAGCCAACCAACCGCTGAGGTTACTTCCTCAATTCTCTTCCCTTTTATTTATACTTCCTTCCCTCCTATTCTCCTCCCTTCACAAGGCACAGAAACTCATGGCTCGTGAAGGACTCACGGCCTCACCCCTGAAAGTTTCTGTGAACTTTTATACATAGCCGCATAATTGTTCCCTTTGAACGCGAAACTCACGTCCAGCGAAAAACTCATGGCTGCGACCATGAATCTTGCGTCTGACTCTGTTTTTACTCCAAATTTGACGTGCAACTTCATAATTTTCCTGGGAACCATGCTATTGTTTTAAAATTCACAAAATCCATTATTTTTATGCTATTTTAACTGAATTTTTATAAAAATAAAAAAAGTAAAGATCTTATACCAAAGAAAGTAAAAGTAATAAAAATTAATATAAAATTATACAATTGAGCCTAAATATCATATTAAATAATGGCAAAAATATAATGTAAATGTAACTCATCAGCACCTATGTTCGAGCGCTTCCTTCCTAGCACCGGCTATCGTCGGCGTGCGACAGAAGCCGGTCGTTGTGACCGGTTGCCTACGGGCGACCCTTCCCCTCCAGTCGTTCTGACCTGCGTGCAAGTGAGGCTTCGGTCGGATCCTCTCCATCACCGGCGTGCGACACTATGTGGACGACCGTCCGCGGACGCTATGTCACACCCACATATATTTTCACAGAAATCATTGTACAACCAAATCGATATTTGAAAACATGACAATCCAAAGGCATGAGAACAAGAGCATATGAATAGCTTAGAGAAACTCAAGCATAGGGCAATGGTAATTTCATGATCTCATGATATTCCAACAAAATGTCATAGTAGCAAATATGGTATCATGATATCATATCATGAGTGCCAAATATCAAAATCTCTATCAAAGCATCATATAAAGAATAGTGGGAACCAAAACAAACAAAGTCCTCCCAAAACAAACAAAGTCCTCCACGTCTGGAAGCAAGACTAACCCACGTCTGGGAAAGCCCACAAAGCAAAACGCTGGCAAAGGGCTCGCCATGGCCCATCCAAATATGAGTGGAGGGAATCTAGAGGTGGCTCCCATGGATATCAAGAGGTGGCCCTCATTATTGCTAATGTGGCACTTTGCTCCATGTAGCACTTAGGTCCACATCCACCACCAAATATGGAGGGAAGAGATGGCTCCCATGGATATCAAGAGGTGGCCCCCATTATTTCTAATGTGGCACTTTGGTCCATGTAGCACTTAGTTCCACCTCCATAGCCAAATTCCCATAATTGGGATCAAATCATTTTCCCACTATAAGATATAAGGGCCAAAGAACAATGGTATCAAAACAAATCAAAGTAACATAATGGCATGTTAGCCTTCATACAATTTGCCCTTACATCATGATCATTGATCCATAGTATCAAAGGTAACAATGAAAGGTAAATTATCAAGCTCATTTAGTCAATCAGAGGTAAATATCAAGCTCATTTGATGTGTCATGAATCAAATAACCACAAAGATGATCAATTCGTAACATTATAAGCTTGGAGTGTAACACAACAACATAGTCTCCAAGAAGAGTTATAATGCAAGGAAAGAAGAGAACCTTGCAATGTGAATCAGCCTAAGTCATTCAAACGAATTGTATGAACATACTGCATAGAACCATACAAATTAGGAGTCATTGAAACCGTATTCAAGTTTCGTTTTCAATAAACTAGGTTTGAAACCATTTGACTAAGTATGCACAAAGATATGATGGTTAGAGTAACAAAAGGTCAAACTACCCTGTTCCCAGAAATTTCAGGGCATTGACTGAAACAATGCAATCGGTATCAGATTTGGACGCATATAAAAGAAATTCAATATATGATCCGTTGGAAAGCCCATTGAATCTACTTTCGTGGACAACAAGAATGACTCAAATCCGAGTTGTCAATCAGAAGTTATTGGCAGAATGACACAGGTAGGTCAGTTTGGGATTACAGCAAGTAGATCCTGTATGTTGCTGCATACTTGATATCCTAAACCAAATAAAGTATATGCAATATTGGAGGCGTTGGAAATCTCTTCAAGCCTTCTTTTACACAAATCAAGTTTCAATGAAAGGTCATTGGTGTAGACAAAGTTACATCACAAGAACCACCACAAGGTCAGATTTGCATGAGCCACAAGACCATCCTTTCTTGCTCTTGAAACACTCTACAATATGATAGTAAATTCTTCTAAAATTCCTTTGATCTCAGTAAAGTATAGATCCAAGAATCATAATCATATGTTTTACAAAAGTTATCATAGTTTTAAAAGCACAAATGTAGGGCAAAGTGTAGAAACTTGCCTTGATAGACTTTTCTTCCTTTTCTCCTCTTCTTCTCCCCTTGAAAACCACTTGAACGCCTCTACTCTTCTTTCTCCCTCAAGACAAACGAAAGCTCTGGTCAAGAAGTCAATGTTCACTCAATTTCCTTATTTTCCCCATACTAGCATGAGGTGTCTTCTCATACAAGCTTGAGGTGGCCAACATGCATGCAAGCATGTGGCGTCATCTTGTTAATTCTATTTTCTTGAAATCATAAGGTGGTTTCACACTTTTCCCCTCCATTAAGAACAATATTTTAGTTTCTCTACTTCAACAACTAGTATCAAATTCCCTATAAGTTTGTCATATGCTCTAAATAGTGAAATTACCTTATTGCCCCTTTCTTTTCACATAATTCCCAATGAGTCCTAGTAATCCCAATGAGTTCTAGGATAACTCTTGAGTTGTAAGTGCAAGACCATTATGCAAGGAACCCTTGAATATCACATTATACAAGATTTCAAATGAAATGCCATCACACAATGATGTCTTCATAGTAAAATGAAAGCATGGGGTATCACATGCTAGTTGTCGGCGCAGCCCACTAACAAGTGGGTGATTCTGGCTTCCCGGCATGGGACGTCCGACTACTCCCCTTCACTTCCTCATGCGTACAAACATTCTGGGATATTGTTGTGGACCCCGTCCGACGTGGTTGGTTATGGGTAGGTCCACTTTGGGTTCAGGCAAACTCAGTTTGACTATATAACACCGGTGCTTGGTGAATCGCCAGCGTTGATCAAAGTCATGTTGGGTCTGTAGAGATCTTCGTTGAGTCCTTGATCGGGTTGGGAGTTAGTTCGGGGAAACTTCCCTGCTAGTCATGCTCAATCTCGTGGTTGTGACTGTGGTGCCCTTGCGTGGGCATGTTTAAACTCAAGTTAAGTGTTGACTCATGTGTACAGATAGTTAAAAATTTGTTACCGTAATTCAGGGCATGATGCTACTGACTACATGAACGCATACATGCACGCTTGCGTACGTACATACTAAACTCGTTCCACATGCACACATAATTAATTATTATTAGCCATTTATTTTTGGTGCATTTTACAATGAATTTGATCACAATGTCTAGCTAGTGAATTTGAGATCAGTCGGTACTTCCGGGATCCCTATCAAACTTCTTGCCGAGGTACACCCTCTCCCTACCCCTTTCCGGAGTTTTTCCTTCCCTGGTCGAGCTCGCAGCTCTTAGGCATATTGTTCTTCTCCGATTTCAACGGTGCGTTTGTGCTGGATCGCGTTTCTTCTTCACACTCCTCTGGCGAGCCCTCTCTTCTCTCCTCCTGGGTGCTGGCTAGCCTGTGCACAGGAACTTTCTGATCCAACACTCGCCTGATTTCATGTGGAATGGCGGACGAGCACAGAAATAAAAGTACCGTGGTGGCTGAATTCATGTATTGTATGACAAATTCGATCACCTGAAGTCAAGTACGTCGAGGGATTTATCAGGAAAACTTTTTTAGGAAGATGGAATTTTAAGCAATTTTAGGAAGAGAGACATGCGGGAAAAAAATTAATCGGTAGATCTTGATATATATTAACAAGAAATTAGTATACACCATACTTTCTATTTTTATCTAAAAATAATTTTGTATTATGCAATTAATTTTGTAGTGTAGTTTGATTTCCTTAAAAAGATCTTTCTCAAAATTCTACCCAGTTTATTGCTTTAATTTCATATCATTCAGATATCAGCTTTGAAATTTGTTTGCAAACTGTCATCTTTTTTTATTGTTCCTCTTCTTAATCTCTCAACTTTTGGTACAACTCAAACTCTTAACTCTGTGCATCACACTTCTCCGAGAAAGCAATTTTCTTCTAAACCCTATTATATTGGAAAAAAAAACTTATCCGAAAACGATAAAAGACCCCACTAAGTAATGTAGAACGGCGAAAGGAGGCAAAAATAAAAGATACCGTGGCGGTTGATTTCATGCATTGTATGATGAATTTGATCATCTGAAGTCAAGTACGTCGAGGGATTTATCAGGAAAACTTTTGTAGAATGATGGAATTTTAAGTAATTTTAGAAAGAGAGATGTGCGGGAAAAAAAGATCTTGATATATATTAACTAGAAATTATTATACAATGTACTTTCTATTTTTATCTAAAAATTATTTTGTATTATGCAATTAATTCTGTTGTGTAGTTTGATTTCCTTAAAATGATCTTCTCAAAATTCTACCCAGTTTATCGCTTTAATTTCATATTGTGCGGATATCAGCTTTGAAATTCGTTTACAAACTGTCATCTTCTTTTACTATTCCTCTTCTTAATGCCTCAACTTCAGGTCCAACTCCAACTCTTAACTCCAGGCATCGCACTTCTCCAAGAAGGCAATTTTCATCTGAACCATGTTATATTGGAAAAAACTTATCCATAAACCATAAAAGGCCCCACTAAGTAATGTGGAACGGCGGAAGGGCACAGAAATAAAAGATACTGTGGCGGCTGATTTCATGCATTGTATGATGAATTTAATCACCTGAAGTCAAGTGTGTCAGATGGAATTTTAAGAAATTTTAAATTAATTAGTAGATTTTCATATATATTAACAAGAAATTATTATACATCGTACTTTCTATTTTTATCAAAAAATTATTCTGTATTATGTAATTAATTTTGTAGTCTAGTTTTATTTCCTTAAAAAGATCTTCCTAAAAATTCTACATAGTTTATCTTAATTTCATATCGTGCGGATATCAGCTTTGAAATTCGTTTGCAAACTGTTAGCTTCTTTTACTGTTCTGTTTCTTAATGCCTAACTTCAGGTCCAACTCCAACTCTTAACTCTATGCATCGCACTTCTCCGAGAATGCAATTTTCTTCTGAACCATGTTATATTGGAAAAACTTATCCACAAACCCTAAAAGGCCCCACTAAGTAATGTGGAACGGCGGAAGGGCACGGAAATAAAAGATACTGTGGCGACTAATTTCATGCGTTATATGATGAATGTGATCACCTGAAGTCAAGTAAGTCGAGGGATATATCAGGAAAACATTTTTGGGAAGATGAAATTTTAAGAAATTTTTGGAAGAGAGATGTGCGAGAAAAAAATTAATTGGTAGATCTTGATATATATTAACAAGAAAT
The DNA here is from genome assembly GCA_027563935.2 of Costus lasius. Taxonomy (NCBI): domain Eukaryota; kingdom Viridiplantae; phylum Streptophyta; class Magnoliopsida; order Zingiberales; family Costaceae; genus Costus; species Costus lasius. The sequence continues at coordinate 116,798,043 of CM050451.1, read as the reverse complement.
CAGTATACACTGTTCTTTTTATTTTTAGCAAAAATTATTTTGTATTATGTAATTAATTCCATAATGTAGTTTGATTTCCTTGAAAAGATATTTCTCAAAATTTTACATAGTTTATCACTTTAATTTCATATCGTGCGGATATCAGCTTTGAAATTTGTTTATAAACTGTGAGCTTCTTTTATTGTTCCTCTTCTTAATACCTCAACTTCAGGTCCAACTTCAACTTTTAACTCCATGTATCGCACTTCTCCGAGAAGGCAATTTCCTTCTGAACCATGTTATATTGGAAAAAACTTATCCACAAACCCTAAAAGGCCCCATTAAGTAATGTGGAACGGCGGAAGGGCACAGAAATAAAAGATATTGTGGCGGTTGAGGTCACTAATTAGGGTCAGTTTGGGATTGTATTACAGGTGCTGTCGATGCAAGTGTTGTTGTTGCAGTGTTGTAAGGTCAAAAGCAATATTATTTACTGTTAAAGTATTGTAAATTGCTGCTGCAAGAAGTAGGGGTGAGCATAATTCGGTATTTACCGATCAGTAAATCGGTTCGGTAATTTCGGTATCGGTAATCGGTTCGGTATATAGTTTTTGGTTATTCGGTTTTCGGTTTCGGTAACGGTAAATTACCGATCGGTTCGGTAATTTACCGATTTATATATTATATATATATATTTAGTTTTTTTATTTTATTAGTTTAATAATTAGTTTAGTTTATTATTTCAATATTTCAATCTTAGATTTTGATTTTAATATATTATTTTGATAATTGACCATAATTATTTTATAAATATAAATATCAATGATAAATTATTTATTTTAAATTTATATATCTATAAGTATTTAAGATAAAAATTAATCAAATAGCAAATTCGATAATTCGGTAATTTACCGAATTTACCGATCGGTAAATCAGTAAATTACCGATCGGTAAATTCCTTATTCAGTTCGGTATCGATTTTCAATATTTCGGTTTTCAGTGAGTCGGTTTTCGGTAAATCGTTAATCGGTAATTCGGTAAATACCGAATACTCACCTCTAGCAAGAAGCATTATAGAAGTAGTATTGCTTATATATGTATATGTATATATATGTGTATGTATATATATACATATATACATGTATACATGTATATATGTACATGTATACATGTATACATGTATATATGTACATGTATACATGTATACATGTATATATGTACATGTATACATGTATACATGTATATATATACATATATATATACATGTATATATGTATATATATACATATATATATGTATATATGTATATATATACATATATATATGTATATATATATATATATATATATATATATACTTTTATATATATTTATATATTTTTATATACTTTTAAATTTGTATATGCTTTTATTTACTTTTATATACTTTTATATATAATTATATATATTATACTTTTATATATTTTTATATTTTGATTTTTTTTATACTTTTATACTTTTATACTTTTATATTTTTTTATACTTTTATTAAATTTTGTGTAAATATTTTATATATGTTCATTAGTATTTCATATCAGATAATGCAGTGGCTAGAGGATAGTTGGAAAAATCGGATAGGCGTGGCTTGATCCCCGTTTCACGCACCCGCGCGACCTGGAGAGGGCGAAGGCTGCAGGCGCGCGTCTGAAGAATTTTTTTCTTATTACCGCGGGTCAAATCTTGGTCAATCCCAAGATTAACCTGAAACGGGTTTCGAAACGGTATCTGCTAACATATCAATACCGTGGCGGCGGCGGTCAGTTCTTCGTTCCCTCGCTTTATTTATACCTCTCTCCCTCCTCTTCTTCTTCCTCCACAACTCACTGCTTTGATTCAAGAGAGCTATGGAGTGGGAGAAAATTTCCGCCAGCATCGCTACTACTGCCGGTAATAATGCTTTTGGTGGTTTTGTTGACATAGTCGAGGTGAAGGTAATGACGGAGGAGCAGATTGAGATTTTGAGGAGGCAAATCTCCGCCTACTCTATCATCTCCGAGCAGCTCGTGGAGATGCTACACAAGGAGGCCTCGACGAAGCACCTGAATTCGCCGTCACTCTCAGGTCCGCCGATCGATCTCTCTGTGCCCCATGTTAATGTTCAAGTGTTTGCGACTCGGCGTCCCCTAAAAAAGTTGAAACTTTTGGAGAATCAACTCTGATGTGCAAGGACTTCTTTAAGCTTCCTCTTCTGGTTTACACTGTTTTTGCTGCAATGTTTCTATCTTAGTTGGAGTCTGGATCAAGAGCAAGAATATTCATACTCATCTTTAATCACCCGTTCGTTTCATTAAGGATTGATATATTTGGGCATATATTAATTGCTATTATAAGCTATATTGATTGCTTTATAGTGGGTATATAATATTGCATGAAATCGTAGATAGACTCGAGGGGCATGTGAGTTCACCTACCACTAAATAATGAGGAAATCGGTTGCTATTTTCAGGGATGGTGAAGATGAGCAGCTTGCACTCTGATCCTCTAATGGCCACCGGAGCTTCTAAGCTTTCTAGGAGACAACGCTGGTCGCCAACCCCCACGCAGCTACAAATTCTGGAGAGTCGATTTTATCAGGGCAATGGAACCCCGAGCAAGGAGAGGATAAAAGAAATCGCTTTTGAGCTCTCGCAGCACGGCCCAAGTGTAGAGACAAATGTCTACAACTGGTTCCAGAACAGAAGAGCGAGGTCGAAAAGGAAGAAGACAGCAACTACGGCAAGGAAGAACGCCGAGTCCGGAGCCGAAGGTGAGTCGCAGAGCGAGAAAAAAGTCAAGTCAAACGTGATGCTTCCGCCTGCTCTTGCAGACGCAATGCAGAGCCCTGCAGATGTCAGCTCCGAGCTCAGAGTAATCGATCAAGATCTGCAGTTCTGTGGTTGTTCCAATGAAATGATGGTCTTGCCAAACTCGTTATCAGATCCAGGTGAACAGTCTTAATGTTTTCCTTAGAAGTATGAATTGCTTGTTAAGTAAATTAACTTCAACTACTTCTTTCATGCAGCGTTTGACCACTTCATGACAAGTGTTGAAACCCAAGGAACATCAGGAGTATCTTGCTGGTCTGGTGAAACATTTCATTGAATCGGTGAATGATTCATGTTCATCAAGCCCATCTAGGTGCCATGCCGACTACTGAAAATATTACTCAGAAACAGGAAGATTAGCTACTATCAATATTTCCTGTACTTGGTTTGTTTTTTCTGCCTATTTTTTTCATTTTTGGTAGATATCAACATTCCTAACATTTGTGCCTGTATATTGGAATCATTGAAGACTCTTCTACTGGCAATATTGTCATGCCTATGAAACATTGAATTTGACTACATTTTCTGTCAACCGATCAGCTATAGCAAGCACAACAAAGGTTCACGGTCTGATTCCTAATGTATTCCTGAAGGGCCAATATATTCACATAACTAAAAGAGAATGTTATTATTGCATTTCATGAAGGGAAAAGTAGCAAATGATACACCGCTCGTAGTTAAAAAATACATAAATGCCAATGGAGTAATATAGACTTATGCATGTTACTTTATAATGTATGTAAAACTCGTGACAGAGAATGTGTTACCAACCAACAAATAATACATAAATAAACTCCACAACAGCGTTCCTCAAAACGATATCATTTGACCAAGAAGGTTACCAAGGCTCTGTTAATGTTGACAGCTTTATGGTTGACGTTCTGCCACTATCCCAAACACTAGGTTAGGCAGTAAGCTCAAATCCATCTGAGGCACCATGCTTATTCCCAACCATTCACCAAACAATATTGTGATAAATTACAAAATTGAAAAACTTTGAACAAAACAAATTCGTTGTCTCATGTAGTTACTATGTTAACTCCATCTTACTCGTTGAAGCAGATTTCTCCAGTGTCACTAAGGATCCAATTTGATCAATCATATATAAGTAAACAAAGCTACCGTGTGAAGGAAGTAGCGATCCTGAGAAGGCAGCGCGGTATGAAGTAGAAGCTTTCACCTTTTCACCTGAACTTTAAGTTTACTCATGTCTGTCTCCAGCCTTACAGCACTGGCTTCATTTTTTTGGTCACAAGGTTTGGTGTTGCCGGTATTAAGCCAAGCATGCTGCAGACACTGTGCAGCTGTTGGCCGTTTCTCTGGAGCAAAATCAAGCAGTGGGCAGAGGAATTCAGCAAACCCACGAGCATCAGCCTCAGGAAAATTATATTTCTCAACTAGTAGCCGATCAAGTGACCAGAATTTCAGTCTCCGTATCCTTTTCAGGTCTCCATACCTGTCAAAGTAATCCTTTGACCGGGATCCTGTTGTGGCAATCTGAATAACATGAAGATCTTTAGTTAATATAAATAATGGATTTAGAAAATTCTAGTATTCGCACCTTTTTGGGAATCTTTCCAAGGAGCTCCATCATCAATGCCAAATGATCCTGAGAAGAAGCACAACTAACTCGCTGAAAATTGAACTCGTAAAACAACAGTACGCTATTTCCTAGATGCAACAAACTTACATACTTGAGCTTGTAAACAATTGCCTTCTAGGATTTAATTAATTACTTCTAGCTATTCTACACATTCAAAATAGAAATGCGGGAACTGATCATCTACCAGATGAGAACACATTTAATATTAGCAAACAAGCAAAACAAATGAAGTAGACAATTATGATTATTATCAAGTCATGCATTATTAATTAGTTAGTAGATCATTGTCAGTGGTAAGTTCTAAATTTCAGTGTTATGCCTAGACGACGACTATTTATATGCTTAAGTTTATTGTAGTGTGAGGCCTTTGATTAATGAAGATAAAGTACTTGTTTTGATAAATTTCCCCCTCTGTATTTGGCATCCCTTTCTCTCTATTTCGGTCTGTTTAATATATATTTGCTTTCTCTATTTCCCTCTCTTTTGTCTCTTCTTCCCAATCTTCCCTTCCAATATTGTATTGTGTCAATTGTTATTAGAGTAAAATTGATCCTTCCCAGCATAATCTTCGAAACTGCCACTCCTGGCCTGGCACTTGCCTTACCTCGCAATAAGGTTAGTCATTTCCACTCCAAACACCTCTCCAGATAACTGTCTAACATCATCACAACTGCTTCCCCACCATCCTTGTTTCTATCCACATTCTCCTCTCAACATACACTAGACTCCTCCCCTCCCTAGCACAACGACAACATCTCCACTAGATCTCAACCATGCAACCATGGATTATCAGAAACCAAATTACAGAAAAGGAAAAAAAAAAGAGAAAGTGAGGACCAGAAGATAGAGTTATAAAACCAATATATCAGCAAACCAAATGCTGTTGAAAATGACTACATAGACCTTTTCCTGAAGCTAAAATTTTTTGTCGTCCCCAAATCTGCATTAGGTTTATTTATCTCGTTAATATATTAATATATTTCTTTTGAACATGCCCAAAGTAATGGATTTAGTCTGAGACTTATAAGAAAGAAGCGATGCTTGTACTGTGTCAATAGGCATAATAATATAAAAGGCATACACCACAGGCTTTTTGTTTCTTCGCATTCATTTTTTTTTACCATTATATCATCTACGAAACATCACAAATGATCACTATCATCTATATGAGGCTACTATTTTTAGATGTCTTATTTTTTTGTTATCCATATGAACCATAAACACAACTAACAATTGCCACAAGTTTTCTGCTTAATTAAAGAGATTCGATGGAGATGCAATGATTCAAGCAACACTTCCCCTTTTAGATGAAAGGATAGCAAAAGTGGATGAGGTAAACTACATCACTTCCCCTAGAAATTAGAACAATCAAAGGATTTTTCATCTAGTTCTTGAATGAATAAAAACTCAGATACACATTGATACGGTGTTGCTCAAATTGACAACGAGAAATATAGAACAGAATAACTCTTCTTACTTATCCCAAAGATACTCAAACCAACGTCATTCTTCATCATAGTTATCTTTGATGATTGAGAAACAAAATATTCTAATAAAAAACAACTCTAAGGTGTAAGGAGAACTAGATACTTCAGTAATACCAGATTTATCTCTTTTTCTTGTCATTGGAATCCACGACAATGTACGCATGCGCAGACACAAGCATAGATGTCAAGTAGTGTAATACGTACCTTTTATTGTTATGGCTCAACCCACAGTTCCTTCGGGCTTTCTTATGAGCGGATCGACCATAACACATCAAGCCTAGGGACCCGAATCCCGGCACGGTTCCCCGTGCATATTCCGTCTGCAGCGGGATTCGACTCCTAGACATGCACAGGGAATCGTGTCGGGATTCGGGTCCCTATGCTTGATGTGTTATGATCGGCCTAAGGAAGGGCCGAGCTGAGGCTCATAAGGAAGCCCGAAGGAGCTGTGGGTTGGGCCATAACAAGTAGATTGTTATCAACGTTGTCAATGAAATCAAAACTTCCTGATTACCTAAATGTTTTGATACACGCACGTATACACTATCCATATCTACGGATAAGAAAGGGCCGTACCTCATCTTCGCTATATCCTTGGCCGCCTTTAGGTGTAAATAACATATCCCCAACACCAAGTTCAAAAGCCATGCATGCAAAAGACCACATATCTGCAGAAAAAGAGTAACCAGCACCGAGAATCGCCTCAGGTGACCTGTATTGTCTAGTCTGTATATCATCAGTTAATTGTTTGTCACACCAACAAGCATTCCCAAAATCCACAATCTTGCATCTAAGGTCAATCCCGTCCAAAGTCCTTTCCTTCTGTGAAAGCTCTTCAGCGGATTGCCTTCTCTCAGAGATCCTTGCCCTTGCCCTCTTTGCTTTTTCCTTCAGCCTCTTTTCAATCAAATTGACCATTGCTCCCCCATTTGGATTACCCTCTGGCCTCTCTAGGATTGGAGTAAACCCAGAACGGACAGGATCTTTTGCAGGATCAATGGTGGAGAGAAGGAGAACGTTCTCAAGCTTCAAATCCGTGTGAATGATGCCAACTTCCCTGTGCAAGTAATCAAGGCCCACCAAGATAGATCTGCAAATGTTTTTCACTCTGTCCAGTCCAATGCCTTTGTAACGATTGTACTTTACAACCCGAAGCAGACTGTCACCAAGGAACTCAATTACCAGACAAATATGCTGCCCATTTGGGCCAGAATGCTTAAAGTGGTCAACCAACCGTGCTATGCACTTGGAATTTGAGGCATCTTTTTCAGCAATTGCTGAGAGAATCTCAATCTCATGGAGAGCAGCTTGAGCAAATTCTGGTGCACTTTTTTGAATTTTAAGAGCAACAAAACACTGCCGAACAAGAAATCCACGTTAATCCTTGCACCCAAAGTAGAGTTTTTTAAATTAGGAGAACTTAATCTATATTGATACAATAGGATCTAAAAGGAGAATAAGAGAAAATTACTTGCGACCTAACAGTTCTTAAAGCAATCTAATCGTTAAAAACAGCGCAAGAAGATTGGATGGCGATCAAGTAGCTGGTAGAGTTAGCTTAGCATGAACGAAAACTTGCAAGATAGTTAATGAAAATAATGAGGAAAAAGGACAGCAGAATAGCAGATTGTACTTCAATAAGAAAAAAAAATGGATACTTCATAAAGTAACAGATATCAATAAAAAACACTAAGCCTGACACGGAAGGCATAGAAAATGAATGAACCATGCTCACCACTTACGCCGGGGCTCCACATAGAAACATTAGATAAACAAAAAAAATCATTTAACCGTACAAGCCCAATTACAAGCACTATGAAGTACGAAGAACGCGAAACAACGACCATCTTTTCCCAATTATTCTTCATCCGAACAAGCGATCGTTCAATTAAATCCCAATCGAATGGCCAGTGTGAGAAGAGATAGAAGATCGAGCTAAATGCATCCAAGAATGAAAAAAGTGTGGATCTTCAGAAAACAACTCACTACTTCCACACCGAACTCTCGATTTTCAGGCGCCGATTCGCATCGAAGGCAGAAATTCACGAACATATCCGTGATCATTTTTCATTGAACCGATTGATAAAAATCGAGAACAACCCTCGAGCAGGAGAGAGAGGGGGTGTGGGTCGATCGGGTAAATGGTAATTACCTGGGATCGGGTGTCGTAGGCGAGCCAGACAGTGGAGAAATGGCCCCACCCGAGCTTTCGCTGGGCGATGTACCGGCCACCAGCGAACTGATCGCCGACCCTGACCGCGTGATACCCTCCCTTCCTGTAGGCATCGACGCCCTCGTCCTCCTCCGACGCCGACGACGAAGAGCACGACATCGTAACCTCTCCTCCAAAACTCCCGCCTTTACCGTTGCCTTGTATCGGAAGGATCTCAAATTCTCCCGCAATTAAGAAGGTGCGCAATAAGAGGGAGAGAAGGAGAGGAGAAGAAGGAGACCGGGATCTGAGGAGGAAGGCGATCGCTACAAGTGGCTGAATCGAAAGATCTCCTTCACCACCTCAAATGCGTATGTATTAATTAAGCTAAGCGTAGTGGGAGGGAACCCTACGTCCCTGCGTGAACAAAATCCTAAAACAACACATTCAATCGGTGGTTGAGAAGGCGTTAGTTCCAGACCATGATTAAATTTAGGGTTAATTTAATTTTTTTTTATTTTATACTAATTTCAATTTTCTTTTTTTTCTTCCACTCTATATATTTTATTTTCATGTCAAATTGTTATACGATTAGGTCAGAAAGGTGTTTGAAACACTATCTCCAATACTTAAGTCAAATTATATAAATATACGGAAAATTTGAGCAACAGAGATTTGATTGATGCACGCCAAATGAGATTTGATTGGATCCTGGTCAACTTTTCTGGTCGCCAACCTGACCAATTCAATTAATGGAGTAAGTCGAAAATTTGTTTCCAATAAAATTCATTGAAAGTAAAAATAGCTTTTTCTTATGTGAAAATTAAAAAGAAAGTCAACTAGATTAGCAAGATTAGATGGTATGTCTTGGAACATGAATTATCATTTGTTATATTTTATTGAATGAAATTTATGGTGGAAAGAATGAAAAATACAATGAATCTAGATATGAAAAGTCATCTTAGATTCATTGTACTTTCTATTTTCTTCACCGTAAATTTTATTCAATAGGATATAGTCTTGGATCAAAATTAGAAAAAAAGTGATCCTTTCATTTGGGGGGATGAATCATCGGTATTGGAACAACAATATGTCCCCGCGATGAGGCCGAATTCAATGGTGCGGCTGTATCTGCTAGCAGATGAGCTTTGTCCGCCATGTATTGCTTGAAAGTGACATTGAACAAGGAAAATTTTCATTTTAGGTTTTATATTGTTGATGTGGGTAAAAATTGTAGTCTAAATTACCCAAAAACAACAATAAGCGGGAATTAAATTGCAAAACTGCTCATTGCAGGTGCCAACTGGCGGTCAAAATGAGAAATTCAAAAACAGACAAGCGAATCTTAGCAATACACGTATTAAATGTAATTTGGAAGTAGGTTCATCCAGCAACAGAATTCAAGCACGCGAAAATGAACTTGTACTAACTTGTATGTTAATTTAGAAGGAAAACTTGCGAACATGAACAATCCTCCAGCAATGTGATAAGACAATCTAACAACGGATGAGCAGAAGAACAAATCTCAGATATCACACCATCGGAAAGTGATGTTAATGCTATATGAACAAGCTCTTCCAGTACAAGCTTATACTAAATTACTGAAGATGATCATTCATAGTACATTTTCTTAAATCAGATAAACTTTCAGTGTCGACATACGACATTCCGCAAACAACAGCATAGTGTAAAGAAAGAATAGTGCCTCCATTTCAGTCTGATTACATGTTTAATTCAAACCACAAATACAACAGTAGTCGCTAAAAAGAATTCAAGTCAACTTGCTTCATAGCTCTCTATCCCCAGCTCCTCAATTTAATAGTTTGAGAAGCCGAGATCCATTCCAGTGTTTTGATTTATTCTTCACTTAATAGCGTGAACAAATTGCGGAACCAAATTCTACTCGTTCGCTGCACAAGCTTGCAGAAAGAGCACGACAGCTAAGCCTGCACAGAGTTGAAGATGGAAATGAGAGAAGACCAGGTGCCAGAGATGGCCAGGCCCATGCCGGCCACAATGATGGCTATATCGGCTGCACCTTCAGCCCAGCCCAGTTCGGAGCTGAAGGTTTTCAGGTGGAAGACCGCCGGCAGCACGAAGCCGAGCACGACACACACGCTACTCCCGACCAACGACAGGAAATCAGAGAAGTTAGGCACCAGCGTTGCCACCAGGCACACCGCCACCACCGAGAGCCACCGCAGCCACCAGCAATACCTCTTCCCGTGCAGGCACCGCTCAGCCACCTCGTATACCGGGTTCATCATCACCGGGAAAGTGAAGAAGAGGTTGGTGCAGAGGCCCAGCTGGATGAGCAGGGTAAGCACGCCGGCGCCGAGGTTGGTGGTGATGATGTCCCTGGTCTCGTCACCAAAGGCGGCGTAGCCGAGCACACCGAAGAGTCCGTAGAGGAGCGCAATGAAGGCCATGGAGAGGCCGAGTGTCCGCCCAAACTTGGACTTCTCAGCGGCCTCAGCCTCGAGGGGGAGAACCATGCCGATTCCCTCAAAGGCGTAAACGGCGACGCCAACGCCGTAGAGAAGGACAGAGGGGTTGGAGAATGCGTGGACGGGCGGGGGGGGTGGTAAGCATGATGGAGACATCCTCACCGATGACGACGCCCATGGCTCCGAGATCGACGATATCGGCAAAGATACTGAGCGGGGCGAGCAGTGTGAGGGTTTTGATCGAGTTGAGGCCCAGCTGGAAGGGGAGTATGGCCAGCACGTAGACGGACTTGGAGGAAAGGAAGGGTAGAAAGGGGATGGAGATAGGAAGGAGGTGAGTGAGGGAGTTGGAGATGAAGATGAGGTAGCCGACGCAGAACCCGGCCTGGCTGAGCACGATCATGGCGTCAACCGCAAGGCGACCGAGGGAGCCGTAGACGGCGAGGCCGAGGTCGCCGAAGGAAGCGATCTTAGCGGAGCGTTCAAGGTCGAGGCGACGGCGGGTGCGGACGAGGAGCATCATGCAGTGGAAGGTGAGGGTGGCGACGGCGAGGAGGAGCATGGCGCCGGCGGCCCACCCAGTGCGGCTGAAGGTGTAGGGGAGACCGAGCACTCCGGCGCCGACGATGGCGATGAAAACGTTGGCGAAAGTCTTGGGCTGCGACGAGAGCCGGAGGTGGTCGGCACCGCCCACCGGGAGGAGGAGCGGCCCCGACGCGTCCAAGCCGTAGCCTGAGGAGCTCGCCTCGTTGCCAAACCCCATGGAATCGAAGAGAGAGGTAAGAGGAGGAAAAGAGGAATTGGGGGTTTGCAAGTCTTCGATGAGGAAGAAGGGGAGGAGAAGGGATTGGGGCCATCATCGATGCTCATCGCGCACATATAAAAAGAATCGAGGGGAAAAGTGTCAAAATTGGACGGCTGAAAACGGACTTTTATCCGACTACTCAACATTGACGATGACGGTATTTTTCGTTCTGGCCCAAGTAAAAAGTAAAATAAAATAATATCACGAGGTCCACGAGGCTAACTGGAATTACAATTTTTTTTTATTTACTCGATTACATACGATTACCTAATACAATTATGTAATCGTAACGTTATAACTTATAATTTATTTGAACGTTATAATCAAACCGACAACGTCCAGAACTCTAGGTTAAACTTCGCTATACAATATCAAATTTGATACGTGACTAGAAGAATATCTTATGAGACTTTGAGGTGATAGATGTGATGTCTTAAAATAAAGAAGACGACTCTTATTTTGATAGGGGTCAGCTTTTATAACTTTCAATTCATGTACCATAGGTTCAGTTACCCATATGTCACTCAATTAATTGCATATTAAAAATGCTAAATAAAATAGAGATAAATTTTATATACTAAAATATGAATTATAAAATAATAATAACTTAGAGTAGCGATCGGATTTACTTTCGTTCTTCTTTGTCTTGAAATAAGATTGATTTGATAGGCCCTTGATCTTATCAGAAACTGCTGAGGAAGGAATAAGGATCTATTTAAGTTAGCGGAAGCCATGTGCTTGGTTGTCCTCGGCTGGAACACAGTGTAATTGGGTTGTTCCTTTGGGGCAGCTAAGAGATAGGGTTGGGATCTATTTAATATGACGCAATAAATAATTATCCGATTTTAGTAATTATACAAATATTTAGTATATGATGTGGATTAGATTATGCGGTCGTTAGTATACGGGTCATGGTTGACTTGTGAGCAAGCCTAGCAAGATTATTCCAACTCAATTTTTATTTTCTATTTTTTTACTTTTTACCCCCTCTGTTCTCCAAATTTAACTTATTTATTAAGAATACGTTTGCCAGAGTTTAGATTCGAATCATTTAGATTCGTTGTAAATTAATTAGATTAATACATTCATTTTTGAGTTAACTAATATGTATCAATAATAAATGCTTGCAAAATTCTAAATTCATATAATTGTCTACGATTAAATAAAAATAATAATAAATTTATTCAATATAAATATTTACGATTATTAAATCACATTTATTAACTTTTTAATCGATTATAAAAGGAGTTTTTAGCCAAGAATACGTTGGGCCACAACGCGCAACGCGCAACGCTAAGCAGGTAACCACCGCTGGGCGCTGGCTAAAAGCATATGGCGTCACTAGCTGCTGTTCAACTCTGTTGTCGTCTTCATCGCTCGGTCCTCCTCCGGTCTTCAACTCGGGCAGCTGCGCCTGCACCTTCCAAGTCTCTAGTTCCAGCTCCTTTCCTTCCACAGGCCCACCGCTCCGAGACCAGTCAAACCCCAACTTTTCTCCCCCCCATCCCTCGAGCCCGATCCCTCCCTCCTCCCCTCTGCTGATCCCTCGCTCTGCCGCTGGAGTCGATGGCGTCGAGCACCAGCTGACCCATAGGGCGACGCCGGTCAGCTCGAATTAGGGATTTGTGGGCGTCCGAGCTCCCCGGAAGAGCGGTTGCCAAAGGTATGGTTTGATTTGCCTACTTCTCTCGTTCGATGCTTCGACGTTTGATTTGAACCTATTGTAGATCTCGCGGACCTAGCGTCCCTGAGGGGACGGCGAATTGATTTGGGTGCTGAAAGTTGGAATTCAGCTGGGACGAGTTCTGTCGATAACTCTTTGTGAGAATTGGCATGAGCAGGATTCATTTTCATGGTTTGCACATGGTTAATTCTAAACGTCGTGAGGATTACCCCTCGCTAATTCTGTTTGTTTGTGCAAAAAAATTTCATACGAATATACGGACCGCTTTAATCCCTGATCTTGATGATAGAACAAGATCTACGAAAGAACTATACTGGGCACATATTTTAGTCGTACTTCCTCACCACCACCACCACTATTCAATACTAATCATAGGCTGCATATCTTAGTGGTACTCCTTAACACCACCATCAAGTTGATACTATAGCATTGTGTATCATTGCAATTTTCTAGTTCCGTTCATCTTTGTTCAATATATTCGCCCTTAGTTAGGGAATGGAATATTTCGAAACCTAGGGTCTTATGCAATCTTTTATTTTTTCTCAAATCACTTGTTGTTGTATATCTATATCTACTGATATGCGATCGTAAACTGCTATAAGTTTTCAAACGTGCAATTCAACCAATGTTGTCATAATCTTTGTTGGGTTTCTTTATGTAATCTCAACATTTTTTAACTTGAGTAACTCCTGAACTATTTCTACCTACTTACCGTTCATAGATTTGATTGATTCTAATTTTTGACGTTTGCCTAAAATTATTCTGTATTCTGATTTCTTTTTCATGTTTATAACAATTTGCTAAGCTTGTTTCAAACTGGAGCTGGAGACTCTTGATATCTTGTTAGATAGAGACAAGTAGTCAACCCTAATCTATATCCTTTCATGACATTAATCTTCTCATTATGCAGTCCGATCATTAGGTTTCTTGAAGGTGTACATTTTGTTTTCTCCTGATTATAAACAAAAATTTCTCATTGTTTGGAAAAAAGCAGGAAAAGAAAATCTCATTATTTCGAGTTTTCTATGTGGCAACTTGCTTATATATTTACAGTTTCAGCATTGATGATGCTGAAAGAAAAGAGCTGTACTTTAGTTGGCACTTCATTCTCTCTCTCCTTCTGAACGGAGAAGCGTCATCTTGCTGCTGTTTTTCTTGTATTAATTCCATGCCAACATTGGCCTGTTTCAAATTACAAGGAGTGTGTGTGTTATCTTTACGATAGGCAGCACCCTAAAATAACTTGTGCCTCTGATACTTGAGATGTTGAGAGCCTTTATTTTCCTGTGCCACGCATCTGCATATCCAAAATAATATTTTTCTTTCTTCTACTACATTAATCATCCTGGGAGCTTCTAAATTTTGCATCTGTAATGTTAGGTTTCTCAGGAGATATGGCTGAAAGTTGGGATGGGAGCTGCGATTCTGGTAGGCGTTCTGATGATAGCAATCGAGATAGTTCACACATTGAACCAATTTATGAAGCATTCCTTTGTCCACTTACGAAGCAAGTTATGAGGGATCCTGTTACCATTGAGAATGGGCAGACTTTTGAGCGAGAGGTCATTGAGAAATGGTTCAGGGAATGCCTGGATAGTGGAAGGAGGCCAATTTGTCCTGTGACAAAGGAAGAATTAAAGAGCGTTGATCTTAGCCCCAGCATAGCTCTGCAGAACATAATTGAAGAATGGAGCAAAAGAAACGAGGATGCTCAGCTCGACAAAGTATGTAGAGCACTATCTCCAGGAAGCTCAGACATTGATGTTCTGCAGGCACTCGACTACATCAAACAGATTTGCCAGAAAAGCAGATCAAACAAGCATGTTGTGTGCAATGCAGAATTAATACCAAGGATTGCTGACATGCTGAAGAGTGGCCGCAGGAAAGTGCGAGTTAAAGCACTAGAAACACTTTCTGTTATAGCCAAAGAGGATGATGAAAATAAGGTAGCCTAGAGCTGTTTGGTTTGTAGTACACCTCATTTTGGACGTTACCTTTTCTTCTGTTTTTGTGTAAATAATCATTTGATATATTACTTTGCAGGAAGCTATCGCTGCAGGGGATACAATTCGAACAATTGTAAAATTTTTGTATCAAGATCGTTCTGAGGAGAGAGAGGAAGCTGTGTCGTTATTGTATGAGCTTTCAAAATCTGAATCTTTGTGTGAAAGGATTGGAGCAGTCAATGGAGCAATTCTTATTTTGGTTGGGATGACAAGTAGTAAATCAGAAAACCTTTTAGTCGTCGAGAAAGCTGAAAAGACATTGGAGAATCTTGAGAAGTGTGAAATAAATGTGAGGCAAATGGCTGAGACTGGCAGACTGCAGCCATTGCTCACCCTACTGCTGGAAGGTGCTCTTCTGTTAATTCTTACTATGTTCTCTATATTAGGGTCGTTTTATTTCTTAAAAATTTACATATTACTGATTATCTGCTTTATTATAAAAAATGCAACTTTGTTTTAACTGAAAAATATAATTGTCCAAAAAAATGATTCTCTGTATTACTTTGTTCTCTATATTAGGTCTGTTTTACTGGAAGGTGCTCTGTCTCTGCGGTATCCATTTCCGTTTCCTGACTAAATTAACTTTCCTCTTCACCAGATAAATTCATACTAGTTCTTACAGAAATTCCTTATTTTAGCTAATCATTTTTATAGATGCACATCAAGTTTTGTCCGATTATTTTTTTTATGGTGACGTGTATTAATTGATTAGGCTCCTTAATTTGTTGACCTTATGTGACTAAAACAGTTTTGATTCCATATGGCATCAAATATTACTCGAGTCTTTTCCTGCCACACTTCTCCTTAGTTCCATATATTGTCTTGCAGGATCACCTGAAACACAGCTTTCCATGGCTTCCTACCTAGGAGAGCTTGTTTTGAGCAATGATGTGAAAGTCTTTGTAGCCCAGACAGCAGGTTCAGTACTAGTTGATATAATGAAAAGTGGGAGCAAGCAAGCAAGGGAAGCTTCCCTCAAGGCTTTAAATCAAATTTCCTCCTATGAGGCTAGTGCAAAGATACTAATTCAAGCAGGCATCCTTCCTCCACTTGTCAAGGACCTCTTCACTGTAGGTATCAACCAACTTCCTATGAAGCTAAAAGAGGTAGCGGCAACAGTTCTTTCCAACATTGTATCCTCAGGTTCTGGTTTTGAGTTCATCCCTCTGGATCAAAATAATCGGACCATGGTTTCTGAAGATATTGTTCACAATCTCCTCCATCTGATCAGTAACACTGGGCCCGCAATTGAGTGCAAACTCCTTCAGGTTCTTGTGGGGCTCACCAGTTCTTCGGCAACTGTTAGGAATGTAGTTGCTGCGATAAAGAGCTCAGGTGCTACTATTAGCCTTATCCAGTTTGTTGAAGCTCCACAGAGAGATGTTAGAATGGCTTCTATAAAACTTCTGCACAATATCTCTCCTCATATGAGTCAAGAGATAGCTGATGCTCTTCGTGGTACCGCTGGCCAGCTGAGCAGCTTAATCAATGTTATCGCAGAGAACAATGGTATTTCCGAAGAGCAAGCAGATGCCATTGGGCTGTTGGCTGACCTCCCTGAGAGGGACTCTGATTTAACCAGGCGGCTTCTGGATGAAGGAGCCTTTCCTATTCTGGTCTCCAAAGTGGTCAGCATCAGGCAAGGCATTACTCGTGGAGGTCGTTTTGTCACTCCCTTTCTTGAAGGCCTTGTAAGGGTTCTGTCTGGACTCACATACTTTCTGGAGGGTAATTCAAAGATTATCGCTCTTGCTCGGGAATATAATCTAGCTGCACTTTTTACTGATCTTCTTCAGATGAACGGCCTTGACAAAGTACAAACAGTCTCCGCGCTGGTACTTAAAAATCTTTCCAAACAATCAAAACATCTGACTAGGCTGCCAGATATTCCGGACCCAGGATTCTGTGGTTCTATATTTCCTTGTCTATATAATCCGCCTGCACCTATTGGGTTGTGCCGAGTGCATCTTGGTTTCTGTTCAGTAAGGGATAGCTTTTGTTTGTTGGAAGGAAGGGCTGTAGAGAAGCTTGTTGCTTGTTTGGATCATGACAATGTGAAGGTTGTTGAGGCTTCCCTAGGAGCCTTGTGCACTCTGTTGGAAGATGGGGTGAACATAGAAAATGGGGTGACAGTCTTGGACGAGGCGGAAGGTATCAGACCAATTTTAGAAATACTGCGTGAGAGCCGCACGGAGGTGCTGCGGCAACTAGCGGTCTGGGCAGTTGAGAGGATTCTGAGACAAGCAGATATAGCTTGTGAGATTTCAGGGGATCAAAATGTTGCGACAGCACTGGTTGAAGCGTTTCGGCACGGTGACTATAGGACAAGGCAGATTGCTGAACGAGCACTGAAGCATGTGGATAAGCTGCCCAATTTCTCTGGGATATTCACCAAGGGGGGATGAGAGGTGCAAGGAATGGAGGGTTTTTATGAATAGCACGTGAAGTTGCTTCATTCTCTCATTTGTAACTTATTTTTTAAGGTAACATTGGCCACGTACTACTAGATTGCGCGAACGTAGAGATTAAAGTTGGAACTGGGCACCGTTGCCACTCTCTTCTCAGTTTCTTGGTTAGAAGTTTCCGGACTGCGATGTTGTGGTGTTAACCTATGTTTGAATCCGTGAAGACATTGGTCAAAATCTCGAATACTTTACCACAAGCAAGTCTAGTTTGCCAAACAAGCGCCAACACGAGCACATGACTAGGCTTCTGAAGAAGATACATTGTTTTTCTGGGTTGTGAATATGGTTTTAATTTACTTGCAGAATTGTCTATTTTCCTTTGGTCAGAAATCGCCTGTGTTCATATTATATTGTTTTCGCATAATGTGAAATATAGATTGTTAATTTATTGGTTAATAGATTATACTGATGATACTCGCCTCCGGAGCAATTATTTGAAAAAAAAAAATTTGTGGAACAAATGGTGTTCAAAACCCACAGATTTAATAAATAAAATATAGTAAAATGACTTGCAACAAAATCTGAAACAAGTAACTGACCTATTTGAGAATTGAGAACCGTATGAAGCTGTAACCTATGGTCATAGTAATTACGTATAGAATTGAGGTAATAAAATTTTAACAAATTTATAAGATTGACTCGCATCTAAGCATGTCCATGCAGGGGCTAAATGGTCGAACTGCAAATCTGAGCGCGATCAGTAGGAGTACGTCTCCGACATACTCCTCAGCTTAACTAACGTGGCCACTTGGTTGCACGCCTCGACAAGTCGTCGACCACCACATGTCTACTGAGGACTGCTGCATACTCCAGCTGTAAAGTCCACCTAAGTACATAACCCGAGACTCGACGCCGGCACAATGCACGTACAAGTCCGGTACACCGAAAAGTAAAGCAACTGCACGCAAACAGTGGCATACACACGTGCAAAAGACGATGTCACGCAAGACATCGGGCACACACCTTGATTCCGACCAGATTGCACGCATGCAGTCAGGCTTTCCCACTCGCCCAAGAGGGACGTCTCACAGACATTCGGCACAAACAAACCGGCAAACGCCGAACAATATCACACAAGGCCGGCGTACTTGATCAAAGCACAAAGAGGGGTGAGAAAATGCCGACAGAGAATGACAACTCGACTGGGAGTGCGAGACGCAAGAAGCTGGAGAGAGGAAGACGCCAGCCAAGGACAGCTGATCGGCCGGGAATGAGAACCGCGTCCGTAACCAACTAGAGTTGCACACATAAAAATTGAGATGGCAGGTCGGCAATCAAAGCTCGCCGGAGACCCGCCTGAGGCTCACCGGAGCACCGTCCGGTCGAGCCCGACCTCGCTTGAAACTAGGGAGGCGCTGGTGAACTGGCAGTTGTTCGTCGGATGCCAACAACAAGAAGGGGGTTGCCCGCCTTTTTCACCGGAAGACGCCAGCGGACCCTTCGCCGGACGTCACCAGGGAGGGGAACCGAAGCTCCCAGCCTTGCCGGTCGCCTAAGATCTCGTCGGAAGCGAGAGAAGAAGGG
Source organism: Costus lasius (assembly GCA_027563935.2). Lineage (NCBI taxonomy): Eukaryota > Viridiplantae > Streptophyta > Magnoliopsida > Zingiberales > Costaceae > Costus > Costus lasius. The sequence continues at coordinate 116,779,049 of CM050451.1, read as the reverse complement.
AGACGCAGCGAGGATGAAGAAATAGTCGGCAAACACCTCGCCGACGGAAAACCACCCACCGAACGGAGCCGAAGCGGGAGGAGGTAGGAACATACCTCGGCGGACGTCCCTCCGCCAGCTCCACCACCGGCGATGCCGAAGAAGAAGGACGAGGAAGGAAAGGGGATGCCGCCCCAATGCTCCGCTGCTTCCCGTACCGCCACACCCAAACCCACCGGGAAAATGCAAGGAGAGCCGTCGCCGCCAAAAACCCATTCGCTAAACACTGATCGACGCGCGCCGCCTCCGCTCGCGAAGAAGAGGGCACTGTGCCCTAACACAAATTCGTTCACGTTTTTCCCATCAGCTCCAAGCAGAGCTTTGCTAGCCAAACGGGTTCGCCCAACCCGTTTCCAACGCCGCCCAACCTGCTTCCGCTGCAGAAGTTGGACCCTAAATGGGCTCAGCTGAGTTGGGACTGGATCTGGGCCGCGCCAGATCCAGCGCCTAACAATAGTGATGACTATCTCTCAGGGAATAAAAATGAGATATAAGACATTTCAAACTAGTTCAAAACTCACACCTCATTGTTCCACAGTCCAATTGTGCATATGAGTTCATGATGCAAATTTAGCTCCATACACTTGAATATTAGATCAATTAATTAAACAATGAAAATTATCAATATTTACTATCCCAAGCTCACTGTCACCCAGAAAGGCCGCATCAAATCTGCCGTTGTGTTCTTCTGCTCCCACCCAAATGACAATGTCGCGAGACCACCGCCAGGCTTCGTCATGTCGGCTACATCGATACATCGACGAACTCCACACTCTTCTCCATCGCTTCCTCCGCGTTTACTGTCGCGCACATTGCATAGGTAGGCGCAACCGCCTCTGCATCCACTGAATCCGGCAACATCCACCACCCAACTCTGCCTCTCCGCCCAGAACACCGCCTGCCCGCCACCCGCTTCCACTTTCCTCCACTCCAGCGAAGGTTCCCCATCCCTCCGATCAAATTCCAACCTAAAAATTTCGAACAGTTCTCCATCGTCCTCATACCCTTCTTCCCTCGCCCCCACAATTACCACTTCCCCACCCCTTGCATTCGCCAAGGAGAATCGCGGCGCTCTGGGGATCGGAATCGATCCCACCGCCAGGATCACCATCGCAGGCGCCTCCGCCATGTCGACGACGTAAAATCTCCTCTCCCCATCTACCACGTAGAGTCTTCCCTCGTGATGCGCCATCGTCCACGCTCGCGCGGCGAAAACGTTTCGGACCACCGTCCACGCCTCGTCCCCCGGCTTGCAGTAGACCAAATCCCGCGAGTAGAGAATCGAGACGAACACGAAGCCCCCTTCTCCCGGGTTAGGAGACAGGAACACCTCCCACGGGCAGACGATGAACGACATGTTGAACCCTAGCGTGTCTCTATTTCCTTTATAGTCAACGACCTCGTAGCTTTGGAGGTCGGGGGCGACGAGCGCGCGAGGCAAGCGGCAGAAGCCGGCGGTGGACGGCAGGTCTATCTGCGCCGCGGTGACGGGATTTAGCAACAGGAGCGAGGACGACACTAGATCGAGCATCGCAAGCCATCCGCCAGCGGAGTTGAGGACGATCCGGCCGTGGGATTGGGGGAAGGCTACGTCGTGGACTTTGCCAGTGGAGAGGCAGAAGAAAGAGCGAACACCGTCGGAGAAGGGGTGGTACGGCAGCATCAGCAGGGGCGGAGGCCGGCGGGCGACGCTGCCCGGCGCCACGATGTGCACACGGAGCGGAAGCGGATGTAGTCGGACATGCGGATTAGCTTCGCGGCGACGAGGCGGAGGAGGTCGGTAGATAGATGGGCCCAAAGCGGAGCTTGGCCGTTGATGCCAGAAGCTTCGGGAGTGGACGACATGGAACAATCAGGGCCAAGCCGTAACGGCGGCGGTGGGGCTCTGGCCGGCAATCCATTCGCTTTAAGCACGAGGAAATTACCAACTGACCTTGATTTGCCGGCTTTGATTGGGCGAACCAGTTCAACAGCAGAGAAAAATAATTGCATGGCTTCGCGAGTGGCGACTTCGGAACTGCGCCATCCGATTGCATTTTAGTTTTAAATTCTTTGGCGCATTATGTTTTACGTCATTCCTTGGATTTGTAAATCGATTCTTATAATTCAGTAATAATTCGGAAGAAAACTCTCTTGTATGATGATATTAGCTATCTAGAATAATGCTGTTGATAGTGGAACTTTTCTAAAGGTGATAATTCTTACAGGCTCTCATCAGTATCGTGTTACACGACACGACGGATTGACCTGGTCTGAACGCGGCCCCTAGTCGTCTTCATTTTTTAAAAATCCGCTGCCAAGCCAAACGAAATCCTGTTGGCTACCGACGCCACGTTATCGTTTCTCACTCGTTCTCTTTTTCCGCCAAATTTAATCGCCAATCTTTGGAGATAAGATTGATGGCCGAAGCCACGTCACGAATCATTTCACATCTCGAAAAGAGCACAGAATCTGCTTCCACGTAGCTATGTGATAGGGCTGCAACCACAGGAACACTGAACTCATCGTGGACCTTTTGAAGAATTGAACCCAAATGTATGGTGGCGCTTGATCTTTATCTACACAGGAGGCTCAAACTCATCCTTTGGTAATTTGTGTTGTGTAATTCTAATCGTTTAGATGGAATGAAGTCTAACAATTTGGTCAATTTTCATTTCATTTTTCTACAATTTGGATGGAATGAAGTCTGAATTCAGATCCAAATTAGACATCACGGAGCCGAAAGTTGGGACTATAACCTTGTTGGCACAAAACGATGAAAACGTGTTGACGGCACTGGTTGTGGATATATTGTCCTAATCATGATCCATGTGGAGATTGGAGAGGATATAGACGAGTTCAACTTGGATTCTCTTGTGCCATTCTGGATATGTCTGACGTCTTTTTTTTGGACAAATAAAAGAAAAGATATATGGGCCTACTCACTCCTTAAAAATGGATTAGTGGAGGATTTCTACATACATTGAGAAATGGAGGTTCCTATTGTTTGCTACTTAGTGATCAGGACATGTAGGAATGCACTGTCGATTGTGAATTGCCGATTACACAGTGGCCAATTGTTAGCATGAGGTATATAATAAATGAGATTTATCATTAATTCATTTCTCTCGTCGAAAGTATCATCTATTTGAAACTTAATTAGTTGTTCTCCACAAAGTGGCTCTTAGCCTCTTAATAGGGGTCCCTGTCCTCGTAAAGTGGCCTATAAATGCACGCCCACTGACCTAATCTAGCGTCTATGGGTCCATTCAGTCATGTCATAAATGTGATTCGACTGTAGGAATACAGGAAAGCTTAGCCATTATTAGTGGATGCAGAAGGCAGAAGCCATCCTTATTCCTCTAGGATTAAAAAGCAAGTTGTTTTTCTTTATAACAAGAAGAAAAATCAATAGGCACATGACTTGGAAGTGCTTAGTGTAATTAAAAATTAACTTTAGTCATGTGCACAGGGGTGAGATCTGGACTGAATGGTTGACTGACGAGCCAGCCGTCTAGATTCTTAAACTGGCAGGCGTGTTCCAGGTGGCCTATGTCATATGTATGTTGACTGCATCTTAAATTGCTGTGTTGGAACACGGCAATGGTTCTTTTCCCTCTATATATAATGGGCTGCCAATGCCAAGGCGCCACACATGCATATAGTTCACCATCTCGTTGCTCCCTGGTAGAACTACTTCGGCAATTATTACGACATCGATCCTTCCTCGCTAGCTGCAATGCCATCCATGGCCGTCGTCCACGATTTCTTCCCCTACTTCAGAGTGTACCAAGACGGTTCCGTGGAGCGTCTCGTGCGCGAGGAGCAGGTCCCGGCCTCTTTCGACCCTCGCACCCGCGTCGCCTCCAAGGATATCTCCATCTCCGCCACCGTTTCCGGCCGTCTCTACCTCCCCGAGCTATCCTCCCCGACAGCAGACAAACTCCCCCTCGTCATCTATTTCCGCGGCGGCGCCTTCTGCATGCTCTCCTCCTCCTCCGCCATCCTCCACACCCACCTCAATTACCTCGTCGCCGCTTGCCGCGTCGTCCTCCTTTCTGTCGACTACCGCCGCGCTCCCGAGCACCGCATCCCCGTGCCCTACGACGACTCTTGGGCCGCTGTCCAGTGGGCTACCGCCCAGCGCGGCGAGGCAGGCTCCGAGCCGTGGCTCGCTGACCACGCCGACTTCGGCCGGGTCTTTCTCGCCGGCGAGAGCGCCGGCGCCAACATAGCGCACAACCTCCTGATGCGCCCGAAGGCGCGGGAACTGGGGTTGGCGGGAATTGTCTTGGTACATCCCTACTTTTGGGGGTCGCGGCCGACGGCGGGAGAGACGGCGGCCGACCCGAGGAAGAAGGCGATGCTGGACCGGCTGTGGCCGATGGTGTGCCCGACAGCGGAAGGCGGGAACGACGACCCAAGGGTGAACCCCGTGGGGCCGGCGGCACCGAGCCTGGCGAGGCTGGCGTGCGCGCGCGTGCTGGTGTGCGCGGCGGAGAGGGACGCGATGAGGGATCGGGCCTGGATTTACTACGAGGCGCTGAGGGAGAGCGGGTGGCGGGGGGAGGCAGAGATTTACGAGACAGCGGGGGAGGATCACGGGTTCTATTTACATCAACCCGAGGGGAAGAACGCTGCTCCGCTTCTGGCGAGGATTGCCGCCTTCTTGGGTTGTAGTTGATTCAGTTGACCTCCTATGGGTCAACACGGTTGACTAGATCTATAGCCAAGGTTAATTGGAAAGTTTTGCCCTCATCCAGATGCCGTGAATCCTCCTGAGATGGATGAGTTGTATGATTTTGGACCGAACTATGAAATAAAGTATCAAAATATATGTATTGTTCTGCCAGCTATTCACTATCAATGTTAACATGCTCAAATTTGTTTAGTTTTATTTATGCCCTTTCATTCTTTCAATAACTAGCATAAAATCTTAGAACACCAGAAAATAAATAACCTCCCAGCTGCTAGATTACTTAAGCCTGCTAATCAGCATGCGTAATACAGATCGAAAACAGATCCATGATGTCAGCAGAAAATAACGTGATTTCAGGCTGCAAAATGTGAGAAGAAAAGCAAAACGCCAGAAATCCTTCAAGGGGCACGGCTCGGCACTCGTAATACTTTATTCTTGTGCTATGGGATGATCGAGTAAGATAAATATAAAACGTGAAAAAAATCCTACTAAAGCTTGACAACAAGATTCGAATTTGAGTAAAATAAAAAATAAATTTTAAAAAAAATCCTTTCTGTATTGCTTGATTTAGATCAAAAGCTTCAAGTCACGAAGCAGATGACTCTGACTTTCGGCCATCAAAAAATAAAGATGACAATAGCTGTGTTTGGAGTTATAGGCAGGGTGGGGTAGGCCGCACCCACACAACCCACACCCTCACACGGCAGGCGGAGTAGGGTGGGTCGAAAATAAATTTGTGGCATAGGAGAAACCACATAGTCACTTTGACCCACTGCCCGCTTGACCCATGCGTTGCCAAATACAGTCAATGTTTGACTAAGTCAAATATCATAACCATATTCCACATTCTCTCCTATTGCTATCCTTATCCCTGCGGCCCTCCCTTCCGCGCCTGCCCTAGCCTCCCTACACACTCCACTCCTCAAGTCAACAAGCCTCATTGCCCTTCACGTCCCCACAGCCTATTTCTTCTTTGTCTCTAATGCTATATTTTCTTGGACAGAATCTACAAACAACGAAAAAAAAAACACACATTGAATTTGGACGAAATCTACATTTGACTCTAGATTCAATATATTTTTCCTTCTTCCATTGTGAATTTCGTCTTAGGAACACAACCTAACATTTTCCTACCGACGTCAGAGCTAAGCAAACATTAATCTCCTTCATAGTCACTATTGCCGCCTTCACTACGCATGTATGTAATCCTCCTCAACCCTTCGGTCTCAACTTCAACACCACTTTTGTAGATTGCCGCGTCAACCTAAGTTCCCAATGTGTTCGCAATCTCAAGACTGAGTGCTAAGTGCCCATTTCAACATCCAATATCCAGAGGTGGATCTACATGGCCTGGGCAATCATCTCCCCTTATATTTATAAAAAAAAATATACATCTTTACAAGTGCATAATTTATATATTATAAAAATCTAGCTAAAAAAAGTATTTACCCCCAACAACATAACATATATACCTAGTACCGATATTTATACCTAGGTTTAAATTTAGGTAAAAAAGATTAGTATCCTACTCGTTGCTACCAATTCAAATGGATCTATTCTAGGATTTCTATCCATAAATTGTCCCTGCACTTCTCTCGCAGCTATTTCAGACAAATGCTAAAGCCTAAATATACAATGGATTCATCTTGGTTCCATGATACAGTTAATAATTTGATATATACCACTCGAACCGACCATGAGCATATTTCTGTATTGAACGGGTAATGCATTTACGCTACATTGTCACAAATCCAAATTCTAAATATTATTAGTAAACACTGAATGCAAATTATGATATATATATATATATATATAAAATAAAATAAGAAGCAGCTACCAGTGACATGACAGAATAAATGCAGTAATCTCTTCTCGAGTGGCAGTAACCATCACCTGGATACAATCCGCCATCAGCATATCTTTTGTGTATTGGCGTTCTTGTGCTCAGCTTGATGACGTAATCGAAGGATTGGTTTGTACTTTCCACATCTCAAATTCAGTACAACTTAACATAAATGAACTGGCTTTCTGATGCCCACCACCCCCATAATCCTGCATCAAAATGAACAAGTTAAGCTTCGAAAATAATCTGTCAAGAAGTGAGAACTTTGCCAAGAGAGAGGAGCTCCACCTTTGAGATCCGTGTTGTGTCTTCTGCGCCCACGCTTCGGAGGCTAATTTTTAGTAGTTGATCATTATTAAGTTCGGGCACTTTGTACACAACAGCACCAATGCCCCTGATTGTCACAAAGGTCGAGAAAACAAGGGATATCAGAAGATAAAAATTATGGGACGGTTGCATACAAGACGCCGAGAAGATCAAGATAAAAAGTCAAATTAGAACAAGCAGAAGAGGTTGACCTGAGTCCAAGGTTTTGGCTCTTAAGTGCCAGCTGGTTCCCTAGCTCACTCCTTAGGTTTGAGACGGAATCAGCATTAACAGCCTGTGAAGGAAAAAAAGGAAGCACAGAAAATTTACCTTTAAAGAAATTTGAGATTACTAATAACTTCTGAAAAGAAGCAGAGGTATCATTTAGTGTAGTGTTCGTTCTTGGTTGCCCAAATAAGTAGGCAGTTGTCACTTGCATATAATAGCAGAGTGTGTAGACTTGCCGAAGAAAAATAAGTTATATTGTCGAAAAAAATTACATTTGCTTCATGAAGTAGGCTAACTATTGGAGCAATTTTCTTATTTCAAAAATGTTTTAATTACTTGCTATTACAACAGAATATTAAACAAGGATTTAATTACCTAAAGATTTCAAAGGTAATACAAGCTAACCAGAAGGAAAAAATATCAAACAAAAAAAAACAAGAAACCAAAAGAAGAACAGATCCAGAACGAAATCAGAAATCTTGCACGAGTAATCAAAATCTTGTTTTTGGATATTGAATCCTCAAAAAAGCAAATAATGTTTAACTTTTAAAAGAACTTACTAGTTTAGACTTCTCGTTCTCATAAATCAAATGAGATAAATCTGATGCATCACAGATTTCAGTAACTTATTCAGAAGAAAAAATAAATACAGAAATGTTTTTTAAGAAAGAAAAGCCAAAATGAAAAATCAGATAAACCTCTAATATTGGAGTTAAAGAATATTTTGATTAACGCATGACAAAAGAGCAGAGACAATTGAAATTCCCTTACCAAGCATTGTCCAAATAATCCATTTCCAAGTCTAATTATATACGACTGCTGCAAAACTTCATCAATTAATTTCTGCTTGTATGACTGCGTTTTTCGGCCATTTTGAATTATATGCTCAGGGTCCAAGGATAGTAACTGTAACAATCCACATCGTAAACATTTACTGAAACAACAAAGACTTAGCAAGATATAATATAATGACTCAACCAATAAACAAAATGATAAAAAAAATTGCAAGCAATATACAAATAAAAATAGTCACTAATTCAAGTACATAAATAAATATAGATAACTGAACTCTGATTATGACGTAGCATTGATGTAGCCGAGTAACACAAACCGTTATGGAGACTTTCTTTCTTTCTTATAAAATATCATAACTAGTAAGTTTTTGAATCCCTTGGGACATACTAAGTTAGTCACTTGGTTATTAAGTCAACTTCGACGGAAATTTTAAACATTACATTGAAGTTTAGAATGTATTTTGCCTTTCATTGGCTCTTGGCAATTCTCTAAGTTCACATATGGCCATGCACACACAACTACACAAGTACACTGTATATAAAGAACAAGTTCTTTCTACTGAGAATAAAACCGTTAGATGCTTTTTTTTCCGTTACTTTTGATTTATTCTGGATTTTTCTTGACACCTTTCAAATCTTTCCTGTGCAAGTGAGGCCAACTATGATGCCCATGAAATGCAAGTGTGGTTGAAAGTTCCAAAACACAAACAATTATTAAAAGGTACAAAACACTGAAAATTAGAATGTAAAATTAAATCATCCTAATTGGCCTGCACATGGCTAATAAGTTTTGAATCCCTTTGGATATACTAGATCAGACACTTGGTTCTTAAGTCAATTTAGATGGAAATTTTAAACATTACATTAAGTTTTAAATACTGCCCTTGGTTCTCGGCAATTCTCTATAAGCTTACACATGGCTATGCACACGTAAGTATACTGCATACCAAGAACTAGTGCTTCCCATTGGCAATAAAACCATCAGATGCTTTTTGTTGTTGTTTTTGATTCATTCTGGATTTTTTTCTTGTCAACTTTCAGATCTTTCCTGTGCACGTGATGCCCAACTATGATGACCATGAAATGCGAATGTAGTTGAAGGTTCCAAAACACAAACCATTATTAAAGCATACAGATTACACTGAGAATTAGCATGATAAATCATCCTAATTGACCTATAAGATCGTGGGGTTTTCTTCATGTCTGTTTGCTATGATATTTGTCTCATTTATTTTAACTTTAAATTGACCACAAAAATTCTTTGCAAGAAAATTAATATACCTGATCAAATAAAGCTGAATTCACATTAACATCATACTCTAGGTTCATGTCTTTCAAGCCACTGCTGAAAGCTCTGCTATCTGGAAGCGCCCATCTCCATAGGTCTCCGTCCTCAATGTATTTAAATAGGTTATGTACTCTTTCAAACTTGCTGGCACATAATAATTTAAAACCGCTCTTCTCATGATGGCAGATTCCAAGATCTTTTGAAACATTAGTTTTTCCTAGGAATTTCTCTCTGAAAAAGTCAAATGCAATTGTAGCACCACTTCTGTCCATATCAATAATCTTAGTTACATTCTTGCCAACGCAGACATTTGCACATAGAGCTTCATATGCAGTCTTATGATGGTCTAAGACAGTCACACTGAGGAATAAAGGGAAAAATTAAAAAGATAATGTCATAAATAAAGAAATTTGAATAATTAGACAATCAAGATGTCTATCATGCTCTGAAATCACATTTTGAAACACAAGAATAGCATAAGTACAACATAGCATCCACATCAAATAGAAAGTCCCTGTTGAATAAAAACATGAAATATTGCACAATTTAGTCCACAAGAATAAAACACTATAGTAATTATTTAGATAACATCTAGCAAAGCTCAACAAAATCAAATGCAAAAAAAGAAAACAAAAAAGATCTGCATGGTGTTTCCTCCTCTGCTACTACTCTAATTGAAAAGTTTTAGTTATTGGTTCAGCGTCTCAGCAAGCAATTACAATACTATCACAAAAAAAGGAAATAATAATCAAATAAAAAATTTCAAAGTGTTAAACCATATATATAACACATTCTATATCATCCTAACAATAACTAGGGGTGAGAAAAAAATTGGTCAAAACAAATCAGTATATTTTTTTAATGATGTAAAAATAGATTGTTAAAATTGGTAATTTCGATAATTTACTCAAACTACCAATTTATCAAATCGGTAAATTTGATTCAATAATTATCAGTAATTTTCTAAATCGATTTGATAACGTTTAGTAAACTTTGGTAAATGAAGTTCAATAAATTTGATATTCAAGAATTACCAAATGCTCAGCCCTGACAATAGCATCAAATACACCACATGCACAAACACACTACATTCATAAAAAAATTAAAATTTGTATAGAGAAATTGTTAGTTTTCCGCACAAACTGGCTTAAATAGAAACAGATGACTTTTGAAATTAGGCAAGCAATATATTTTATAAACTACTATGAATAAATATTTTTTTCCTTCAAGACTACAATAATTTAGCCACATTTTACCTTTGAATAACATAGGTAAAACTTTTTGTCCGTGAGAAAAAGTACAAAAAAGGTACTTCAAGCAATTAAAATAATAATTTAATAAAAACATTAATAATTATCTTTCATGTATGTATTTTTTTACTTTTATCCTGTTTTAGTTCCTCTTATGACCTTGTCTTATCTGTACCCTTGACAGAATATTGGTAATTACTTTTAAAATGTGTATATGACAATGTATAAATTGTGTAAATGTGTTACATAAGATTGATTCTAATATATGACCCTTCACGGATTGAGAACGATCAAACACAACGGTGTGATTGTGACTGACCTAGAAAGGGATGTGCCTAGCAATTGTGGACATCACTCTGGAGAGTACATGGCTTGGAGTATTCACGCATATGGCATGTTTGTGCACATGTTACGTAATAGTATATATGCTATTTGAATATTATGTTTAGTACGATTTAAATTATTGCTTTTAAATTGTTACTCTGGTTGGATTCATTTATCTTCTCTTGATGATACCTTAAACATCTATCTATAGTCTACTTTGCTTTTTCATTATTACTCTGGTTGGATTCATTTATCTTCTCTTGATGATACCTTAACTATCTATAGTCTTCTATGCTGGTGTATAGAAGCAATGGTTACAACTTTTTTAAGCCGTTAAAGATAGTAAAACTAGAGGAGATGCTTCAAAACAATTTTATTTGCGTGTGATATTTTAGAGATGCTTGAACATGTAGACTAAATTATGCATGTTCTATTAAAATAGAACTTTTATTCGATGTGGATGTCATGTTGTGCAATGATATCATTACACTTTGGCGTGACATTATCATTTATCAATATAAACAAAGCATATTCAGTGGATGTATACAAAAAAAAATCTAGGTTATATGTGGAAAGACATGATCAGCTAGATTTCCTAGTCATCTAATGAACTAAATTATGGCATGTTATCTTTTGTTCAGTAGAGAATGATAATGACTCTTCCAAAGTAGGACACAATCTTACAAAAAATGAAGAGACTACATTATATTAACTAATGTTGCGAATGTATACAAACAACAATAATAAGTTGATGGCCAAACCTCTCAACTCTTTTAGATATTTCGGAAACAAAACCAGAGGATCCAATAAAATCCAAAAGATATACATCATTGATTTCATCTAGAGGAAGATCATTAATTCTGAAAAAAAAAAAAAACAAGAATTAGATACTTCAGTGGGCGATTCAGATTAAGGCAGAATATGATGATAATTCAGCTCTGGAAGGAATATATTTTAAAAATTAAGTTTCTCAATTTGATGAAGTGAAATCCACCCTATTAATCATGGGCTATACAAAAAAGAACAACCTAAATCAGTTTCCTGCAATATTCAAAAATTAGTTTCATGGTGTTGGTTCCAACACGGAAAACATAGTTAACAATGCTAATGTATTATTCAGTCTTATGCTTTGAACATTCTTAACAAACAAATGCATCTATTAAACACAGAAAACAGAGAGTTCATTTTGAAAAGGAGAAATTGTCAATAATTTCATAGAATTATCATTATAACAAATTCACTTCATTAGATTTAACCAGAAGAAGTAAAAGAAATAACTAATCAGCAAAATCTAGACAAATTTTCAAGAGTGCCTGACCAAAACACAGACACCGTGGAAGCTTCACCTATCTTCATCATTTGGTAAAAAGTGGCTCTATAACCATCATAAATTAAACATCTTCATTTGTGTCTTGGATATCCACTTATTACTTGCATCCTACTAGTGATCCATGAGGATCTTTTCTAGGAAGGATGCATATGGAAATTGATTAAGCAATTTTCGAGTGCATAAAAAAGACTCAACAAAATAAACCAGATAGCTTGACTGAATACGTTACTCAAATCTAGATAGCTTGAGGGTGTCAGTTAATTCTAGTTCAACTGGTAGGGACGTTAGTTGTTGATAACAAGGTCAAATCCCACTCTCATTACTTAACTTGTCTATGTCAAAAAAAAAAATATTTTACTCAACCACAGAACAGGATGAAACCCCACGCAGCCTGAGCATTTGGAGTACCTAACCCAATTAATCAAACCCCAAAGACATCAGTTGTTCAAGCCCTAGGGTCACTCAAGAGCAACCCAAAACCATAGAGGCTAAGACATAGATCACCCAAGAGTGGTTCTGAGTGGCAATGTCCAATGTGCAGACCCTTCAAAAACTACTTTACCCACCAGCCTCTATAGCGCATATCTCCCATGGTGCCCAAGTGCGACAATCAAGGCACAAATGTTTTTGTATCAGGAAAACACTAATTTAGTGTTATTGCTCTGTATATCCACACACGCAGATAAGCAGCCCACATCTCAGTTAATGTAATCATTAGAATTAATTCTGCTAACAAATCTTCATTAGGGGAGAGGTAAGACACATAAACAGTACAACTTAGAAAACAAGTATATTCCGCTTACTAAAGGGAAGGTAGAAACTCTTCACATTTCAGCTTTCAATCTCATTCCTCTCTTTGATCTCTAACATATTGAACCATACCCACAAGGCACCCCAAGTGGTAGCTCCTCAAGCTCTGCTCATTTCCTCTCCATTATAGACTCTATTTCTCCTTCATGCTTGTAGTTGAGATAGTTCTTGGTCACCCTTGGCTAAGAGTTCTTCCCATACTTATCATAAAATAACTGTCACACACTCCAACAATCTGTTTACCGAGTTTGACATTAGAAAGAGGACTTTTAGATATCTCAAGGGCACCACTTTGTGTAGGTGATTCTAGACTGAATTTGGCAATGAGCACAATATCTCGACAACAAGTGTGATAGCCTACAAACAGCTAAGACGCAATTCAAGGCTCTTCACTGCGGACAGCACCACCATGAGTCAAGCACTTGGATCTATCTTGGTCAAAGAATAGAGCCAAGATTGGTTCCTACTTGGACGACAAAATCTAATCCACGTTAAGAACTACTACATTAAGTGAAAACATAGGGGTGTTGCTTAATTGGATTAAAGGGTGTAGCAATGGAGCATGAGATCAGTTACTGATTGTTTCTTCCTCGGGGTACAAAAAGGAAGAATATTAAGATCTTTGGAACGAACAAAAAATACTTATTTAATGAACAGTTAGTTTTGTAGGTTCCAGAAAACAATACATTCAACAAATGGCACATTGATCTAACACTAAACACTTCAGTTCTTCCTCTGATGATGATGCTTTATTTCGCAGTTAAATGGAGTTAAAAGTTCAAACTGAGCTTATATTATTTTGGATTTCCTTTTCAGGCAGTTGTTTTCGTTTCTAGGGAATAGAGCTTAGATCTTCACAGAAGTCTGCTGATGTAAGAATGTTACACTAGGGTTTAGTTGGCCGTTAGCGTATGCTCACAAATTGTACACAGCAAGGAAATTTGAACAGTTAATCCGATCTCGAATTCATGTAATTAATCCATAAAAAGCATAAATATGAGGCGATGTTCGCAATTTTTTGACCTGATGGGATCGTAGACGGTGTTGGGGAAGAAGCGCACGGGCTGGGAAGCGGCAGCAAAGTACAGATGCGCGGCGAAAGCAGCAAACGCGCCATCTGGGCACGGATAGTGGTAAAGCACGGCCGATTTCTTCAATGCGTTCACCATGGATCAGCCCGAAGCCCGACAAGCGAGCCGAAAATATGACGTGCGATGGAGCGCTGGCGCGTGAACGCACGCAAATTATCCAAGATATCGTTTTATTATATATCGTAGCTAAAATGCCCGTCACGAATTGTCCCATACCTCTCCAGATTATTTTATGCTCAAAACACTGGGATTGCAAAAACTGGACTAATTTAATATAAATTTGAGTACCGGATTAGTTAAACAAGTAGAGTTCAAATTTATACGTGTGGGTACCTGATATCTAATTTAAAAATAATAACTATATATATTTTTATTATTATTACAATAATAATATAATTATTTATTAATGTAATATTATAATAATAATTTATAAAATTTTATTTTACATAATAATTTGAAATAAAAATTAAAAATTAAAAAAAAAATTTATTAATCATGTATGAGTTAAATATCTACTCATTCAAGTTATATAATAAAATATCTTATTTGCCTTGATTAAGGGTATGTTCGGCTCCGTTATTAATAACTTTATAATTATACTAAATGTTGTTATACTGTATTGTATTATACTGTTAAAATTTATAAGATGTTTAGTTAATAATTTTTTAACTGCTTTAAAATTTAAAAATAAATAAATATATTATTTAAAATTATTTAAAATAATAATATATTTTATTTTTATTTAGTATTCAAATTTTAAATTTTTAAAATAATAATATCTAAAATTTTAAATAAAATTATATAAATTATTTTTTTAGAAATAGAAACTTAAAAACATTAAATTATAACTTCTTAATTTTTACTTTTTTACTTATTTTTATTACTAAATAGTTTCCCAACTATTTTCTGTTTAAAAACTACTTAAAATCAGCTCCCTAATAAATCCTAAATAAAGTTAGTGTAGTGGACAAAAAGGCCAAAGACTCTAACTTGCTTTTCATTTCTAAACACACCTTAAATCAAGTTTGATTCACAAAAATTTAATATTTTCTCTGTATAAAAAATTTAATATTTTCATCTTATATACTTGAACTGAAGAATTTTTTTATCAAGAAAATAGAGGATATTATAAGAGATAAAAGAATTATATTTTAATTTTGGTTCCAAATAAAATAAAAACTAAGAAATCTCTTCACAAAATTAAGAAAAAAATTTTACAATAGTTTTCCTATAAAGTAGACAGGTATACCTAGTGGCAGAGTCAATAGTGGTTAGTGTAGGCAAATGCCCCTACTAACTTTAGATAATTATACTTAATATGTATATAAATTTATAACCTTATACATTTAAAAATCTTAATTGTCTCTACTATAAATTATTATTAACACTATTTGTTACATGTTGCCCCCTACATATTTTTTTATTATTTTATAATATTTTTATTATTTAATTATAAAGCTTTTCTACTTTAATAATATATTTTTATATGTAAGTTTAAATATTTTAATATATTATTTATTTATTTATTATATAATTATTTTTTAGTATTACCCCCCACTTACTTCGGTCCTGGCTCCGCCACCGTATACCATATATTAAACTTTACAAATGACACACACGTATATGACATAAGTGCACTTCAACAAGATCTCACGCACTAATATTATCAAAATGGAGAGAAACGCTAACGAGGAGCCACTACACTAAACAGAAATTATCCGCCAACAGTGTCAAGAGAAATCGTCTATTGCTTCCAAGTCCACCATTCGCCAATACAGTCTACCCAACATAGGATACTCACACTTCATATGGTTATTCATCAAATAGCTTCTCCTGAACTGAACCACCGCACATCAGCCACAGCAAGTTAGCAACCTGCACAAGTTTTCTTGATTCTCTTGCTCGACGCCGGCCACCGTTGCAAAGGCGGAGACGCTCTCCAAAGGCGCCTGCTCCGGCCCAAACCCTAAAACCATTCCTCGTTAATTACACGTCTAAGCCTGCATTTGCTTTCCTCTTTTTCCGTTCTTAATTCTTCAACGCCATGTGAACTGCTGCGCTTCTTTCTCGTCGAGCAAACCACCTTAATTATTAATTAATTATTTCTATCCTTGTTATCTTAATCAAAAGCACTTGCCAGGCCGTCCAGATAGAATCTAGTTCGTTCTCCACGTTACTGATCAATTCAACCAAAGTGTTCTTTTTAACATACGAACTGAAATTTAGGGCAACCAAGCTCTCATGATTCTTTTAATATAATTCTTTTATTGTTAATAACAAAGTCTCATAAGCGAATCTTACCTTCATCAATTACTTCTGTGTAAAATTACGGAGTGCAACATAAGCACAATAGAGCTGGAGAAAGAAAGGCAACCGAACTAAAGATGAATGAATTGATAAAAAGGAAAAGTTATAGTAGTATAGGTTGTGGATAAAAAGGTCGGTCGGTGCCCCACCGGCCATACCCCCTACTAACATAAACTAGCATGTGTCTTTTTGACATAATATTGCCCAATCAGATCAAATTAGGAATATTTGGGGAAATTAATTGACAAATTAATGTTAATTTCCTATAGTCGTGACTTGTACTGTGCGTATATGCATGTGAGGACGTGTAAATGGTACGTTAATGTTCAACTCCGACCAAGTTCCATGCACACTGAGGCGCTACGCTTTAAATGAGGGGCTGACTAGGCATACACGACGGGGGGCCTACTGGTACTCAATGGGACTGCGACACGTGCCCGAGCACCCTGAGCAGCAAAGGACAAGAAGAGAAGCTTGGGATCTTTGCGTTGCATGTAAAGGCTTTAAAGAGAGATGAGGAGGGGGAAAAAAGAAAAAAAAAAAGAAAAGAAATAAAAGCCAAAGGCAAAGAGGCCAAAGGGACGCAGAGCTTCTCCTAAACGACGACTCGAATCCATCCACACTCCATCCTTTCCCACTATAAAACCATGCATATATACTCACTCCCTTCCCCTTCCCCTTCCCCTTCCCCCCTATCTCTCTCTCTTTCTTTCTTTCACTGTGAAGGAAGAAGGTCTTGTTCTTGATCGCTAACAAGTACTGCAGTGTTGATCAGTATCAGTATATTGATATATAGTTAATTAAAAGGTCCATTTGTGAGCGGGAAATTAATGGCGCCAGTCAGCCTGCCTCCTGGTTTCCGCTTTCATCCTACAGATGAAGAGCTCGTTGGACACTATCTGAAGAAGAAGATTAATGGTCATAAACTTGAGCTGGAAATTATCCCTGAGATCGACCTCTACAAGTGCGAGCCATGGGATTTGCCAGGTAAGTTTCTATATAAATACATCTGTAGATCTTCTCTTTGTTTTGTAGTTTTTTTCTGTGGAGATCGATCGACTACATATTGAGAATACATGATTAGTTGTAGAGTTCATTTGACAAATTATAAGCATTTGGCTTATCCATGAAATCAGATCGCACTGCGCGATTAATTTCTGCAAATATTATTATATTGTCTCCAATGCACGCGATTAATGGAGGGAAAGGTCACCCCACATTTACCATCATCCTCTTTCATCTCTTTGAGCGAAAATATTTCCATTCTTTGAACCCTAAAAGCTGAAAGGTATTTTGGGGAGTTGGGCATATTGCAAGAAGATCCTATCTCTCTCCTCTATCTTCTCGATAACTTTACTGCCTTCGGTTCTCTGACAGTTTTGTTTCTTTGATCACCAAAAGCAGAGACAGATTTTGACCCCCAAGTCAAAAGCTAGTGACAAAAGTTGCAGAGTCTCCAAGAAATGATGTTTGCAGTTAAATAATTCAATAATTGCATATGATCTGTCCCTTGAAGAAAAGATTATACATAATCTAGATCTTTCATGATGATGTCGATCCTCACTTGTTGCTTTAAAGAGATCAAGTGCAATTTATTAATCGTCTGCGCATGCATGCATTGGTTTACTTTTCAGAGAAATCCTTCTTGCCAAGCAAGGACCTCGAGTGGTACTTCTTCAGCCCTAGAGATCGCAAGTACCCCAACGGATCGAGGACGAACCGAGCGACTCAGGCCGGCTACTGGAAGGCCACTGGCAAGGACCGGAAGGTCACCTCCCAGCGGCAAGCTGCGCTGGGCATGAAGAAGACCCTTGTTTACTACAGAGGACGAGCGCCGCATGGCTGTCGGACGGATTGGGTCATGCACGAGTACAGACTCGACGAGCAGCAGTGCAATGAGTCTGCCTTAGGTTTGCAGGTGCAGTTCCACGTACTCATTGATCTCCACCTACTTTCCTCAATTGATGGATAGGCTAATTTGTCATGAATGTATTGTGCAGGATTCCTATGCTCTCTGTCGTGTGTTCAAGAAGACTGCACCCGGGCGTAAGGTAATTGATCAGCAGCATAATATTGATGCAATTGCTGATAGTGAAGAAGTGTACTCGCAGTGGAAGTCAACTTCTGCAACTGGAGCACCGCCAACAACAGTTGACAGCAACTCTTCTGACGGCAATGTGGAGGATCTTCCACGAGGATCATTAGCTGATGCTGCAGAATTCAGCAGTCCAGACGTGAAGAACTGGATGCAGTATCTATCAGAAGAAGCAGCAGGACTCATTTATGACGGCGGCCCTCACTTACGGGATGATCCAGCATGTTTCCCTTACATTCCATCAAAGGCATGCCAATGAAACGTTATATCGACCCAAATTGATTCATTCAAATGTTGCGAGACTGTCTCAACGTGATTAATCGTATGCTTGCCTGCTGCAGGTGGATATAGCCTTGGAGTGTGCAAGGCTTGAGCAAAGGCTCTCCTTGCCGCCCCTGGAGACGGGCGAGTTCTTCTCGCATGCTCCTACTGACTCAAAGGCGGCGCCCCTGCATCTGGGGAGCTACCAGGACAGTATTCTTCAAGTGGGCAATATTAATCTAAGGGACATCTTATCTTTTCGGCTGGAACAGAACAGCTCCAGCTGCGGTGACTACCCTAATAGTATTTCAGCTTGGAGCAGCACTCACTTGAACGAGTTCACATCTCTGTTAGGATTTGACAGATCAAAAGAGACCGTGGCTTTTTCTGGAATTGATCCACTTCTTGGCGTAGCTTCTTCAAGAACCACAATCAACTCATGCACGGCAGGAAATCAGTCAACGAGACACGAGGATCAGTTTGACAGCAAGGACTTGGGAGAGGTGACTGATCAGTACTCGAAACCATTCTTCGCTAATAATCTTGGATGTAAATTGTAAAATGATTTCTTATTGCATAAATGAATCAACGTGCATGCATGCAGCAAGGCATCATACGTACAATGGAATTGCACAAGATGTAGATTTGCATATCCATATTAATGCACATCAATTAAAAGGTTAATTTTTCATATCCATACATATATACATATTATCATATTTTGTTTACCAATTTAAATGTGCACATTCTACACGTATAGTCATATTATTATCATATTTTTGAAGACGGAAGCCTAGCCTCTTAGGTTTCCTTTCATGAATAAATATATAAATCTATTTTTCAAAAATATTATGCAATAAAACTCAAATAAGAAAGAAAAAAAAGAGTAAGGGGGCAAGATTTGAATATCTCTTATATTAGAATTTGTGTATATTATGCTTTATAACAGTTTCATATTAGAAATAATTGGTTCACCCAAGAGACCATTGATTCGGAATTAAATCTTAATTACTTGCGTAAAAATTTACTCAGAACCAATCAGTTTGATTAACCACTGGTTAAATTTGATACACTAGATTAATTATAGTTTCTAATTTTTTTTAGCATTATTATGCATTTTGAGTTATAACATTTTGTTTTAATATATAACATTTTATTATTAAGATAATCCTTAGGGTCTGTTTTCTTGGAAAGAAAACTAGAGGGAAAAGAAAGAAAAATAAATTTTTCGTTGTTTCCTTGGGCGGAAGGAAAAATTTGAGTGGAAAAGTAGATGGAAAATTTTATAACTTTTCTTTCGAAATTTTTCCTCTCGAATCGGATGAAAAAATTGGAGAAAACACAACGCCACTTCGTCCGACCTTTGATATTAATTTTCTTTCTTCTTTTCCTTCTTTCTAAGAAAACAGGATATAGATTTTTTTTTTCTTTCCCTGGAGTTTTCTTTTTTGCAGTTTTTCATTTTTTATAATTTTTCTTCTCTCTAAGAAAATAGAGGATTAATATCTATACAGTATTTTTATGGTTACCCATGGTGTTTTGATGTTCATTATATCTCAATTACACACTCTCCCTCCGACAGTCTGCCTTCAATTGTTTGCCCATTCCATGCTTAATAATATAATCACACTTAATTGAGATGGTCCAATCACTATAGTGAGCCTAAGGCACTATGAGTCTAAAGAGCTAGACATAAGTCTAAGATGCCTAGAAATTGAGGTATTAAAAATTCAAGAGTACTAATGACCTGCTTAGTAAGCAAACTATTTATTAACTTGATAAGTCGATTTGCAATGTGACCCAATCTATTAAAATACTCAAGCCTAAATTGATAATAGCAAACTCACTAAATTTTATATACTATATCATGATTTCTCTCATTTTCAATATTATGAGATTAAACTGGGGTATTACAGCTAAGAACTAAGGTATTGAGACATATGACTCTACTATGCTCTTCCAGATGACATTGGTCAACTTGATTAGGGATGGTAACAGATAGGGTACCTACAATTTTTTCCCTACCCATACCCGAACCTGATTAATCTCTTTAATTCTCATACCAGATTAACTACCTCGGTATTTTTTCAACCCCTCTACCCAAATCTGACCTTAATAATTTTCTTACTACCCGATTATTAACTGGGTACCCAATCAAATTTGGTCAACCATTTTACCCTAATCCTATGCCCTCACCTCCCATGCCCCCCAACTCCACCTGACAGTTGCTTCTCATTTGTTTGCCACCGACAGATGCTCCCTTCCCCTTGCCGTCACCGCCAACGCCTCCCCGCCCCTTACTGTCATTGCCAACGAGCTCCCCTTCGTTGTTGGCCTTGCTGACGGTTGGCGACAAGGATTTGATGAAACCCGAGCTGCTAGTGATGAGTGTCAGCGACAGAGCAGCGGCGGCAGCGACGAGGATGAGGAGCGGCGGCTCTTGCAATGATAGGAAAAGGAGGGGTAGTGGTGGAGACTGGGATGAGGAGCGGTGGCGCCTGGCGATAGGGAGAGGAGCGATGGCGCCTGTGGCGACAGGGAGAGGAGCCGTGACCACGAGTAGGAACGGCGGCACAACGGTGACGATGGGAGCGGCAGCAGGAACAACGAAGAGGTGCAACGACAAGATTGAGAAGAGGAGCAGCGTCGTGGTGGCTACAGTAAAAACCTGAGAAAAATATGAGGGTGAGAGAATTAGGTTAGGTTATAGTTTAATAAGTATTAGAATATTTATTTATAGAATTATATATATATTATCTATATTCGGATTTGGATAGGACAGATACCCATAAAACATGGACCCAACTATCATCCCTAAACTTGAGCTGATTGTAATACTACTACTCATCACTAGTTCCCATGAGCTATCTACTTTATAGATAACATAACATCTATAACCCACTCTAGCCACCGATCGTCTTGCTTAAACTTGATGCCTATAAACTAAAGTCAACTCACATTTTGTCAAGTTGACTACAAATTTGACACATATCGTATAGCATTTATCTTAGCTTGGAAAGTATATTCAGTCGTATTATCAACAAATGGCCGGCCCTTCACATGAAACAAATTAAGATGTCGAAAGTAAATAAAAAATTGGGAGGAAATAGACTAAAGATAATATGGCACTCTTCGAAATCTTGAATCTTGAATCATGACTCATGAGGCCCCTCCAAACGTACATCAACCACTTCATTTCCACCGCCTCTCTCCTCCACCCATCTAAAATCGCCCAATCCTCTCCTCCCTTCCCCCCTTAAACTCCCTCCGCTTTTTCTGCACTCTCCCTTGCTCGCATTGCCATCGCCAGCACCCATGGCTTCAGCTGCAGTCACTGCTGCAGTCTCCCTCCCTTCCTCCAAGCCATCATCCCTCGCCAACACGGCCGCCATCTCCCCTGCTTCTCTTACTCTGCACAAGGTGAGACCTCCGCATCTTAATTTCCACTGATCGATCGCTAATCAACACTTATGCCGGCGAATTCAATGGCAGACATGCTTGTATCCGAGAAGCGCGCACGCGGCTAGAGCAGGCAAGTTGGCCACGGTGAGAGCGCAGGTCACGACTGAGGCTCCGGCTAAGGTAGCGAAGGTATCGAAGAAGGACGACGAGGGTGTGGTCACCAACAAGTACAAACCCAAGGATCCGTACGTCGGGAGATGCCTCATAAACACTAAGATCACCGGAGACGACGCGCCTGGAGAGACCAACCACATCGTCTTCAGTACCGGGGGTATCATTTGTTTTTCTCCTTTTCTTGATTGGGTTTGGTTTTATCGGACTCTGAGATTGCCCGTGGTTATTTTCAGGGGAGATTCCTTACAAAGAAGGACAATCGATAGGAGTGATTGCTGATGGAGTTGACAAGAACGGGAAGCCACACAAGCTGCGGCTATACTCCATCGCCAGTAGCGCTATTGGCGATTTTGGAGATTCCAAGACTGTGAGTCTCTATCCTACATTTCTCCATTGGGCATTACCAATATGTCTGAAATTATTCTTCCCATTTGCAATCTTTTACTTTAAATTGTTTCATGCTTCCGTTGGATTGAGAAATTTATTGGATTACCATTATCCCACAACATAAGTTTGTTAGCAAAGGACCTCAATTTATTTATCGTTTGATATTATCTTTCTTATTTAGCCATTGACTGTACATGGACCAACTCATGACTTGCGTATATAACCTAGACTTGATAATAGAGAGAGGGGCAAGCTGAGTTTCCAACTTCACCAATGATTACCACTATTGTAAATGCTTAATTAAATTGTTAGAAGATGATTCAGTTGAAAATTTTATGGGCTAATAGTATCCACAATTGGTACATGTTTATCTTTGTTGCTGCTTTTAAGTGTGTATAATTGTTTGTTTGGCTGGCTTCATTATCAACATTTATTTCTTTTATATATCAATTCTTACTGCTCCAATCATTAAGTCTTTATGTATGTGCTTTCACAGGTTTCCCTCTGTGTAAAGCGACTTGTTTATACTAATGACCAGGGAGAGATAGTTAAAGGAGTTTGCTCTAACTTCTTGTGTAAGGATCAGTGCATACATCGGAGTTGGAAATCATTTAATAATCTTCCTGAGTTTTGCGCACTACTGCTAGTCAACTGTATAGGGTGATGATTTTTTCAATTGTATCAGGTGATCTCAAACCTGGTGCCCCCGTGAATATTACTGGACCAGTTGGGAAAGAAATGCTTATGCCCAAAGACCCTAATGCAACTGTTATAATGGTAAATGTGATGGCATGGTGTATTTCTATCCAGTTATCTAGGAACGCTATGTTTGGCAGCCATGTGCTTATGAGCTTCTCCAAGAGTATTTCATATTGTTACTTGGATTTCTCCATGGCAGCTTGCGACAGGAACTGGTATTGCTCCATTCAGGGCTTTCTTATGGAAAATGTTTTTTGAGAAGCACGAGAACTATAAGGTAATGTTAAGAATTTTCTTAGGATATGGTAAACTTTTTAGGATGCATTAGTTGGGTAAAAATAACTGAGATAGGCTGATGTTAACTTATTTCATTTCACAAGTAACAACTGAAATTATAGTTTGTACTTTGCAAAATTAAAAATTAGTGTAAATTTCATAAATGATGCCTAAGGTTTGTTGTCATTTTAATTCAATATCCATTTTTTTCTCAATTTAGTTTCCACATGTTGTTTTCGCTTCAAATATGTATTTTTTGTCATTGTCCCATTATTTTTTACCAACGAAAATATTTTTCTTCTCCCCTTTCTCCACGTTATGCGCCTGAACATGTGCTGTCTTCGCTTGTGCCCTGCTGCCCGTCTCATCTTGTCTCTATCCACCAACATGCCCTTCCTTCCTGCGCTTTCTCTTGCCACCTATGAGCCCATGACACCAATGTCAACCTCCCATCCCTCTCTTTCTCTCTTGTTCGTTGACATTGTGCCATCCCCTTCTCTCTCTCTCTCTGCATTGTTCCATCTTGCTCACCGATTGCCACCCGCTACTTATAGGCAAAGTTGTTGGTGGTAGACAAAGAGCATGATGGGGTGGGGGGTAGGTGCATGAGGGGTGTATGCGTTTGTGAGAGAAGGCATGATTGGATGCCACTTAAGATGGATGCTATGAAGCAACCATGCATATACTACATGACAGTGATTGGTGCTCATGGAAACATTATGATTTTACCTACATTTACAACTTTTCTTGTTTTTGTTGAATTGGTGTAGGGCATAAACATGACTATAGGCAGAGATTTCGAGCATTTAGAAAGGAGGGAGAGAGAGTATAGAAAATTATTTTCATTAGTCAACACTAATTCAAGTACCTAAAGGAAACTCAAATGAAAAGTTCTAACTTGAGACAAAATATGGGCACCAAAATTGTATCTAACTACAAAGGTTTGTCACTAAGTAATTTACCCTAAAATTTGTTCTACACATTGTTAGATCTCGATTATCTATTTTTATACACGAAAGATATTACTTCTTTTCCAATTAACAAACTTTTTGGTCAATGGACACCTTTTAGTGGTAAAGTTTAATCCTGAATCCTGAAGAATCACAAAGTCATAAAGAAGTACCCACTGACATTATTTCTAAAAACAGAGAAACATCTTCTCTAAAGGCAAACAGTTGGCTAGCAATAGGCACAGTTAGTCAAGGAGAAACCTTGTAATGGACTGCACAGTTGATTCATGAAACACAACATAAGAAAACTTTGTAAGAAACGTGTGAATCGTGTGATCATTAATTCACAGCACTTTCGTATGCTATTTCGTAGCAATCTGACTATTTTGTTGTAACAATATAAGAAAACTTGTAACAAAACTGCTGGGAATACTGAACAGTTTCATATGCTAATTCATTGCAATAATGATTATTTTGTTATGACATTTTAAGAAATCTTGATTATTTTAATGAATTGGTGATTTAAAATTCCCTGAGTCTCTTTTACTTGTTTTCAATCGACAATTAGTTTCAGAAGTTCAAGATCTCTGATCTATATCAACCGTGAAAGTCATACAGCAATTCAGCTGCTCCTTTTTGTTCTAGCAGTGAAGGAAATCACACGCTTTGCTAAAAATATATGGGACAATTGATTCATGAAATTTTTATGCAGTTCAATGGGCTTGCATGGCTCTTCCTGGGAGTTCCTACGAGTAGCTCATTGCTGTACAAAGAGGTGAGATTGGATCCGTTTGTGCAAAATTTCTCTTCATGTTGATGTTTAAAACTGAAGGCTAAATTGTTCCGCCTCTTGATGCTGATACGTGACACTTTGTCATTTCTTTCTCTTGTTTGGATTTCCAGGAATTTGAAAAGATGACAGAATTGGCACCGGATAATTTCCGGCTCGATTTTGCCGTCAGCAGAGAACAAACAAATGAGAAGGGAGAAAAAATGTACATTCAGACTCGTATGGCACAATATGCAAAAGAATTGTGGGAACTGCTAAAGAAGGATAACACATTCGTGTACATGTGTGGATTAAAAGGAATGGAGAAGGGGATTGATGACATTATGGTTTCCTTGGCTGCTGAAGATGGTAAGTTCTACAAAAATATTCTAAAACAGAAAATTATTGAGAACATTATTACGAACAAGAGAAACTCTTCATAAAGTAATCCTAATTCTTTGTTTTTTCTTTTATTCGTCAGGCATTGACTGGTTGACATACAAGAAAGAACTGAAGAAGGCAGAACAATGGAACGTGGAGGTTTATTGATGCATTTTTGTGCAATCTATCTCTCTTCGAAAACCGATCTTCATCGATCTATTATTATTTATATGTAGATAAAAAGTTAAACCATCGGCTCATGTTTTGTGTCATTTCCTTGTACATTAGCTGCTTCAATTGGCATTGTTTTTTCTAAAAGAACCACAGTTTAGTTTTGCATTCGGTGTAACCATCCATCTTGACTATTACGTGGGTAGTTTTTCTTTTCCTTTTTTTAGATCATAACGACCTTTTACATCGGTAGCGATTCGAAATGGCAAAGAAACAAAGGCATAAAGCTTGATAAATAGCCAAAAAAAAAAAAAAATCATGCCCAATCAAGAGATAAATACCCAACACAATTGAAAGAGACGGAAGAAAAATCCCAATACACAAAAATCGGTTGAATGAAAGGATAGCGCAGCAAAGCAAAGGAATATATTACTTATTTGTCGTGTATGGACTGTCGGCTTCTAGGAATTATTTTCTCCATTGGAATCTAAGGGCGTTGTGGTATTGTATGCATCTTCCAACTTAACTTTCGGACGGTCCAAGTCTAAAGTAAGGAATATATGGAAGACTTGATTTGTTTGTGATTTTCAAACAAATTTGTTTGAACTGGTCTGGCAAAATTATTGCATCGCCCACCTCCGATGAATCCTATGACTATGAGAAATATGATTGGAGTATAGTAAGTGGCCCTAGCAAAGACCGACGAGAAAGACAGATAGTTTAGATGCACTTCATGCCATTATAATTCTCATGGATTACAAGTACAATATTAATATTTTTTTGGGGAAAACAATAAAAATAGGATTCAAAAACTTTTTCTCTTGAGAACATTCGAGCCACTTTTTTTTTAAAAAAAAAAAAAAAAACTGATTTTTGGATGTGAGATTTTTTTATCTTAAACAAGCCTATATTTAGATGATTGGTTGAATTGAATTAAAAGAAAAAGTTAGGAATGAAAAAAAAAATATTTCACAATTATTTAAAATAATTGTAGAAGTGGCATGTGCCCAATCGGTATTTATTAATTAATTGTGTCATAAAGTCTATCTTTATTTAAAAATATCTCATGACAAAATTTTAGTTTGGCCTTAAATAATATTGGTGATTTTTATTTCTTAATTAATTATTTCGATGTTATCTTTGTAAAAGTTAGATTGATGTTATTTTGTAAAAGTTAAATTTTGAAAGACATTATGGTATATTTTAAACATTGTTAGTTTATTAATCACCGAAGAAGTACATTGAAATCAAATTGAAAATCTCAAGATTATGTTATATAGGATGAAATCCACGTAGAATAGAATGGATGAAAAATATAATGAATCAAAATGAAAATCTATTTAGATTCATTATATTTTTTATTTTTTTCCTATATAACATAGCCTAAAGATTATATTAGTTTTATCTGACTCAATCATTGGTCTTCACAAAGCATAAAAAAAATCTTAATTTAATTAATCGAAAACCTGGATCAATCATTAAAATCCAACTTTACAAATTAGAGCGTGTTTTTTAAAATTAAATCCGCCGCCAACGAACTCATACCCAACCTTATTATATCTCAAATAATCGGCTCGCACTTTCCTTCCATTTTCCATCCTCCAAATCAGCTCGAGACCAATTCAGCGGTTAATCCATTTTTTTTAAAAAAAATATATCATTTTCGACTTTTCGTCTACCCAATAAAAAAATCCTCCTCCTTTTCTCTCTCTTTCTCCCCCAAATCCTTCTCCATCGTCATCGCCGATTTTTGCTGCCCAAAGCCGTCAGCTTTCCCACTACGGAGATCGATGCGATCTAATTGCTAGATTTTGATGGGCAATTCCTGCCGTGGATCCTTCGGCAGCAAGTACTACCACCACAGCTTTTCCAGGCCCGGCGAACGGCCGGCGTCCAAGCGCCACCAACGTTCCGTTGACATCCCCGTCATTGAAGACACCCCCAAGAATCCCTCTCAGAAGCAGCAGGAAGCCCCCGCCACTGCTGCCCTCATGAGGCGGGGCGTCGACCCCAACTCCAACTACGTGCTCGGCCACAGGACACCCAACCTCCGCGACCTCTACGTGGTCGGGCAGAAGCTGGGGCAGGGGCAGTTCGGCACCACGTTCCTCTGCACCGAGATCGCAACAGGGACCCAGTACGCCTGCAAAACCATAGCCAAAAGGAAGCTCATAGCGAAGGAGGATGTGGACGATGTGCGGCGGGAGATCCAGATCATGCACCACTTGGCCGGGCACAAGAACGTCGTCACCATCAAGGGCGCGTACGAGGACCAGTCGTACGTGCACATCGTCATGGAGCTGTGCGCCGGCGGGGAGCTATTCGATCGGATTATTGACAGGGGGCATTACAGCGAGAGAAAGGCGGCCGAGCTGATAAGGATTATCGTCGGGGTCGTGGAGGCGTGCCACTCGCTTGGTGTCATGCACCGGGACCTGAAGCCGGAAAATTTCTTGTTGGTGAATAAGCACGATGACTCCTCCCTCAAGGCCATTGACTTTGGACTATCAGTGTTCTTCAAGCCGGGTAATAGGGAAACGAATGCTTCCAACTTTGGCAGTTTCAAAATGCTAAATTATTTTGCCTGTTTGTTGTGTTTTTTTTTTTACTTTGACATCGTTGGTGTTTTTTCTCGTTTCTTTTCTGGTGAGGTCATTCAATTGATGCTCATTTTTCTTTTTTCAATTGATTAGCTAATATGCTGCATTCTTTAATTGTTTTTGCTATTATTTTTTTGTTGTCACCAAGTGTCTGGTAATATCTGTTCTTCACTTAGCGCATAAATCTTTGTGAGGGCTTGACCTTGCATAACAGGCTGTTGCTGATTCAGCAAACATGTCTTCAGATGAATATAAAGTACATGCTTCTTTCTTTGTTGTGCTTGATAAGTTTGTCTTTAAATTAGTTCACTATCACAACTTATTATATTTTGCACATATACTGGTGGCATTGAAATTAAACTTACTATTGCTTCTTTCAAGCAACATTTGTATCAAATAGGTCATTGAGTGTCAAGTTTGCTTCATCTAGCTCATTGTGGATATGGTTCAATTGTTGAATTCAAAATTGATTAAAGGTACTCGGAATTATTTGCTTTCCAGACATTCTTTTCAGATTTCTGTTGAAGTAGCTTAAGTTATTCCCCAAATCCTTACAAGCATTTATGGGGGAAGAGTTTCCTTTTCTTCCTTGTTCTAACTTCTAAAGCCAGAGAGATGTGCTTAATTTCAAGTTACTCAATATAAATGTAGAAATAATATTGAAATAGAACCTTTCTATTTAAGTACAACTGAGCTACTCAGCTTTCATGTTATCTAACCTTTTCATATCATTAGCTTTTAGAGATTAAACATTCAAAACTATATCAAGCATACATTACTTCTTTGTTTCTTCTTTCTAGTTTCTTTATTGTTATCATTCCTTTACTGATCCAATTCAGTTCTTTGCAATTGGAAAATTTTAACTTGTTTTTCTTTTATCATTCAGATCAAATTTTTACTGATGTGGTTGGAAGTCCATACTATGTCGCTCCTGAAGTACTACGCAAACATTATGGACCTGAAGCTGATGTTTGGACTGCTGGTGTTATATTATACATACTCTTGAGTGGTGTGCCTCCTTTTTGGGCTGGTATTATCTCTCTGGTTTATCTTCTTTCTTATTTGTAACTGGAGAAATTATTTATGCTATCTATCTTAATTTCAGAAACACAGCAAGGAATCTTTGATGCAATTTTAAAGGGAGTCTTAGATTTTGACTCAGATCCATGGCCTTTGATCTCTGAAAGTGCCAAAGATCTCATAAGGAAAATGCTCTGCTCTCGTCCTTCAGAACGATTAACAGCTCATCAAGTACTATGTATGTGACTTTTTAGTTTGATAATTTGTATGCGTCCAATCACAAGTTTTTTAAAATAGCATTTCAAACTGGTGCACCAAATTTTGTTTGGGCTGTTATGGTCTATACCAATACAAGGTCTTGTGTATCGGTCTTTATGTTTTTAATATCTAGCATAGATAAGTTTAAAATACTGGTGTACCAGTACGCAGACAGGTGGTATGCACCAGAAATACCATCTGCCTCAAATTGGTAACAAAAACCTTGCTCTTACCATAGAAAAAGTATAACATTTGCAGTTAAACTTGGTCTTCTTAATTTCATCTTTTAATACAGTGATATTGAGAAGCTGTTTTTGCTGTGAGAGTACAGCTACGGGCATTGGTAAAACTGGAATTTTTTGCATATTGGACAAGAATCTTAAAACTTGGGTGTGCCCAAGAACATTGCTCTGGTGAAGATATTTCAAATTGTAGATTGAAAGACTCGATTCCATCTTTTGTGCCAATTTTTATTTCTGGAAACAATTTTTTTTTTGTTTTTCATAAAATCTGGAGCACTAGAAACAAGTGTCCATTTTTCTTGTAAATTAGTGTTCATTTCTTGTTGCTACTAGCCCTCTGCATGTGAATCTTTGACATTAAGCTAAAGTAATGAAGGATGTGATGATGATAAAGAAAAAAGGTAAAAGCTAAGTTGATTACGAAGGATCTTTCTCGGGCATAACTCTTATTA
This sequence comes from Costus lasius, assembly GCA_027563935.2. Taxonomy (NCBI): domain Eukaryota; kingdom Viridiplantae; phylum Streptophyta; class Magnoliopsida; order Zingiberales; family Costaceae; genus Costus; species Costus lasius. Next base: position 116,748,624 of record CM050451.1, on the reverse strand, counting down.
AACCAATCATAGTGTGTAGATCAAAATCTCCTCCATTATCTTCCACTAACTAGTTCAGCTATTTGAATTCCTTTCCATGAACTTTCAAGCAGTAGAAGCAAGTGTCCATTTTTCTTGTAAATTAGTGTTCATTTCTTGTTGCTACCGGCCCTTTGCATGTGAATCTTTGACATTATGCTAAAGTAATAATGGATGTGATGATGATAGTGCAAAAAGGTAAAAGCTAAGTTCATTATGAAGAATCTTTCTCAGGCATAACTCTTATTAAACCAATAATAGTGTATAGATCAAAATCTCCACCATTATCTTCCACTAACTAGTTCAGCTATCTGAATTCCTTTCCATGAAATTTGTTTCATCATCGGTCATCCTTCTATTTTTTGCTGCTTTGGCCAGTAAAAGAATAAAGTACTTCAATCATTTTTCTTCATTGAGCAAAGGCTCTCCATGAAACGATTAATTGTAAGGATTTTTTAATTTCACTCATGATTGCACTTCTTTTTACTGCAGACACTAAAATTGTAGTTGGTCTGACTTAGCTATAGTCACTGGTTGTGAAGCATAATGTTATCTTGGGTTTGGATTGCCCATTTTTTTTTCTAAGGATACTAAAATCTTGTAGTTGGTTTGACTTAGCAACAAGGTTCGAAAATCCGGTCCGGCAGCTCGGTCCGGCGGTCCGCCGGACCGGTACGGTACTGGTGTACCGACGTTCGAACCGGCGGGAGGCGGGAGCAGCGAATCGAAGCTTCCGCTGGCTTCCAGCCTTCTTCCGCCGCCCGCCTGCTCCCCGTAGATGCTCCGCCTGCTCCGGAAGTTTCCGGTGCCGGTCCCTCACCGGACCGGTACAAACCGGAGGTACCGGCCGGTTTCGGACCGGTACCTCAAACACTGCTTAGCAGTAGTCCCTGGTTGTGAAGCATAATGCTATCTTTGGTTTGAAAAGGGTTGTACTTGTAGGTGCAAGAGTGGGGACCAATTTGCTTAGCTTAATAGGTGTTAGCCTGTCAAATTCATTGTACTTGAGACATCCATAATGCTCTTACGTTTTCACTATTTTGTGTGCTCAGGTCACCCCTGGATACGTGACCATGGAGTAGCTCCTGATCAAGCTCTTGATCCAGCAGTTCTTTCTCGGCTCAAACAATTTTCAGCTATGAATAAGTTAAAGAAGATGGCTTTGAGAGTGAGTGCACTATCTAGTCTTTTTGGGAGCTTTATTAAATGGAATGAACTGTTTTGCTAGTTTGTGAATATCATGAGATATCTTTTTTGTTTGTTAAGAGTATTTGACTAGGATAAGTCAAGTGGTTTAGTCCCACATTACCTAGAATAATATTTGTGGTAGTGTGTGAGTTTTTTAAAGACATGTATTGTCCCCTCTTTTCTTAACCAATAAGAATTTTCGTCTCAACTTGGTTTCAAAGCCAAATTCCATCCAATCTTAAACTCTAGCCACTCCCTCTCCATTCAACCGTAGTCGCTCCATGTTCCATCACCAACATTGTTGCTACACCCCCATCCCTACAGCCACCTCACCTCCTATAGCTTCTGCCTACTCCCCTCCAATCCAAGATGCCATCCCTCTACCTAACAAACATCACATTATGTTGCCTTCATTTGACTCCTCCATACTAGAGAGACCCATAATGCATCATCATATTCATTTACATCGCCTAGGTATTATGGGACGCCCTATACAAGTCATTTTCTTGAGTGGAATGTAGCATGTGCATACATTCTATGAAGATCTTTTCAATCTCAAACAGATGGAACACTCACACCAGGAGTTTTATTCTCTTCTGAAGGCAAAGTGAGATGAGTTACACATTTATCAGCCCCTTAGTAACAAATTAGCGAATCTTTAAATCACATTAGAATTTTCTTGTGGCAAAGTTCCTTCTCGACCTCAATAATTCATATGCTTACATAGAGCTATCTTCTTCTTGACAGTTGATACAACTATTCCCAACCTTGAGAATGCCTTCTCCAAGCTTCTTAGGGCTGGCACTAACGGTCATATATTTTAAGTTTAACATGGATCTTTTGTGTACATATTAGTCGTCATATCTAGAAATCATAGAGTCAGCTATAAACTAAAGAGACTTTCTCCCTGTCAACTTATTTCATTGTGGTCTCATGAATGATCCTTTTCTATATTAGAAAAGCTATGGGTATCACTCTCCCGTCCACAAGTGGATGATTTGATTTATGCGACTAGTTTTGATTATTGCATGCTGTTCATCATCTATCATAGCCCTTGTATGATCTACACTGAATTTCTCTAACTAGACACCAAGTATAATTATGCTTGAGCTTGGCACCAAGGCAACTGAGAACATGTATTATCTAAAAACCCAGTTCAAATCGGATGGTGCAACCGATTTGTATCAATTGTATATATTTATATAATATAGATATTTAAATAGTAACGATTAGTATTGTTGCTGTTTTATGTCAGTGTAGGCTAGTACCTATCAATATATGATATTCGGACAGCGGTACGCAGGTATGGATCATACTATTTCAAAGCTATGGTTAAGACCAGGAACATTGAAGCTTCCATAACATACCTGTTAACTTCTATCATCTATTGCTGATTATTTCATTGTTTACTTTGACTTGTGCTCTCAGTTGGACATCTTTAGCATCATTACTGTTATCATAATTTCATAGTAAACAGTTAAATTTGCGAAAGCTGTGTCAGAACAAGAAAATTCTATTGTTTCAATGGTATGACACTCCAGAGTGATTCAATTACTGGTTTATTTTCTTGAAACAACACTATCATGCTCCAATTCATTACAATAATGTTTTGAGGAATACATTTAATTTCAATATACTCCAATTTTCAAAAATTAAAGAACTAAAAGTTCCTTTCAGAAAAAATGAACTGTAAGTAGATTTATCTGCCAGGAATTCTGTAATTTTATTTTAAATTTCTGATAAGAAGTTTATTTTTTCTACATATTGAAAAAGATTCTGCCTCTTACTAGGTTATAGCTGAAAGTCTTTCAGAGGAGGAGATTGCTGGGTTAAGAGAAATGTTCAAGGCAATGGACACTGACAACAGTGGGTCTATTACGTTTGATGAGCTTAAAGCAGGTTTGAGAGGATATGGTTCTACTTTGAAGGATACTGAGATCCGTGATCTTATGGATGCTGTAAGATTATTTTTCTTGACTACAATAGTATGATCAATATCTACGTAGCACTACACATAGGATTCCATAGTTTACTACATGCTATGGAATTATGGATGTGTCATGGAATATTTTCACTTTAGTGGCACATATAATATTATCTAAGTACTACTTATAGGTAGCTTATATGACATTTTTGCCATGCCATTGGTTTCTATGATTGGATCCTGACTGCATTTTTCTGCTAAATGTGCTGTTTCCTGTTTGCCTATATTACATATGGCTTCCTAGCTTAGCATATACTAGCATGTTCGTAGTTAGTACCTTAGATCTGCCTAATTTTGAGGAAACAAGAGCTCCAATACATGCTATGTTAAGTTATTCTAGTAACAACGATTTTGAAGGTTCAACTATTTCCTTATTCTTCATATTGATTTTTTGGCCACCTTACACAATATGCTTTCTTCTAGATTTCAGGAAATACTGAACTTGCTGCTTTAATTGATAATTGAGATGTAGATGGACAGTTCTAGTTGTTTTAATTTATTACCTCAAACTTCAAGTTATAGGAGAGACATTTATCTAAATAACTATTCTCTTGAACATTCATTCCTATGAGGCTTTTTTTTAACTATAAATTTGTTTACTAGTTTAAGGACCGGAATAGGTGAATGTTTAAAATGAGACTTATATGTAAGTATACCCTACCAATCAACTAATTAGAAATTGGATATAATACCTGTATTTGAAGATTAACTATATTTACTTTTGCAATAGCCTAACTGATTATTGACTATGAGAAAATTCAGATAGTAAAAGTAAAAAAATTTGCCCATTCTTTTTTTTTTCTTTCCTCGTCTTTGATTGTTTATGTGTAGATTATCCAATTTTGATGTTTAACTATTTGGGTTTCCTCTCTTTACTAAATCTGCTGAATTTAGTTTTGGGCTGACGTTCAGCTTATGCAATGGTTGGATGTCTATATTTTAGCTTCTGATGTGTTGTGTTTCTATGAAACTATTTCAATTGCCTACTAGGCAAAGATGGATTGAGTAGTTTGTTACCTTCCCTTATCAAATCCCATTCTCAATAGCTGACGGGAATAGAAATTCCTTTGTCCAGAGCCCCTGTATCTATTGATAATTGTGAAATGGAAAGAGTTCACAAGTCTTGCCATTTGTACTTCCTATACTTCTATATGCTGCCATGTGGCATCTAGTTATTAGAGAATAAATTGTGCTCACTAGTTCTAAAGTCATAAAAATTAAGATGTAGTTATTACAAAAAAATAAATTCTGAAAATGCATATATTTAGTTATTATAACCTGAACATCTCATAGGTTCAATACTAGTTAGTAGTAAAATTGATGCCAGCTTGTAAGTCCGCTATACTAGATAGATTTAGCATATCCTATCCAAGTATTATGTCTTAACTAATCTTTTCTTTTCTGAATTAGAATGTAAACTTTCCATTTAAACCTGGCTTAATAAAGTTGGAATAGCTACAAGCTACCATTCCCATTCTGAGTCGTTGAATTCTGTTTAAATAGTGCTTGGTATCCTGGGTTGTCTTCGAAGCTGTCTTTGGTACTCACTTTACTTTCTTGGTCACTATGAAGTTTTTGCAAGTTATAAATCATATTTGCATCTTGAAGCTTCATTACGAACTGCTAATTTGTGCATTTCTCCTTCTAGAGAGGGATACTGAATTAATGGAATGACTATCTTGCATTTAGATAGTAAATGGATAGTGTTATTTATTATTTTTCTTTCATACAGTTTGTTCACAATAGGCACATTGTGTTTGAAGAGATAGTCACTATGGATTAGTGGCTCAGTTTCTTGACTTGTTTAAATTCTTTAGGCTGATGTGGACAACAGTGGTACTATCGACTATGGCGAATTTATTGCTGCAACAGTACATCTCAACAAGTTGGAACGTGAAGAACATTTGGTGGCAGCCTTTTCATACTTTGACAAGGATGGAAGTGGTTATATCACAGTTGATGAGCTTGAGCAAGCGTGTAAAGAGCACAATATGACTGATGCTTTTCTTGAAGATATTGTAAAAGAAGTGGATCAAGATAATGTAAGTAATCCCATCTATGCGCATAACATAAATTTATGGAAACTAAAATTAAGTATTTCTTCCTTCACCAGGCCTGATATTAGGGTTAATTGTCTTTACAATATTCTTTTCTGGAGCGGTCATTTGTTTTATGTGCTCAGTCACCTTAATAAAATTTTAAAAACAAAAATCCAAGTTCGAAAGCATCTATATTAACAGAGCTACAGTATTTTAGCGGATTGCTTAGGAACAGATTCCTCTTTTGATTCAGGATATTGATTAGCAATATCTTTTTGATAGGTACTTCGTAACTATTTGGTATTAATACATTTTAGCTGGGTTTTTTCTGTTGTATAATGGTTTGTTTCTGTTATAAAAACTCATAAAGAAGCACCCAAATTTTCCTATTGCTGTCATATGTTCACCAATCTTCTTTTTATGGAAAAAGATTCTAGGCAGCAACGTTGAGCAGCATGAGATACGTAAGTCGCAAGCCCTGCCGGCTGATGCATAAGGGTGTGTGACGCCATTTTGATAATGTGCGTTGTGCACTTGCATGCATTGGATGGTAGACTTATCAGTTGTAGCGCTTTGTATATTTCATGTTGGGCAATGCTGCTGCTTAGAATTTTCTTCTCCTATGGTCTAGAGTCAACATCAATTTTGACTCGGTGATTCGGTCTACAGCAAATTTAGATAAATTGGAGACTGACTGATATTTTTAACATAGCTTAATGTCCGCTGATACCCTGTTATTTCTTTATGGACCTGCTGAATTGTCCTTTTCCAATAACTTTTATCCTGCTGAATCTTCCTTTGGATTTCTCCAGCAATTTCTCCAGTAGCTTCTTTGTAAGCATGATTCCTAATTCTCTTCCCATTTCATGGTTCAACAATGGTGTTTTCCATGCTGCCTCTCCTTTTAATTATGCAGTAATAGACCTACAGGTTTGCATGTGATCTCTTCAGTCAAACTCACAAAATGTTTCTTTCTTTAGTCTGACTAAGTGATTAATCCTCGTGCATATATAATATGTCCTTTCGTTTGCATATTGTGGACTCTTGATTTTAAAGCTACTGTAGATATGCCACGCCTCATCAAAGGTTTTTATAGTTGTAAATTTCTAGAAGATCCTTGTTCTCTGTTTTGTCTTCTCTTTCCATTATAAGGATGTTTGGCCCTTTATGTAATTGCATGGAGCATAAGAACTGTTAACTGCCCCTTTAATTTTTGTTACTAAAACTAAATATCGTGGATAGTTATTCCCCTTGTTTAGATTGTAACTTTATTATGTTATGCTACGTTCCACCATAATCATGACTTGATGAGAGATTACCTTTGCTTTTTATTCAATCATCATATATTATGTCTTCCTATGCTAGAGCCTTCCCAGCGCTTCAGGCAAGTGTCTAAATTTTTAAATGGAAGACTGGAATTAAGCTTCAAGTTGGAAGTCAGGATTTTGGTTCTAAAATAGGACTTAGGTCTAAAACCTAACAAGATGTGGTTTTTTATTTTTCAGGATGGTCGTATTGACTACGGTGAATTTGTTGCCATGATGCAAAAGGGTACTACAGGGATGGGAATCGGGAGACGGACAATGCGGAACAGTTTAAACGTAAGCATGAGGGATGCTCCAGGAGCATTATGAAAATTCTAGCGTGTACAGATTCTGTTCAAAATTCCGCGTTCTACTTCTTGTATTGCTCATTTTGCATTTGTGTTGTGAAATCAATATGAAAACAGCAAGTTCTGAAGAATTTGAAATTTCCATGATTGTTTGTTTACCTGAATATGAAAAACCATGTTAGAATTGAGAATTCTGTATCCGAACATTATGGACAATATAACTATGCACGATCTTCATTTGAAAAGTGGAAAGAGCAGCTTCCACTCTGTCAAGGATTCAGAATGAGACAGCTATGATGCTAATCAGTGGCAAGAACTCGAGGAAATCACTCGTCAAGGTGTAACCCCGAGACGAGAGTCTTACTTGTAAAACGAAGTATAAAAATAGATTAGTAACTGGTTTGTACTTTGTAGTCGCTAGCCTGACAATTCTATTTTTTGTTATATTTACTTATCCAATGTTTATGGAAATGTTTACTTTTGTCTCACTTTTCCATTAAAGAAAAAAAACGCAATGGCCTTTTTTTAACCTTTGTGTTTGTACATTAAATTCCTCGTACGGCATTATAGTGTTGCTGCTTTTCAAGCCACAATTACTATTTAAGCTCATGGATTTTAAATACATTAATCTAGTTATATTTTCTTGCGAAGGAGAATTGCACCACTATATTCTTTCTCTTTCACCAGTACCTCAAGCAAGTACATAGTATAAAGTAGAGATTAAAAAATACAAATAAAATGAATGCTTAGTTTAAGCCAATACACAACTTTTTCTATAACGCTTAAATTCATTTTTTTTAATAAAAAAGACAATAATTTTAAGATGACTTTTAGGCTTAAAAATTTTCGATGAAAGAAAAAAAAAGGTCAGGAATGAAAAGAAAATTCTGTAAGGCATAAGATTGCTTATAAAGTAGGTCTTTAAGAGACTTTTCTATAGCTTTTGAAACTTAACTCGTATGGGTTAATGTAACTCGATTCATCATGTTTTGGTTTGGCCTGATTTAGAATATATAATGAAAGTAAATTGATTTGACATATTTATAGTTATTTAGAGTTTGAGTTGAATCCCATTAGAATTATTAAAAAGCTTAAGCATTTTACTTGTAAAATGATTGATTTCGTGTAAATAAGGATTACGATTGATTTAACTACTATAGAAACGCTAGAAATCTATCAAAGCTTGCTTCAAAATATTAAAATGATTGTATATATAGTTTACTCCCACATAGGATAATGTGAGGCTATTAGCATCCCTATTCATACATACGTATTTTGGTCCTGAATAAGATTCAAGTCGTTTAATTTATCTTCAGTAAATAAACTTTTGAATCATTGGATAGATCCGGAGCCTAATACATATTAGCTATGATTTTTATTATCAAAATTTCACACAGTGTATTATTAAATACACTCAAAACCACAGATCAAACATTTTACAATCTCCCACAAGGGAATAATATATATATAAGTTTTTTTTCTGCATTTGGTAGAAACAGCAACCAAGAACTGCCTGGCACCTAATAAGCAGCTGCAGCCTGCAGGCATTCTGGCGTCACGGACGCTTTGCATTCTGAGGATGAATACTTGCAAATGAGAATGAATAGTCTTCCTGTCCACTTGCTTCAGCTAACTGCAACTGTTGCTCCATTTGCATAAAGTCTTCTTGGCCGCTGGGCAGATAGGTTTCCGATTGCGCTCTTTCAGTTTCGCCGTCAATTATTTCTAGTTCCGAGAAGTGCCTTTTCGAACGGTGGTGCGCTTCGACTATGTGCCCCAGCGATTTGTATCGTTGCATCGAGTGAACCGGCGATGCGCTTGAACTCGCCGTCGGGCTCGCGACTGAGCTCGACGTCTTAAAGGAGCGTGTTCCGGCTTTGATCTTTCTCTTCACGGTTTGATGCCATTTCTTGAGGGCCTTGGAGGTCTGTTCGTCGAAAATGGACCTCTTCATCTGTGATCCCATCTGAAGTTGTCTTCACGATGTTAGCCAAGCGCTTAAATGAGATGAACACTACACAGATTCTCTCTTTGTTTTAGATCTACTGTTGGGGCTATATATTTATCAGAAATGCAAATGAAATACCTGGGATACAAGTGCATAGAGCGGAAGTGTAATGTAGCTGCACAAAATTTGACCTCCCAATCTGAACAATTATGTTTACTTTAATGAGATATATCACATGGTAAAGTTTAACTAGTTTGGTCCGGTATACCGGTTTTATCTCGGATTACATACCACCGCTACCGGTACCGGTGCTATATGAAAAAGTGTAAACTCATTGAAAAGAAATCATGAGATAGTGGAAACTTACCCAATAACCATCCTGGCAATGATGAAAGCTAATTCATCATGAAAACAGGAATCCAACCCAAACTCATACTGCATTAAGCAAGTATCACGTTAGTTGCAAGATAACCAAGTGTTTCTCATAAATGAAGTAAGAGATCAGCTTACCCATATCCAAAAGAAGTAGGTAATCTGAAAAGCATTCTGCGAGAGATAAGAAAGTGGCAATCAGATGTCCAGGAATCAAAACAAACATTGGATGACAACTGTGAAGAAAATAAATTAGATTGTTTGAAATTATGTCTGCAGTTAGATATCTTCGAGATTACACTTCTAGTCATAGGTTTTAAATTGTCATGTTCCAGTTAAAAGAAACTACTGCAGTAAGTTCTTTTGTGCGTGTGTGTTGTTATGAGAGGAAGAATTGCCAACCTGAAATAGTGCGAAATGGATTAGAGACAAAACAAGCTGAGGCCGCCCAAACCAAAAGTGTTCATCGCTGAGATGCACCAGCGGAATACCTTGAACCACAGCATGTCTTTCTTGGATTTCCATTGCCATTATTGAGATAATGGCCTGGAGCTTCATTCCAACTGCCAATATTATCTGCATCAAGAAAATAAAAACACATATTAGAGCTCCTAACTAAACATCATGGTGGTTCACTCATTGCATTTCAGGCTTACAACAAGAGGAATTGTTGATGACCAGAAGGGTTCCTTCCATCCTGAAAGAAGAAAAAGTCTTATATGCTAATGCCAACCTTTCTAAGTTTATTGCTTTGAATGCTAGACGATGTAAGCAGTATACTCACCCTCGACATTAAGAAGCAACATGATCACAGAGGAAGCCCACAAAATAGGACTGCTCAGATAAAAAAAGTTAAGAAGTTTAAGATTCAAGAATAGTGCCAGGCAGAGTATGCTCTCACACGTTTAACATTCCAATAAAAGAAGGACAAACCATAGTTTTGATACATAGTGCAAACAGAAATTTAATGCGCATTTATAATCCTCATTTATGTGTATAATTGTATATAGGCTGAAAGTTTTTCATCAGGTAACTTTCCAAGTGTGGCGTTGACTATGTCTTTTATTTCTAATAGTTCAATCTAACCGATTCAGTCAACCTAGTTGCTGCTGACATAAGTTTTGTGGACTATTAAAAACCATGCGGCTCTACGGATACGACAAAAAGGGAAGGTCGCAGGTGAGATATATTGGTGCTAACTAAACTAGTATATATTGCTCGTATCGTACAAAAGATTTTAAAAACCATGATCCCAACTATGAGGAATAGTGAAGAAGTGATCCATGTATTAGACTAGGTCACTAGTGTACCATCTATATAAGCTGAATAGTATAAACCTAGTGATATGGTGGTGTAAAGAGAACTTCAAATCAAGATTTGAAAAATCGGTCTGACTCAGTGTACCAATCCAGCTTTGGATAGGTTGCTACAGTAAAACCAAATGTATACTACAGTAAAACCAAACCGAAAATTTTATTCGGTTCAGACCAAAATTTTAAAACTTTTTTAAATTGAATATTGAAGGTATATCACAAAGAACATGACTTAGTGTCAAAATAGTGTCATAGCAACAGTAGATCTAATCACTTTGAAATGAATCATAAAACTTATGTTAACTTGGAAAGAGAAGTGTGATAAAAAGCTAAAGGTTAGACTGCAAGGTCAATTCCTGATCTTTCAATATATTTCTCAATATTATGTGCCTAATCATGTCATGTGGATGATTCTTTCCAATGGTGAGCTCAAATTTAGGGCCTACTTGGTCTCGCTTAGGGGTGACAATCTAACCCGGTTTAGATGGGTAGTCAACTCCACCCGATTAGCTAAACGAAACGAGTTCGGGTTTGATGGATCAGGTTTTAATCAGATTCGGGTTTAGGAATGTGGGTACCCTATACTCGATTTCAATAATAAATATACATATATATTTTTATTATTAAAATATAAATAATAATAAAATAACTATTATATAAATATTTGTTGCTATTAAAAAATAAAAATAAAAATAAATAGTTATTATATAAATATATTTATTATTATTTAATTTTTTAAATTATATTTTATAAAATATAAATAATAAATATCTTTTTTTATTTAATCGGGTACCTGTGGTACCCATTTAAATACTCGATTCTGGGTTCGGTTTATATAATAGGGTACTTGACCCGAGTTGAGTAAGGTTTAGGTAGTGGGTTTTGCAATCGAGTCAAATTCAAATTTAGAGTAAAAATATAGGTACCTGACCCATTACCATCCCTAGACTCTCGCTGTTACTTGCGATATAACTATCTTGAATTGTATGGTGGTACTGTCAAAATTCTTAAGTTGTTTGATAAACAACTTTTTAACTATTTTTACCTATAAGATGTTTGGTAAAGTTTTTACTTTTAACTGTCAAAATTTTTAAGTTGTTTGATAAACCAAATGTATACACATATAACATATATATATATATATGTTATATATATGTTTATTTATATTAAAAGTTTGAATCATTTAAAATAATAGTATATTTCCTAATTGAAGCATTTGTAAATATGATAAACTATAATAGATTATTATTATTATATATATATATGTTTATTTTAGACTATTTTTTGGGAAAGCAACAAAAATATCAATTTGTAGCTTTCCTAACTTTTTTTTTTCCAGCTTTTTCCTAGTGCTTTTTATTGTTCTTTGTTTTTTGCTCAAAAGCTACTTAAAAGCGGGGACAAACAAGCAAATAATACTCTAAAATTTTCTAATGGATAAGGTGTCAGTAAGAATCTTTGTTGTTAATAATAAGGTTTTGAGGTGGAATCCAGTCATCATAAATTATTTGCCCAAGGAAAAAAAATATTTTAAACATATTGCAAAGAAGGAAATAGATGTACTGAGCAGGAGTATCTTTGCACATTTGCTTGTTTGAGCAGAATCATAGCATACCAGTTTTGAATCAATAACAATAATGTTCAACAATATGAGTACCTGATTCCAACAACTTGCTTGAAGTCGTCCTCCAAAGCCCTTTTAATATATCTTCTGAAGTTAAACTTAGTTCCTGGAGCCAAATGGACCTATAAGCGTCGAACGATCAATGTACCAGATTTCTTGAACATCAGAATTTAGCATAGTAAAAAAAACTTACATTTATGAAACCATGGCGCATTGTGAAGTAATCAGTTTTACTGATGGACTTGAAGAATTGATTAAAGAAGCTTCTCTGATTAATATAAAAACAAAGGTTAAGATTGTGAGATCGAGAAGATAGAGAATATATAAATTACAGCAAAAGAAAACCAAAAAGTAAAACAAGGTAACATGAATTTGGCAAGTTGGAATTTCATATCATTCTTGAATTTAGATGCTAGTTTATTCTAAAAGAGGGTCAAATGAATTCAACCACAGAAGATGTGATATGAATTCATACCATTAAGAATTTTCATTAACCATTAAATTGCAGTTATATGTTTTATGTTTGATGTTATTTATATAAACCTTAGTTACTACTAGTTTCTTAGTTTAGGGTTACTCTACTTATATGGCATATATTAATTTTCCTTGATATTACTGTTTTTAAGGGCTTGTTTGGCCCCGCTTTGAAGCTGATTTTAAACGGCTTTTAAGCAGAAAACAGTTAGAAAACTGTTTGGTAATGAAAAGCAGAAGTAAAAAGATGCAGTAAAAAAAGTAGAAGTTGGAAAAACTACAATGTGATGCTTTTACAGTTTCTGCTTCTCCAAAAAAGTAATTTACATAATTTTATTTAAAATTTTAGATATTATTATTTTAAATAATTTAAAATAATATATTTATTTATTATTTTAAATTTTGACATCAGTTAAAAAGTTATTAACCAAACATCTTATAAATTTTAAGAGTGCAGCACAGTAGTATAACACAGTTTAGCACAATTATAAAGTTATTAACGCCAAACATGCCTTAAATCTCATTTTTGCTCCAACTTTTTAATGGAGCAAACTAGCCATTCAAGAACAACTTAAATGTATACAGTAAGATGGACTATGGAAACTCTACTTACAACATAAAACGTGATTATGTTTCTGTTCAAGAAGCTTGTGTGTCCCTTCACAAAACTTATTTCATCAGCAAATCTGAATCTTGAAGGATCTGCAGCATCATTTTAGGATGGATGGTGACACAAAGAAACTAAAAAGGGGTCACAAGACAGTACAACATGAATCAGAAATTAGTTAGAACTCCAAAACCTCCAAATTTAAATTACCGATTGAAATATTCTCCAAATATCGCATAAAACAATATTTCACAAAAAGCATGATCTGTTGGATCACGAGTTGCAACCCTTGATTTCCGATCTGTCTTAGTATTGTTTCATGAGAATAAATAGTGGTGATCTTTTCAATGAGTGAACACAACAAAACCACATCAAAATCACTATATGATATTTGATAATTATATAGTATTTGGACCAAAATCTATATATAACCCCTCCAAATTCATTGAAAAAAGTTTCAGCTGCGAAGAAAATTATAAGATTTTCAGGAAATTCCATTCGTTCGTTATGGATAAATTGCTGAGCAGATTGCTTATTGCTAAAAAAAGCATTCCCTCGTATTAGTTATTTTTAAGGCCAATCTTGGCATTAGATTATCGTTTTAAAGTCATTTAAGATGCATAACCTACCCTTAATGATCAATCAAACATTTAACAGCAGTGAACTATATAATATGTTCCAATTTCTGAATCATCAATAGAAATATTTTACATCCAGGAAGCATGAAAAATGGATGCTGTAAACGAAATTCATAAAATACAAACAGTAAGAGTAAGAGTTTGGCCATAATTTAGAAGTTTATGCAGTAGAATTGCTAGTTCAAAAGGTTGACTAAGACAAGAGACCAAAATAGCTAAGTAAAGAAATTGTATATGCACACTAACATACCAGCTGAGAATGCATAATCAACTGATTGAGTCTCATTTTCCCATTCCTTCCATCGGCGAATCTGCACGTGAGAGTTTCTTCAATGGAAAGTTGATACAATCATAACTCTTGTCATGTTCAAACTTCAAAGAAGTATTCTCAAGTCACTTGAGAAGAAGAATTAAGTCGTCTCAAATTGCACCAACCTTTGCTCTTCCCAAGGCCATTATAAGACCACTATTTACTACATGAAACACAGCCAAGAAGAAGATGAAAATGTGTAACTGATGTACTCCATTGGGAGAAATAAGTGGTACTTTTCCCTATAAATCAGAAAAAAATGCAAGGAATTAGAAGAGTAATTATGACACTGCAGTGTTGTGAAATGAAAAGCTTGAAAATTTCTCGCTCCTATCATTTTTTTGTTTCTTACATGAGAAACCACAATCGTGAACTTCGACCAATTAATATAACGTACGGAGGAGCTGACAACTTAAGTAAACTACATGTTGTTAAAGAAGAAAGGAAATATGAAAGCATCTGTGCATGAAATTACAGTTCAATACCTGATATCTTCCTTACTAGACGGTGGAAAAAGATGGACTTCCAACTTTACCATTGTGATATTCAACCTAAATCAAGCTTGGTTAGATCATTTCATTTATAGTCGAATTGAAGAAACTTCCAGCACTTAGTGCATTTTCCACTGACCATGTACTTAGCAGGCACCATTAAATGATGCTGTTCTGTTTATATGTATCCACAGATGTATCAGTTTTCATGCATATGCATCCTAATGATGCCATTCTCGGTGGCAAATTATAAATCCTTATAAAACACTTGTGGCATAAAACTTGTTTCATGCATATAAGTTTATTCATGTGGTAAGTATTTGTTAATCTAAGAGTAGCAAAATGGAAAAGAAATATATTACTCATGCTGTTGTGTTCGTTCACTCTCAATAAATCTGCATGACTTTGCGCTTTAATCCACGAAGGCGAATGGAGAATCCCTATACCGCGCTCATCTAGTCTATTCAAACTCTACGATTCTATCACGTCTATTGAAATAAACCACTCCCTAGATGAGGATAAAATCTATTGGAAACCATCTAACTCGGATAATTTCACTATCTTATGAGGGTCAATCTATTGGAAACCATCTTATGAGGGTCAATTTAACCTAGCACCGGGCAATTGGTGAATACCAAAATTCTCCTTTACTACGTGTATGTTATGTCTAGAGTGGCTTCCTACACTCAATAGATTGTTTACGTGGGGTATTATCAATGACCAGGTATGCCCAACATGTAGGCTAAGAGATAATCTATGCCCCACCTGTTCTTTCAATGCATTGGAATTGCAGAAAATACTCAAAAGGATATGAAGAATTCCTTGTAGAGAGGATTCCTGACCTGAAGTTTTGTCTTGCATTAGTCACATATGGAATAATACTAATCCTGCATTTATTATTAAGAACCTTTTCTTCCATAGGTTCATATACCATGTATGGAAGGAAATAAAAAATCTCATTTTTCACAACTTAAGCAAGTGTCAATAGCAGCTGCTACTAGAAATGCTTATTTCTATCCGAGTGAAAATTTCTTATCTTATTGCCACGACCAAACTGAAACAAACTGTTATCAAATTCATTGAGTACGTTTTAGGTGCATAGAGATATAGTATCATCTCAGGTTTTTCACGCCCTATCCATATCCCATTATCCACCACACAAGATCCTAACGACTAGTAGAGGTGTATGGTATGTTTTATCTGGATTTCTCTTGATACAAAACCTAGGCGTTCACACCACCAGGAGATCTACATCGAGTTGGATTGCTTGAAATTCTTAGTTATGTGCATTGAAACTATATTGTATGTGCTTATAGAGTTGTTGAGCCTAAGTATGATGGGTAGAGATCCTCTCTTTGTGTTGTGTTTTGTGGTATATCTAGTTGAAATCATAATGTCATATACGTGCGTAGAGAATACAGGAGGAACTTTGGCCTTTTTTTTTTTGAAGAATCTTGAGTCTATGTGAAATGGCTATATGTTGCCATTTGGAAGTGTGTTTGTAACCCAAACAATGTATTTTTTATTCTTTCATTCAATAAAGATTACTTGCCTTTGGCAAAAAAAAAAAAAATCTGCATGACTGCATCTATGTATTCCATTGTTGATACATGAGAACACAATGAAAAGGAACAGTCTGTTTTTTCTCACATTACACAGTAAAGAAATCCATTTATGGTACTGAAAAGGAATAAAACACACATTATGCTCCAAACAAACAGACAAAAAGGTGCATGCATTTCTCACATACTCACCGAAGGGCAAGAAAAAGGTGAATCAGCTGCTAAGATCCTGCGTTTGGCAGTTTGGTTCAGAAATATCTTTGCCAATAGTCTCCTTCGGTTTCCTTTGCCTTCCCCTTCTGTCAATGTGTCAGTTCGAAGGGGGCATGGCAACATGGTATTTGCGACTTTGTAGGGTATGCAGATTTCAGCGATATACTTCTGCCCAAATGTCAGCAGTAGGGAAATGAAACCAAGAATCATCAACTCTGCAAAAACCGTGAAGGGGAACTTTGATCAGTGGCTTACCGACTTACTTTGTGCAGTTTTAATGGAAAGAGTTCATGATATCTGATACGGGAGCAAGTATAAAATGATTAAAGAGCAAATCTTGAGAGAAATGAACTTTCTGGTCTTACCAGATTTAACCTTCTCAAGAGTTTCAAACAGAGACTTCCTGTGTTTCTCTGTAAACCACTGGTACAGTTAAAAAGGAAAATGATTTACAATCTCTTTGAGACAGAAAATATTACAATTAAAGAGAACCAGAAAATTTAAACAGCAAACATGTTCGCGTCTTTGCCCTTGGGCAAAATGCAAACTCCAAATCGGGAAAAAAACACACTCAATAAAAGGAGAGAAAAGACAATCAAGCCGGACATATTTAGATTTGCCTATTTTATCAGAGTAATTGTTTCTGCATGTCATCTTGTCCTCAAAAGGTGACAAAATCCCAGCATGATATGGATGAGAGAGGGTTTTAAATAGCAAGAAAACAAATAAAGCACAAGATACAATTTTGAACCATTTCCCTTCATCGGAATCCCAACGACGTCAGGAAAGGCAAGCAAAACCCTATCTTGCTCAGCGATTCCCCCATTAGAAAAAAGACCAAAACAGGAAGCAAGACACTTCTTCACCTCTCCGAGACGATGCAGCCCCTTCTCCAGCGCTATGGAGACGAGAATGATGACCGTACAAACAGCCGCGACGGCCCACGTCGGCGTCTGGTCGAGCTGCCTTGACTCCCCAGCGTCTCCTCCCGCCATTCCCCGACACCTCTCTCTGCCAAGAAGCTTCCTTTCCTTCTTCAGTGCTGGCTTTCACTCTCTTATTCGATTGCCAAGCCGCTAAATTTTGGAGCCAATCGATCTTCTTGTCGCAACTTGCACTTTTCAATGCGAGGAACAGGAGTTTTTAGCAGGAAGTATGACCTTAAGCCGCAGGAAATGTAACGTACGATTCATTCAACGTAGACAACGACATGTTATCTAGACCATTTAAGTACGCAACTACTACATTGATTTTGCATTGAATGATACGAAAAGATGTGTATTCAAGAATTCTTACGTGTATCATGAAACAGTGGTTCACATCGACGCCACTCGCCAAGGGATATCATTTGAACCAATGGGAGGAGATTGTGGACCTAAATGAAAAAAAAGAAGAAAAAGAAAGGTCGGAGCATGGAGCATCCTCTGCCATGGACGAAACATGAACTGTCCGCTTGGATCTCTTTAGCAATATGACCCCTGTTTATCAGAACAGTGCAGTCTCAGTGAATTTTGTAGGCTCGTTCTTTCGTTTACGTACGATGGGCGATGGCGGCGTGTCCTGTGGTTCGAGTGATCGAGAGATTTTTTTCGTTTTTGTCCAATAAAATCAAAAGCAGTTGAGACTTGCAGATTGTGGAAGTACAGTCACACCTTTTATATTTAAAAATAAAAGTATCATTTAGTTTTTTATATAAATATATATATAATTTTTAATTTAAGAAAAATATAACTATTTTAAAATAAAGAGAAGTATAATTTTAGTGATTCACCCTAATCAGATTATTTGATCAAATCTCAATTTCTAACCTTTTTTCATGAATTTCTTTATGTATATATATTTTGCAAAGAGACAAAGAAATTATAAAATCCAATTTATAATTTATGCAGACAAAAAAGGGTATTTTTTTATTTACTTTTTTGATAGAGGTAAACATTATGGAAGAATAAATTCTAGTTAAGTTAGATTTATTTAAACTCTTATAATATAGAATTATTGTATAAATTTTCTATTTATTTAATCTATTGACTTTATACTCAATTAGTCTTTTTTAAAGACAATACATTATATAACAATCAAAATTTTTATACGTAATTAAAGTGATGAGTATAGTAAAAATTTCGGGATGGCAACGGGGCGAGTCGGGGTCAGGTTTTGCCATCCCCGACCCGACCCCGACTTCCCCAAACCCGTCCCCGAACCCGACCCCGAACCCGACGGGTTTAGAAAACCCTGCCCCACACCCGACCCCGCGGGGAAACCCGAACCCGCGGGGAAACCCGACCCCGCCCGACCTAAAAAATAAATATATATTATAAATAATATTTTAAAATTAATTTGCATTCTTTATTCATAATATATAAATAAAAAAATATTTTACATAAACTATATCATCATTTCTACATAAATTATTAAAATTTAGTAACTAGGTTATAACTTATAAGGGGTAAATTTATTATTTTAATAGTCGGGGCGGGTTCGGGGCGGGTACCTAAATTCCCATACCCGACCCCGACCCGACTATACCCTCGTTGGGTTTTCCTCGAACCCGACCCGACCCCCAGTCAACTCGAGTTTTCCCCGTTGACTTCGGGTCGGGTCGGGTCGGGTCAGGTCGGGGATGGGGTTTTTTGCCATCCCTAAGTAAAATACAGCGCTTCAGTAAGGCCATAAATAACATAGAGAAAACACATTAAAAAGTGTCTGTTTCCAGATTTATCTCGACCGTACAAAGTAGTTATAACTACCATCGTGGTTGTTGGGGTTCACGGGTAAAAGAACGAACCCGGTTGTGGCAGGAGTGAGTAAACCAAATTACCGAAAGTTCAAAGACTGGACTCTCAATCAGATAGGGAAATTGCAACAACAAATCGATCAGAAGGTAGGAATGCAGGATCCGACCGTTATCACCTAGAAGTTAGGCGATCGAGATCATAAGTTCGTAAAATTAACATCATGAAAAACATAAGAATAACTATCATGATATCGACATTCATAATTTTTGGATCTTCAAATGAATAATCTTCACAATAAACAATAACATAAACACGTACCTGATGCAGAAGACGTCATGATCGAAGAAAGTCAAAAAATTGCCGAATCTTCAATAATCAGTTTCTCTCGCTTGATCTCTCTTCCAATATAAGTCTTGATAGAAAAGACTTAACTTTTTTGCATATTTATAGAGATAGAGAGAGGACCAATTAATACATCCGTTACTTTTAAAACATAACGTCTATCACGTTACATAAATGATATTGATGACATTAATTTCACTATTAATGTTAGAATTTAAAACGGACCATAAATGCAGGTAATTAATTTTAACGTTAAAGATAGAGCCATTATTAAGGTCATAAATATGACATTAGTATGATCATTAATGAAGGTCATAAATTTAAACGTTAAAGATATATATAGCCATTATTAAGGTCATAAATACGACATTAGTATGATCATTAATGAGGGCCATAAATCTTATATTCTCTCACTTGGCCCGATATTCCAACAAATAATTTAATAGTGAAAACATTAAGCGCGCATACATCCAAGCAATATCCTTAACTTAATATAACTCAACTTAATAAATTCACATAATGAGAGTTATGACGGTCGTACACTGTAGCATCGTATACTTCCTTCCATATACCACAACATTAGCAATTTAATAAGTTAGACATCATAAGAGATATAAAAAACATAATGGTCCACATTAGTGTCTCATAGATATTTCATCTTTCTTGTTCGATGTCATTAGGTGTACACAAACATAATGAACAAGAAAAATTAACAATATGGTCAGGAACATTTATTGAGCTCAAGATTGTTATTACATAATCACAATCAATCATCATTATTACAACCAAGATCCATTCTTTGAACATGTTCTTTAAATGTCTTTGGTTGTAATCCTTTAGTTAAAGGATCTGCAAACATAAGTTCCGTCTTAATGTGTTCAATACAGTATACACACTCTTTGTTTCTGAACTTTTTCTTTCACAGTAAAATATTTCAACTCCATATGTTTTGCATCTCTAAAGTATTTATCATTCTTGGAGAAGAAAACTGCTGCTAAATTATCACAATAAATTTTCAGTGGCTTAGAAATAGTATCAACACCCCCAGCCCTGAAATAAAGTTTCGCAACCATATGCATGAATTGTAGCCTCAAAGCAAGCTACAAACTTTGCCTCCATAGT
The DNA here is from genome assembly GCA_027563935.2 of Costus lasius. NCBI lineage: Eukaryota > Viridiplantae > Streptophyta > Magnoliopsida > Zingiberales > Costaceae > Costus > Costus lasius. Next base: position 116,728,032 of record CM050451.1, on the reverse strand, counting down.
GGATGAAGCAATAACAGATTGTTTGGCACTTTTCCATGAAATTGCTCCTTCTGCTAGTAGGAACAAATAGCCAAACATTGACTTTCTACTGTCGATACATCCAGCAAAATATGAATCCGAATACCCAATCACTTATAATGGATTAGATCTTCTATAAATTAGCATATAGTCTTTCGTTCCTTGAAGATACCTCATCACTTTCTTTGTAGATTTCCAATAGTCAATACCAGGATTACTTTGATATCTTCTAAGCATTCCAACTGCAAAGCTAATGTCGGGTCTTGTGTATGTTTGCAAATACATTAAACTGCCAACTACTAAAGAATATGGAATAGATTTCATTTCCTTTCGTTCTACATCATTATTTGGACATTGCATAAGACTAAATTTGTCTCCCTTTTAGATTGGAACAATACCTGGAGAACATTTATCCATATGAAATCTCTCAAAAATTTTCTTAATATAGTCTTTCTGAGACAATCCTACCAATCCTTGTGATCTATTCCGGAATATTGAAATTCCAATCACATAGGATGCCTCACCCATATCTTTCATTTCAAAATTCTTAGAGAGAAAATCTTTAGTCTCATACAACAATCCCAAATCATTAGCAGCAAGCAAAATATCATCACATATATAACTAAAAATATAAACTTACTCCCACTGATCTTTCGATATATACACCGATCAATAGTATTTTTTTGAAAACCGAAAGATATTATGGTATCATTAAACTTAATATACCTTTGGCGGGAAGCCTGTTTTAGTTCATATATTGATTTTTTAAGTTTACATACCATGTGACCTTTTCCCTCAACGGTAAAACCTTCAGGTTGATCCATATAAACTTTTTCTTCAAGATCCCCATTTAGAAAGACTGTTTTCACATCCATTTGGTATAACTCTAAATCAAACTGAGCCACAAGTGCCATAATTATTCTTAATAAGTCTTTCTTCGAGACAGGATAAAATGTCTCTACATAATTTATGCCATTCTTTTGAGTATAACCTTTGGCAACAAGTCTGGCTTTATATTGTTCTATATTGCCATTCGAGCCATGTTTAATCTTAAAGACCCATTTACATCCAACTCGTTTACAACCTTCTGGCAAATCAACGAGATCCCAGACATTATTTTGTGCCATTGATTTTAACTCATCTTTCATGGCATTAAACCATTTATCAGACTCTTTACTTTCTATGGCTTGTGAAAAAGAAACAAGATCTTTATTAATGCCACAATCAAATTCTGACTCCTGCAAATAAACTACATAGTCATCAGGAATAGCTGACCTCCTTATTCTTACAGGTTTACTTAATGCTATCCCACGTGGTTCATTTATGTCAGTTGGATGTAAGTTAGTTACTTCATGAGGTGCTGCTTCATTCAAATGTTGCTCAACATCATTTTGTTCCTCCAATGTTGGGGCAACATTCGATGTGGATATGGATATTGACACATTTATGGGTGATGGAACATCAACTCTAATTTCATTAATAACTATAATTTTTCTTTTAGCACTCCCACTAACTTCTCCATTTTCAATAAATTTGGCATTAGCTGTTTCAACAATTCTTGGACAATAAAACCTATACCCTTTAGATTTCTTTGGGTAATCAATAAAGTAACCACTAACAGTTCAAGAATCTAATTTTCTTTCATGTGGATTATAAACTCGTGCTTCTGCTGGGCATCCCCAAACACGAAGGTACCTCATACTAGGTTTCCTATCGGTCCACAACTCAAAAGGAGTTTTGGGAACCGCCTTGCTAGGAATCCTATTCAGTAAATACACATCAGTTTTAAGTGCATGCATCCACAAGATTTTGGGTAATGAGGAATTACTCATCATACTCCTAACCATGTCCATTAATGTTCTATTACGCCTTTCAGCAACACCATTTTGTTGAGGTGTTCCTGGCATAGTGTATTGAGCACATATGTCATGCTTTTCAAGAAGTTTAGCAAATGGACCAAGACATTGTCCTGACTCACCATATCTACCATAATACTCACCACCTCTATCAGACCTAATGATTTTCATTTTCATATCTAATTGTCTTTCAACCTTGTTAATAAATACTTCTAGAGCATTTATAGTTTGAGATTTTTTTTTAAGCAAGTAGACATATCCATACCGTGAAAAATCATCTATAAAGGTGATAAAGTATGTTTCTCCACTAAAGGATGGAGTATCAAAAGGTACACATATATCAGTATGTATAATTTCAAGGAGCTGAGTGCTTCTTATGGCATTTTTCTTGTTGTGTTTGGATTGCTTTCCCTTAATGCAATCTACACATATATCAAGATCAGTAAAATCTAAATCCGAAAGAATTTCATCTTTTACTAATCTTTCTAATCTTTCTTTGGATACATGACCCAAACGCTTATGCCACAAGAAAGCAGAACTTTCTTTTATTATGCTACGCTTACATCTAATAGAATGATTAACACAAAATAATGATTCAAAATTAACATCCAGTTTCAGTTTATATAAATCATCAATAAGAATTCCAGAGCCAATACAGGAATTATGTTTAAATAAACTGAAACATCCATGCCCAAACTTAAAATTAAACCCACATTCATCAATTTTTGAAACTGAACTTAAGTTTCTAGAAATTGAAGGTACATAGAGAGTTTGTATTAGATCCAACTGATAGCCAGAGTCTAACACCAATCTATAAGTCCTCATGCCTTCAATTGAGACCTTCTTTCGATTTCCCATAAGTAAGAAGTTCTCAGTTGGGTTTGTGGTTTGGATTGAAAGGAATCCCTGCATCATATTGAAAACATGAGTTGTAGCATCAGAATCAAGCCACCAAGAATTAGAAGGAACTTCAGTTAAGTTTAGTTCAGAACATACAAAAAGGTCAGAAGTACCTTTCTTTTGGAACCAAGCTTTTCGTTTCAGATAATCTTTCTGATAATGTCCCTCCCTTTTACAGAAGTGACATTTATCTGTCTTTTGTTCCTTCTTATTTGTATCCGCAACCTGTGATACTTTAACAGGTGCTTTCTTCTTAAATTTCTTGGCCCTTGGCTTACTTGCTCCTTGACCCATTAGATTAATTAAACGAACCCCTTGCTTCTTAAGTCTTGTTTCTTCTTGAGTAAGCATATTGGCCAATTCATTAATATTCCACTTGTCCTTTATAGTGTTATAGTTAATTTGAAAAGGCCCATACTCAGAAGGTAGTGAGTTCATTATGAATTGCACTAAGAAGGAGTCATCAATTGTCATTCCTAGGGTCCTTAATTTTCCTACAATATTAGTCATCTCTAGGACATGTTGCTGCATACTACATGACCTATCATACTTCATGGTCGTGAGTTCAGCCATTAATGTACCAGCAAGAGATTTATCCGCAGAACGGAAACGTTCTTCCACAAGCTTAAGATACTCTTTAGCAGTCTCAATTTGTGGAATAGTAATCTTAATGTTGTTGGCAGTCGTCATTCGCATAAAGCTAAGACATAATCTGTTAGATCTTTCCCATGCTTTATAGTTTAACTTTTCTTCCTCACTGCTCCTATCAGTAATGGCAGTAGGTTTTTCTTCTAATAGTGCTAAGTCAAGATCCAAAACACCTAAGTGAAAATTGACTTGTTCGTACCATTCAGAAAAGTTCAAACCATTGAACATAGTAACAGAAGAAGCATGCGAATGAAGAGAAATAGTTGCACAAACATAAAATGCTCAATCAATTATGGATTCAGATATTTATAACATCAAAATATATTATAGGTTTCCTTTTGGTAAACCTAACAATATGTTTATCATCATTAAATGCTTTAAAATTTTTATATAAACATTATCAAATATAATTAGCATCTTTGGATACGTAATTATATTTAACAATTAACCATTAATTTCCTTTAATTATATTTATTAGCTACATAAGATTGATTTACCTTTGGGTAAAATCAAAATTCACACTAATAAATATATATACAATAATGGTTTATATAAATAAACCAAAACTTATTATCTTTAATAATAAATGGTCACTTTGGTGACTAACATTTATTATTACAAGACGTTAACATTATATTTTAATAATAAATGACCACTTTGGTGATTAACACTTATTATTAAAATAAACCACTTAATTAGTTTGGTCACTTTGGTAACAAACAAACTATTAACCTTCATATCCATTCACTACATGTGAAGGAAAATATATATCTCTAAAGTTTTACATAATATAGATCTAAATATATATCTTTGTGAATTTAATTATTCACAAAATATTAACCTCATGTGTAATAGAAAACTTCTTTATATCTAATACACAATTAGCCATGAGTAAGTAAAGTCGTACATACTGAAATCGTAAAAGGAACAATAATTAACTTTCCAAACAAACATAAAGGAAAGTTGACTCAGCAATTAATCAATTAAGCAAATTACTGAAATCGCCATAGAAACAATAAAACAATAATTCATTACTGAGGTGATATCAAAAATTCCTTTTCTTTATTTACTTAATTATCACAAACATCAAATCAATAAAAATTCCTTATTTCTTCATGCTGCCGAGAAACATAAAACAGTAAACCTTGATGTGAGTAAAATTTGCAATAAGTCTTACGTAAACCATAAATCCAAAACATATTTGTGAAACATAACTTTGATTTGCATAAATCACATTCTAAAAACACATACGCAAAATTCATAAAAAAATAATTATATGGATAGATTATTCATTCTATAACGATCGCTCTGATACCACATGTAAGTTCTTAAGATCAACATAAGTTCGTAAAATCAACATCATGAAAAACATAAGAATAACTATTATGATATCGACGTTCATAATTTTCGGATCTTCGAATGAATAATTTTCATAATAAACAATAACATAAACATGTACCTGATGCAGAAGACGTCATGACCGAAGAAAGTCGAAGAATTGCCGAATCTCCAATAATTGGTTTCTCTCGCTTGATCTCTCTTCCAATACAAGTCTCGATAGAAAAGACTTAACTTTCTTGCATATTTATAGAGATAGAGAGATGACCAATTAATACATCCGTTACTTTTAAAACGTAACGTCTATCACGTTACATAAATGATATTGATGACATTAATTTCACTATTAATGTTAGAATTTAAAACGAACCATAAATGCAGGTAATTAATTTTAACTTTAAAGATAGAGCCATTATTAAGGTCATAAATATGATATTAGTATGATCATTAATGAGGATCATAAATCTTAACGTTAAAGATATATAGCCATTATTAAGGTCATAAATACAATCTTAGTATGACCATTAATGAGGGCATAAATATTACAAACCCTGCGTTTCTCTTCCTTCGCATCAAATTCCCCGGTACGTGAGCTTTTTTACATTTTGAAACGCAGGTTTTGCTGGGTGATATGTGCACCGGGAAGTCCAGCCTCATCATCCGTTTCGTCAGGGGGCAGTTCCTCGAGTTCGAGGTTCCCATTCCTTCGAGGTGTTCTTTCTTTGGGCTCGTTCTAGCCATGTTACTATGCGGTTTGAGAGATCAGCTAGGGGGTTTCTTTTCTTGGTTCGACTGCAGGAATCTATGATCGGTGCCGCATTCTTTGCGCGGACGTTGAGTGTAGGCGACACCATGGTGAAGTTTGATATTTGGGACACCGCCGGGCAGGAGAGATACCACAGTCTGGCTTCCATCTACTATAGAGGTGCGGCAGCAGCGATAGTCGTTTATTGTTGGGCAGAGACGGTGAGAAAAACCTCTGTTACTAGATTTAACACTAAATAACTACCGGTAATAAAATACAGAAAATGGCAGCAGAATAAAATACCAAACAACCAAACAGACAAGAGAATAAGGGACACCAAGATTTTTATGTGGAAAACCTCCCCAAGTTGAGGAGGAAAAACCACGGGACCTAAGTCCGCTTAAACCTTCCACTAAATCAGTTTAATGGGTCTTACAAATCTTACTAGAACATCTAGGAGCATAACCACATCATCAAGACTAATCTTGGATCTCAGATAAGCATCAACACCAGGTTGGTAAACAAAAATAGGAGAGGAGAAGAAATCAGATTTCACCAAAGGATGATCTCGATTCTGGGCTTGCTGTGAGAAACTGAGACCTCAATTCGACGATCTGATCGTTCAGATTGAAAAGCACTGAGTCCCGAACCTTCTCCTAAAATTTCAGCCCGATCCAACGGTGAACTTCTTGCCGGAGGCCAATTTACACGGACTGCCCTAAGTTCACAGCTTGTTGCCAAAGCTTCTTCTCTCTCCTTCTTTTCACGTTTGTTCTCACACACCCATGTGTACAGTGGCATGCACACATATATCTAATAAAATAAAACATAATGACAACAACACGTGTCAAATATACACTAACTAATCCATAAAAAGGTGTGTTCATCATAATCTGACATCGTGGACAGTGTGTCCACAATCTTCATGGACAGAAAATCCACGATCTTCATGGACAGGAAGTCCACGATCTTCGTGTCCACGATCTTCTCAGAAAATCCACGATCTTCTGGACTGTGTCCATTAAGTTCTGGACTGTGTCCACCATCTTCTGGACTGTGTCCACGATCTTTGTAGAAAAACCACCATGTTCAGGATCGTGGACAGTGTGTCCACGATCTTCGTGTCCATGATCTTTGCAGAAAATCCACCATGTTCAGGCACGGTCTTCGTGTCCATGATCTTTGCAGAAAATCCACCATCTTCTGCAGATCATGGACAGTGTGTCCACGATGTTGCAGGTTGTGTCCATGATCTTTTGCAGAGTACAAACTGAGTTGCTTCACCCATGTGGCCTGATCTGAGTCATCCTCCACATGAGTAAACTGAGTTATCCTCCACATAGGAGGGAAACTCACCCAACATTTATGACATCACCAGTAGAGTAAGTATCCTAGAGTTCTTCAATTCAGTATATTGAGGATAAATATGCCTCAAATTCTCCATTTCTTTTCTTGTATCGTTGGTTGATTTTTGTCTTTATCTCCTATTACTCCATTTTTATTAGGAATCATTTGAGACGGCAAAAAAGTGGGTGGAAGAATTACAAAAACAAGGTGGATTTCATTTGATTTCATTGAGCTTGAATTTAATCATATTAATTGTCTGACAGCTAATATTCACGTGGTTATATAGGTAATCCAAATATGGTGACAGCTCTAGCGGGAAATAAATGTGATTTGGAGGATGGAAGGAAGGTGGAAACTGAGGTAATAACGATATTGCACATAAACAAAAGTTCAGTTGCGCTTTTTCGTTTCAGATGCATAATTGGGAAATTGCTGAAAGAGTTTAATATCCTTTATATACATGATAAGGTTGTGAATATTTCCATCGGATATAGGTTTCAAACAATTTGAAGCTTCAGCTATGACAGAACAGTGTAATTTTCTCTGTTTTTTGTTTGCCTAGTCACTATGAGTCCATACATCCACTTGGGAACAGAATTTAAGTGGTCGCACATGGATATGGATACAATCATGATATAAAAAACCAATTTGTCCCTCCCCAAGTTAGACCTTGTACCGGTATTACTACAAAGGTCAGTATTATATGTTAGTACGAATTGGTACGTGTGAGTCTGATAGTAGATTAATATATCAGAACGGGATGGTATTTAAAACTTTGGATACAATCATATAAGAATTTGATACTAATCTACTCCAACTAAGGTTTTGAATACTAATTCATACTGATTTACAGTCTATATATACTATTGCTAGTATGTTCCATGTTTTGGTTCACCGGCAAATATTGCCTGTACTATGCAGTATGAAATTTTACCTAAATCCATGCATTCTGAGGTTCACTTTGTCAAGAGGGAAACTTGATATATAGTATTAAGTTATGTCAACATTCCGTTTAATAATTTGTTTATCTACCAGCATGTATGCAAGTTTTGTTTGAGTTTGAAAAGTAGATAATTTTATACAGTCTAATGCAAGGTACACGTTATGCATAGCATACACATCTGACTAAAGGACAAAAAGGCAACAAGGAGATTAGGATTACATTATGTACTTTAGTTCCCTAGTGCAATAGCAGAGAAAACACTAACCCACGTCTGTCTTTCAGGAAGCATGCAAATATGCAGAGGAGTATGGTCTTTTCTTCTCAGAAACCTCTGCCAAAACAGCTATCAATGTGAATAATATATTCTGCGAGATAGGTGCATGCTTCAGTAAATTATTTCTTTTCTTAGATAATAATTTACAAGTTTCAAGTTTTGATAATCTATTTTTGTAATGGCTACTTAATCCGGCTGCTGTAATTGATTACAATGTTGACATTCCGGAAACTCCCATATTCTTCTCTCCTTTTTTTTTTAAAAAAAATAACTTCTTTATAAGGTCTACAAGTGATTGATTTATGATCATTGCTCTAATGTTTTAATGTTTGTACTATGGTTCTATCAGCAAAGTGAATATTACTATCTTAAGTTGACACAGCGTGCTGCTTTTGTGCACGTTTCCTTTGCTTACTGATCCAAGGGAGCAACTTGTTTACCACCGTTGAAAACTTTTGATGAAGCATCATGCTCCACTACACCGTGTGGAGAACCTACTTCGAGAGTCAGATTATCACTATTTTGATTCCTTGACTTGGAGATGGAAATGTTGGGGTCCTTACTTATATTGATTATTGAATGGCCAACTTATCTCTCATTCTTCAGTATAGAAGGTTATCTTTAATTGAGGTATTGTCCTGTTACATTTGGTGGTGTAAGGTTCCTGTGTAGATCAAAATTTCTGTTAGCTTTTGGCTGATGGTACATTTCCCACAATCTTTGTGCTTCTATGCAAAGGTTTGACTTGAAACACAATCAATATTAATTGGCGGCTTGGGGTTGGAATTTTACTGCCAGTGCTTCTTGGTGTCAACAAATTCTTCCTGTCACTTTTTCTTTAAGCTCGTCTTTGTATTATTCTTCCTTTAGATGGATTTGGGAGTTTCTCCACTTCACTAAAAAAAAATTATTTTCTTTTTTACTAGTATTTGCTTAAATGTATGTGCTATAGATTTCTACTCTTTTTTGAAATGTTTTTTTAGCGTAGAAAATGTTATGGGTGAATAGCAACAACGAATGCTTCTTATAATGACATAGTTCTTTACAGTGTTATGACAAACAAAAGCTACTTGTAGCATTTCTATTTGGTTTCTTTGGGCAACTTATTACATGTAATTGAAGACCAAGAAGTAATCTCATTGATTATGTCCTAGTTTCACCTGATGGCATAACTATCAGTACATAGTACATATATCAGTGATTCACAGGCTATCTTCATAATTTGACTTCCCAAAAAGAGTAGATATATCTACTGGAATTAATGTGACTTTGCTTTAAAAAGTATCTTTTTATGAACAGCAAGACGCTTACCGAAAGTTCAACCAGCTCAACAGTTCGCAGGAGTGGTTCTCGAAACTGGACGAGCAGAAAAGCCACAGACTTCATCATGCTGTTCTTAGGTTAGTTTTGATTATTCTGGCGTATTTGTATTCAAATGTTAATGCTCTGGTCTCATTACGACAATTTGACCTGACAAAGTGGCATGTGTTTTTGTTATTGTCTAAAAAATCTAGAACATAAACATGTGACAGAGTTCACATTCGCAGTTTCATCTGACTGGACGCTCATAATTTATCCTTTTTCCCAACAACAATCCCTTGAGAACACTCTTTCTCGGAGACTCGATCATCTCTTGTATTAATTTGTCTTTGGGCCTTACCAATTTGTTTGTAGCATTAATTGCAAAATTTGTATTAGCTTATCTTCTGCACTAATTGTTTCATCATGCTCATCATTCTAACACCATTTACATCTAGTTATATCCGCGGTTCACTTTTATTTCACTATTCAATAATACCTATGCTGCGTGGTGCAGGACATGCTGACTAGGACAAGGGAATTGATGCCAAGTGTCACGCCCCGGTCGGATCGGCCTCAAAATAGCACTTAACTGCTGTCTCAGAGCAGTCCGGCGGAATACCGGAATGCAACTATCTAGGGTTTTCGATCAAAATTTAAAAACCCTAACTTCCCGAACAATAATTATCCCCAAATTACAGTTCACATGGGAAAACCCAAACCCTAATTAGGAGATCCGATCAAACCCTAAATCAGAATCCTAATTTTAATTTTGACCCGCAGGTCAAAATTGCCGCCGCGCCGCTTCGAATTCAATTGTTACGCTGACGTCCGCCTGACGACGTCAGCGACTCAAAACGATTTCGCCGTGCGAATTAACCCCGTCGCTCGCGTCAGCGTCGTCCAGCTGATGTTGAAGTTGCATCAGCGTCAATCCGCCAATCCGCCAGACTGGCGCCGGTCGTAGCCGGTTACAGACGCTCAATCCGCCACCCCCTGGCGCCGGAGTTTCTCCCAATCTCTCTCGAAGATGCGTGCTCTCCACTGGTGGCTGATGGCTGGAATCCTCCTCAAGCTCGATCAATTGCTGCTCCTTTATAGAGGAAGAGCCGCCGCCTTCCTCTCCTTCATGCGCGTCCGCTGCAAATTGAAGCCCTAGCCGCGTCCGTGTCCAAGTCTTCCGCCGAAGACCTTGTCGCTTCTCCGAGTTCCCCGCAGCATCGGCAGCCCTCGCGCTGTCCGAACTTCTCGGCGAAGACGCCGTCGTCCGAAGAGCTCGCGGACGAAGCTCGCGAGGTTGCTATGCGTTTGCCTTCTCCGCGTGAGCTCGCCAATTTAGGGTCAACCGTGGATGTTGACCGGGCCTCTCTCCTATTTGGACTGTTGCCTAGCCCAATGGGTTTCGGGCCGAACCGGTCTAAACCAGGCCTGACAATTCTCCCCCGCCCAATTTGGACATCGCCCTCGATGTCTGACACGGGTAGATCTTGAGCAACTATTGCTCCGATCCTCAAAGCACCGATCCTACACTGCTGCGCTCCCGTGGCAGAGTGCGGAACTACCTGCAGTGACCCAATCCGCGGTTGCTTGAATTCCTCGGCCTCCACGGCTGGTTCCTGCGCTGCCATTTCCATGAGTTTCTGTTTGTTGGGACAATCCTTCACCCAGTGAGGTCCCCCGCACCAGAAACAACCTTGTGGCTTTTGCTCCCGTCGTCCCAGTGAACCCTTGTTCTGCTGGTGAAAGGGTATACCCCTCTCTGGAACTCTAGCTCCCGGCGATGTCCGTGGGGAGCCGCGCTGAGAGCCGCGCTTTGGTGGTGTCCTGAATTTCTTTGGTGGTGATGGTTTGAAACTTCTGTTATCCACCAGAGATTCAGCCACCGCCGCAGTCGCCCTCCAATCAACCGGTTCGCGACGTTGGACCTCCGTTTCTGCCCATGGCTGAAGGCCCCGGAGGAAGAAATACCTCCTATCGTCCTCTGCCATACCTGGAAGCTCCAGCATCAAAGTGAAGAAAGCCCTAACGTACTCCTGGATCGAGCCTGTATGCCTTAGCCAATCCAGTTTACCACGTGCCTGATCCGCCGAGTTTCTGGGAAGAAACTACCGTCGCAGTTCCTCACGAAAAGTTTCCCAAGTCCAGCTAGTAGCCCCTGATGTAGAGCCGACTTTGGTTGGCCACCAAAGTTTCGCGTCGCCTGTGAGATAGGCGATGCACACTTGCACCCGATCTCCTGCAGAAATATGGTTAGCTGAAAACAATTGCTCCATATCCCAGATAAAGTTATCGACCTCTCTGGATGATCGAGCCCCCCCGAACGTCGCTGGGTCAGGCACGCGCATCCTCGGTTTGGGAGCCTCCTGCTCCACCGGTGCCGCTGCTAATTGCGATACTTGCGTTAGGGATAAACGCAGTACCCTAACTTCTGCGCGCATGTCCTCCTTCATGCGAGCCATCTCCCCTGGCAGATAGATCAGACCCTCCACGGTCTGTTGCATGACCTCGATCTGCAACCTCTGTTGCTCGATCAGCAATTCCTGATCCTCCACTATCTTCTGAAGGCTTTCCACCTGTGGAATCATCCCATTGCCTCCACTACTGGCCAGACCAAGCACCTGCTCGATCTGAGCGATGCGATCACCCTGGTTCACCATCTCCTCAGGTTCAGCCGTCTCCTTGGCTTTTCCTTTATCCTGCTTGCGCCAGACGTCCTCTGACGCTCCTCTAGCTGTGTGGGTGATCTTCTGGAATTTCAAACCCCTCTTCACCTTCGCGGGTGAAGTAGCCGTGGTTGCTGGACCACGTTAACCGCTCTGATACCAATTGTCACGCCCCGGTCGGATCGGCCTCAAAATAGCGCTTAACCGCTCTCTCAGGGCAGTCCGGCGGAATACCGGAACGCAACTATCTAGGGTTTCCGACCAAAATTTAAAAACCCTAACTCCCCGAACAATAATTATCCCCAAATTACAGTTCACACGGGAAAACCCAAACCCTAATTAGGAGATCCGATCAAACCCTAAATCAGAATCCTAATTTTAATTTTGACCCGCTGGTCAAAATTGCCGCCGCGCCGCTTCGAATTCAATTGTTATGCTGACGTCCGCCTGACGTCAGCGTCTCAAAACGATTTCGCCATGCGAATTAACCCCGTCGCTCGCGTCAGCGTCGTCCCGCTGACGTTGAAGTTGCGTCAGCGTCACAAAATCTCGCAGCCACTTAATCCTTTGGGTTCCGATTTTGACTGGGTCAAAATCGGAACTCGATGTCTTCGTCTTCGCGAGCTCGGCCTCACAACGCCGCCCGCGTTGCTTCCAAGGGTCGCCGCGCTCGCTGCCGCTTGCTTCGTCGTCGGCGACTGTCTTCCAGTCGTCGTCTAGCAGCCGTTCCGCCGCCGAGAAGGGTCGCCGAGAATGCTGGGATCACGTCGTCGAACAGGGAAAACAGGGGAAGAGGAGAACGGCGAAGAAGCTTTATTTCAACTCAATGAAAGCTACAGAACTCCTCACAGATGCCGACGACCCCTGTCGTCGGTGCCCCTCTCCCACCCTCGCCGGTCGTAGCCGGTTACAGACGCTTAATCTGCCGCCCCCTGGCGACGGAGTTTCTCCCAATCTCTCTCGAACATGCGTGCTCTCCACTAGTGGCTGATGGCTGGAATCCTCCTCAAGCTCGATTGATTGCTGCTCCTTTATAGAGGAAGAGCCGCCGCCTTCCTCTCCTTCACGCACGTCCGCTGCAACTTGAAGCCCTAGCCGCGTCCGTGTCCAAGTCTTCCGTCGAAGACCTTGTCGCTTCTCCGAGTTCCCCGCAGCATCGGCAGCCCTCGCGCTGTCCGAACTTCTCGGCGAAGACGCCGTCGTCCGAAGAGCTCGCGGACGAAGCTCGCGAGGTTGCTATGCGTTTGCCTTCTCCGCGTGAGCTCGCCAATTTAGGGTCAACCGTGGATGTTGACCGGGCCTCTCTCCTATTTGGATTGTTGCCTAGCCCAATGGGTTTCGGGCCGAACCGGTCTAAACCAGGCCTGACAATTCTCCCCCGCCCAATTTGGACATCGCCCTCGATGTCTGACACGGGTAGATCTTGAGCAACTATTGCTCCGATCCTCAAAGCACCGATCCTACACTGCTGCGCTCCCGTGGCAGAGTGCGAAACTACTTGCAGTGACCCAATCCACGGTTGCTCGAATTCCTTGGCCTCCACGGCTGGTTCCTGCGCTGCCATTGCCATGAGTTTCTGTTTGTTGGGACAATCCTTCACCCAGTGAGGTCCCCCGCACCAGAAACAACCTTGTGGCTTTTGCTCCCGTCGTCCCGGTGAACCCTTGTTCTGCTGGTGAAAGGGTCTACCCCTCTCTGGAACTCTAGCTCCCGCGGTGTCCGTGGGGAGCCGCGCTTTGGTGGTGTCCTGAATTTCTTTGGTGGTGCTGGTTTGAAACTTCTGTTATCCACCAGAGATTCAGCCACCGCCGCAGTCGCCCTCCAATCAACCGGTTCGCGACGTTGGACCTCCGTTTCTGCCCATGGCTGAAGGCCCCGGAGGAAGAAATACCTCCTATCGTCCTCTGCCATATCTGGAAGCTCCAGCATCAAAGTGGAGAAAGCCCTAACGTACTCCTGGATCGAGCCTGTATGCCTTAGCCGATCCAGTTTACCACGCGCCTGATCCGCCGAGTTTCTGGAAAGAAACTGCCGTCGCAGTTCCTCACGAAAAGTTTAGCAAGTCCAGCTAGTAGCCCCTGATGTAGAGCCGACTTTGGTTCGCCACCAAAGTTTCGCGTCGCCTGTGAGATAGGCGATGCACACTTGCACCCGATCTCCTGCAGAAATATGGTTAGCTGAAAACAATTGCTCCATATCCCAGATAAAGTTATCGACCTCTCTGGATGATCGAGCCCCCCCGCACGTCGCTGGGTCAAGCACGCGCATCCTCGGTTTGGGAGCCTCCTGCTCCACCGGTGCCGCTGCTAATTGCGATACTTGCGTTAGGGATAAACGCAGTACCCTAACTTCTGCGCGCATGTCTTCCTTCATGCGAGCCATCTCCCCTGGCAGATGGATCAGACCCTCCACGGTCTGTTGCATGACCTCGATCTACAACCTCTGCTGCTCGATCAGCAATTCCTGATCCTCCACTATCTTCTGAAGGCTTTCCACCTGTGGAATCATCCCATTGCCTCCACTACTGGCCAGACCAAGCACCTGCTCGATCTGAGCGATGCGATCACCCTGGTTCACCATCTCCTCAGGTTCAGCCGTCTCCTTGGCTTTTCCTTTATCCTGCTTGGGCCAGACGTCCTCTGACGCTCCTCTGGCTATGTGGGTGATCTTCTGGAATTTCAAACCCTTCTTCACCTTCGCGGGTGAAGTAGCCGTGGTTGCTGGACCACGTTAACCGCTCTGATACCAATTGTCATGCCCCGGTCGGATCGGCCTCAAAATAGCGCTTAACCGCTGTCTCAGGGCAGTCCGGCGGAATACCGGAACACAACTATCTAGGGTTTCCGACCAAAATTTAAAAACCCTAACTCCCCGAACAATAATTATCCCCAAATTACAGTTCACACGGGAAAACCCAAACCCTAATTAGGAGATCCGATCAAACCCTAAATCAGAATCCTAATTTTAATTTTGTCCCGCTGGTCAAAATTGCCGCCGCGCCGCTTCGAATTCAATTGTTATGCTGACGTCCGCCTGACGTCAGCGTCTCAAAACGATTTCGCCGCGCGAATTAACCCCGTCGCTCGCGTCAGCGTTGTCCCGCTGACGTTGAAGTTGCGTCAGCGTCACAAAATCTCGCAGCCACTTAATCCTTTGGGTTCCGATTTTGACTGGGTCAAAATCAGAACTCGATGTCTTCGTCTTCACGAGCTCGGCCTCACAACGCCGCCCGCGTTGCTTCCAAGGGTCGCCGCGCTCGCTGCCACTTGCTTCATCGTCGGCGACTGTCTTCCAGTCGTCGTCTAGCAGCCGTTCCGCCGCCGAGAAGGGTCGCCGAGAATGCTGGGATCACGCCGTCAAACAGGGAAAACAGGGGAAGAGGAGAACGGCGAAGAAGCTTTATTTCAACTCAATGAAAGCTACAGAACTCCTCACAGATGCCGACGACCCCTGTCGTCGGTGCCCCTCTCCCTCCCTCGCCGGTCGTAGCCGGTTACAGACGCTCAATCCGCCGCCCCCTGGCGCCGGAGTTTCTCCCAATCTCTCTCGAAGATGTGTGCTCTCCACTGGTGGCTGATGGCTGGAATCCTCCTCAAGCTCGATCGATTGCTGCTCCTTTATAGAGGAAGAGCCGCCGCCTTCCTCTCCTTCACGCACGTCCGCTGCAACTTGTAGCCCTAGCCGCGTCCGTGTCCAAGTCTTCCGCTGAAGACCTTGTCGCTTCTCCGAGTTCCCCGCAGCATCGGCAGCCCTCGCGCTGTCCGAACTTCTCGGCGAAGACGCCGTCGTCCGAAGAGCTCGCAGACGAAGCTCGCGAGGTTGCTATGCGTTTGCCTTCTCCGCGTGAGCTCGCCAATTTAGGGTCAACCATGGATGTTGACCGGGCCTCTCTCCTATTTGGACTGTTGCCTAGCCCAATGGGTTTCGGGCCGAACCGGTCTAAACCAGGCCTGACACTCCCAGGCAGAGGGTGCAGAGGCAGCAGGCGATGTGGCGGAGGCAGCACGACAACGGGATCTTCGGCGGAAGAACTGGATGAAGGCGCGGCTCCCTCGGATAGCAGCTGTGAGAGGTGCGGTGCAGCGACCGGGTCGCGCGGAGCTCCAAGAGACGGTGCAGCTTTCTCGGACGCGGCGGACGCTTAAACGGGAGAGGAGAGGCGGCGCTCTCCTCGTTAAATAGCTTCGACGGGCTAAGCATCAAGGGAGGAGAGTTTTCCAGAAGATCGATCAGCCGCGACGTCATCTACCATCACAGAGCTTGACAGAAGCTTGTAACCGAGCGGAGAGAGCATTGTAACCGGCGATTGAGGAATCGCCGGCAAGGGAGGGACTGGAGCGACGGTCAGGGGACCGACGCCGAAGAGTTGTAAGTTCCTTTCAGAATAAAACTTCTCTTCCTGTTCCATATTCCTTCCCTGTTCCTGGTTTCTTCCGCGGCAACGACGAACTCGGCTCGGCGACGATCTTCGACGACGGCAAACGGTCGGCGATCAGCGTCCACTTCCATCCGCTGAGCCCTCGAGCGCAGGCGGTGCTTGGCGAGGGAGATCGGCGGAAACTGTGACGCAGAGGGGGGCGTCGCGAGCACGAGAATGAAGACAAATCTTCCGATTTTGACCAAGTCAAAATCGAAAGGAACAGAGTGGAGCGATTTCGATTTCGCGAAATCAAATCGGGGCGGCTGGCGTGAGCAGGACGTCAGTAACGGAAATGACGCGCGCGGCGGAGAGATCGAAATCGAGTTCGATCGGCACGAGTGGAAGGGTTGACGTCAGCAAGGCAAAACTCAATTCGAGTTCGGCGAATTGAGGCGGTGACGTCACAGTGACGTCAGAGTCCGATGATTAATTTCGAGCGCGGCGGTTGACTTGGTCAAAGTTAATTTTGACCAGTGAGGTATTTTGATTTAGGGTTTTCCGATCTTTTCCGGTCTTCTCAAATTAGGGTTAGGGTTTTCCAATCCTTTCCGTGCGAATTGTAATTTGGGTAAAAAGATTGTTCGGGGAAGTTAGGGTTTCGAACTTGGGGGTGAGATTTGCCCGAAAACCCTAGCGAGTTCATGTTCCGGTGTTTCGCCGGATGGCTCTAGGAAGCGGATAAACGCCAATTCTAGACCGATCCGACCGGGGCGTGACAACAGGTATCAGAACGTAAAGTGATCCAGCAGCATGGTGAATCAAGGAGATCGTATTGCGCGAATCGAGCAGGTGCTCGGTTTGACAGGGAATAGCAGGGATGCGGTGGTTCCTCAGGTGGAGGACATCCATCGCACGGTAGAGGAGCAAAGGTTGCAAATTACTGTCCTTCAACAAACTTTGGCTGGAATGGCAGAAGCCTAGCAAAATTTTGAAGGGATGGCGGCGCTACAACAGCAGGTGGCAACCTTGCAAGGACAGGTAGCAACCTTGACGACATAGTTAACCAACTTCATGGCAGCACAGCAGCAGATATTAGTAGATCTTGCGGTGACGCGCATGACATTGGCGCAGGCACAAGGAGGTGCCCCTACAGCAACCAGGGCGGAGTATGGGGCTCCCAACGATAACGGGAAGGTTCGCACCCCAGAACCTGCAATGTTCAAGGGGGCCAGATCAGCAAAAGTATTGGGTAACTTCCTTTGGGATATGCAGCAATACTTTGAGGCTAACCATGTTTCAGATCAGGAGAAGGTGAGGGTGTGCACAGCATATCTCTCAGATGATGCAAAACTCTGGTGGAGAACCAAAGTTGATTCGACATCAGAGGCGGCTAGTTGGACATGGGAGGTGTTCCGAGAGGAACTGCGACAGTAGTTCCTTCCCGGAAACTCGGTGGACCAAGCGCGAGAGGCGGTGGATCGGCTAAAGCACACAGGGACGATCTAGGAGTATGTCAGGGCGTTCTCCGCGCTGATGTTGGAGCTACCCGAGATGCGGAGGGAGACAGGAGGTACTTCTTCCTCCGGAATCTCCAACCCTGGGCGGCAACGGAGGTCCGACGACATGCGCCGCAGGACTGGAGGACGGCTGCAGCTATAGCCGAGTCTCTTGTGGACCAGAGGACTTCAGGGACGACCTTTCAGAGAGCACAGAGGTCGCCTCCGAAATGACCATCTCCACCCAGACCTAGAGCGCCAGAGAGAGAGAGGCTCTCTCCCCGATGAAACAGAGGACAACCAGCATGGCAGGAGCATACTCGACCTGCAGAGAGAGGGCAGGGTCAACTGAGACCGATTGCCTGCTTCTTGTGCAAGGGACCGCATCGGATACGCGACTGTCCAGACCGACAGCGGGTGAACGCAATTGCAGCGATTGTGCATCAGGAGCAAGCTGAGAAACCGGCGGTGGTGCATGACGAGGAACCAGTAGAGGCCCGCATAGGAGTTGTGCGCATTGCCTCAGTGGTCACAGGAAAATCATCACCGACCCCCACAGAAGCAGAGCCGAAAGATGCAGTCGACAAGGGCAACGTCGAGCAGAAGACGAGCTCCGAAAATGCGAGACCTCCGCAGGAGAAAAAGACATATAAGCAGGTAGTGGAGGAAAAAACTCCACCAAAGTCTTGGGAGGAGATAGAAGCGGAAGAGAATGCAATGCAACGCACGAACTATGAGAAGCTCCAATGCAAGAGGGAACAGAACTAGAAAGAGTGCTACGAGGCTAACTGTGCTGAGCAAGAGCGGTGGCTCGCCAGCCGGCGTTGAGTGGGCCGCCCGCGCCGGACATCGGGGCGATGTCCAAATTGGGTAGGGGAGAATTGTCAGGCCTGGGTCAGGCCGGTTCGGCCCAAGCCTAGATCCAAGCCTGAGCCCATGCCCAGGTAGAGGGCGCAGAGGCGGCAGGCGGTGTGGCGGGGCAGCACGACAACGGGATCTTCGGTGGAAGAACCGGATGAAGGCGCGGCTCCCTCGGATAGCAGCTGTGAGAGGTGCGGTGCAGCGACCGGGTCGCGCGGAGCTCCAAGAGATGGTGTGGCCTTCTCGGACGCGGTGGACGCTTAAACGGGAGAGGAGAGGCGGCGCTCTCCTCGTTAAATAGCTTCGACGGGCTAAGCATCAAGGGAGGAGAGTTTTCCAGAAGATCGATCAGCCGCGACGTCATCTACCATCACAGAGCTTGACGGAAGCTTGTAACCGAGCGGAGAGAGCATTGTAACCGGCGATTGAGGAATCGCCGGCGAGGGAGGGACGGGGGCGACGGTCAGGGGACCGACGCCGAAGAGTTTGTAAGTTCCTTTCAGAATAAAACTTCTCTTCCTGTTCCATATTCCTTCCCTGTTCCTGGTTTCTTCCGCGGCAACGACGAACTCGGCTCGGCGACGATCTTCGACTACGGCAAACGGTCGGCGATCAACGTCCTCTTCCATCCGCTGAGCCCTCGAGCGCAGGCGGTGCTTGGCGAGGGAGATCGGCGAAAACCGTGACGCAGAGGGGGGCGTCGCGAGCACGAGAATGAAGACAAATCTTCCGATTTTGACCAAGTCAAAATCGGAAGGAACAGAGTGGAGCGATTTTGATTTTGCGAAATCAAATCGGGGCGGCTGGCGTGAGCAGGACGTCAGCAACGGAATTGACGTGCGCGGCGGAGAGATCGAAATTGAGTTCGATCGGCGCGAGTGGAAGGGCTGACGTCAGCAAGGCAAAACTCAATTCGAGTTCGGCGAATTGAGGTGGTGACGTCACAGTGACGTCAGAATCCGGTGATTAATTTCGAGCGCGGTGGTTGACTTGGTCAAAGTTAATTTTGACTAGTGAGGTATTTTGATTTAGGGTTTTCCGATCTTTTTCGGTCTTCTCAAATTAGGGTTAGGGTTTTCCAATCCTTTCCGTGCGAATTATAATTTGGGGAAAAAGATTGTTCGGGGAAGTTAGGGTTTCGAACTTGGGGGTGAGATTTGCCCGGAAACCCTAGCGAGTTCACATTCCGGTGTTCCGCCGGACGGCTCTAGGAAGCGGATAAGCGCCAATTCTAGACCGATCCGACCGGGGCGTGACACCAAGGGACCGCATCGTGCAGGATACGCTATCAAGTATTTTTGGTCCAGCAACATGGATTATCAACTCTAATATCCATCATTAACACTAAAAAAAAGTTTGAAACAAGTGCAGAAGCAATTAAGAGCTTGAAAATGACAAATCAAGGGATCTGAACTGGACTCAGTCAATCAGGGGATCTGAGAGTAAATGACAAATATGGATTCCGAGCATGATCGAGTCAGCCCTAAACTCCAATGCAACCTTAGCTGCAACTAGTAGCTCGAGTGTAGCAATTATAAGTTGCAGGCATATCCGGTGGATTGAACATATTTTGGCAGATAGAACAGGCATTGCATATGCATGGTTAACAACTATTCTTTTTTACAGGTGATACATACGCAATATAGAATCTACAAACTCGTCTTCGAGGCCAGTTTTGTAATTAAATTTTTGTAAAATAAAGTGTGTCAAAAACATCTTACGAATTTTAGTAATCAGCACAAATTACAAAAAAACCACGTATTGGACAATCAATAGACTAATGCCGTTCCACACTTAAATATAAATTTCAGAAAATATTCGTCTCCCTAAAAAAAATGAAGTTGACATCTTATAGGATTTAGTTCGTAACGACATATTATAGTGCTTTGCTCGTCGAATCAACTAATTTAGCTTTTTTCCTTTGAGGTGTCAACATAATGGCATCATACTTAGTGTCACGCCCCGGTCGGAACGGTCTAAAAACAGCGCTTATCCGCTTCCTAGAGCCGTCCGGCGGAACACCGAAACGTGATCGCGCTAGGGTTTCCGGACCGAATCTCGTCCCCAAATTCGAAACCCTAGTTTCCCGCTCAACTTTTTAATCCCCAAATTACAATTCGCACGAAAAACCCTAACCCTAATTTCAGGAAATCCAAAAAGAATCGAAAACCCTAAATCAAAATACCTCACTGGTCAAAATCAATTTTGACCAAACAGTGCCGCTCGTTCGATTTTGATTTCGCTCGGCTTACGTCTGCGCACGTCAGCCTCTGAAATCGAATTTCGAATTCGATTTCCGAATTCCGAATTCGATTTCCGAATTCATTCCATTGACCACGCCCTTCGTTGACTTGCCTCGTTTCGAATGCCGCCGCATTCAAAAACTCGTCGCTCGCCTTCGTCTTCCTCGCACGAAGCTTACGACGCCGTCTGCGTCATCGTCTTCGTCGGCCGAGCGCCGTTCGCGGCCTTCTACACTGTCGGAGCTCCCCCTATCTGCTGGCGTACGTCGTTGACCAGGGAAGAGTCCCGTCCGTCGGGGCCGTCACAGATCGCCGTCGAGACAAGCCAGGAGTAGGAAGACAGGGGAGGAACCGTCGCCGGAGAAGACAAGTTCGTAGGGGAAAACTTCCTCTTTATTCTCAACAATAAACGAGTACAAAACCCCTCACCTCCTCTCGTCGTTCTTCCTCACGCCGGCGGCGTCGCTTGCCGCCGTTTACAGACGTTCGGCACTCAAAACTCACCCAGCTCTCAGTCGTCATTCCCGTCGTTCGCAGGTGGATTCCTCTTGCCTTTCCACAGCTCGATTCGATCGCTTTATAGAGAAAGGCCACTGCTTTCAAGCCTCCCCCGCGACCGCGTCTTCCGCTGGTGAAGACGACTCTACCGTGCCACCTTCGCGTCCGCTACTGAAGGAGACGGCTGATGAAGACGAGGCTAGCGACCTCGTCCGCCGCCTCTGGCTCGCGAATCTCGGTCTCTGCTTGCCGAGCCGCTCGACTCCTCCATCCGCACGACTCGGTCGCCCGAAGAAGACGACGTCGCGTGCGTCGTCCGCGTCTGAGTTCAGCGCCCCGCGTCCGAAGCTTCGTGGTGAAGAACTCGCGGGCGAAGCTCGCGCCAGCGCCCGCTTCTTCCGCGTTGCTGCCACGCTTGGGTGTCCTGATGCATCTCCTTGGTCAACATCACACGTTGACCAAGGTATTTGCTTCGATTTAGGGCTCCACGTATAGCTTCGGCGTGTGGGCTTGGGCTTGGGTTCGGCCCACCCCCTCTGGGCTGAACCGGGGAGTCCAGGGCCTAACAATTCTCCCCGGCCCAATTTGGACATCGCCCTCGATGTCCGGCGCGGGCGGCCCGCTCAACGCCGGCTGGCGAGCCACCGCTCCTGCTCGGCGCAGTTAGCCTCGTAGCACTCTTTCCAGTTATGTTCCCTCTTGCGTTGGAGCTTCTCGTAGTTTGCACGTTGCCTTGCGTTGTCTTCCGCTTCTAGCTCCTCCCAAGACTTCGGTGAAGTCTTTTCCTCCACTACCTGTTTATACGTGTTTTTCTCCTGTGGAGGGTTCGCATCTCCGGAGCTCGTCTTCTGCTCGACGTTGTTCTTGTCGACTGCGTCTTTCGGCTCTGCTTCTGCGGGGGTCAGTGATGATCGTCCTGCGACCACTGAGGTAATGCACACAACTCCTATGCGGGCCTCTACTGGTTCTTCGTCATGCACCACCGCCGGTTTCTCCGCTAGCTCCCGATGCACAATCGCTGCAATTGCGTTCACCCTCTGTCGATACGGATAGTCGCGTATCCGGTGCAGTCCCTTGCACAAGAAGTAGGCAATCGGTCTCAGTTGACCCTGCCCCCTCTCTGCAGGTCGAGTATGCTCCTGCCATGCTGGTTGTCCTCCGTTTCGTCGGGGAGAGAGTCTTTCTCTCTCTCTGGCGCTCTAGGTCTGGGTGGAGATGGTCGTTTCGGGGGCGACCTTTGTGCTCTCTGGAAGGTCGTCCCTGAAGTCCTCTGGTCCACAAGAGACTCGGCTATAGCTGCAGCCGTCCTCCAGTCTTGCGGCGCATGTCGTCGAACCTCCATTGCCGCCCAGGGTTGGAGATTCCAAAGGAAGAAGTACCTCCTATCTCCTTCCGCCATCTCAGGTAGCTCCAACATCAGCGCGGAGAACGCCCTGACATACTCCTGGATCGTCCTTGTGTGCTTTAGCCGATCCACCGCCTCTCGCGCTTGGTCCACCGAGTTTCCGGGAAGGAACTGCTGCCGCAGTTCCTCTCGGAACACCTCTCAAGTCCAACTAGCCGCCTCTGATGTCGAATCAACTTTGGTTCTCCACCAGAGTTTTGCATCATCTGAGAGATATGCTGTGCACACCCTCACCTTTTCCTGATCTGTAACATGGTTAGCCTCAAAATATTGCTGCATATCCCAAAGGAAGTTACCCAATACTTTTGCAGATCTGACCTCTTTGAACATTGCAGGTTCTGGGGTGCGAACCTTCCCGTTGCCGTTGGGAGCCCCGTACTCCGCCTTGGTTGCTGTAGGGCCGCCCCCTTGGGCCTGCGCCAGTGCCATGCGTGTCACCGCAAGATCAGCCGATATCTGCTGTTGCGCTGCCTTGGAGTTGGCTAACTGTGTCGTTAAGGTCGCTACCTGTCCTTGCAAGGTTGCCACCTGCTGTTGTAGTGCCGCCATCCCTTCAAAGTTTTGCTGGGCGTCAGCCATCCCAGCCAAAGTTTGTTGAAGGGCAGTAATTTGCAACCTTTGTTCCTCTACCGTGCGATGGATTTCCTCCACATGAGGAACTACCGCATCTCTGCTATTCCCAGTCAAACCGCGCACCTGCTCGATCCGGGCAATGCGATCTCCTTGATTCACCATGCTGCTGGATCACTTTAGCTCTGATACCTGTTGTCACACCCCGGTCGGAACGGTCTAAAAACAGCGCTTATCCGCTTTCTAGAACCGTCCGGCGGAACACCGAAACGTGATCGCGCTAGGGTTTCCGGACCGAATCTCATCCTCAAATTCGAAACCCTAGTTTCCCGCTCAACTTTTTAATCCCCAAATTACAATTCGCACGAAAAACCCTAACCCTAATTTCAGGAAATCCAAAAAGAATCGAAAACCCTAAATCAAAATACCTCACTGGTCAAAATCAATTTTGACCAAACAGTGCCGCTCGTTCGATTTTGATTTCGCTCGGCTTACGTCTGCGCACGTCAGCCTCTGAAATCGAATTTCAAATCCGATTTCCGAATTCGTTCCGTTGACCACGCCCTTCGTTGACTTGCCTCGTTTCGAACGCCGCCGCGTTTGAAAACTCGTCGCTCGCCTTCGTCTTCCTCGCACGAAGCTTACGACGCCGTCTGCGTCGTCGTCTTCGTCGGCCGAGCGCCGTTCGCGGCCTTCTACACTGTCGGAGCTCCCCCTATCTGCTGGCGTACGTCGTCGACCAGGGAAGAGTCGCGTCCGTCGGGGCCGTCACAGATCGCCGTCGAGACAAGCCGGGAGTAGGAAGACAGGGGAGGAACCGTCGCCGGAGAAGACAAGTTCGTAGGGGAAAACTTCCTCTTTATTCTCAACAATAAACAAGTACAAAACCCCTCACCTCCTCTCGTCGTTCTTCCTCACGCCGGCGGCGTCGCTTGCCGCCGTTTACAGACGTTCGGCCCTCAAAACTCACCCAGCTCTCAGTCGTCGTTCCCGTCGTTCGCAGGTGGATTCCTCCTGCCTTTCCACAGCTCGATTCGATCGCTTTATAGAAAAAGGCCACTGCTTTCAAGCCTCCCCCACGACCGCGTCTTCCGCTGGTGAAGACGACTCTACCGTGCCGCCTTCGCGTCCGCTGCTGAAGGAGACGGCTGATGAAGACGAGGCCAGCGACCTCGTCCGCCGCCTCTCGCTCGCGAATCTCGGTCTCTGCTTGTCGAGCCGCTCGACTCCTCCATCCGCACGACTCGGTCGCCCGAAGAAGACGACGCCGCGTGCGTCGTCCGCGTCTGAGTTCAGCGCCCCGCATCCGAAGTTTCGTGGTGAAGAACTCGCGGGCGAAGCTCGCGCCAGCGCCCGCTTCTTCCACGTTGCTGCCACGCCTGGGTGTCCTGATGCATCTCCTTGGTCAACATCACACGTTGACCAAGGGATTTGCTTCGATTTAGGGCTCCACGTATAGCTTCGGCGTTGTTGGACCTGTTATTCTACCAAGAGTATTGCCGGAAGTAGACCCAATGGTTTGCTACTAAACAAATTTACAAATGCAACAATATTAAATTCAGCTAACAACAAACGAAGATAATTAAGCTCGATCAATAAATGAATAGCTCGATCAATAAAGGAATGCATGAGTACTATAGCCTCTAAAGCCTATACAAAACTCTCTTTTTATACAGTTCTATCAGCCTTTGATTGGTCACAGAAGTTTCCAGGGTAGTGGAAGCAAACAAGAAACTATTTGATCATAAGCAATAAAAGCAAAAAAAAAAAAGCAGTGGCCCAGGGCCATAATGAATGTCTGTTCCCCAATGATGATCCCCTCGATATTATACCAGAAACTCTCGTGCAGTCGATTAGAGAGGAGGAGATGAATGCAGTAAAAAAAAAGAGGAAGAAGAAAGTGTTTCCAATGCCATTAAAAGACAAAAGTTGATAGCCTCCTGGCCTAATTCCAGTCATAGAGGAGATCTGTCGTGACAAAACAAGAGCTAATTCAAAAGTTAATATCGAGAAACTGTGAAATAGTAGATGAACGTGAAGCGGAAGAACAGTTAAAGCTATTACTAGAATTAGTTCCAGAATGGGTATCTGAAAAGATTGCCTGCGGTGGAGACATTCTATGTTGGGATTGATAAAAAATAATGGAAAAGTGGTGACTTGAAATGGAATTGATGCAGGAAACAGTAGTCATGATTTAAAATTATCAATGATAACCGCGAGTTGCTTTATCTAATCTTGCTGAAAAAATTCTCAGCGATCTGATGACGGCTGAGAACCCATGTAAATAAGCTATCAAATTCTGAAGAGATTCGTCAAAGGCTATCCGAAGCAGATTGAGGAAATGCACCTTAAGAGTCGTGGAGTATGTTGGTATCGTACCGAGGATTATGACAGAAAGTGAGCATTTTTCAGAAAGATTTGAGTGAAGGATGCTTAAGGAATTCAGCTAGGAGAGATTTCCAAGATCGATGGAGGTCAATTGCCAAATCTTAAAATCAAGATGAGAGCAGAACCATACTGCATTAGTATCGTGCATGAAGAAAAGAAAGGGAGTTGCAGCTCTCAATATCTAGAAACAAACTTGATGAGCAGACAAAGTACTTCAACCAAGGGCTGGGTAAATCTTTCAGTCCATTTCAAGAATGGCATTCGTAGAGCCTTGACAATATAAAGGAGACCGTACATTTAGAGAAAAGGAAACTGAAAATGTTCAGATTTAAGGGGCAAGCATCCAGATTGAGGGAATAAGCTATTATGCTCCACTGCGCAAATCAAATGCTATGATAAAACCAGAAGTTCCCAGCAAACAAAGCAAAGTGTTGATTGATAAAAATCCCCGGTAATTCGTAAATCCTGAAGGCTAACTTCGCAAGGAGATAAGAGAAAGAAGAGGGGGCAGCACTTTAGAAGCAGTATGCAGCAATGCTAGTATGCAGCAGTGCTTTAAGAAATGAGAAAGAAAGAAAAGATGAGAATGGAAAGAAACCCATCTAAAAGGGGATAATACAGAGTAAAATAAGGCGGGATGGAATCGACAAAGAGCTGGCATGGGACAGGAAGCGGTCGACCAGGAGAAGAATAAGGGGCTGACAAGGAAAGGAGATAAAAAGTGGTCGGGCCAGTTGATGGATAGGTGGAATAAGACAAAAAAAAAAAAAACAAAAAACTATCAAGCGACAGTCTATAAAAGAGGGACGCTCGGCTAAAAAAAAGGAGGAGGGAGGCGTAAGAAGCAGGGGAAGAAAGGAGGACGCAAAGGTAGAAGAAGGTAAGAAAACAAGAAATTTCTCCTGCCCGGTTTTCTTAGGCCTCATGGTTGCACTAAGCAACCTGGCATCACGAAAGCACACACCACCCTATCTTGGATCGCTCGTTTTTTTTTAGGCCTCATGGTTGCACTAAGCAACCTGGCACCGTAAAGAGCAGATACACCCTGCTTCTCTCCACTTCCTCAAGTTCTAAGCACGCTGAACGCCCTACGGATCATACTGGGTAAAAAGAAAAATGGGTTGTGGGAGATGAAGGTATGCAAAAAGCAGCAGGAAAACAAAAAGAAAACAACAAAATGCGTGCATGAGAAAAGAGAACGCGAAGAGGTCAGGGAATAACCGGTTCCTAAAAAAAAAGAGAAGAAAAAAAAGAAGAGAAGAGAAAACAAGCAACAAACTACTAAAAGAAGAGAAGGAAGATCTCGTAAACCAAAGGAGACGGTACGAAGAACAAGAAAATACCTGGGTCAAGCTTTTTGCTCCCTTTCTTGCCTGCTCAGACTCCCTCAAGAAATAGACTCGGAGTTTCTTGTCGTTGTGGCCGTAATGAAGATACGTAAGAACTGGTTTCCAATCCAACTGTAATAAGATGAGGAAGATAGATAAAAGGGGGAAGAAAAACATAAATGTCACCACAAGAACTGATAAGAAACTCACAAGGCGCCGGCGTTTTTTTGCAAACCAAAAAGGGAAGTCAGAGAAAACTCGTTCTCGCTCTCCTTGCTAGTCACGATCGGAACTATAGCGATGGAAGTCCGACCAAACGAGAGATAATAAGAAGAAAACTAGAAATAATAGTAATGAAATTTCGGGAAGGACCTGATGAACAATGTGTACTCCTCTCTGTGAGAATCCCCTCGTTTCAAAGATATTGCGGTCTGAGCAATGGCGAGGGAGCAAAAGGGGGGTTCTGTTCCTCTCCAAGAAAGGGAAGTTCGCAACGGTAGGGTCTGGCCACCCCTTTCGTCTGACCAAGGGAACATAGATGCCACAAACAGCCATGAGAACATAAAATGAGGTATACGTAAAAGAAATAACCAGAAGCAACCTCAATCGCCTTGACCGTTTGGTCAGAAGCCGCAGGCTAGTGATGCTGCTGCTTCGAGAGACAAGTGAGCGTCCCGTGCTGCCCTCTCCTTCTCGCATGTCATGCACCCGCTGACACGTCCGCAAAATAGAAGAGGCTGAATCCCATGTCGCCCTTCTGACGCCATGGCTTCATCGACCGCCGTCCCTTGCGGTCGTACTACAGCCATGAGATCCATCTCGGCAGACGTCGCCGACATCAACTTCCCGTCAATCTCCGACGAGAACCCGAGAACGCCAAGATAGGGTGAACTTCCCTCCGCCGACCTCGTTCGTCGTCGAGGGCAGAGTCGCGCTCCGCAGGAGAATAGCAGCCTTTACCCTTTTGAAAAAGGGATTTCTTTTTAGGGAAACGAAAATATTCGGGGCGTTAACGAACACCTCGCCTTAATCGTGCTCCGCCCAAATTCAGTTATGATTGACTAAGTCTGGGCCCATGTCTAGATTCAAAATGGAAACGACGAATTAGCGTTAAGACTTCAGCCGCGCTCGTTCCAATCCAACATACATGGCACTCGACGTTTGAGTCTAAATGCTCGTCCGAAGTATAACTCAAGGTCAAAATTTTTATTAATTAATAAGACATGACCAGTATTTGGAGCACATCAGTATTGGTGGTATCTTGCTATCGCTCGGACTCAACAGGTCGCACCCGACTGAGTGTTAATTTTGGAAGAAAAGTTCTCATGATACCAAAATTTTGACGCATTGCGACGGGATATTGTTTGGGAGGTGCGTACGTCGACGTTTATCGTCGGGGCGTAGCTCCTCAATATGACGCTGCATCCGTTAGAATTTAAGTATTTTCTATTCCAAATCAGATTACCCACTACGCCGCAAGGCCGGGTAAATTCCAAATCAGATTACCCACTACGCCGCAAGGCCGGGTAAATTCCAAATCAAATTATCCACCACGCCGCAAGGCCGGATAAATCTCCAAATCAAATTATCCACTACGCCGTGAGGCCGGATAAATCTCCAAATCAAATTATCCACCACGCCGCAAGGCCGGATAAATCTCCAAATCAAATCATCCACTACGCCGCAAGGCCGGATAAATTCCAGATCAAATTATCCACTACGCCGTAAGGCCGGATAAATTTCCAAATCAACTTATCCATCACGCCGCAAGGCCGGATAAATTCCAAATTCATATTACCCAACACGCCGCAAGGCTCGATAAAACTCCAAACCCAATTATCCAACACGCCATTGAGGCCGGATAATCTTTCTCTACTTCAAGTCATCCAACACGCCATCAAGGCTGGGTGGTCTTTCCAGTCTAATATCCAATACGCCTTAATGTATTACGATGGAATATCGTCTGGGAGATGCGTACGTCGATGTTCACCATCGGGGCGTAGCTCCTCGATATAACGTTGTACTGACTGGGCCGGATATTATCCAACACGCCGTCACAAGGCTAAAGTTCGACGAACACAAATTGCCCATGTTGATGGAAACTCTTTTTCTCTTCTCATGTCGGAATATGTATCACGTCAAATCAAATTTATGAATGAAATTTATAAGTGACATCATCTGATTATCGCTCTTATCTTGTTGCGTATTATAGATCTCTTAATCAAAGGTTCCCTAATTTTAGGGGTAATTAACAATGAGTGCTTGCATTCATTGGAAGCCAGAACCCATTAAACAAAAAGCCTTATTAATTTAAGGTGGATTTGAAACGGTCATAATACATTCCCAATGTAACAAAAATGACCCCACAGGCGTGTGGGATTGGGCTTGGGTTCGGCCCACCCCCTCTAGGCTGAACCGGGGAGTCCAGGGCTAACACTTAGTAACCAATTTGGATAAATTAATATATTAGTCTGACTAATATTAAAAATGCTTCGTCAATGACCAGTTTGGACACAAGTAAATTATTGCTCTCCACTTCTTCCACAGCAGGTTACAATATGCAAAGAAGAAATAAAAAGTGAAAAGGACAAAATAATAAAGAATAAAAAAACACAGTAAAAGGAAAAAAAATATTAAGTAGTTTTGCTGTGACCCGTGTTTGCCACATGCGGGTCATGTCTAAGGATCAAATCATGCTGCAGACGGATTATGGTTGATTAAACCGTGTTAGATGTGCCGCATGAGGCAAACACAAAGTCATAATAAGTTTTATCCAATTTTTCTGAACTTTTATTTTTTTGTAATGTTGAGAGGAAAAAAAAAATCTTTTTTTTTAAAAAAAATATATGGCCTTATTTTGTTTCTTGGAAAGCAAAAGTTTTGAGGATGATGTTACACATATCATAAACAGTGTATTTTGAATTATATTTATAGATTATTCAAATAGTTACCCAAACATGACATATAATAATCATTTACCTTTTAAAATTTTATAAAATAAACAATTTTTACTTTTATATCAGATTGTTTATGTCACACTTTTGAATTTATTCATGCCTATTTGAGTTGCTAATTTTGGTGTTAAATATTGCCAAAATATTAATTTATTTTTCACTGGAATTATTCAATATCGAAATAGATTGTAGAATCCCGATCATCGGCCTTTTTGGACCTTTTGGTAAAGGGAAAAGGAATCAAAATAAAGCACACAACAACCATTGCTCGATCATCTTCCACTCTTCATTAATTTTTTCGGTTGCTCGTCCTTTGCGATTCCTCCATGTTGACTTGAGTTGACTTCTCACTATGTACTCCCCCAATTTTGACTTATGTTTGACTCTCTCCCTCTCTCTCTCTAGTTATCGTTTCATATTCTCCTAGGATATAGGAATTGAACTACGAAGGGTCGGTTCACTGCGTCAAGTCTTTCCGCCCACGTCAAAAGCCGTTCCTTTCCTTGAGCGCGAAGGGACGATCCCATTTTAGGCTTTTAGCAAGCGCGTCGTCAGCCTTCGGACGACTTCTCGCTCTTTCGAGTGTGTTTGCTTCTCTGTAGCTGTTCGCTTCGTCTCCCGAGTGAACTAAGCTCCACTGTGAAGCTTGTTGCGGAGACAAGGGAGAAAGCAAGGGAGCGACTCATGGAGGAGCGAGGGGATGGTGGGGGGCGAAGGCGACGACTGCTGCCGGAAGGAGGCCTCGATGATATCGTGCTTTCGTGGTCCATCTCTCAGATTCTCGACGAAGGTTTCCTCAAGGACCAGGTCGCCTTCCTTACTGTTGCTCCTGTGCATGGAATATGTTTGACGAGCTTCTATCGATTAGGTTATTGTGAGATGAACTAAAATATTGCTTGTTAGAAATCTTTCTTCCTGGTGTTTTTTTTTTTTTTCTTTTGACGTGGCCGAATTAACCTGCGGCTTCATTAAGACCACTTTTCCCTACTCGAAGAAAAAATTTCTTCTTTTCTTTCTTCGAGATTCTAGAAAGGAATTGCATGACAATGGATATCTAGATTAATGATAAGCGAATAGACACGACTGTTGACGGGCTTGCCTATAGTTAAGCATAGTGTACTTACGTCCATATACCAAATAATAATAATAATGTCTTTATATAAATAGTTGTCAAATTTATTATATCTGATACCAATGTGATGCTTTAGTTGAAATAAAAAAAAAGGTGAAAATACTGATAATTTATTCTGGCCTCTGCACATAGATGTTATAATACAATAATAATTATTTATTATATTATTAATGACATACGTCGTAGTAGATATGAAAATGGTATAGTTACCTTTATGCTATGTTCGGTTGGATGAAATCCACCGTGGAAAGGAATCTAGATTCATTATATTTTTTTTTCTTTCCACGGTGGATTCTATCCAACTGAATATAGCCTTAAGGAGAAAAATAAAAAAGAAGATTTGGTAACAATGCCATTGGAGTTATATGTCATATTCAATTCTACCGTATGACCCAAATAATGAGTTTAACATGAGATTTAAAAAATGAGAGATGTTTACTACAGAAAATACTTGTCTATCTATACTTAAAAAGAGGTGGTAGAGGGGGCAATTCAGGGCAGTGGATTATGAACGGGTTGTATCAACATGACTTGGCACCAATGAAGCTAAACTTAAATTTGACTCATTTAATATATAAATATAAATATAAAGTTAAAATGTATGTTTACCATATAATAATAGTATATAAATATGATTATTGATTATATATATAAAATAGATAGCATATAAATGTATACATCATAAATGAATTATGTGGATCAACTTATTTATGACGACCCAAGCCAATTATCTTCACGTTGTAAATGGATTGGCCAATTATGAATAGACACATTTACATGTGATCCTAATTTACTCAACTCCATCCTGAGTTGTGTTATGTAAATAGGCC
Organism: Costus lasius; assembly: GCA_027563935.2. NCBI lineage: Eukaryota > Viridiplantae > Streptophyta > Magnoliopsida > Zingiberales > Costaceae > Costus > Costus lasius. The sequence goes on along the minus strand of CM050451.1, from coordinate 116,695,936 downwards.
ATGTCAATTTTTGCTCAATCTAATAGAATGTAACTTATAATTGTGTTAGAGCTGCATGTCAATGCACATGCAATAGAATGTTACTTCGTACTAAAAAAAGAGAAAAGACAAAAATAGTTCCATTGGAATGAATTGTTGGTTGCTTGGAATATCAGAGTATCAGTGAGATTGCCCAGGACTTTTGGGAAAATTTTAACGCAAATATTTGTCACCTGGTTATTGTTGATTTGTTTCACACTTCCACTGAGCATAACTCTGCACCTACCTGCTCCTGATGCAATTATGCTGCGGAAAATATATTCCTATATGCTATAATAAACTGCCAATATATTTTTAGAAGATATATTTTGTGAACATTTGAATTTTCCAATGTTATGCCTTGGGAAAATTCTCAACATGTTTCTCGGCTCGATGACTATATTATTAACTCTGTCATGTTATTCTTGCTTAGTCTAATTCAAGGTAATTACGAAAAATAATGGGAGAAGCATGCCTATCTTTGAAATATTATCTTGGACAGAATGATTGTCAACTGTTGTATAGCTTGATGAATTGGTATCCTTTTAGATTCTGGTTTCCATAACGCCCTCCAAATCCAAGTTTGAGGCAGTTAGTGTTGCCATTAGTACAACACTTTTATGATATATAAAGCCGCCAATGAGCAAAAAAACTATAACTTGAGCAATGAATTAATAAATCGAATAAGTTCTTGTTTAATTTATCAGTAAAACCGTTGCGGTTAGGTTGAAAATTTCTAAAGACAATTTTAAGTAGAAAATAGCCTGGATGATGTGATAATTCATGTCAATCTTTTGTGAAGTCTTACTTGCTGGAGTATCTCTTACTTCTTTATCATTTACTTCTGATGCCTGTCTTGTTTTATCAAAACATTTGGCCCTTATCTACAGTGACGGAAATAGTCTCTTTCATGAAGTCTGTTTTTGGTTGATACGAAGAAATACATGTATTCTTAGTATCACTTATTATTTCTTATTTATCTTCTTCTACAGGTGGAAAAGATACCTTCTACTTTTTGCTCAGTCGGTCATTATTTTGAGTCTTTTGCCTTTCCTCTGTTGGAAGACACACGATCGGAATTGTGCTCTTCGTTGGATGATATTTCAAATGCTCCTTGGGCAAGAATACTCTCTAAGGAAGAGGGATCGAGAAAAACCAAATCTGAACATACAGTAGAGTACTTTATCGATGTTGAATTTCCGAGTAATTTTGTAGATGGTGGCAGCAAAGGTTACAAATCAAGAAATGGTGATCTTTTCATTCTATCAAGTATCGAACTGCAAGCTGTCAATGACCTAGGTAGACACAGTGTCACTTATTGCCTAGCTTCGGTTACTGAGGTTGCAATGGATGAAGCAACTCAGAAAGGCTTTGCAGTCAAAATAGCAAAGAACATTTGTGTTGAAGATGGTTTTAGCAACTACAATTTTGCTTACTTTCTTACTAACTTGTTGACAAATATTAGGATTTGGCGAGCACTTAACTTTACACATGGAATGAGGAAAAATTTCAGCATCATTGAAGAAGTTCTGTTCCCTAAGGTAATGGTATGACTATTCTCCTATTATTTTATTTTTTTCACTTTCAGGCATTCAACAATTTTGGTTGTCTTTTTATTAGGAAATATGTCATTCCTGGTGCTTGTCTTTGGTTGTCATAGACCATAAGATAACAAAGCAATACTTTCTTATTATTCATGCATGAACAATTAATTTCTGGTCTTTTCTCACCGTACACACCCACGTTAGATGATAACACACCAATTTCTTCCTATTTTCCTGCAGGTTGGTGCAAGACATACAACCTGTCTCTCTAGAGCGATTGACCATTGTTCAACCAAATTATCTGAAAAGTTACTTTCGATTCAACTGAATCAGTCTCAGATGGGTGCTATAGAGGCAGCAATTCATGCAACACAATGCAGAGATTCACACTTTGTGGAACTTGTTTGGGGCCCTCCTGGAACAGGGAAAACAAAGACTGTTAGTGCTATGCTCTGGCTATTCTTGCATATGAAGTGCAGAACTCTTGTTTGTGCTCCAACAAATGTTGCTGTGGTTGGGGTCTGCTCTCGATTACTTCAGTTGATTAAAAATCTTGATTATCAGGAGAAGCAAAATCGTCTGCCTACTTCCCTGGGGGATGTAATTCTATTTGGAAATCGTGATCGAATGGACATAGATGATGAGCTTCAAGATGTATTTCTAGACTATCGTGTTGATCAACTACTTAATTGTTTCACAACATCAACTGGATGGAGGCACCGGATAGCTTCAGCAATCAGTTTACTGGAGGACTCTAGTTCTGCTTATGATCTGTTTCTTGAAAATAACAAGGAGGAAAAAGTTTTAGTCTTTTCAGAATTCTTAAGGAAACAATTTGACGCAGTCATAGTTCCACTTAAAGACTGTATAAGTAATTTGTTGATCCATACAAATTGTGTATCATCTAATAATGCCTTTAAAATGTCTTCTCTCCTGGAATTACTTGAAACAATGAGTAATTTGTTATGCAGTGGAGATCTTGGTGACGATCAGTTGAAAGAGGTCTTTTTGCAGGATTGCTCGGAGTCATCACTGATAAAAAATATTCATGACTATGTCTCTTCTAAGCATGAACATTGTGCCTCTAAGAGATTGTCTGATGCAAGAGAAAAAGCAGTTCATCTATTAAGATATCTTCAAGGAGCCCTTTCTTTCCCAATTACTGCAGATAAAAGCCGGATTCGTGATTTTTGTCTCCAAAGTGCCTCACTTATCTTTTGTACTGCTTCGAGTTCTTCTATGTTGCATTACGTGGTGATGGATCCTCTGAGAGTACTAGTCATTGATGAGGCTGCTCAACTCAAGGAGTGCGAATCGACAATCCCACTACGACTTGATGGTCTAAAGCATGTCATTCTGGTGGGAGATGAATGCCAATTGCCGTCAACTGTGAAAAGCCAGGTTCTCCTTTATAACTTTACATTTAAGCATCAATGGCTCTATAAAATACTTTAGTATTATGTGCAAGTGTCTTTAGGATGCAATACGTTTCGCATAGAACACATACAAAAAATTTATATCTTCTTGAGTTTTTTCTATTACAAAACAATATTTAAGGCAATCTTCATTTTTTGTTCATGAGATTGACAAAAACTTACTTGCCCTTCTAACCCTTTTCTTAGGTCTCCAAGGATGCAGGCTTTAATATAAGCCTCTTTGAAAGACTTGGTTCACTCGGACAACATAAGCACCTTCTTAACATGCAATATCGGATGCACCCTTTCATCAGCTTGTTTCCTAATTCTAGATTTTATAGGAAACAGATATTAGATGGCCCAAATGTCAAGGATGCTGCTTATAATAGGCGTTATGAAGACCTTCCATATGGTGCATATGCATTTCTCAATGTTGCGGATGGTACAGAAGAAATGGATGAAAATAGTAGCAGCAAGAGAAACTGGGTCGAAGTTGCAGTTGTACTGCATTTGATCCAGAATCTATTTAAACGTAACATATCTTGAATCCTTTAATCTTGTCTATTTTGATTTTGTCACTCGCTACTATTTCATACTGTTCATCTTTTTTTAATGAATACTCCATTCTTTATTAATTGCTTTGAAGTTCAATTCCTTTTATTTTGCAGCGTCCACAGTGCAGCCTATTCTATCAGCAATCACCAGAATTACTATTGTGTTGCACACTTTGTTTCTCTGGCAGTCTAGTACTATATACAAATTTGTTATACTGTTTTAAGTAAAATTATGCGCTCTCCCAAGTCTCCATTCATTTCCGCAAATGGTGCCTGTCTTGGCTATGCAAAAAATCATAAACTTTATGCCTCCTTGTGGGTCGTGGTGACCTTGATTCCTTTTCTACCAATGGCATATACTGTTGAATGCTATCTGGTGTAAGGGTAAAATTGATGCAACAATGTAATCTATAGATATCTAGGTCCTCAAAATAGTATGACAGTTTAATTCATCTTTCTTCACAGATAACTATAGATTTTCTAAGAAAACGCAATACTGCCTTCTTTGCAAGTAACTGTAGATTTTCTTGATATATACTTTGAAATTTCATAATTCACCCTTAATGGATGAAGGTGTGGCATAATTTTAACATAAATGACATCTGGTTTTATTACATTTGCATAGGTACTGACATTATGGTAAGTGGTTGACAAAAATTACTTTTCATGAATACTTCAGTGATTGCGAACATGCTTATATTATGCATGGCATGGTTTTCTATCAACTCCAAAATGTGGATAGTTTTCTAATAAACTAAGCATGCATTGTTTTGACAATTTCCATGCTTATGTTATGTTTCTATTACAGACTGGGAGATTTCTTCTGAAGTACTTAGCATTGGAGTCATTTCACCTTATAATTCTCAAGTAAATGCAATTAAAGATAAACTTGGAAACATTTATGAGTCATTTGATGGCTTTGATGTAAGGGTGAAGTCTATAGATGGATTTCAAGGTGAAGAAAATGATGTTATTATACTTTCAACTGTGAGGTGCAACTATAAGGGTAATATTGGTTTTCTTCAAGATCATCAAAGGGCGAATGTTGCATTGACAAGGGCTAGGTATTCAGTTAATTATATCAAAAATTTGAGTTATGATTCCATTGTGCTTGTAATTGCTTATCTGTCTTACAAATAAACTTGTTAACATAATAATGTTCATAAATCTTGTAGGCACTGTTTATGGGTTGTGGGAAATGCAAATACATTTGTTCAAAGTGGCACTATATGGGAAGATTTAGTGCATGATGCAAAGACTAGGGGATGCTATTTCAATGCCAACGAAGATGCCAATTTGTCTAAGGCAATATTGCACATAAAGTATAAACTTGCTCAGCTTGATGATTTGCTTAGATCAGATTCATCTCTTTTCATCAATGCTAGATGGAAGGTATGACAATAAGCTAAATTCAAGGTTGGCATAAGCAAGATTTTCAATCACAGTTCATAATAGTGCAAGTGCAGTGTTGTTAAATAGTTGCAACAACGGCACTATAGCTTTTTTCCATAGCGGTTTAGCGGTTTTTGAGCAATCCGTTATGAAATGCTATAGTGCACTATAGCTTTTTTCCACAGCGATTTTTAAGCAATCCGCTATGAAATGCTACAGCACCGCTATAGCGGATATAACTATATTATTATGTTTTTAAGTTTCAGAAATTAAAATTATAACTTGAATTAGTTAATAATATGTTATTTTTCTTTATATAATTTATTTTATTTTTATGCAGCTTAATTTATTAGGTATATAACATATATTTCAAAGGTTATACTTAAATTTTTATATATATAATATATATTTCAAACGTTACATGACTTCCGCTATTTGCCCGCAATGCAATCCGTTATATCATATTGCGAATTTTTAGCTTTCCGCTATTTTTTGCAATATGTCATTAATAACATTGTAACAGTGTGCTAGTTCAATATCAAACTGTTACTTACTAGTATGTACCATATTGCTTGGTACTTGCTGAATCCTATACACATACATACAGTATATGTATTTACAATTTGCTTATTTTGCTGTTATTTGGAATTCATGTGCAATTTTACTCTTGCAATTTGTGTTCACTAAAAAGAAAACGTGAATCATTTCCACTTCTGTTTATCACAAGTAAATAAGTATTACATGCAGTTGGAAAGAATAAGATAGGAGAAAACAAGGGTGTAATTTACTTCAATTTAATTGCATTGTAAAAGTCTGATGAAATGATTCATGTTTTACAATACCAAAGCTAGAATCTTTAGAAACATCAATGTATTGCATGGAAATATGAAACATTCATCCAAAGTTTCAGTAATATTTTCATGGATTGACAACTTAAAATAGCATGGGATCCTCTATTCAGTTAAAATCAGCCTGAAGTCGATCATTCTAAGTGTCATCTCCAATCCAAGATAACTGCGAACATTGTTCGTTAGAGAACTTCACATTTTTGTCTGTATGCTTTGTAATTATTTTTACAGTTTATGTTTTATTTAATTAAACTAATATACCATATACATGTTAATTTGTCAGAAAGATTCTAAATCCTGTCAATTTACAAATGAAGTTTTAATTGTATAGGATTTATTTATTTAAATAAAAGGTGTAAATTTAAGTTTGGATAAGTTCTTCTGTAAATAAAAATAATCAGGGTCGTGGATCTACGCTTGATGTGCATAGTTGGTAGACGGCTACTGCGTACCAACGTATGACAGAGGCATGTTTCTACAATGTAACCTTAGAAGAACTAAAATATAGTATATAGTTGGGGGTGAAAAGAGGGTGTGCGAAGAAACACAAGTTGGCTGGTTCTTGAAGTTTATTACAAATTAATGACGTGTTGATTGGTTATAACTTAAAGTTTCTTGTTATTACAAATTAATGGCACAATCCACAAGTTGCTTTCACACGTGTATATGCTGCTCCGACCAGATACTTCAATGAAGACATAATTGATAAGTTAAATGTGCTTCTACGAAGAGCTTCCAGAATGACATTCTTGTATAATGAACAGGTACTCTTTAGCGATGATTTCAGGAAGTCATTTGCAAAATTGAAGCAGAATCAATTTAAAATGGAAGTACTCCAATTGCTGCTAACTCTGGCTAAAGGTTGGCGGTCCAAAAGGAAAGTTCCGGACTTCACAGATAATTTTGGGCTTGTAAGAATATACAAGGTTAAAGAATTTTACCTCATCTGGACCGTTGACATCACAAAAAATGAAAGATATGTCCAGGTAATAAAAGTGTGGGACCTTCTACCATGGGAGCAGATTGCAAGACTTGTCTCACGACTCAATCATATATTTTCAATGTACACAGAGGCGTATTTGAATCACTGCAAACCTGTTTGTACTGAGGGGTATTTTAAGATTACTTAGCTGCAATACATTTTGCAATTTCCATTTTTTCATTCATTTTCATGCTACTGAAAATTGTGTTTTTGCCGATTGGAAGCTTGAAACTACCACGATGTTTCTTATTTGATAGAGCACATCCTTACAATTGGTTAATACTAGAACATAATATAAATAGGCTGCAAAAATTTCCAAGCTAAAGCTTAGAATACACATCTCAGACAATTACAATGAGGCCCAAATTTCTTTGTATTTTACATTGTAGTTAAAAGTGTAACTTTTCATGTTTGTAGTATCACTATTTTCCATTGTTGTGACTAATCTGTCCCTGCACTGAAACTTTTCACTGTTAACTAGTGGAATATGATTGATTAATTGTTTTTCTCATGCTTTGAATCGATTGATATTTGGATATAGTGTCTTAGACTAAAGATTGTATGCTACTAGGTTTTAGCTCATCTGTTGTCTTGCCACCTTCACAGGTTCCACCAAGCTAGGTTCAGTTACCCACTGATATTAATACGTTCTTCAGAGTTTAGTACTAGTGTAGGATGCCAAACTCTGACGTGAATTATTTGTACTTGATAGCTACAATTTATATATCATAATCGAAGAGTCGAAGTTCAACTAAACCTCCTTTCGGAAGAGATGCAAATCATGAATTTTCACATCTATTAGCTGGTATAAACTAGATTCATAACATAGACATTGATGGTTCTCTTTATCTGATGTAAACTTGTTCTGCGGTACAGGAAACTTGAAGTGCCTATGAGTTGGAATTTTTTTAGTGATCTAAATCGTTACAAGACAGGTGACAAAGTTAAATCAATCATGGAGGAAGATGCTACAGATATGGAATTGGTAGATGGTATGGAAAACTCAAAAGTCAGTGAGAGCCTTGTCTTGATGAAATTTTATTCCTTATCATCAGGTGTTGTCAGACATTTGCTAACTGCTTGTGATGGGACTGAAATAGACATTCCATTTGAGTTAACTGATCAAGAAAAGGAGATAATCTGTTTTCCGCTATCTACATTTATTTTAGGGAGGTCTGGGACTGGAAAGACAACAATTCTGACCATGAAACTAATTCAAAAGGAACAACATTATTCCATTGCTGCAGAAGGTGTTTCGGAAAAGGCTGATTCATCCAATGCTTTAGACAAGTCCATAGTTCTGAAGAAAAATTCAAGTCAGAATAATGAAAATATCTTGAAGCAGATTTTTGTTACTGTAAGTTCCAAATTATGTTCAGCAATAAGGAGCCACATAAAGCAACTGCGAAGGTTTGCATCCTCCACATGCTATTTTTCCTTGAGGACTAATATTCAAACCTCTTTTGGAGTCTGTTTCTTTTCTCATTGCTGTGTGAATACACTTTCACCATAAATACAGAGACTTTCCTTTTTTTTTGTGCTTAGTAATTAGAATATTTAGAGCTAAACATATGCTATATGTGAAATAAAATGAGTCTAGATTGTGTTTATAACCATATTATATCAATTAAATGTTTGCATTTTTGAACCTAAACCTGTGCGTCAATCAGTTTGGACCTAATCAGTTTCCAATGTTTGCTAAGAAATAAAGTAGTTCTTATTGTGAAATTCTCGTATCTTGTATTCATCTTCTGTAGCCTTTTGTTATCTAGATGTAAAATTTATTGTGTAAGTTCATCCATCTTAACATACACTGTTGGGGTTATCTAGATGTAAAATTTATTGTGTAAGTTCATCCGTCTTAATATACATTGTTGGGGTTTTAATGGATTGGATCTTTTTTTTTTGAGTCAATACCAGACCTGACCTGAGATTATTGGCTAGAAGTGTGTAAAATAAGCTTGATACAACCTTAAATTGGTTTTCACTAGGATGGGCTGAATCAGTAATGCCAATTTATCCCCGATCCCATATTTACTAATCCCATTATGGCCCTTCATGATGCAATTACCTTTTCTCCACAATCATTACCTCTTGCGTTCTCATCATTGCAGCTGAAAGAATGAGATGAACCTAATTAAGATACAATCAATGCTTGTGTGCGTATGCATGTATGTTTGTTGGGGCGGTGGGGAGCTGGTATATGTATGATGTAGTATTAGTTCATCCATTACATTTTGGTGGACACTGCACATTGATGAATAAATATTCATATAATAGGAAATAAAAGAGAGTTAGGTTGCATATAGGATAAATCCAATACTTCTACAAAAGTTAGGAATTAAATTCTATACTAGTAACAAAACTTCTCGTAATTTTTTACATCAAGAGCTCTAGTAAGTTGATTATGTTTTCTCAGCTATAAGGGTTGTGGGTCAAATCAAACATTGTGATTGACAAAAAGTAGGTGATATATGATTATGAGTTGATGGAGCAAAGTGTGCAAGTGGAGGGGTCTTGGAGGCCATGTGCATTTAGAAAGGAACTAGTTTGGTTGCTTTGGAATAATCTAGACGAGAAGCTTAACCCTAAAGGAAAGGGGATGAAGGCTTGTTATAGGATAGAGGCTTGCATAAGAAGCACAATCGCTTCTTAAGTTAAATATACAATAACAAGATGAGATTAAGAGAATTCATAGGTAAATGTTCTAGAAGAAGGTAACTTAATCTTAAATGAAATGGGAAGAACATGAGCAAGATAGTGAGTTGGTGATGGACATGGGAGAGAAGCAGAATATTCCAAGAGTGAAATAATGTGTAGTGAGTTTGGATTGCCAAACTTAAGTCATAAAACAAAAATTTTGTGGGTAAACAACAAACAATTGAAGTGCGGAAGCACGGAAGCATACATTATGGTTTTACATACCAATCCAATCAAAATGTAGCGAGAAATGAGAACATTGTTTCATATTTCTCTTATTAATATTTTAAATTAACTAAGTCTAGGAGGAAAAAGTACTAACCTCGGTTTAAAATATAGGTTTGAGCCAGTGTATTGGTATTGACTCATATTAGTAAATTCCAATACCTATTGACATCAGCATTCGAAAACCGGGTCTGAAATCGGCCGGTACGGCCGGTTTGTAGCGGTTCGACGAGGGACTGACACTGGATCTGGCTTCGGAGCATGGATGGTGGCGAGGCGAGAGTGGGTGGCAGCTGCAGTGGAAGCTTCGTTCCAGTGGCGACGGATGGCAGCGGAAGCTTCGAAGCTTCGTAGCTTCGCCGCTGCTCTTCCTCTGCCGCTGTCTTCTGCTCCCGCCTCCTGCCACCGGTTCTTCCACGGTTCGCCGGTACCGGTACCGTACTAGCCCGGTGGCTCGCCGGACCGGATCCTTGAACCTTGATTGACATGAGATATTGCACAAATGATATTCACCTATTCTTAATGTAACTTATTCACCAATAGAGAAATAGTTAACAGACCACCATGTATCAAGCTTATTGCCTGATTGAGGTCTGATATTGAAAACAATGATCGCCATGGCTCACACATGGTGTAAACAAAACACAATGAAGATGATGTACAACTTATCTAAGGAGAGGTTGAACTACCCAAGTTAATAAGATTTTTAACTTTGAAGCAACCAAGGACATTGTTTTAAAAATTGGTTTGAACCAGTTGAGAGTGGAACGAAAATAGCGGGTAGAGCGAGTGGAAGAAGGAGAAAGAGAAGGAGGAGGAGGCGAAGAGGAGAGGAACAAGAGGAGAAAGGAGAGGAAGAGGAAAAAGAAGGGGGAGAAGCGATGGCGGACACAAGCGGGTGACAGTGGCGCGTCCAAGTCTTCTTCATCCTCTTCTTCTTTCTCTTTCTCTTTTTCCCCTTCCTCTTTCTTCTTTTTTCTTACATTGTTTTGCCTGGTTCCATCGGGATTTGTTTAGTATGACTGGTATACATCGGTCCGACTGCCGACCGGTATAACCGATCAGATCAGATCTTCAAACCTTGACCAAGGGTATTAGGAGAAAGTTTTGATGGGTGCGAAGAGGACCTTTATAGGTAAGCAACTCAAAAGAGGAACACCATGGAACAAGTGGGAGGCTTATCTATAGAATGGATGAAGGAGATGATGTACTAGTATAAATTACTATTTTAAGGTAACCAAGTTTATCTTAGGAAAGCTCTTAACATACTAGGGGTCTAACCAACACTCACTAAGGGTGTTGTACAATTGTTAGAATGGATAAAGGGGCAGACAAACTGCCTACCTCAACGATATTTTGTGGCAAGGTTTTCAAAATCGGTCTGAATTGGCCGAGATTGGTCCGATGAGAGGCCAGACCAAGGGGCAGAGGAGAAGAAGAAAGGAGAAGTAGAAGGAAGAAGAGGGAAGGAGAAGAGATGAGCGGCGGATGCGAGTGGGCGAGCAGTGGTAGAGGTTCCTCCTTCTCCTCTTTTTCTTTTGTTTTCTTTTTCTTTTTCTTCTTTTTCTTTCTTTTCTTCTTCTTCTTCCTCTTTTTCTCTCTTATGCAATTCCACTGGTTTTCATCTGGTATGTACTAGTCCAAGCTGGCTTTGGAAACCTTGTTTTGTAGTAACCAAGGCTAGTAGATGTTGTGTGCCAGGAGGCCCTTTGGAGTAGGTAACCTATAAGAGAAATGCATGAGGAGTAAGTGGGAAGCATGTTAGATGTCACCACCACATGAATAAGGCCAGGTTATTTGTAGCAAGGCTGAGGATGCTGGATGCTAAGTTGCTAAGTCCTCTAGTATAATTGGTAATACTTAGAATTAATAATATTATAAATAAGTATTATATATAATAATTAATAGATAAAATATTATTTTCTTATATTTAATACTTTGTATCTATTGTATAATCAATGAGAATTAACATAATATAGCCCTTTAGGGTTTCTTGTCTCTTCTCCTCGCCTTTATCTATTACTTTCTCTCTACTCAACATTCTCCATTGACCTTGGGCCAAAAATGGTAGGACCAGGCACCTTGCCTTCGACTTTATTTATTGATATTAACATAGCTTCAATGAATACTTTTCAATTTTTTAATTACACATTTTAGAGAACCTTAAAGTTGCTAAGTAGAGATTAGAAATCTTCATATCATTTACTAGAGTATCTATGCATTTTAGGATGCAAGTTAGGTTCCATTCTATTGATATTTAGGTGCCATTCTTCAAACTATGAAACTTGATGGAAAAAGGAGCTTGGGGAAATGGGAGAACCAAGGTACAAATGATGAGAGTGAGAGCAAAGTAGCTTAATGGATCTACATGTTTGAGAGCCATTTTCACGCTAAGGGATCTTTATATGCTAAAGTGCATTATGTCCTTTATATGCTGTTCTATTTGAACTATGGTTGGTTGTTTAGAACATTTTAAACCACAGCATATAAAGGACATAGTGCACCAACATTTCTCATTGTTCAATACTAAGTATGAAGCAGTTTCTCTTCCTTTAGAGAATTGTTGAAGCAGTTTCTTCTTGTTTCTTTAAATGGTTATTTTTCATTGCTCAGTATTGCTTCATGTAGTTTGTTTTGTATATTTATATATTTAGTGGCGAAAATTAACTATAATCTTCTCATGAAAAAAAGAAGGTTGAGTGGTTCCATTGAGCATCTGTCTTCTTTGTTTATAATATTAGTAACAGAGTATGTTTCATTTCCAGCTTTACTTGTGGCGAAAATCCTGGTGTTGGAAGTTCTCAGCATATGCATGATAACAGTGAATTATCTGATTTTCTGGATATACCGGACAGTTTTTGTTGTCTAAAGCAACAACATTACCCTTTGATTATTACATTTCACAAACTTCTATTGATGCTTGATGGAACCATGGGGAGATCCTTCTTTGACAAATACTATAGTCAGTGGGGAATTAATCCTGACCACAGTGGAAATCCTAAATCTTTTGCACTGCAAGCATTTATCCTGAGTAAAGAAGTCAATTATGAGAAATTTGCTGGATCGTACTGGCCTCATTTCAATGAGCAGCTAACTAAAATGGTTGATGCATCAACTGTGTTTACACAGATAATTTCTCACATTAAGGGCGGACTTGAATCAGGAATGACCCCCACTGGGAGACTTTCCAAGGAAGATTACCTACTTCTATCAGAGAAGCGAGTATCAACATTAAGCACGCAAACTAGAGAGATCATTTATGACATTTTTATTGATTATGAGAATAAAAAAGTTCTAAATAGTGAGTTTGATCTGTCTGATTTTATTAATGACTTACATCATCAGCTTAGCTCTGATGGTTACGACGGTGATATGATAGATTTTATTTACATTGACGAGGTTCAGGATCTCACTATGAGACAAATTGGACTATTCAAGTATATTTGTAAGAACTTTGAGGAAGGTTACACTTTTGCTGGAGACACAGCTCAGACTATCGCAAGGGGAATTGATTTTAGGTTTCAGGATATACGATGTCTTTTCTATACAGAGTTTCTTCCGGAGTTAAAAAGTGGTGACCATGAGAACAAGAAAGAAAATGCATCACACATGTCAGATATATTCCATCTAAATCAAAACTTTCGTACTCATGCTGGTATTTTGAGTTTGGCGCAGAGCATCATGGATCTTCTTTACTGCTACTTTCCGATGAGTGTGGATAAATTGACTCCAGAGTTTAGTCTAATATATGGAGAACCACCTGTATTACTTGAATCTTCCAATGACGAGAATGCAATTCTAACTATTTTTGGGAACAGCGGTGGGATGCAAAGCAGTTTGAGTGGATTTGGATCTGAACAAGTAATACTGGTCCGTGATACTGAAACCAAAGAGCAAATTTTTGGCCTACTCGGCCAACAGGCTCTTGCTCTGACAATATTGGAATGCAAGGGCCTTGAGTTTCAGGTAACTATTCATTAGATCTGTGTTTCACTTCTAACTGGTAGATTTTTATGCAATGCAATTATACAAATGATCATCACATCAATGTTTCATGTATGTGTTGGTATCTTACAGGATGTTTTGCTTTATAATTTCTTTGGAGCATCTCCACTGAAAAAGAAATGGAGAGTTATATATGAGTATATGAATAATCAAGATATTCTCGAACCTTCTATTTCGAGATCATTTCCCTCATTTGAACAGGAACGGCACAATCTCCTTTGTTCAGAATTGAAGCAACTCTATGTCGCTATAACTCGCACAAAGCAGAGACTTTGGATTTGTGAGAATACCGATGAGTGTTGTAGACCAATGTTTGATTACTGGAAGAAATTGTGCCTTGTCCAAGTTAGACATCTTGATGCTTCCCTTGCACAGGCTATGAAGGCAGCAAGCAGTGCAGAAGACTGGAGAGTACGTGGTATCAAGGTTTGTGTTTCATGTTTCCCGGCATGGTGTTATAGTGAATATTTTTTTTGTTTTTCTTGCTTTCTTGAAGGTTTACCGGTAAATAGGTTATCATTTCACAAGTATTGTTCCATAGCAGTTTATTTTGATTCATTCCACAGCTATTCAATGAGGGAAATTTTGAGCTTGCAACTATGTGCTTTGATAAGGCTGGGGATCGCTTTAGTGAAAAGTGGGCCAAGGCAGCAGGTCTTGTTGCGAATGCTGATCGAGTTATTTCCACAAATTTAGGTATGGCAGAGATTGCTCTCAGAAATGCTGCTGAGATTTATGAATCCATTGGCAAACCTGAAAGTGCTGCTACCTGCTACATCAAATTGAACGACTTCAAAAAAGCAGGTTATATAGAAGTTTTCCTCATTGTTAATATTTCAATCCTAAAAGATATAATAGTCTCTTTTTAGTCAACGTACTTGGTTTATGTCGGGCTTTTGATTGTTTCCTCGAGTTCAAAGTTCAAACAAGTTTAGGTTCATCGTACAAAAATTTAAAAAATATGTCTAGCTGAAACATGAAAGCAAAGTTTTAAAAACCGGTCCGAAGCATGATACTAGTCCATGGATGGGCCGGTATGTTACCTTACTTTACCCGTGGTACCAATACATAGTACTAATGGTCCAGTCATACCAAATAATATATATTTATATATAATATGCATGAATAATATATATTTATATATAATATGCATATTTATACTGTTACATACAGGGCAGTACGGACCGGTATGGTACCTTACTTTATGGGTGGTACCAATACATGGTACTAATGGTACCAGTCATACCAAATAATATATATTTATATATAATATGCATATTTATACTGGTACATACCGAGTGGTACATCTTGATATTTAATTCTTTACTGGGATGAGTAGTATGAAATATCAGTCCGGATTCCCAGTTTGTACCTTTGGGCTTGGACCGAACAGGTTACTACTGGGCTGGTATTTATATATATATATATATATATATATATATATATATGGAAGTTGGAATATTTCTTTTCTGACATTTAGTGGATCTCGACACTTGTTTTATCTGTTTAGTCTTCATTGAAACAGGTATGACTTATATGGAGAAATGTGGCATATCCAGGCTCAAGGATGCGGGGGACTGTTTTGCAATGGCAGAATGTTGGACCCATGCTGCCAATGCATATGCCAAAGGGAAGTGTTTCTCTGAGTGTCTGTCAGTTTGCTCCAAAGGGGGGATGTTTGACACTGGATTGCAGATCATAGAACAATGGAGGGAAGCTTCATGTTTTGATGAGCAACAGGATAGGCTGAAGCAAATGATTTCATCTTTTGTGGAGAATTGCGCTGTATACTATCTGGAGCTCGGAGATATTCAACGCATGCTGAAGTTTCTGAAGTCTTTCTCGTCAAATGACATACCTCTCCCGCTCCTCAATTTGGTTCGAAATTTCTTGAAGTCTAGGAATCTTCTTGTTGAGATGCTCACAGTCGAGCAAGAATTAGGAAACTATTTAGAGGCTGCAAGTATTGCAAGAATGAAAGGAGATATGTTATTAGAGGCAAAAATGTTTGAGAAAGCTAAATATTTTGAAGAGTCAGCAAGACTGTTTCTCTTTTATGTTCTTATCAGATCACTTTGGCCGCCTGAAAGCAATGGATGGCCTCTTAAGAGGTTTGCTGAAAAGGAGAATCTTCTGTTGAAAGCTAGAGAGCTAGCAAAGTCAAAGTCGGGATCCTTTGAGGAATATGTTTTCTTGGAAGCAGAAATACTGTCAGACAAAGAAAGGAGTCTGTCTGACATGTCAAGGCACTTGTTTGAGGCCCAAAAGCACCAGAATGTGAGACACAAAGTATTTACTACCAGAGCAATACTTGATGTTCATATCCAATCCAAACCGTTGAAGTTTCTCTTCCAACAAAGTTCCAACTCAAATACTGAAAAGCTTGCATATGATATGATGTCTAAGAATCATATCGCTGTTGAAACAATGATGTATGTTTGGAACTTGTGGAAAACAATGGTGCTCAATCTGCTGTCTTACCTTAAAAATCCTGAAGTAATTGAAGATGATCATTCAGGATATGAAGAGTT
The DNA here is from genome assembly GCA_027563935.2 of Costus lasius. Lineage (NCBI taxonomy): Eukaryota > Viridiplantae > Streptophyta > Magnoliopsida > Zingiberales > Costaceae > Costus > Costus lasius. The sequence continues at coordinate 116,679,722 of CM050451.1, read as the reverse complement.
CTATCTAGAATATTTTGGAGTGAGAAAAGAAGGAAAAGAAGACAATTGTGTTCTCCAAATTCCAGAGGCCAGCTGGGTCAAAAACACTGTTAAAGTTTTTCTAAGAAGAGAGAAAAACGTGGTCTGGATGGCAGGCGATGAGTGCATATCATGTGCTATTTTTTATTGGAGTAGAGAATTATTTTCAGTAGGCATGAAAGTGCTTGAGAGTTTGGAAGACCTGCATAGAAATTTCTTTGAAAAATATCCAACCAGCAAAGGTAGGATGGCGATTTGGATGTTTGAAGTTGCGAAGTTCCTTACAGAGTCAGAATTCACTTCGGCGAGAAGTACAAATAGAACACTTGGATACTTGGAATCATCTCAAACTTGTTACTTAGATACGGTTTTTCCACTGGATTGTAGAGATGATACAATGGAAAACCTGTTACTGCTTCATGAGAACAACATTGCTATGGAGATGGTCAATAGTTCCCTTGATGTAAACTTATCGTCTAGGAATGTTAATCTCACACATGGCCAGACTGGAAGATTGGTGATGCTGCTTTTAGTCACAGGACGTTTACCTGATGAATTGTTCAAAAGAATCCTGAGCTACTTGGATAACGGTCTACATTGGAAAGAGTTCATTGAACAATATAAGAATTTTTTAGATTTCGGATTTGGAAAGATTCCTGTGATGTCTAAGCTCCAAATAGCATTGGAAAGAACATTTGATGCCTATCAGATAAATGAGAGCGATTGCTTGCCACTACACGTCCTTATCTATCTAATGGAGATCCTATTGTTCATCTCGTCATCATCCCACGAATTTAAAAGGTATTTGTTTACCACGAAATTTTCTCTCTTCCAAATGCTCAAATCCTATGGTTGTGGAGGCTACATGGAGACCTGCTTATCAGCAGTCCCCGCCCAGTCGCAGTATTATGTCCAGTTAACACTGGAGTTCATAATACGAATAGCAACAAATATTTTAAGTGACAAAAAGCGATTGGTTGCCTGGACGAAAATGTTTTCTATAGCAAAGGGGTCGTTCTCAACACTGGTACTAAAATTAGTTACCATAATTTGTATAGCTTCTTTAAACACTGGAAAAAGTATTTACCAAGTAGGGAGATTTCTTTTTGACAAGCGAATATTTAATGATCTGCCTATGGCATTTGCAAATAAGCTCCATCATACCCTATTATACGGAACTGGTGATAGAAATCATTTTCTCAGAGGATTTGCCGAAGCTTTGGTAATGGTTAGGAATCCTCTGGTTATAGTCTGTTCCCAAGAAAGCCAGTTCATATTTTCAGATGTAAAGGCTTTGACTATTAGCTGCAAGGACATAAAGTGCCGAGAGAAAATTTCTGTTCTATTGTTTCCAGAGATGAAAACAACTTTTTGGGACAAACTATCTAAAAGAGGACCAGTAATCGAGACTTCATCTGCAAAGGAAGCTGATTCTATATCTTTAACTATTTCAGATGAGGAAGATCAGGGGACAGGCCCTGGAGCCAAGGCCCCTGATTCTATACCTTTAAGTATTTCAGAGGAGAAAGATCAAGGGACAGGCCCTGGAGCCAAGGCCCCTGATTCTATTCCTTTAAGTATTTCAGAGGAGAAAGTTCAAGGGACAGGCCCTGGAGCCAAGGATATTGATAATGGTGTCATAGAACAGCACAATCATTTTTGGCTTAAGCTAGAGGAGTTTCTATCTGGGAAAACTGATGATGTAAGTGTGACTCCTCGGTAGAAATTATTTTTCTATCTACACTTTAGGTCTCAGATATTCTTTATTCAGTAATGAATGCTTTATGTTATTGGGTTATGATATTTCTGTGTGGTTTAAATTCAAAGGTGGAGGATGCTATTAATATGTTAGGAAGTGCACTGGAGAATGTTGATTCCAAGGATTTTGATGAACGTTTCATTACCGAAGTGAGGAATGTGCACAAGGAACTCAAATTACTGGCCGGCTTGAGGTGATTTGTTAAACTAACTTCCATCAGTTTCTAGGCTTCATTACAGCGATTAAGCCTAGAAATTATTGGACATAGTAAGAAATTATTTTGATTTTCCAGGTCTGAAGGAGCACCAGAGGGTCATCCAACGAGAGCTATCCTCCATGCAAAGTGCAAGGGGCTGAGGGCAAACTTTGAGCTTCTCATGGGGAAATTGTTTTCACTGATTCAAGGGACAAGTGGAGAAGCTGAAGTGCTGCCTGAGTCATCTTCGAGCATTCAAACCAAGGCAAGCAAAGGGAAGCAAAAGAAGAAGTCTCAGAAAAAAAGCAAGGGTAAAAACGGGAGGAGATAGCCTTCTCTCATCCTGCCGATATTAGGTAGATACTTGTATGATGCAGTAGGTTCTGTTTTTACTGAACCTAGTTCTGCCATATATTGATTAATAGTTTCGAGTTTCAAGTGTCTTGTTCATACTTCAAAAGTGGAGGTTCTGTTTTTATTGAACCACTGATTTTGCTTATCAGATGTTTCAATCCTCTGACATCGCCGGTGCAAACTCAATCCGTTCTCTTTTTGCATATACCTGGAAGCTTTGGATTAATGAACATGTGAAAATCCTTGATAAATTTTTCTCGACCCATGTCTTGAAAAAATGTTATTAAAAATAATAATAGCTGAAGCCAAAGAAATCAGCTTTCAATGCAGCCTGTATTTGTAAATTGCAGGAGGCTTCCATTAAAGCTGCTAAACTAAAATTATTCACTCTACTAGTCAAGATTGAAGTTTCAATTACATGAGCCTTACCATAATTTAAGGTCTTAGAATTGTTTCGAGGCAATTTGAGATTAAAAACTATAAAGCATTGATAAAGTAGGATAACTAGTTGTGCTGACTGCTTAGCCAAAAGGACATCAGATGATGACAAATTACTTATCCAGCTAGCTATGCGTACTATTGCACCCATTCATTCTGGCATCAAGAAACCTCCGCCAAAGAACGAAGTATAGAAAAATGGCAGCTTCAATGGCGCTGAAGCACTGCTCCACAAAACCCTATCACGCCTTCCTTTTCCATCTCCCTGGCCACCCCAAACCAGGCAACGCTGCCCCAGTCCTTCAGCAGCAGCCAATGGGAAGGAGAAGAGCTTTGGCCGCTCTTCTCCTAGTTAAGGAGGCAATCTCAAGTTCAAATGCAGCTTCTGCTTTCGATTTCAGAATCACAACTCCAGACCAGACACTGGAAGAAGCAGATGCCATGGTGAAGGTCCATGCAAGGGAGCTTGTGAAGATAAAAGCCTACATTGATTCGCAGTCATGGAGAGAAGCCCAAATTGCTCTGAGGGAGAGTTCATCCCTCCTAAAGCAGGACCTCTACACAATAATTCAGGCAAAACCAGGAAGCCAGAGGCCACAACTGCGAAAGCTCTACTCCATCCTCTTCAATAATGTTTCAATGGTGAATCCCACATCTTCCATACTTCAAGCCCTAATCTTTTTGTGTTTCCTCTTTTGCTGTGTACATGGAATTATAGATTGGCAAGCGTACTAAGATAAAAAAAAATCTTTTTTTTTGGTGCAGCTTGATTATGCAGCTAGAGACAAAAATATCAGCAGAATAAAAGATTGCTACGATAACATTGTTTCAACTCTTAACGAGATTTTTGAACTGATCTAGGAAACTAAAATATCATGGCATGGAGTATGAAGAAAAATAATGCAACAGAAAGGGGAAAATGATATATTATGATCCAGCCGGTATATTTCCTGCAATCTTTTCTGCTGTTTCTGTATCAAACTTTTAATTGAATTCTAATTCCCAACGAAAGAGCAGCTGACCTTTATCATTCTACTTCAAGTCAAAACCATTGGAAAATCATTGCAACACAGGAGATCAGAGGCTTTTATTCATAGATTAGTATTTGTACATATGTTTTTTTTTTCTTTTGTTTGTGTGTCACAAATGCAGAACATGTGTACTCAATAAGCTGATTAATATGATCAAGCTCATGAATTTTCATATCAGGCGCAGGCTACATAGATTGGTGACCTCTGACTAATGAAATTATGTTTTGATATCTTCAATTATTTGTTTATTATAGAGTGGTTGACCTTTATTTACTTGTGAGAGAGAATATCTATAGTTGCATCAGAAGAGGACAACTTATATGAGAGCCTATCACGGCAACCTAGTTAAGTGCTAATAACAATTTTTTTGTCTTGTTCATGATATAAATAGTAGATTCAAAGTATGATTGACATGACGAACATATGATGTAGTCTTATCTGCATTTGGATTGATTATTTGTGCATCTGAAATTGTTTGAATCCTTTACATATTATTGTGTCTTTGAGTCGGGTGCTTGAGTTTTATTCGTCTTGATCTTTATAGATTATATGTCTAGAAATATCTCAACCTTTGAGAGCACATCATGCTTTGGTTCAATAGAATTGAACTAGTACCAATTATGCGCCGGAAAGCGATTGCTTCAAGGAGCAAAACACAAGGATAAAACGTCGGCTCCGTAAGATTGTCGAGTTACTGTAAGAGTATAAATAGCTCCAAAGATTTTGGATGGCGTCCATTGTACTCAATAAGGTGGCCTAGCTAGTTGTTGATCTATCATTGAGCCGCTGGTCACATTATTTTCAGAGCTCGGTCCGTCGATTACGACGGCCGGCAACATCGATTGCATGAGGTGACCGGATCTGGTTAATTTGAAGAATCTAACTATCTGCCTCACTAGATTCTCCGGCGTTGCCAGACTGCCACGTAGGCCATTTGCAAAAGTTTACTATGAGCTGCTCATTCTTGTAACATGCAATGATTAGATGCAGCATGTCGAAGCTTGTTATAACTGAAACTAATCTGCTAGATTTTGTTCGTTTATGAGTATATTACGGTTCCTCTGCCTTTATCGTACGTGAAACCAATTTAGGTGGAAAAAAAAAATAATCTCTGATTAGCCTTGAAAAGATTACCTGATGAAAGCTAGAAGACGAGGAGCAGCATCGGCGATGCGCGTTCTTCTTGATGAGTGGCTTTTTGGCGTAAGATACTAAAGGAGAGGTAAGAGGTTGGCATCCCTTTTCCCTCCATACGATTATAATGCCTGTCCCTGCTTTCTCCTGTTGAAGCAATCGGTGCTCAAATATGACACAGGATCATCTCATACCGCAGGATGAGTTGCTCATTTCAACAGCAAATGAGGATAAATTTTGGGTCAGACGTCAGTGAGGCAAGATTGAATGTGGATGCACTAAAGCTAGATAAAGGGGTGTGGCGAGCAATAATTGTGAGTTTGTCATCATTAGAATAGGAAGTTCACGAGGTTTACACAGTTCGCTAATCGCTTGCAAGTGTCATCGATGCCCCTGCGTGGCTTTATCATCCCAGGACCCAGAACAATGATAACGTTTGAGGACCCCCAAGAAGGTGCTCCAAGATACTAAATCTTGTACCGACAGTGACAGAATCAGTGAAAAATTCTTATAGGCATAGCTTAGCCACTATGACCTCTGCTTTTGCGCCAGTTCTTGACAATTTTGCGCCTTGAGTGGCCACACAATCTGTGGGCAAGGCCTCCTCTTCCTCCTCCTGTATAAGCCAGCAGAGCCATCCAAATAAATGGTCTCTTTGAATGTCATGTCGTCGGCATCAGAGTACAGTGATGGCAGGATCCCACACTGGGTCGTGGAAGGAGCCAGCAGTCTGAGGCACAACCGCAGGTGGATGAAAAGGGAAAGGGATGCATAAATGAGCTTGTGCATGAATGAATGATGAATCCAAGAAGTAAGATTTTCCTGGTTAGAAGAATGTCCGTATCACTGCTTGGGTATATTGGCAAGCCAGGGAGGGCAGTAAAAAGGTGCTTGGTGGTAGGGAGTTGAGATGAAGAGGGTCACATGCATCACTTTTGTGTCTGGATTTTCGGGGTCCCATTAGATTCTGGGTCAGGAGCTGGAATTGTAATGCTCTTCCATAAATACAAACGACGTCCAGTGGAGTGAGATCTATGCTCTTGCCCTTTTTTTTCACTGACAGAAGAATCCTGTACCTGGCTCCTGCTCTGCTTCTCTTGAGGGCTTGTTGTTCCATCTCCATCTCTACACGTGCTGCTGGTCTTAGAGATGTATCGCCTGGTAGGAATGAAAGAATATAAAAAGAGATCATCAACATAGGTAGTAATTCATCACCAACCTTCTTAAGGACTCCTATTTTGTCTCTGTTTCTTTTTTCATTAGAGTTCATACGACTGCTCACTTGGCGACTAGTTCTAATGAAGGCTTTCTGCTGGGTATCATGGTATTCTTCGCAAGTTCTAATCTTTCTATGTTTGCCAGATTAATTGGCTTTGTTGCTTGTTCTTGGTCTGGCAATCTTCTGAAAGGCCACTTATATTATTGCTCTATGGAAAAAAAAAATCTCCATTTGGAATCAGTTTCCAACCTTGAAAATCAACCAGCTGTTGAAGGAGCTTTTTCTGTTGCTAATCATCGGGCTTCCAGTCATGTAAGAAGCAAAGCAGCTTCACAAAAGCCCCTGGTTGTGTTTGCTGCTTCTGTTCTAGTCTGGTAATCTTGTGAAATAAATCTCTGTTGAAGAAACAAATCTCTATTATTAGCTATCCAGCTTCGAGAATTTTTTTCCATCTTCGAGATTTGTAAGAGGCAAAAGTAGTTTGAGTTTGTTTTTTTTCTTCCACAAATGGCGATTGCTCTGTTTTGTGCCAGAGTCAATATCCTAATTTTATTTGTTGCTCTGTGTTCTCGATGCAAGTTCTTCCAGAGCCCTATGGACTTTGGCCCCTTGAACTTCCTGCAGAATACGAGCAAAGCATCTATGGACTTTGGAAGAATCCGCTTCAGCTCTCCTTCAGCAGTACTCAGGCCCCAATCCTCTAACGATATCTCACTCCTCCTCAGCTTCCTGGCTTCTTCATCCTTGAGCAAAGTCACAGTGGCAGCAAGTGGTGCTGGCCACTCCATCCACGGCCAAGCCCAAGCACTTGGTGGCATAGTAATTGAGATGGACGCCCTTCCTTCCAATATAGAAATCCACAAGAAAGGAGAAGAGGAAGCTGCTGTCTCTTATGCTGATGTCAGTGGTGGTGCACTATGGATTGAGCTGCTGGAGGAGAGCTTGAAGCATGGGCTAGCTCCAAGGTCCTGGACTGATTATCTCTATCTCAGCATTGGTGGGACTCTCTCCATCGGTGGCATCAGTGGTCAGACATTCAAATATGGGCCTCAAATCAGCAATGTCCTTCAACTTGAAGTGGTGACAGGTAAAGTGAAACAGTACCAATTAATACAAACACCAAATTTCCACTGGTGATGTTTGAATATGAGATCGACATTGTTTCCAATTTCAATTTTTGAAGGTGAAGGAGAGGTGGTTAAATGCTCTCCTGCCCAAAGTTCTGAACTTTTCTATGCAGTTCTAGGCGGATTAGGCCAGCTTGGGATCATAACAAGAGCAAGAATCCTGCTCCAGGATGCTCCAGAGAAGGTGCGTCTCTCTTTCTTTTTTTGTTTTCCTTTGTGTATGATCGATCAATCTGAATTCTGCCATGTTGCTTTGCCGCGCTAGGTCAAATGGGTCAGAGCCTTTTACGATGATGTCCCGACCTTTACCAAGGACCAAGAGTTGCTTATCTCAATGCCTGACCTGGTGGATTACGTCGAGGGTTTTGTAGTTCTCAACGAAAAATCTCTTCACAGCTCCTTCACTGCCTTCCCCATTCATCTGAAATTCACCCCTATTTTCCATGCGAAAGACAGTTCCAGGGTTTACTTTTGCATCGAGTTTGCTGTCCATGTGGACAGCTTCAAGAACAGCAACACAGAACAGGTCACTACACTCTAGCTCACTCTGATAGTTCAGACTAGTGGAGAAATTAGCGTAAATGAATTAAGACACAACAAGTAAATTCTTGTTCCAGGTTGTGGAGGAGATTTCAAGAAAGATGAGCTGCTTGCCATCCCAGGTGTACAGCGTTGAGGTCTCCTACTATGACTTCCTCAACAGGGTCAGGATGGAGGAGATGAGCCTAAGGAACATTGGTCTCTGGGAAGTTCCACACCCCTGGCTCAACATGTTTGTGCCCAAGTCTGGAATCACAGACTTCAAAGACCTGCTCTTGGAGAGCATTTCAGCAGATGAATTTGAGGGCCCAATCCTCATATACCCACTTCTTAAAGACAAGTAAGAACAATAAATTATATTTTTGAAGATCTCCTTCTGTAAATGCTTCATTCATCAAGTGCAAGTTGTATTGTTTCTTTTAAGCGAAACCGAATGAGCTCAATGCTCATCATATTGGAATTAAATCTCCGTAGTTTCTGAAAAGATTGATTAAAAAAAATGTATGAACTGCTGTTGAGGAGAATTAGTAGCAGTAGGTAAGGAAAAAAAGTATAGAAGTAGAGTTTTGGTTGACTTCCTGCTCTGATATCACCTTGGCATGCAAATTTAAAGTTCATACTGCCTGCAGTTGACTTTAGTTGTCGGTTGTTGTTATTTAACATATTTATGCTCTTTTTTTTCACTCGTTGGCATTTTTAAAAATCGAAACTTTCAGGTGGGACGCAAACACATCCATAGTGCTACCGGAAGCCGCAGCCGGCGACGACAAAGTGGTGTACATTGTGGGCATTCTTCGCTCAGCCAATCTAGCCAGCTGCCCAGCTGAGTGCCCGGAGGATCTTCTCCGGCTCAACCGCCGAATCGCCGGAACCGCCTCCAGTTCCGGGAACATTGGGGCCAAGCAGTACATACAGCACCACACCTCTCCGGCCAAATGGCAGGGCCACTTCGGCCGCCGCTGGTGTCACGCCCCGATCGGATCGACCCTGAATCGGTGCTTAACCGCTGTCTCAGGGTAGTCCGGCGGAACAACGAAACGTGATCGCGCTAGGGTTTTCGGGCATATCTCACTGCCGAATTCGAAACCCTAGTACCCCACTCACTTTTTTATCCCCAAATTACAAATCTCACGAAAACCCTAACCCTAATTTTGAGATCCAGGAAGAATCAGAAAACACTAATCAAAATTTCAGAAAATCGAAAATACCTCTTCTGATTTTGACCTGGTCAAAATCACGTTTATTGTGCAATTTCAGAATTCGCCGAAAGTCGATTTTACCAGCGCTGATGCCAGCCCTCGCGTCAGCCGCCCCCAAACTCCACCGCACGAATTAACCGTCTTCGCTGACGTCACGCAGACGTCAGTGAATGAATTCGATTTCGCCGCTGCACTTTACTGTGGCAATTTTGACCCGGTCAAAATCGACACAGAGCTTCGTCTTTAATCGCGTGACGCTGCTGTGTTCGTCGCTCGATTTCGCCCTGTCGCCTTTCCGCCGAGCGTCGCCTGCACCCGAAGATTCACCGGAAAGGAAGATTGGTAAGGCAGGAGTGCTGCCGCGCCTTCCGTCGTCGTTCGGTTGTCGGCCGTCGCCGGAACCACCCAGGAACGTCGTCGCTGTGAAGGAGAACAGGGGAAGATTAGCTCGTCGGAGAAGATAACCAGACGTGGGGAAAAGCTTCACTTCTATTTCAAATAGCAAGTTACAAAAACCCCTCTCCTATTCTCTCGCTCTCTCCTTTCACCGGCGGTGTCGCTCGCCGCCATCTACAGACGCTCCTCGAACTCTCTCTTACGTACACGACTCCGGTTCTCAAAGCTCGCTCCGTTTTCCAGCTCTCAGAATCAGATGGTGGTCGCTGCTCGCCTGATCGATCCTCCGATCCCCCCCCCCTCACGCTGCACTTTGATGCAGCTTTAAAGGAAGGTGCCGCCGCTCCGTTGCGTCCGCGTCCGCCGCGTCCTTCCGAGATCCTCGCTGCACCGCGAGCTTTGTCGACGCATCGAGCTTTGTCCGATTCTTCTGTTTCGTTCAACCGCCTCTTCCGCAGGCCGCGTCCAGCTTGCGCGTCTCCGCCCGAATCTCGCGTCAGCGTCCGCTTCTTTCGCGTTGATGCTGCGCCTGGGTGACCTGGAGAAGAAACGATGCAGCTCCTTGGTCAACATCGCACGTTGACCAAGGGGTTTGATTCCGATTTAGGGCTTCACGTATAGCTTTGGCGTATGGGCTTGGGCTTGGGTTCGGCCCACCCTCTCTGGGCTGAACCGGAGAGCCCAGGGCCTAACAATTCTCCCCCGCCCAATTTGGACATCGCCCTCGATGTCCGGCGCGGGCGCGCCACTAAACGCCTACCGGCGAGCCACCGCTCTTGCTCAGCACAGTTAGCCTCGTGGGCTTCTTTCTAGATCTGCTCCCTTTTGCGTTGGAGCTTCTCATAGTTCGCACGTTGCATTGCGTTCTCTTCCGCTTCTATCTCCTCCCAAGACTTTGGTGAAGCCTTTTCCTCCACTGCCTACTTATACATCTTTTTCTCCTGCGGAGGTTTCGTGCCTCCGGAACTTGTCTTCTGTTTGACGTTGTTCTGGTCGACCGTGTCTTTCGGCTCTGCTTCTACGGGGGCCGGTGATGATTTTCCTGCAACCACTGAGGCAATGCGCACAACCCCTATGCGAGCCTCTACTGGTTCCTCGTCATCTACCACCGCCGATTTTTCAGCCGGCTCCCGATGCACAATTGCCGCAATGGCGTTCACTCGCTGTCGGTCCGGACAATCGCGTATCCGGTGCGGTCCTTTGCACAAGAAGCAGGCAATCGGTCTTAGTTGACCCTGCCCTCTCTCTGCAGGTCGGGTCTGCTCCTACCGTGCCGGTTGACCTCCGTTCCGCAAGGGAGAGAGTCTCTCTCTCTCTCTGGTGCTCTAGGTCTGGGTGGATATGATCGCTTCGGGGGCGACCTCCGTGCTCTCTGAAAGGTCGTTCCCGAAGTCCTCTGGTCCACGAGAGACTCGGCTATAGCTGCAGCCGTTCTCCAGTCCTACGGCGCATGTCGTCGGACCTCCGTCGCCGCCCATGTTTGGAGATTCCGTAGGAAGAAGTACCTCCTATCTCCCTCTACCATCTCAGGCAGCTCCAACATCAGCGCGGAGAACGCCCTGACATACTCCTGGATCGCTCCTGTGTGCTTTAGCTGATCCACCACCTCTCGCACTTGGTCCACCGAGTTTCCGGGAAGGAACTGCTGCCGCAATTCCTCTCGGAACACCTCCCATGTCCAACTAGTCGCATCTGATGTCGAATCAACTTTGGTTTTCCACCAGAGTTTTGCATCATCTGAGAGATATGCTATGCACACCCTCACCTTCTCCTGGTCTGAAACATGGTTAGCCTCAAAGTATTGTTGCATATCCCAAAGGAAGTTACCCAATACTTTTGCTGATCTGACCCCCTTGAACATTGCAGGTTCTGGGGTGCGAACCTTCCCGTTGCCGTTGGGAGCCCCATACTCCGCCCTGGCTGCTATAGGGGCACCTCCTTATGCCTGCGCCAATGCTATGCGCGTCACCGCGAGGTCCGCCAATATCTGTTGCTGAGTTGTCGTGGTGTTGGCTACCTGCGTTGCCAAAGTTGCCACCTGTCCTTGCAAGACCCCCACTTGCTCTTGTAGGGCCGCTATGCCTTCAACAGTTTGGGGAGCCTCCACCACTCCAGCCAAAGTCTGTTGGAAGGCAAGGATCTGTAACCTCTGCTCCTCTATCGTGCGATGGAGGTTCTCCACCTGAGGAACCACCGCATCTTTGCTGTTCCCTGTCAAACCGAGCACCTGCTCGATTCGCGCGATACGGTCTCCTTGATTCACCATGCTGCTGGATCACTTTAGCTCTGATACCAGTTGTCAAGCCCCCGGTCGGATCGACCCTGAACCGGTGCTTAACCGCTGCCTCAGGGTAGTCCGGCGGAACACCGAAACGTGATCGCGCTAGGGTTTCCGGGGAAATCTCACCCCCGAATTCGAAACCCTAGTTCCCCGCTCACTTTTTTATCCCCAAATTACAAATCTCACGAAAACCCTAACCCTAATTTTGAGATCTGGGAAGAATCGAAAAACCCTAATCAAAATTTCAGAAAATCGAAAATACCTCTTCTGATTTTGACCTGGTCAAAATCACGTTTACTGTGCAATTTCAGAATTCACCGAAAGCTGATTTTACTAGCGCTGACGCCAGCCCTCGTGTCAGCCGCCCCCAAACTCCGCCGCACGAATTAACCGTCTTCGCTGACGTCACGCCGACGTCAGTGAATGAATTCGATTTCGCCGCTGCACTTTACTGTGGCGATTTTGACCCGATCAAAATCGACACAGAGCTTCGTCTTCAATCTCACGACGCTGCTGTGTTCGTCGCTCAATGTCGCCCTGTCGCCTTTCCGCCGAGCGTCGCCTGCACCCGAAGATTCTCCGGAAAGGAAGATTGGTAAGGCGGGAGTGCCGCCGCGCCTTCCGTCGTCATCCGGCTGTCGGCCGTCGCCGGAACCACCCAGGAACGTCGCCGCTGTGAAGGAGAACAGGGGAAGATTCGCTCGTTGGAGAAGATAACCAGACGTGGGGAAAAGCTTCGCTTCTATTTCAAATAGCAAGTTACAAAAACCCCTCTCCTATTCTCTCGCTCTCTCCTTTCACCGGCGGTGTCGCTCGCCGCCGTCTACAGACGCTCCTCGAACTCTCTCTTACGTACACGACTCCGGTTCTCAAAGCTCGCTCCATTTTCCAGCTCTCAGAATCCGATGGTGGTCGCTGCTCCCCTGATCGATCCTCCGATCCCCCCCCCCTCACGCTGCACTTTGATGCAGCTTTAAAGGAAGGTGCTGCCGCTCCGTTGCGTCCGCGTCCGCCGCGTCCTTCCGAGATCCTCGCTGCACCGCGAGCTTTGTCGACGCATCGAGCTTTGTCTGATTCTTCTGCTTCGTTCAACCGCCTCTTCCGCATGCCGCGTCCAGCTTGCGCGTCTCCGCCCGAATCTCGCGTCAGCGTCCGCTTCTTTCGCGTTGATGCCGCGCCTAGGTGACCTGGAGAAGAAACGATGCAGCTCCTTGGTCAACATTGCACGTTGACCAAGGGGTTTGATTCCGATTTAGGGCTCCACGTATAGCTTTGGAATATGGGCTTGGGCTTGGGTTCGGCCCACCCTCTCTGGGCTGAACCGGGGAACCCAGAGCCTAACAGCTGGGACCGATTCGCGGCCCGGAAGGCCGAGTTCGACCCCCTAAAAATCCTGGCCGGGGGCCAGGGCATATTCCCCGGAATATCTTCCACCTCTTTGCATTAGACGATCAGTTTGCACAAGTTGCTCTCCTGTTACCGATGCGCGCCACCTGCATCGATACAACATGGAATCTATTCTTTATCGGGTGTCCAGCATTGCCGATAGATTGACGGAGACATGAGCTTGGAATTGATACTGCTGCGTTCCTGTTCTTGATATGATCAGTGGATGGATGCTGACAGAGGGTGCTCGAAGGACAATGCTCGATTTTGGAGCATTTGTCTGGGTGCTGCTTGAAGGAGTTTGCCAAACTACTTTTTTTTTTCTTTCTCTTTTCTGTTCTTTGTGAATTGTGAGCTGAGTAAATGGAGGATAGTCTCATAAAAAAAAGAAATTAATTGGAAAATAAGTTTCTGATTAACATTGCTTGGTTCCAGAATTTAGTGCATTGTCTGCGTCGCTTTTGGTGACTATCAGTGTCAGCGGGTGTGGCTTTCCTTCGAGATACGGGATCGGGAAGTGGAAAGATGAAAGGACGTTCAGAAAAGAGCAAATCCCAGCTGACGGAGACCTGAGACGAGAAACCTATGAGCTATTTATAATTAATTACTGCAGCTGTTGATGGCACTCAATTAGAAAGAGCACAGGAACTTACAAGCAAATTTTCGGATGCTTTCACAGTGATTCTCTTTCGTCTTAGAATTTCAGGTGTACTTTCTTAATTTTTACAAAAATAAATATAGGGATCGTCGACTTCTTTGTGTACCTTAAGCTTTAGAACTGAATCGACACGAATTTGCCGGTAAGGCATTTGGGGTCATTATTTGGTCAAGTGGAACCGGCCCATTTAGGCCATACCCAAATAGGCCCAGCAGCACCCATGTCCAACCAGTCAGATGCAGTAGAGATTAGTGGGCTGCTGTCAGACCCGAATCAAGCTCAAGCTAACTTAATTAGCCTTAAGCCTAATCTCATGTCCACGTCAGCAATCCAAGCGTCTGATTTACACCCAAATTCCAAATTTCGCTCGCGTTGACGGTTTTGACCGCGTCCGAAGCCTCGAACCGAACGCCTTCGGTTCGTCTTCTCCACGCGCGTCGGGCACGTGCCGCCGTCGACGTGCGCTGGCCGGATCGTCGCCGGTCCGGGGCCTGCCGGCAGGGGAAGGACATGCAAGCCTTCGCCCTCAGCCTCCCTCGTCGGCGCCGCCGCAGGGCGCCGGAAACCCCAGATCGGAGGTGGAGCGGATGATCTTGAAGGTCGCCGGAAACACGTCGGAAAGCACGGAAAAGACGCCGGAAATGAGGGGAAAGCTTGCCTTTATTTATCCTCACAACAGGCACCTTAAAACCCCTCTCCCTTCCTCCCTGTACACCTCTCTGTAACCACTCTCAACCCGCCCGCGCCTCGCCTGACTTCGTTGAGATCCTCGTTGCGAAGCCGCCGGAAGTCATCGTCGGAGGGGAGCCCGCGTCCGTCGCGGATGTGGAGGAAGGATGCTCGCTGGGTAGGTGGCAGAAAATGCAGTCTCTCGCACCTCTCATCCCCAAGCTCGCGTCTCTCGCCCGCGGTTGCCTGGGGAAGCTGCCGATGGGACGCTGCCTCGGGAGCCTACACCGTCGCCTTCGTTGCCTCGCGCCTCCACGTGACTTGACTGGAGCCGGATCGGGCGCGCCTCCGCGCGTTCGCCTGCACGGATCTGCCTCCACCATCAGCTGCTCAACGAGAGGAAGGGCCGGCCTTGGGCCTGCGCCCAAGCCCAACCATGGTCCAGCCCGGCCCAAGGTCCTCCGGGTCTGACAATCCTCCCCCGGCCGAGCTGCCTCGACGTCCTCGTCGTCCACCGTCCTCCGCGTCCGCCGCCTCTGTAGCGGTCGATCCTAGCCTCTGCCTCTCGCAGCATCGCGTCCGCCCTGCGTGCCGTCCTCACTGGCTGCTCTCCGGTGTGGGTGATCGCCCTGGGGGTGTGGAGGAACTCGGCTGCGCCCGCGGGGGATCCGTCGCCCGCTGCGCCTCCCGTGCGCCAGAAGACGGGCTCACCACCACCATCGCCCAGATAGTCGCCGGGGTGGTGTCGTCCGTCAGCTCCTGCACCCCATCGCCGCGATCTGCCCTTGGGTCGGGCAATCCCGCATCCGGTGAGGCCCCTGGCATAGGAAGCACGCCAGTGGCGGTCTTGGCCGCTGCTCCGGACCTCTCTCTGCAGGTCGAGCAGGCTCCTATTGTGGCTGGGGACACGCCGGCTGGCATCCGCCTTGTCGTGGAGGCTGTCGTGCCCGCGGTGGTGCGCGCGTCCTCATCGGTGAGCTGCCCTACGAAGGCGACGTCGAAGCCCTCGGCGAAGTCGGCCTCGACGCCCTCGCGTCCACCAGACCCTCGGCCACCGCTGCTGCCTCGCGCCAGTCTCATGGAGAATGTCGCCGCACCTCCGCCTCTGCCCACGGCTGCAAGTGCCGAAGGAACGTGTGCCGCCGGTGCGCCTCCGACATATCCGGGATCTCCAGCATCAGCGTCGAGTACGCCCGCACGTACTCCTGGATGGTGCCGGTGTGTCGGAGAGCGTCCACCGCATCTCTGGCCTGGTCCACCGAGTTCCCCAGAAGGAACTATCGTCGCAGCTCCTCCGGGAAAACCTCCCAAGTCCACGCTGCCGCTCCCGACTCGATCCAGCTGTGGTCCGCCACCACAACTTTGCGTTAGCCGTCAAGTATGTTGTGCGCACCTGCATGCGCTTGTCCTCGGGGATCCGGCTGGAGGTGACGAAGGACTTCATATCCCATATGAAGTTCTCCAGCTCCCGCGCGGATCGGACTCCACCAAATGTCGACGGCTCGGGAATCCGCAGCTTCGGCTTAGGGGCCACGTGCCCCGTCGCCATCGCCGAAGTGGGACTCCCACCCTGCGCCTGGGTCTGCGCCAACGCCATGCGCAAGACCACAATCTCCGCTTGCATCTGCTGCTGCGTCGCCTGTGCCTGCTGCAGCAGTGCTGAGAATCCGGCCACCTGGTCGGCGAGCGTCGCCATGCTCGCCACCGTCTCCTGCAGCGTGAGGATCTGGAGCCGCTGCTCCTCCGCTCGCAGCTGTAGGTCCTCCACCTGAGGAGCTAGCGCGGTCTCCGACTCGCCGGAGACGCCGATCAGCTCCTCCAATCGGGCCACCCGATCAACCAAGGAAGCCATCTCGTCCTGCTCCCTGAGTTGCAAAGATCGTCAGGGAGCTCCTGCTGCCAGAATCACCACCCGGTCACCGGAATCCACCTCCGTCTACCTCTGATACCAACTGTTAGACCCGAATCAAGCTCAAGCTAACTTAATTAGCCTTAAGCCTAATCCCACATCCACGTCAGCAATCCGAGCGTTCGATTTACGCCCGAATTCCAAATTTCGTCCACATTGACGATTTTGACTGCGTCCGAAGCCTCGAACCGAACGCCTTCGGTTCGTCTTCTCCACGCGCGTCGAGCGCGTGCCGCCGTCGATGTGCGCTGGCTGGATCGTCGCCGGTCCGGGGCCTACCGGCAGGGGAAGGACACGCAAGCCTTCGCCCTCAACCTCCCTCGTCGGCGCCACCGCATGGCGCCGAAAACCCCAGATCGGAGGTGGAGCGGACGATCTCGAAGGTCGCCGGAAACACGTCGGAAAGCACAAAAAAGACGCCGGAAATGAGGGGAAAGCTTGCCTTTATTTATCCTCACAACAGGCGCCTTAAAACCCCTCTCCCTTCCTCCCTGTACACCTCTCTGTACACCGGTCTCCACGCTCAACCCGCCCCGCGCCTCGCCTGACTTCCCGTCGCCGAGATCCTCGTTGCGAAGCCGCCGGAAGTCGTCGCTGGAGGGGAGCCCGCGTCCGTCGCGGATGTGGAGGAAGGATGCTCGCTGGGTAGGTGGCGGAAAATGCAGTCTCTCGCACCTCTCGTCCCCAAGCTCGCGTCTCTCGTCCGTTTCGAGGAGATCCCGTCTCGCGTGGGGGAGATCGTGCCCGATCTCCCCCTTTTCTCTGCTTCCGCCGCCTGCCCGCGGTTGCCTAGGGAAGCTGCCGATGGGACGCTGCCTCGGGAGTCTACGCCGTCGCCTTCGTTGCCTCGCGCCTCCGGGTGACTTGACTGGAGCCGGATCAGGCGCGCCTCCGCGCGTTCACCTGCCCGGATCCGCCTCCACCATCAGCTGCTCAGCGAGAGGAAGAGCGGGCCTTGGGCCCGCGCCCAAACTCAACCACGGTCCAGCCCGGCCCAAGCGCCCAAACCCAACCACGGTCCAGCCCGGCCCAAGGTCCTCCGGGTCTGACAGCTGTCCTTCCGGTAGGGCTGTTCATGGTCGGTTAACCGAACCGTTGACCATAGTCAACCGGTTAACCGAACCGAATGGAAGGGAAAAACCACAAACCGTTCTCGAACCGTTCGACCGGTTAACCGGTTAACCAGTCAAACGGTTAACCGATTCGGTTAACCACGGTTAACCGATTATAATTTATTTATTAAAATTTATTTTAAAAAATTAACTTTGACTATTAAATATTATTATTTAATAATTAAATATTTTAAAAAATTAATTTTTAAATTGATTTTACTTATTAAATATTATTATATGATAATTATATATGTAAAATAATTAGTTATTAAGTTATAGTGAATGGGTTTCGAACTCATGACCTACTAACTCGCAAAACAACTTTTAACCATTGCACTAGATAAATAATCTTGATATAATTTTGAGATATACATATATATATATCAGTCGGTTCGGTTAACCGGTCAAAATTTTTTCTCCGAACCGTAACCGAACCAAACCGAACCATTATACTCAAAAAACCGACTGTGAACCGAACCGATCCCTTCGGTTAACCGCCCGTTCGATTCGGTTCGGTCGGTTTTTCGATTCGGTTCGGTTCGATCGATTTTTCGATTCGGTTCGATTTTTCGATTTTTTGCAACAGCCCTAATCCCACTGCTCATTGCCTCATTACAAATCTGCTCGTCTCGCGCGCACGCTCTCTTTCTCCGCCTCCTCTCCGCGATGTCTTCGCCTCGCTTATCACCACCGTCGTCCTCCCTACGCCGACCCCGGCGCCGGCAAATTCCAAGGCAACTCCCCGAGCTCCCTTGCTCACGCTACTCGCCGATTGCTCCCCCGGTTCAAGAAGGCCTGCACCGGAGCTTCTAGGGTTCGGCCGGACTTCGTTATCTGCCGCTCCCACAAAAGCACCCCGTCGGATGAGCAGGAAGGTGGTTCATCCGTGAACGATGCCTCGTATTATAGAAGCTGGGACTCGCTGGTCCACAACGTTGTTAGTGACGCTGCTAAGAGGTGGGACAACTTCGTTAATGCGTGCAGGAAATCTTGGCCCGTTAATGGGTCTCTCAAGATGTTGACTCAGCTCTAGTCGAGGAGCAAGATGGGGAGAAGAAGGTGGAGAATGAGAAGGATGGAGGGAATTGGGATTGGGAGAGGTGGGAGCGACATTTTTTGGAAATTGAAGAGCAGGAAAAGCTTGTTTCGGAGATTTTTTTGAAGTTTTTCCATTGTGAGCAGTTCCAATTTACGCATGCTTCTTGTATCAGGAGATTTTTGGAGCTGAAATGGATATGCTAGGTGCAAGCCGAACATGGCCTGTAGTTTTTCTTGGTCTAATTGATGCATAGCGGCATCCCATTGATCTGATGTCATAACATTTCTGTTGGCAATATCATCCTCTGTGCTAACTTATACGACGTTGTAATGGTTAATTTGGCTTGTAGGAATGGACGTGTTCTTAGGTAACCCCTGATACGATAGCCGTGCATACAAGAATGTTTATCTTGTATATGCTCTCTTTTTAGCTCTCTCACAATGTGTATGCTACACACACACACACACACACACATATATATATATATATATATATATATATATGGCTTGGATTATTAGCCGGATGGATGCAGCTAGTACTTAACATGCATGATGCATTCAATGATTCAAGTTGAATACACTTATTTTCTTTTGTACTACTTGACTTATTAGAAAGGGATTTTAGAATTCTAAATGGTAAGCATTCTGGTATAGCTTTATTGCTAGTGACTTTGCAGAAATGGAATCCTAGGATGAGCTTAAACTCCCACGCATTAGTGAAAACTCCTTTTCTGAAAAACGGAACACTTCACCATTTGTTTTCCTATTCATCAATTTCAACATGATTATTACCTAATGCATTTGTTTATGATTTTTCTTCAGTCACAATTATTTTATTTATACTAATAGTTGCTTCCATTTGATGGACTGTTTCAGTCACAATTGGATGATGCTATTTCTAGAGAGGAGTATGAAGATGCTGCAAAACTGAAGTTGGCTATTGCCGGAGCTATAGGAAATGACACTGTTGGAACAACAATATCTATTATGAATGTAAGAGATTTTTCTAGTGTTTGTATAATTCTATAATGTTTAATTTATTTCATTCCTGTTGTAATTTTGCAGAGAGCCATAGAGGAAGAGCGTTATAATGATGCTGCTTTCATTGGTGATCATGCTGGGACTTGACTGGTTCGTTAACTTAAAATGTAGTTCTTTAGCATCAATCAATCTATATAAATCATATAAATTTATCAGTCTTTGGAGTTTGCTCACTTACAATTGTAGTAATATGCAATAAAAATGGTCAAAACCAGTACTTAGATCTGAATGGACTACAAAAGGTTCAATACCAGGAACCAAAATTGTTGCTATGATGGGCCTATTTTGTATTACATGAAGTACTATGGTGTTATCTGCACACTTATTCTGATGCTATGAAAGATTTGATTATTTAGGATATTTAAATGAATGATAATATGACTTGAATATTAACAATTTGTCGATGGTAACATTTGACCCTAACTTCTATATTCTAAGGTTATTTAGGAATTTAAATGAACGATTATATGCCTTGAGTAATAACACTTTGTTAATGATACACTTGCTGAACCTAACTGCTATATTAGCACTTGTAATTTTTTTATGAGTGAACTTTTCAAGTTAGAATTGTATAGTCAAGTGTCAACTAGTCTATGTTTGCAATGTTACATCCAACCTTTATTATGTTTTAAATGCCTGTCAACAGCATTGCCACTAGATTCTCTGGTTGGGGTGGAGAATAACCCTCCAAATCTACAAACTAAGTATGTAACTTCTCTTTAATACGTGGAAAATTTTTTTAACTAACATATTACATCTGTGCTACGAGGCTGCACTGTTGCCTAAATCCTCTTAATAGGAATTCGTTACATAGGGGCTGTATTTAATATATGGGACATATGGAGAATGGTATACTAAGCAAGTGCTGCACATCTATTATACCTTGATGCGTTAATATGCTCAACTTCCCACATATCTCATGTCCTATTTTGTTCAGGCCTTGATGATTTTGGACTTTTGGAACTTCTCCTATTTGTTATAGGATGCTATACGTTTTAGGTTAGTTTAGGAGTTTTTTGTTTGTCTTAGAAGCACTTTTGAGGATAAGATGTGGTGTTTGGTAAATATGTTCTAAAAGTGCTTTTGTTCAAAAATGCCTGTTCTAAACGTACTTTTACCATTAGTGTTATACGAGATCGGTGTTATACGAAAATGCATTAGGGTTATACGATATAAGAGTTATATGAAAATATGTGTTATACGATAATTTAGCTGGACATGTTACCCTTCCCCAAAAATTTTTCCGCCGCAGAGCTCGGCTCTGGGTTTATACTTTGTCTTGTGAGATCTTGGAGCGTCATGAGAGCCCACTGCAAGGCAAGATGAGACAGATTACAGGAATAACAAAACAAGTTAGGAGCATTTATCATTTCAGTGTTTTATCATTTCGGTGTCATGACTCTGTTACAATTTATTTGAATAAACAACTATCCATCCGCCTTCGAGGAATCGGGATCTGTCTTCGAGTTATCCCCGTTAGACGGGGTGGCAACGGGATCCGTCTTCGAGTTACCCCTGCTAGGCGGGGTGGCGTCGCGTGCTGCAATTGCTACCAAAGCCTTGACGAATTTGCGAATGTAGTGCGCTGCGCAAAATCATATTAGGTCTCGAAAAGCAAATAGTACAAAGATATAAAAGAGATCAATATCATCC